>CM062086.1:355940-1032682 GCA_031163375.1 Conogethes punctiferalis
TACGTGTATATGAAATCAATATTTTGCGTTTGAACGATTGCTTTGATTTACTTCAGTATAGTATGGAATAGAAAACATATTTATTCTTAAATATTTACAAAAAAACACTTATGAATCGTAAAGCATACATAAATTATTCTATTTAATAGCCAAGTACAGAAGAAGGTGGTTTTAACCGACTCAAACTTGCAGATGCAAACAATTACAGAAGCCCAAGTCGCTGTGACAACGGGCTTATAACTGTCAGGTACCTGTCAGTTGCCACCAGCATGCCGTGTAATAAATAACAAGTAAATATCCGTGCGGTGACTTAAATCTAATCTCTTCTTTCTTAAATATAAATAACTCAAAAGGTGACGACTGACTGACATAGTGATCTATCAACGCACAGTCCAAACACTGGATGGATCGGGCTAAAATTTGGCATGCAGGTAGATGTTATGACGTAGGCATCCGCTAAGAAAGGACTTTGATCAATTCTACCCTCAAGGGGATGAAACTCTATCCACGCGGACGAAGTCGCGGGCACAGCTAGTAATTACATATAACAGAGAGTTGCCAACTCGCCTGCCCGTCGTAGGGTTTGTAGGCAAAGCATCTACATGTTGACCAAAATGGCGAACAACTGGAGAGGCCTATACCCGCAGTGTACTGCGATATGTCTATGATGATGATGTACCTCTGTAGCGAGATATAGTACTTTCTTATACTAACATTAAAGACATCATCATCATCAGTCTATCACAGTCCACTGCTGGACATAGGCCTCTCCAGATTCTTCGCCACTTTGTGCAAACCTAGAGGATTTCCATAATAGCCACGCTGGGCAGACGTAGCTTCTCTCTCATGTGATGCTGCTGCCGTCATCGGCCTGTGGTATTTAGCTACGCCTTCATCGTGATAGTTATACCGCCAGTCAGTACCAGAGACTCGTCTTTTATTCAGCAGGATGCACCACGGGCTGGTAAGGTGTCTTGAAGCGAAAAGATGTTAGGTCACTCCCTTTCATTCTTATCATCTCTTATCACAGTACAAACATTTGTGTTCATAAACATGTCTGTTTGTATTGGTCTGGGTGTTTTCTATGTATAATATGTATTTATTTACAAAAAAAAGTATCTAAGTAAGTTTATCAGTTTTCTAGTACCCATACAACAAGTTTAGGCTTAGTTTGGGCTAAATGGCGCTGTGTGGCCCAGCGTGGCATGTCTTGGGTTATTTATTTATTTATTTATCTTGTATTACTTTAGACCTGTTATGTAATGCATCATTAATCACATACATTGTACCACTGTTCACATTGTTATTCCCTTAATGCCCAGTGTTAGTGCACAGTGTGCGCAGCCCGACGCGAGGGCGGCTCGTAATCTCCGAACGCGATACCGACATCAATTTATGCCAAGCTTTGCTTTAAGCACTTTTTGGTGCGAATTTTAAATATACTACAGCGGGGGTGGTGAACATTTTTGCGTTTCTAAATTCAGTTCAGCATTTTTGTATTTCTGCTCGTCATAATTATAGTCCACATTGCATCCTTTAGCTCTAAGCTTGTATCTTACGTTCTAAACAGAACGGCGTACTAACGCAAATGCTTGAACCTGGTTTTTATATTGCTGGTGGTTTCGATAAATAAATAATGTATGACTACATTCTAAAATTAAATTCCATATACGAGTAGTAAAATGTTCGCAGAATATTAATTTGCTTCTTTCCGCCAAGTAGGTAGGTAACAGCAAAGTAAAATTTTTAACTAAATGTCAAATACTTTAATCGAATGCCTGTACTCGGTTGTTATGAAATACAAATTTAGTTCTATATAATATGTAATGTTTTATAAGGAGTGTTTGATTTGTATTTTGCTACCGTAAAAAAAATGACGATCCCTAACACACCCATAGCTCTCTGTCGATCGCTCACACTATGACGGGACGCAAACGATTTACGCCCGATATAAAGACTCGGGATTGTAAGAAGGATGTAGAGTGTAACAGATCTTTAGAATATTGTAGGTACCATGAGTTGGTACTCATAATACCTACCTTCCTAGTATCTACTAATACTTCGGTAAGTAGTACGACTATGACCGGGGCTATCGCCTAGTACACCCAAACCCAAGCCAATGATTAATAAATAACACCACTGACAGGCAGTGTACCACAGGTTTGCGATCCCTGCAACCGAGGGAAAGGGGTAGTGAATTTTTATGGAAAACATTTTATTCGTGTAATGAACCGGCGAAAAAGGTTTCGGTTGCACTGAAATTGAATAAGTTTGCGTGATTAAAATTACTACAAATGATGATATCTGGTTACTTTAAGCTACCCTTTGTGTGCTTTACCGTTCAAGTTATGCGGAAATCTAAATGTGGAGGCGCTATAAAGTTAAGCTGGCTTAGGAAAGTAAGTGAATTAATAAGACATTTGGTTTTGAAATAGTATAAAAGGACTGAAATATGCGGTCACGTTTATATCATACTAGCTTTTGCCGCGGCTTCGCTCGTGTTAAATTTAGGGTGAATGCTCCATACAAACTTCCACCCTCTATTTTTGGGAAGTGGAGGGTTAGAAAGGGGCAAAAAGTAGCCTATGTTACTTTATATCCTTCAACTATCTCCACTTAAATCACGTCAACGTCGTCGCTCCGTGTTGCCCATCAAAATAAGACAAACATACAGACAGACAGACACACTTTCCCATTTATAATATTAAGTAAGTATTTAATGAACTACATAAATGTAGTTTTGCATATTTCACTTAAATATATTTGTAATACTAGTAGCAGCTGACGGCTTTGAATATCAGTGAAATGATTCTTCTCGAACGAAACCTCCTTCCGAATTCAGTGTAGAGTCGATTTTATTTATACGTGACAATTCATAAGTGTAATATGATTAAAAGTATTTTTCATTTCCATTGTCTTTTTAATATGGCCATGTGTTAATTTGATATAATATTACTGTAAAGTTTCATTCAAATCCGTTAAGTAGTTTTCACGTGAAGGAGTAACATAGTCCATCATGAAAACAAAGCTTAACATTTATAATATTAGTAGGAATTTGATTTATGCTCCATTTTTTGTGTTTCATATTTACTTTTAGTGTTTTGTATTGTACTGAATTTATTTATTCATTTTCCTACGTAACCCCTAAAACCGCTACATGTTTTATCCACATATTATTTTATCCAAAGCGAATATAATAAATTATGTCACACTCGGGAATTTGAAGGTAAAATGACCGGTACATTTTTCCATATACCCATTTCCTGCCTAATTTTGTTATATAAATTCAATTCGTCCCCAAATTTACGGTAATATTATACATCTAATATAATATTACTTACCGTTTCGCTCACATAGGCTGTTTTTTTATGTTAATTTAGAGGATAACCGAATTTTGTACCCGATGAAAAGTACGTTGAACTTAGGTAAGTAATCCAAACGTCCAATTCTGAACATAGGCATAATGCCAATTTTGTTATTGTTTTATAGTAGCTCGACATAATGTCTTCCCTACCCCTGAAGGAAAGCGAAAGAGAAGCCTAAGTCGCTGTGACTACGGGCAAGTAACTGGTCAGTTACCTGTCAGTTGCCACCGCCATGCCGGCCCGACCCTAGCGACCCCACGAGCTCCGTTAACCGGTGCGTAGCATCGGCAGAAATACGACCCAGAGGACATTTGACTGCGGTATTCTATAGGGTGGAGGGTGGTTCTATTTAAAATCCTGAAACCACACGGACAAACACAAACTACCTTTACTTTTTCGCAAACTGAACGAATTTGTAAAATTCAAAGATTTTAGTTTTTTTTTATAGTGGCTCAACATAATGGCTTCCCTACGCCTGATGGAAGCGAGAGAGAAGCCCAAGTCGCTGTGACAACGGGCAAGTAACTGTTTAGTTACCTGTCAGTTGCCACCGCCATGTCGGCCCAACCCCCAACCCCCACGAGCTCCGGAAACCCTACTCACCGACAGGAACATGACGCGGAGGTCATTTGGCTGAGTATTCTATAGGGTGGAGGTCCTTCCCCGGACGGGCAGCTGCACATTCGAGCGAAGATTCGCCATGCCCTACCTCTCTTAGTTACAGCAAACTGTAGTAAAATATTATGTAGCCTATTCGAACCGTGGTATGAACGAACAGTAAAAAATGGGGTTTGTGGTGATATGAACCTCTTGGGGGCCGAAACGATTAAAGACCCAATTATTATGATCTCAGTAGAACTTACTATAAGATTCTGCATAAATATGCGAAGCAGGATCATGCCGTTTCATTGTAGGGGATCTCGCAGCGTTCGGTGGCTGGGGCGCCGCGTCCCACCGGTCTGTCACCGCTCGTCGCTCAAAAGGCTACGGCGTTCATTTCAATACGTGCAGCGACTTGCCTCAGATGCAGGCTGCACATTGCACTGTTGGCTAAAGACTGCGTCTTAGCCAGTTACTTAGCTTAGCTACTAACTAGCTTTTAAGTAACCAGTGTAGAGGCTTTCCGTCGCGTATTGGGAAGTGAAAGAGAAGCCCAAGTTCTTGCGGCAGTGGATGAGCATAATTGCCATTTGAGATGATTTTCCACAGCCAGGCGGGTTATGGGATGTAAGGGAGCGGCCTATCATCGTATCGCTTCAAGCCAATCTCTCTTGCCCCGTTGGTGCCATCCTGTCGAGTAACAAACGAGGTGGCAACCGACTGGTGGCAATATAACCATCACAATGAAGGCGTAGCTAAATACCACAGACCGATGACGGACAGCAGCCGTCACCAGATCGAGAAGCTACGTCCTGCGATCGCCAACCGCCTGTCCAGCGTGGCGATTATCATCATCATCATCACCAGCCTATTGCAGTTCACTGCTGGACATAGGCCTCTCCAGCTGCTCGCCACTCAGGGCAAACATCTGGAGGATATGCCCATAATCGCCACTCTGGGCAAGCGGGTTGGCGATCGCAGGACGTAGCTTCTCGCTCCTGTGACGCTGCTGCCCATCATCGGCCTGTGGTAATTAGCTACGTCTTCAATTGTGATGGTTATACCGCCACCAGTGGCGATTATGGGAAAAGCCTATAAGAGAGCATATAAGAGATAGTAGCGGCTATGCCACAAAACGGATTTCGTATAAGTATTTAGCGTTCAGGCAGCCCTGGAGGGCGAGGCGGAGGCAGCCAGACCTCTCGTTACAAGATGACACGCCGCCGGTCGCTTTGTTTCGTACCTCCATTTAAATTCATCTGAAATGTTCACGCGGCTTTGTTCGCGCGCAGCCGTCGCGATTTTTAATCACTTAAGAGCGGCGCGCGTGTCTGCGTCACTTCGAAACCGGTGCACTGGCTTGTATTACGTAAGATTCAGATTTTTTTTTAATTAATGCCAACCAGCCTCATTGCTAGATCCGTTTCTGCCAATGTCGATGGAAAGTTGACTTATGACTATAAATAGAATACGAGTAGAATAGAATAATTTTTATTTAGTACAAAATATATTTGTAAAGTACAAATAAACTCTTAAAATGGATGACGATCTCATCATCTCAGCCTATTGCAGTCACCGCTGGATATAGACCTCTTCAGTAGTTCGCCACTTAGGGCAAACATCTGGAGGATATACCCATAATCGCCTCGCTGGGCAGGCGGGTTGGCGATAGTAGGGCGTTGCTTCTCGCTCCGGTGACGCTGCTGCCTGTCATCGGCCTGTGGTATTTAGCTAAAATGAAGGCATGATGACGATCTATATTTAAATTGTATGGTTTTAAAAATATTCTAACATTATCTTATTTCTTGTTCACAGGTAAAATCATATCGTAGTTATGAAGAGAGAAAACAGTAAGTGCTTTTAAAATACATTTCAGTTGGCATAATAAAAGAAATATGATCCAAACTCATTGGTTTGCCGTGTCTGGAATTCAAAGCGTTACGAGTTTAAAGAAAAGTTGCATTATTCGCAGTGAAGCAATGCATCGATCTAATATTTTCACAGAGGGAAACTGTAACTAATTTCGATAAACATACCACATGGAAGTTGCGAAGCCTCCCTAATTACAGGGTGCATTATAAGTGAAAAAGGTAAGGGCACGACTACACTTGGCACTGATTTCAAAAACTGCACTGAAGGATTTTCTCCTACGCTAACATCAATATTCGTGACTGAGTGAGACCCTTTTGTTTTGGACGGTCGCAAAACGGTCTTGTCCGGTCTAATTATCATGTACCTATTATGTGTTTATCTTTGTTTATGTTTTAGTATAATGTCTGTCTACTGTGTACGTTGTGATGTCCAATAATAATAAACATTTCTATTCTATTCTATATTCTGATTTCCGGACTTAAAATACGAACACCTCATGTCATCCCGTGGTTTTCGTTGACGTCTTCAATTAAGGAATCATCAGATAACCGGCAACAGCGTTTACCCGCGTACAAATAAAACCTGCTGCGGTCACCGACCTGTCTGCCAGGTCTGGTGACTAAGGAAAGTCCTACGAAATTGCCAATTGACAATGACAATTGTCATTGGGGAAGGCATTTATCCGTTAGTAGTAGAATTTCTTATTGTATTTTTTTTATTCGAAATGAGTTTGCGCTTGATTCTTGGGGATAATGAGTCCAGCAAAGTGTCCCTGATCTCATAAAGAAACAGAGCGCATAGTCTTCCCATAGCTGGCGATAAAACCTTATTCACAAACGTTACTATGCGACACGCGGACGCGCAGTGGCCAAAATCATAGGATTTTATTATTGCAAATAAATATCCTATGTCCAGCAGTGGACGTCTACGGGCTGATGATGATGATGATGATGATATCCTATGATCCTATACGTTTTTGGGTACCTGTGCGTTTGCGCGACGCATAGTTTGTGAATACGGCCGTTAGTCTTTCTCATAAAGCTCATGATAGACAAAGCTAATACTAGGTTAGACATAGAGGTAGGAGATAGAGGTTCGTGTCTCAAGAGTTTTATCTGATATTCTCACAGCATGTAGTCATTTTGTCGATTATATAGATAGATAGTCGACTCGAGAAGAAAAAGAGGCTAAGCTTCATCATTCGCAGGGCGTAGCTTCCGCTCCGGTTACGCTTCTGTCTGTCATCGGCCTGTGGTATTCAGCAACGCCTTCAATCGTGATGGTTATATCACCAGTCGGTTGCCAGAGCCTCGTCTGTTATTCAGTAGGATGCACCACGGGCAGGTGAGAGCGGCTTGAAGCGAAGAGATGATAGGTCCCTTACATCCCCTAAGCTTCACGCCAAGTGTATTATCGGCTTAACCCCTACCCTCCCCCCTTTCAGAAAGCCCAGCACATGCACCAGTTCCCAGGCTGTCTACAATTTGCCGGCCGGGCCTCACTCACTAAGTATTCATGCATAAATGCCCCATAATGGCCGGTAATTGAGAAACAACTATCCTATTTTGAGGCGGACAGTACGGTGTTTTGTTGTCCGCAATTGCACTTGATGAACTGACGTTAATATGTAATTACGCGCTTAGCTATTAATGATATGTCGACGTTTTGTATTGTATTGTTCGCGTGCTTTTTTAATTGATTTTTTTTTATATTGGCACGTCGAAATGACTGCGTCCTGCCTGATGTTAAGCAAACGACGAAGCCCAAAAAGTGTAAGCGATCATCGTCACATCTGGTTAGTGCAACGCCGATCGATCCTGCATAAGTGCCGCTTCACGCCCCGTTTAAAAGGCCCAAGACTAAACACGTTTTTGCAGCATAGCTGTGGAACTCCTTGCCATACTCTTTGTTTCTCGGAACTTAAATGTACAATCAGGTGTTCAAGGCGAGAGTGAATTTGTGTTTTCTGCATGATCGAGCTCCATCGTAGCCTTCAATATAAATAAATAAATAAAAATCTTTATTGATCAATGATTCTTAGATAATATCGGTACAGAGGCAACATTACATCAAGGTAAAAAGTATCCCAGCCTTCGATCAGGAACCTGCCATCGAACTAGGAGTAAACCTGTATCTCGAGTGGCCGGTTCCTTCACGATAGACAACGAGTGTTGCATACTATTAAACTAAAGAAACATTTATACTTGATAGTCTTAAAGGGGTCTTGATATCACTTAACATCAGGTTGTGGTTAAACGCAAACCCATAATGTATGAAAAGCGTATTTTTAACTGACTTAAAAAAAGGAGGAGGTTTTCAATTCGACCGATTTTTTTGGTTTTGTATTTGTCACAACATATCTCTAAGAATTGTGAACCGATTTGAAAAATACTTTATTTTGTTCAAAAGGATGTACTAGTCGGTCTTCTTGTCACCCTATTGTAGTCGATTTTTTTTTGCGGCATACGTTACGCACCCCGAAAAATCAAAAACCGGTCTTGAAAAATAACGTAACCAATCTACTATATAAAAAAGTCGGGTATTCCTCCCTGACGCTATAACTCCAGAACGCACAAACCGATTTCCACGGTTTTGCATTCGTTGGAAAGGTCTCGGGCTCCGTGAGGTTTATAGCAAAGAAAATTTAGGAAAGAAGTAGCCATCTGGTGGCGAAACGGAGTTCGCCGGGTTTGCTTCAATCAATCAATCAATCAACAGCCTTGGTCCGTCCGTCCGGGTTTGCTTGTTACCAAATAAAAAAATAATTAGAATACCGTACTGCACAGTTACGCTTCATGGTACAAGACCGTAGCCAGATCATAGGATACGCATTAAATGGTACTTTCACCCATAAGTGGCTACACACGGTAATGGGCTTCTCAGAAATAGTAAAAGCAGCGATGTACAGTCTGATACAAAAAGGAATGATGCACAGATAGTACTTGTGATAAGTGATCATAAAAACTTAAAATAAAAAAAGTTCGAACATCAAATACCAATTGAAGCCGTGGTTAGGATCTGGAAAGACGTGCAATCTGTAACGGCTTAAGGACCTTTAAAAGCGAGGTAGGGCATAGCGAATCTTCGCTCGTATTGAGCCGCCCGTTCGGGGAAGGACTTCCACCCTATAGAATACCGCAGCCAAATGTCCTCCCGGTCGTATTTCTGCCAGTGAGTAGGGTTTCCGGAGCTCGTGGGGGGCTAGGGTTGGGCCGGCATGGCGGTGGCAACTGACAGGTAAATGACCAGTTACTTGCCCGTTGTCACAGCGACTTGGGCTTCTCTTCCGCTTTCCATCAGGCGCAGGGAAGCCATTATGTCGAGCTACTATAGAAAAAAACACGAATTTGATGACTTTTAGACCCCTACCCCTCTTAGTCACAACTGGTCCCTTTTGTGGAACTAGTTTCTTCCTTCCTTCCGCTCACATCATGAACCCCCTCTTAAGTGTGACATAATTTATGGAGGGCCCCAGAGGAAACTCGTAGGACTAATGACTGGCTCGGTGGCTCAATTGGTAGTGACCTCTGCCTTCTGAGCCAAGGGTCGTGGGTTCGATCCCCACACATTACAAACATTTGTGTGCATGAACATGTCTGCTTGTATTGATCTGGGTGTTTTCTATGTATAATATGTATTTATTTACAAAAAAAGTATCTAAGTATGTTTATCAGTTGTCTAGTACCCATAGTACAAGCTTCGGCTTAGTTTGGGACTAGAAAATGCTGTGCATCCCAGCGTAGCATGTAAAAAAAAATCCCAGTATTTCTACAGTAGAACTACTTGGTAGTACTTGGCAACAAAGGCAAAGTACGACTTACACTTGGCCAGTTTATTTAGATCCTTCTTCTAATCAATCTATTTCTATTCTAGTCTATTCATTAGCAATACCTACTTCCGTCGCTCCGCTAAGAAATAAGAGTGACAAATAGAAATTCCATTTCGTTGAATATTCGATTGCGCGACCCCTAACTCTCTCTAATTAATCAGGGCTCTTGTCTCGGTTACAAACACGCCACCCTTTATTTTTACAGCGGACCCAAGGAAATGTATCAAGGATAGTCCTTTGCCTTATGTATAATGCGTCCACTCAGGAAATCAAACACTCACTACGTGTTTGAACTGTTAAATTATTTTTAACGTTTCTTTGCGACTTTGATAGAATCCGTAACGATGTCATCCGCCAAAGATCTAAGGTAAATTACGTTGCGCGTCTGATTGTGAAGTGGAAATGTGCCTTGTTTTAGGTTAGGACTATGTCTTGTACTTGTCTTGACTGTAAAGCGTACTGGCAGTGTTATGTGCATCTTTGTCCAAATTAAATCCTTCGGGATGTTCTTCTTTGACAGGCTCGGTGGCTCATTTGGTAGTGACCTCTGCCCTCTGAGCCAAGGGTCGGGTTCGATTCCCGCACAGTACAAACATTTGTGTTCATGTACATGTCTGTTTGTATTGGTCTGGGTGTTTTCTATGTATAATATGTATTTATTTACAAAAAAAAATGTATCTAAGTAAGTTTATCAGTTGTCTGGTACCCATAGTACAAGCTTCGGCTTAGTTTGGGGCTAGGTGGCGCTGTGTGGCCCAGCGTGGCATGTCTTGGGTTATTTATTCATTTCTTTATTTATTTATTTATGTGTGGCAAAAGGTGATTCTCAGATTACACTCAGCTTTTCGCCGGTCACTGCTGGACATAGACCTCTTTTTTATATTGGTTCGACATAGTGTCTTCCTCTCGCCTGATGGAAAGCTGAAAAGGAAGCCCAAGTCGCTCTGGCCACGGGCGGGAAACTTCAGTTTCCAGTTCCACCACAGCCCTGCCGGCCCACAATATGCATCTTCACACTTCGTTTGAAGGGTCCCATACTATAAGAAAGCGGAAACACATGAGCTGGCAGAGAATTCCAATTATTTGCTCTAATTGTTCGCCACTGATCGATCTTGAGACTTTTAAACACTGCGTTTGTTTGAAAGTAAGACATCTAACGGTTCTAGCTACGATACTTTTCTGTGGAAGGACCTCTATTTCATTAGCGCTGCACAAGAGACGGAGAGAGAATTGCTCTCTATTAGATTACGCTAAACGTTATAATTCTGTTATTCGTGGTACGGCTTGTTGAGGTATTAGATCAGAGTAAAGTTAATAACGTTATAAACAGCGTCGGTAGTACGGTGGTTAAGGCAAGGATTTTCATGCGGGACGCAGACGGTTCGAGGAACAGTTTGGTTCATCAGTAGTGAACGCTTCACATGAAACAGTGATCGTGGGTTCGATAGTACAAACATTTGTGTGCATTAACATGTCTGTTTGTATTGATTTACTATGTACTAGCTGTGCCGGCGACGTCGCACGCGTGGAAATCGGGTTTCAAAAAAAACGGAATTCCATAAAATGGTACCTAAATTGTAAGTTACACCTCTAGCAATACATTGGTGCAAACCGCATTCAATTCCATGCAGTAGTTTTTGCGTGATGCGCGTTCAAACATACCGATAAAAAATTCTCCCGTTTTCCCGACATTTCCCTCCACTGCTCTGCTCCTATTGATCGTATCATAATGAAAAGTATACTATAACCTGTCCTGGAGCATGAAGAATGATTGTACCAAGTTTCGTCAAAATCGGTTCAATAGTTTTTGTTTCTATAACGAACATACAGACAGACAGACAAAAATTTTATTGATTGCAATTTCGGCATCCGTATCGATCACTTATCATCCCCTGATAGTTATTTTAAAAATATATTTAATGTACAGAATTGACCTCTCTTCAGATCCTACTAATATTATAAACGCGAAAGTTTGTTTGGATAGATGGATGTTTGTTCCACTTTCACGCGAAAACTACTGAACGGATTTTAATAAAACTTTACAGGAATATAGTTTGTGCATCAGATTAACATATAGGCTATGTTTTATACGAATATTCACGCGGGCAGAGCCGCGAGCAGCAGCTAGTTTATAATAAGTATAGATAATATGTATTTTACTAGAAACAATCTAGAAGAAAGGTGATGATTGACTATGATCTTATTTCCCAAGTTTAGGGTAGGACCTGTTGTCCTGTTGATGCTGAAAATAAAAAGATTTGTGTGTCTACAAAATAGTATTTAAATGCCTCGTTGGAGTAGAAAATAATTGTAAAACGGTCAGTGGCAGATAAGTAGCGTGGCGAGTTCTATCGTTACGTTTTTACTGGGCCTAGCGGGGAGCAGTAAAGATATGGAGTCACGATACCCGCCGCCGCTCACACCGAATGACTAGCCTTAATTCACAAACGTCGAAAACCTTACAGACAGGTGTAGCTTGGTGTAACGGTTCCTCTGTGTGGTGTGGAGAAGTGATAGAAGTCAGGAGTCCAGGACAATATATTATTATTGGTTTTTTTTTTATAGTGGCTCGACATAATGACTTCCCTACGCCTGATGGAAAGCGAAAGAGAAGCCCAAGTCGCTGTGACAACGGGCAAGTAACTGGTCAGTTACCTGTTAGTTGCCACCGCCATACCGGCCCAACCCTAACCCCCCACGAGCTCCGGAAACCCTACTCACCTGCAGAAACACGACCCAGAGGTCATTTGACTGCGGTATTCTGTAGGGTGGAGGTCCTTCCCCGGACGGGAGGCTCAATTCGAGCGAAGATTCGCTATGCCCTACCTCTCTTAAATACAGTGCAGGTGCACCATAAATACAGTGTCATCGTCATAAAATCTCTTCGCGTACAAAATTTGTTGGGCAATTTTATCTTACGCCTAGTTAATATGTGGATCTCGTTGCCAGTGCCTTTCCTCCTTCCTGTGTTATGGTATCCTTTAAACGGAGCGGGAAGCGTCTTCTCACGTGCCCGTGGTGCTTCTTACTGTATAACAGACGAGTTTCTGGCAGCCGACAGGTGGCGGTATAGCCATCACGATTGAAGGCGTAGGCCGATGACGGGCAGTAGCGTCACCGGAGCGAGAAGCCACGGACTGCGAACACCAACCCATCTGCCCAGCGTGGCGATTATGGGTAAAGCCTCCAGGTATTTACCCAAAGTGGCGATAGGCTGAATGATGATGAAGACTATACAAATACATCTCTTAAGATATAAAAAGCCTTTTCGCGTTCGTTTCGTTGTGACGGGCGGCCCATCGATATCGTAGTTACAATTTAAAATTTATCGCCATTCGTCCTGCCCCTAACATGTGGCATTTACTGCATTTACTGCGACGAACACGTAAACAGCGGACAGTAAAACATTGAATTAAAAATCTACGGCTCTAACGCTCCGCTACCGGAGCGCTCGTTTAAAAATTAAAAGAAAGTAAAAGTTTGTTTAGACTTGGCTCCTTAACGTTTTTTTTACTACCAATTTGTTTTCTGTCGTCTTGGCGCTTGAATTAAAACCTGACGTGAATACCTTACACCTAGACGTTTTTGTGTTGGTACTAGAGAAAGTTAGCGTACAGTTGCATTCAAACATAACTACATTTATCTGGTACCCACATCATCATCAGCCTATTGCAGTCCACTGCTGGACATAGGCCTCTCCAGCTGCTCGCCACCTAGAGCAAACCTCTGGAGGATATACCCATAATCGCCACGCTGGGCAGGCGGGTTGGCGATCGCAGGGCGTAGCTTCTTGTTCCGGAGACGCTGCTGCCCGTCATCGGCTTGTGGTATTTAGCTACGCCTTCTATCGTGATGGTTATACCGCCATCAGTCGGTTTGCCAGAGCCTCGTTTTTTCTTCGGCGGGATGCACCACGGGCAGGTGAGGATGGCTTTGAGCGAAAAGATGATAGGCCGCTCCCTTACATCCCACAGCTGGTATCCACAGGCTTTTCTTTTTTAAATGTAGCACGACATAATGGCTTCCCTACGCCTGATAGAAAGCTAAATAGACCAAGTCGCTGTGACAACGGACAAGTAACTGGTCAGTTACCTGTCAGTTGCCACCGCTATGCCGGCTCAAACCTAACCCCCTACAAGCTCCGGGAATCCTACTCACCGGCAGAAACACGACCCAGAGGTCATTTGGCTGCGGTATTCTATAAGGTGGAGGTCCTTCCCCTTCCTTCTTATAAGATTACATACTCATAATAAATAATCAAAAAAAAAAACATACATACATATTTAAAATGCCGGCATCAGTTATCACACTTGCTCGTCTGCCGCATCTCGCATAAAAAAACACTTGTCTCAAGTCTAGGCAATACAGCCTAAACACTTCATCAAATCGCGTAGGAAGCAACCAGTTTACACAGGCAGGCACTAATTTTATTAATGACACACTTTGATTAATCACCTCTCCTCAATCACACCGTTTTGAATTAATAATCCGCTCGGCAAACATCGATTAACCTTTAATTTAATGCACAAAATCGATTTTGCCTTCATCGGCTCGGTCTGATGAAACATATTAAACTTAGATCAACTCTGACAGGTCATGGTGAATCAAAGTGACATGTTTACATAGTTAATTATAGATAAACCGGGGTAGAACAATGCTCGGCCGCCCGTGACACTTATACGTAAAGGTCGTTACTAAAATAGCGTAATCCTAAAATGATCAAAGCTTTTATTAAATGCGTGGTATGGGTCAATAGACGCTTAATACAGGCTCGGTGACAGGCTCGGTGGCTCATTTGGTAGTGCTCTCTGCCTTCTGAGCCAAGGGTTGTGGGTTCGATCCCTGCACAGTACAAACATTTGTGTGCATGAACATGTCTGTTTGTATTGGTCTGGGTGTTTTCTATGTATAATATGTATTTATTTACAAAAAAAAAGGAAAATGTATTTATGTAAGTTTATCAGTTGTCTAGTACCCATAGTATAAGCTTCGGCTTAGTTTGAGGCTAAGTGGCGCTGTGTGGCCCAGCGTGGCATGTCTTGGGTTATTTAATATATTTACCTCGGTGTAGCTTCGTTTAGTACTTTAAGCCTTCAGCGCAGACGATCTGAAGAATCCCGGTCAGGCTAATTCTCATATGTTAACAGATTAATAAACTTATATTCATTCAAGTCAAAAATCGATTAACTACTTGGATCCCGATCTGTTTCACATATAAGAAATGAGTAATTCTCGGTGTTATGGGCGACGATATGATTATTTATCATAGTACTAGTGAAAACCTAATTGGTTGTTGGTTGGTGTGAATTGGCTAGAGCTTGGAAAAAAAATAAGGCAGTGATTACGATTATATTACAGATTATTTTTTATATGTAGGTACATATTTATATATATTTATTTAGGTATACTCGTATAATTAACCAGTTTGCACGATCTTGCCCCTCTATTCAGAATAGCACACTTCCTCTACCTGAAGGTTGTCTGGAAGAGATCGCTTACTAGCGCTTTATTTTAGTTCCTAAGTATTTTTTGTATGTAAATGTTAGTACCAAATAAACGTTTTTCTATTCTATTCTATAAGACCGCCTAAATTGTACCACTAGTTTATTGTAATACCTTGTCTATAAATGTTTGTTTTTGTGCAATAAAGAATATCTATCTATCTATTTATCTTTATCTAATTCTACTAATAAGACGAAAATAAATGATCATATTTCTTCCATTCGGTCTGTAGGGCGGTCTTATTAGCGTCGTGTAACACTAAGCAAGTTTGACATTTAAATATCATGAGATGAGCAAGGGGTGACAAGTAGGTATACTGTATATATCAAATGGAAGGTTAACGGGGCACATTTTGTTATGCGTTATATTATTATTTATTGCCAAGAGAGGGTTAACAGTTCTACAGAAAATTATCACCTTCGTGAAATTATTAATTTATTTTTTTTATGCGAGAGGCGGCTTACGAGCAAGTGTGATGCCTGATGGTAAGCAGTCGACACCGCCCATGGATGGCAGTTCTAACCGAGTTCAGGGTCGCTGCCGGCCTTTTAAATATGAATACGCTCGTTTCTTAAAGGTTCCCAAGTCGTAGCGTCGTCGTCCCAATTATTTATTTAGAATTTACTTATTTAGTCCACTTATTTATTAAATCTTTACCAGTACAAATGGACTTAACGCCGAATGGCTTTGTCTACCAGTCCACCCTTATTTGGGAACTAGCATGCGATGATACTTTGAATTATATGTGTAGTCTATTTTCGTGCGTATGTATTCTCGTGCAAATATTTGCACTGAAAATTAAAGGAAATACATACTCGTATTAAGGGATGTAAGGGAGCGGCCTATCATCTTTTCGCTCCAAGGCAACCTCACCTGCCCGTGGTGCATCCTGCGGAATAACAAACGAGGCGCTGGCAACCGACTGGTGGCGGTATAACCATCACGATTGAAGGCGTAGCTAAATACTAAAGACCGGTGACAGGCAGCAGCGTCACCGGAGCAAGAAGCTACGCCCTGCGATCGCCAACCCGCCTGCCCAGCGTGGCGATTATGGGTATAGCCTCCAGATGTTTGCTCTAAGAGGCGAACAACTGGAGTGGCCTATGTCCAGCAGTGGACTGTAATAGGCTGATGATGATGATGATGATACTCGTATTTGCAGATCGGTGGTATTTGGAGAGCGGAAATTAAAAAAAAACATTTCTTGCATCATTAAGAAACCAAATTAAAAAAAGAAATCGTGTTTCCCATAAGTCATACGTTGAATAGAGATGTATAAGTGTGAGTGTGTCCCTTTACACATTAGTTATCTTCACGCGTCGGTGTGACAGACAGCCCGCCCGGACCCTTAGATAACCGTACATTAATTAAGATAACTCCAGTACGAAACTAAATTTATTCTACCGAGTTACTGTTGTGCCCTTTGAAAGGGTAACTGGCCGAGAGGGTAATTTGAATGATAGGTTTTACATTTGTTAAGGGAAATTGTACTTTTAGTTGAATATCATCATCATCGGCCTATTGCAGTCCACTGCTAGACAAAGGCCTTTTTTTGCCCTTTATTTGCCATTTTGGGCAAACATGCATGACTGGCTCGGTGGCTCAATTGGTAGTGACCTCTTGTCTTCTGAGCCAAGGGTCGTGGGTTCGATCCCCACACATTACAAACATTTGTGTGCATGAACAATGTCTGTTTGTATTGGTCTGGGTGTTTTATATGTATAATATGTATTTATTTACAAAAAAAAATGTATTTAAGTATGTTTATCAGTTGTCTAGTACCCATAGTACAAGCTTAGGCTTAGTTTGGGACTAGATGGCGCTGTGTGGCCCAGCGTGGCATGTCTTGGGTTATTGATTTATTTATCTGGGGGATAGGCAGGCGAGTTGGCGATCACTGGGCATAGCTCTTCGCTCTGGTGACGCTGCTGCCCGTAATAGGCTTGTGGCATTTAGCCTACGTCTTGAATCGTCATAGTTATGCCGCCGACCCAATCCAACCCAAAACCTACGGATCGGCTAGACGCAGGCATAGTATTAAAAAATTGTTTTAATGGCCTCTTCCGGAAATTTTAACATTATGGCGCCCATACATTTCTACGCCAAGGATGTCAAACCCTGCACATTCAGGAAGTGCGGGGATAATACTGACTTAAATATATTGGTACATACAATACATACATACAAAACGTAATTAATTAGACGACGTCGAATGGCTTATGTGCGACGCGTGTGAGTTTACGCGGGATATTTTTTTTTTTTTTTTTTTTTTTTTTATGGAATAGGGGGCAAACGGGCCTGAAGGTCACCTGATGGTAAGTGATCACTTCAGCCCATAGACACCGCAACACCAGGGGAGTCACAGGTGCGTTGCCGGCCTTTGAGAAATCTATAGGCTCGCTTTTTGATATCAAATTCTCATCCGTGTACAGATGAACATGTCTACGGAGATTAGGGTGCCCATGCTTGCAATGTTTTGTAGGAACTTAGTATCGATTTAAGACACAAATATTATTGACTAACTGTGCATTTTCCGGATTTACGGATTGCAGTCCGCTGCTGGACATAGGCCTCACCAGTTGTTCGCCACTAAGGGCAAACATCTGGAGGACATACCCATAATCACCACGCTCGACAGACGGGTTGGCGATCGCAGGGCGTAGCTTTTCGCTCCGGTAACGCTGCTTCCTGTCATCGGTCTGTGGTATGTAGCTACGCCTTCAAATTGTGGTGGTTACACCGCCACCAGTCGGTTGCCAGCGCCTCGTTTATTATTGGGTTTAAGTGATCTAGTTATATGAATGCCAATAGCATGGATACCCTACTGCGCGTGGCGTGATTCGACAGGCATTGTATACGAAACCGAATCCGTTGCGCCAAAACAGACTAATAGCAAATGAAAGAGATACGGAACACTCTATATATACGGCGGTGCTTATGTAACTTGATACGATACAATTTGATTGTATTTGTTCCCTGTGATTGTATGTAATACAGGGTGATATTTGGAGGCGGAAATGTTATTCATATGTACTTCATTAACGGTAAACGCTTGGATATTACATTAATAAGGAAATTAAGAAATAACACAAATAGCAACTTATAACGAAATAGCACCTGCATCTGATCTGTCGACAGATTTTTTTTTAGAGGGGAATGCATTAGGCACCGCCATGCCACCTCCGGGGGGAGGTGACATGGTGTGTGGGACTCACACCTCCCGAAATGGGATCCCTGCATGCCCTGGCCAGCCGCAGATGACAAACGGCCAGCACTCCTGGTCCGGGGAGGGCAGATACCCCTACCCCCGGCTCCCGGGGAGCAATAGGGTGCTCCACAGGCGGACCTCGTGCAACGTTGTGGTTGCACCCACTGTCGACTGATCCTAATCTAATTAAATAATATGAAAGCACTGACAGGTAAGTAACTGACCATCCCCTTCCTACGATGGGGGGACTTCTAAACGAGGTATGATGAAGCATTTTATCAAACATAGCTGTAACAACAGAAAAGAAACACTAAGTAAAATACATACTAAGTAAGAATTACAACTTAATAGATTTCAGATTTTGCTGTGCCCTTGCAGAGTTTATGTGCAAGTACATTTGTGTAATTTTTTGTAACCACATCATCATCATCAGCCTATTGCAGTCCACTGCTGGACATAGGCCTCTCCAGTTGTTCGCCACTTAGGGCCGACATCTGGAGGATATACCCATAATCGCCACGCTGGGCAGGCGGGTTGGCGATCGCAGGGCGTAGCTTCTCGCTCCGGTGACGCTGCTGCCCGTCATCGGTCTGTAGTATTTAGCTACGCCTTCAATTGTGATGGTTATACCGCCACCAGTCGGTTGCCAGCGCCTCGTTTGTTATTCGGCAGGATGCACCACGTGCAGGTGAGGTTGGCTTGGAGCGAAAAGATGATGGGTCGCTTCCTTACAAAAGATGATGGGTCGCTCCCTTACGTAACCACAAAATGCAATAAATATTATGATTATGATTATAAAAATCTGTTTTGTGCCGTGTGTTTACCAAGAACAAAGAAATCGCAACCTAAGGCGTCTGGAAACAGGCAGAATGGTTATGCAAAGTGAAACTTGACAGCCGCATTACTTTTGATACTCGCGACCAATTGAGCGGAACCTTTGATGTGTGAAGCGTCTCTGAAGCGTCGCTAGTGATGTTGAGTATCGAGTATCGATATCGATGTTGAACTACTAGCGTAATGGTTAGAGCGTAGAGCGTAAAGGCGGAAGATTTCAAGGTGCGTTTGCGGTGGTTTAATTTAGGAAAGGTCATGGGTCTAGGTGTGCTGAGAGTTATCACCATCATCATCATCAGCCTATTACAGTCCAGTTGTTCGCCACTTGGGACAAACGTCTTTTTTTATAGGAAGAGCTTTCAGGATGACCTCACTCCACCTGATGGTAAGCGGTTGTGAGGTCCAAAAGTTAGGTCGACAGGTACAATAGAACAAATCCATTGCGCTTGTCGCCCTCACCCTGAAGGCCCACTGAGATGCCGTTTCACGCTCCGCCTAAAGGATTGTAAGAGGAAGATATGTTTCCTTCCTCTTACAATCCTGAGCTGGAAGGGCATTCCATGACTTAATGGCTGGAGAATATACCCATAGTCGTCACGCTGGGCAGGCGGGTTGGCGATCGCCGAGTGCTGAGAATGCGCCCCTGTAATCATGACAAATTTTATGGGAAATCCTAGCTTGAAATCTTCTAATATATTTGAAAATCGTAAAAAGATTATGGGGTTGTGATTCAGGACATCATATCAATAGACCGGGAGAGGCCTATGTCCAGCAGTGGATAGATGTGGGCTGATGATGATGATGATGATATCAATAGATCCAAACGAGAATCAATAGGAAGTAGATCTAGGTAACATGTTCTGGTGTACCTACCAGATATTTGTACCAGAAATTATTATGTAATATCCTAGACCTAATGAACGAATTTTGATCGAACTTAGCTGCTTGAATCGAGTGTGTTATTTACGCTCCATTACCTAAATCAATCATCTTTCAAACAAAAAACCTTTGAAACGAAATCAAAATCGCTTCAGTCGGTCGTTGCGACGCCACAGACAAATGCACATACTTAGATATGTCTAGCATAAAACACTGATCTTTTTACATCGGGGGTTAATAATATCGACAAATCCCATCATTATTAACTTCTTCGACGACACTAACCGAGACTTTTCCATACATATGTCAATCATTACGACGTGACGTCATAGGCTAGGGATTCTGCCCTCAGCGCGATAAAACGAATTTGGATCGAATCGTCTCGATTCGAATTGAACTAGTTTTGCTTTCAGGGCGGTTTCGAATTGAACTAGTTTTGATGTTAGGGCAATAAACAAGCGCAGGCTTGAACCAGTTTTGATGTTAGGGCGGTTTCGTATTGAACTAGTTTTTGTTAGTACGATTTTAAGCTAGTGTCAGATCATAAAAATAATTTATTACAACTTTGTAACTGTACCGATAGCTTATTTGATTGTGACATCTGCTTTCTGAACCAAGGGTCGTGTCTGGGTGTTTGTATGTATATATTTGTGTTACCTTCGTTGTTCTGATACCCATAACACAAGTGTCTAGCTACGTTTGGATTACAGCAATGTATGTGATGTTGTCTGATATTTATTTAATTACATAAGCATCTAAAATGGCGTCTAACCGTTAAATATAACGCTACATTTTTATTAACCGCCGAACCAAGAGTTTCCCGTACAAAGCGAGACTCGGGGGCGAAGCACTAAATCTGTGTAAACCGACCACTCGTATATACGGCGCTCAATAAATAGCGCCTCGGTAGCGACGAGCGCCTCCGGAGAGCAGAACAACCTTGTATGCGCGTAAATAACGTGTTTAGCTGAGTAAAATGTATATTATATGTTACTCATATATAGGTATACATGCAAGGCATGCCACACTAGACTACACATCGCCACATAGCCCCAAACTAAGCCCAAGCTTGTACTATGGGTACTAGACAACTGATAAACTTACTTAGATACATATTTTTTTATAAATATTTTTTTTATAGTAGCTCGGCATAATGGCTTCCCTTCGCCCGATGGAAAGCGAAAGAGAAGCCCAAGTCGCTGTGACAACGGGCAAGTAACTTGATCAGACCTGTCAGTTGCCACCGCCATGACGGCCCAACCCCAACCCCCCATGAGCTCCGGAAACCCTACTCACCGGCAGGAACACGACCCGGAGGTCATTTGGCTGCGGTATTCTATAGGGTGAAGGTCCTCCCCCTGATGAGCAGCTCAATTCGAGCGAAGATTCGCTATGTCCTACCTCTCTTGAAATGCATGTTATACATAGCAAATACTAAGATAACAGAGGGAGAGGTCTATTGAGGCTGTGGATTACTACATTGGAGGGGCTAATAATGGTGATGATTTTATAGCTATTAATGACCTTTTTTGGTTTCGAAGGAACGTTATTTAAATTTACACAGACATTTTCATCCCTCGTATAAGTAGGTACTACTCGTTTTTATAGCTCACTGGGTAATTCCGACCTGAGTCAGCTCACAAAGAATGTTGTGTAACGTTGTTACTCCAACACAATATCATACAATCGCGGGAGGCATCCGGGAATTTTGTAGCCGGCCCCAGAAATATCTGCGCTACAAAGCTGTACAGTCTAATTGGATACAATGAGACGTATTCGTACAGGAATTTAATTACGAACAAGGAAGGTTAATTTTTAGTATCTACTTACTTTGACCTGTATATGGATAGATAGATAGATACTCTTAGTGCCCGTTCAGACATGCGGTTTTTTGCGTTCAGACTGACGGGTAATCCCCCCAGCGGCCAAACCGCAGTGTGAACGCCGCGCCCCGCCTCGCGGATAGCGTGAACAGGGGTAGCTGGTAGACGGCGGTTTTGCGGGTGGAAACCGTATGTTTGAATGAAGCCTTTATTGCACAAAACACAGATATTACAGGAAAACATATTAACATAAAATATATTACAACTTAGACGGTCTTATCGTATCGATCTCTTGGAGACAACCTTCAGGTATATTCATAATATTTGAACATAATCCCGCAACATCTTGATCTTTAATTGCTTAATGATTTACTTACAAATTATATTAATTTAATTACAACCAATCAATATTTAGTCAATGCGTTCCTTAGCCAATGCGTTCTATCGCCATACAAAAAATATGAGATCAATCATGTTTTAACAGCTACTGACTAGATACTTGAGAAACTTTTATGTAGCTGTCAAAACATGATTGCTTTTAGTCAATACGCCTATTACTTGTACTAGAGTTATTTGCACACTGCTCCTCACTGTTCATCTCATATACACTGTTACGTGGGCGGACGGTTCTCTCAAATTTATGATTTCGGCTTAAGAGGGCAAAGTTCATTATCTTGAAACAGGCGAAATGAAGATGGGCCTTCTTCGGCGGTAAGTGGTCCGGGCGAGGTTCGCAGGCTTACACCGACCGAAGTATAAATAAGTGTAGTAAATCATCTCGGTTATTATTATTCAGGCGTTATTGCCGCTGTTAATATTAAGACATTACTGGATTTCAAAATGGCGGACGAAATTTTGAAGCTACTATATCTTCTTAAATTGATAGACATGGTTTTCTAAATATCTCTGCCCACAGATTTACGATTATTTAAGAACTATAACTGATAGTCACCCGGGGCGCCCCCCCCCCCCCCCCCCCCCCCCTTATCTACGCCACTGGCGTAAGGCTCTCGCCCCTGGATGAAGGTAGATGCGAAACGCACTGTCAGACTCTTTGGAACTTGCACCATTAACGATGCCTTATCGCCATATCCCTACTCGTCTGATGATAAGAAGGGATGGGAAGAATCAAAACTATCACCGACCATCCTCATGGCGTGTCTCTGTAACTACTCCACTTAATTTGGAATCGGATTTATGTAAATGATGTCCAATTTTTCACAGAGAAAATTACGTCGAGAACATTTTCTGTCTATTTTGTGTTATCAAACGCAACCATATGACGTTGTCATTTAAAATGGCCTTTTATGACTATTCCGTCTGGGTGTTAGCAGCGGCCCTCGACAGTAATATCTGTGCGACGACGTATACATGTGCAGATAGCACCCAAGTTGTCCGGGAACTCTTTGAATATAGCCTAATCCGTGTTTGAAACAGTTTGACATCTGCCGCGGGTGACCGGGTCGGGCGTCACTGCCAGCGGGGCACTGAAATTGTGATGATACTAAGCGATAATTGGATATATTTCGACAGGCTCGGTGGCTCATTTGGTAGTGACCTCTGCCCTCTGAGCCAAGGGTCGTGGGTTCGATTCCCGCACAGTACAAACATTTGTGTTCATGAACATGTCTGTTTGTATTGGTCTGGGTGTTTTCTATGTATAATATGTATTTATTTACAAAAAAAAAATGTATCTAAGTAAATTATCAGTTGTCTAGTACCCATAGTACAAGCTTCGGCTTAGTTTGGGGCTAGGTGGCGCTGTGTGGCCCAGCGTGGCATGTCTTGGGTTGGGTTCTTGGTCAGACCAATACAAACAGACATGTTCATGCACACAAATGTTTGTTATGTGCGGGGATCGAACCCACGACCCTTGGCTCAGAAGGCAATAAAGAATATTTATCTACGATTATCTATCTATCTAACCCGCTACCAGTGGTTCCCCTCCCGAACTAACAAGCAAAGTACAGAAGTGCGAGTAAAAAAGTCGTGTTGTAAGTGCGCGCTTAACTCGGCCTCGCCGACGGACTCGCTAAGTTTAAATTCAATCTGACCCGTTAAGGATTCTCGCAAACAAACATGGTTGCGGCGTTCTTTTTTAGAGTTCCGCGAATCATTTATTTGTTGTAGACAACGAGGATGTAAGGGAGCGACCTATCATCTTATCGCTCCAAGCCAATCTCACCTCGTGGTGCATCCTGCCTAGCAACAACCGAGGGACTGGCAATCAACTGGGGGCGGTATAACCATCACAATTGAAGGCGTAGCTAAATACCACAGACCGATGAAGGGCAGCGTCACCAGATCGGGAAGCAACGCCCTGCCATCGCCTATCCGCCTGCCCAGCATGGCGATTATTTTAACTAATATTATAAAGCTGAAGAGTTTGTTTGTTTGTTTGAACGCGCTAATTTCAGGAACTACTGGTCCGAATTGAAAAATTCTTTTTGTGTTGGATAGACCATTTATCGAGGAAGGCTTTAGGCTATATAGCCTATGTTATATAACATCACGCTGCAACTATTAGGAGCGAAGAAATAATGGAAAATGTAAAAAAAAACGGGGAAAAAATAACTATTCCATGCGGATGAAGTCGCGAGCACAGCTAGTGGGTATATAAGTACGAACCTTTACCTAGCGCAAATTCGATATGACCTACCTCCCTTACCATCAGGTGACGTTCAGGCCCGAATTACGCCTATGTTACAAAAAAAATATGCGGATCCTTCGAACCGGTTCCATTTGCACTTGATGCATTTTTTTCTGTCTGCCGACAAGCACTTGCCAATATTACCGAGGTGTTTCGCCCGAAGTGGGTGCTATGATATCCTCTTGTAACTGTAGTTTTAATGAGATACCCCCGAGGCTACACTTTACGAGAGGGAATGTGGCGTTGTCTTTTTCTCGCTTTAGTTATAATTGGGACTAGCTGTGCCGGCGGCGTCGCACGCGTGGATATCGGTTTTCGAAAATAATGGACTTCTGTGTCTAAATTTTAAGAAGACCTATAACAATACATTGGTGAAAACCGCATTCAATTCCATGCAGTAGTTTTTGCGTGATGCGCGTTCAAACATACAGATACAAATTTCGCCCGTTTTCCCTACATTTCTGTTACCTGCTCTGCTATTATTGATTGTAGCGTAATGAAAAGTATATTATAACCTGCCCAGGAGTATTAAGAATATTCGTGCCAAGTTTCGTTAAAATCCGTCCAGTAGTTTTTTTTCTATACCGAACATACAGACAGACAAAAATTTTACTGATTGCATTTTTGGCATCAGTATCGATCACTAATCATCCCCTGATAGTTATTTTGAAAATATATACAATGTACAGAATTGACTTCTCTACAGATTTATTATAAGTATAGATAGATGTATTTTTAGAATCTGTTGTGACTAAGTAGATATATTTGTGGTACCTTATTGTTTGATGAGATGCAAGGGAGCGGCATATCATCATTTTGCTCCAAGCCAACCTCACCTGCCCGTGGTGCATCCTGCCGTATTCGGCACAAACGAGGCGCTGGCAACCGACTGGTGGCGGTATAGAGACGTTTGCTCTAAGCGGCGAACAACTGGAGAGGCCTATGTCCAGCAATGGACTGCAATAGGCTGATGATGATGATTGTTTGATAATCATAACACAAGTGCTTATTCTACTTACGTTTGTCTGTTTAGTATGCGTATTTTAAGTAGCTTATATGCTGACATATTCGATTCTGGTTCTGGTCTGAAAGTCATACACTGTTGGAGATAGGTCTCCCCCAATGATATTTAACATTTGGGGGATCACACCCAGGTGATCGCTGCTGACTTTTCCTGATATTTCCTTAGTAGTATTTTAGGATGCCATCAGATGGGATGGTCTCATTCTGAGCCCGATAACTAAATGATAAAAAAGCCTCAACATAAGCCCCACTTCCACGAAAAAAAGAAAAAAAACAGTGGACACCTCGCGAGAAAAAAAATTAAATCGCTCGGTGTCCGCGGCATAGCCGGTGCATGCATTTTTCCCGGCCGGCGATTGGTTGGACAAAGTGGGCGCGCGCCGGATATCGAAAGCTCATTTCCGTTAGCGCGCCGCTTCCTCTGCCCTCTGGCTGGCCATAGACTAGGTAGATCAGTAGGCTATCGTAGGTACATTATGTTTAAAGCAAATTGTAGAAAGTGTAAATATATTTTGTAAATATCAGCCATCACTAGCTCCGATGCCAAAGTCTGTTGAGCATTTTTAGAAGCATAATACAACCCCAGGTACAGAACAAAACCAGTATTGTCTCGGCTGGGAATCGAACCAATGACTCTTGATTCAGGCAGAGAGGTCTCTCGAGCTAGGTGAAGTGACGATTTGTAAATATTGCTGGCTAGTGCTGGATGGGAGAAGCCCACGATTGAGCAAAATGGCGAATAATTGGTGAAGCCTTTGTCCAGCAGTGGACTGTGAAAGGCTGATGGTTTTAAATAGTAGAATAAAAGTATGCATACATATAGTTTTACTTCAATTTTTATATGCAAACATATCTCGCAGAAAGATCGTGTTGTTAAAGCAAAAACATACAATCTATTTATGTGAACTTGACGCACTACGAAAATACGTTCCTTTCGCCTACAAAAATACAAAAATAACACACGAATAACATTTTTATATTACACCGAACACGTGGATGAAAGTTTGTGAAAATATTACGAGCACATTTGCCCTCCAAAAATACATTTACGTGAGGTGAACTTCGCAAACATTCGACTTAGCAACAACTTGTAAGTTAATTTTCAAGTTTTGACGAGTTCAATGGTGCTGTTTAGGTATCTGATCGGAAAAGAGGGTCCAGGAGTGATATTTTTCTTTTTAATGGCATTTTTATTATAAGCAAGACTAGCAAACAGCTTTAAGGATATTAAACACGAATATACGCTGATATGCTTAAAAAATGCAAAAGATCACACCGTGACGTTTGTGCGGGTTCGATCCCCGCACGGTACAAACTTTTTTATGCAGGAATATGTTTGTTTGCATTGGTGTAGTTGTTTGGTGTGTATGTATTTGCAAAAAAAAAGTATCTAAGTAAAATACAAACAGACTTGTCCATGCACATAAATGTTTGTATTGTACAGGGATCCAGCCCACGACTATTATGTCAGAGGCAGCGTTTGGTATCACAGAACCTACATACCACAGAATTACTGCGTGCTGACCGAAGTTAAGCAGACGACGACGTTCAAAAGAAAAATAAGCGATCCGACACGGAATGATCACACCATGACTGCCTGCCTACATAAGTGCCGCTACATACCTCGTTTAAAAGACCCAAGACAATAAAAAGAACGGAATATGTGTGCTGGAAGAGAGTACTAATGGTTGGACAATGATTTCATCGTCATCATCAGCCTATTGCAGTCCACTGTTGGACATTACCATAAATTTGGGGCATTGGAAATCGCAGGGCGTAACTTCTTGCTCCGGTGACGCTGCTGCCCGTCATCGGCCTGTGGTATTTAGCTACGCCTTCTATCGTGATGGTTTTACCGCCACCAGTCGGTTTGCCAGAGCCCCGTTTGTTGTTCGGCAGGATACACCACGGGTAGGTGAGAATGGCTTTGAGCGAAAAGGTGATAGGTCGCTCCCTTACATCCCTGACAATGATTTGATTGCATAGTGTTTTCATGGTCTGAAATGAAGCGAACTTAATTCCCATCGTCCCCACTGTTCCCCGCCTGCTCTGTGCGTCTCACCTCGCATTCCCGGTGCATTCAGCAATTCACCGCTCGCCAGGAACAGGCTTATTACTTAGTGTTTTGCCTCATTTCGCCCGGTCAAAGAGAGAATTCGCTATTTTAGTGCAGCGGAAATATTTCGCTGAGGTTTCGGTCGCTTTTTTTTGAAGTTATGTTTTCAGGTCGGCTGTAAGTTTGTCTGCAAATTGGATCACACACACAAACGTTTATCAGACGCACATTTGTGTTTATAGGCTTTTAGTATGTGAAAAGTTCCTAGCAAAATTAAGGGGTGATTTAACCCTTCGTTAGACAATCGATAAATACATATCACATAATTTTGAGCTATGAAATAAAATCAAAATAAAATGGAATATTTCAAATTTCATATGAGGGTTAACATTAAATCTTTTAGTGATATCAAAACATCTTCTGATAATATAAAATATGTAGAG
Source organism: Conogethes punctiferalis (assembly GCA_031163375.1). Lineage (NCBI taxonomy): Eukaryota > Metazoa > Arthropoda > Insecta > Lepidoptera > Crambidae > Conogethes > Conogethes punctiferalis. The sequence goes on from CM062086.1 coordinate 384,025, forward strand.
GTATAGACAAATAGATGTGCTAAGAATTTTATGTACGCGTGCCTAAATACATATTAGGAATTATTCTACCAAAATCTTTGATCCTAATTACGTCACAAACTAAATCGAAGCGGGGCGCTGTAGCGTACGTCGCTTAACCCTTTAACGAGGGCCGACATTTGGCGTTTTGACCTCTACGCCGTTAAATATAAGGTTCGATCTCGATTGGCCTACGAGTCCAGCAAAAACAATCATTAGTATAATCTAATACAGTTCCCATTTGCGGTAGAGGCCCGTAATGACCCCGGACCGACAGACTGCACGGCTTTGCGGAGGTAAAGTGGACTTTACAATGTAAATACCTAAACAGACTAAAAGTTTTTTGACATCTTGAATTACGAGTAGGTATTCATTTAAAATATCAATGGCACATTTGGTAATAGCTCTGCCATCTGAGCCAAGGGTCGTGGGTTCGATTCCCGCACAGTACAAACATTTGTGTTCATGAACATGTCTGTTTGTATCGGTCTGGGTGTTTACTATGTGTAATATGTATTTATTTTTAAAAAAGTATCTAAATTTATCAGTTTTCTTGTACCTATAGTACAAGCTTCGGCTTAGTTTAGTGGGTGGCGATGTGTGGCCCAGCGTGGCATGTCTTGGGTATATAAAAAAAGTAAATAACCCGACTGCTGCTGCTGCATAATTTGGATGTGAAAAACAACTACAATGTCTGCTACATGTTGGATCATGTTTTGGAATAGAAGCTTAGTAAATTGAGACTGTATGTGTGTTTCCCGGATTTAGAATATTATGACAAGGCAAATCCCCGCAAAAGACTAAAATAACAAAAAAGCACAGTTTGCAAAGACTCCTATAGAGCGTGCCACAACTTTTATTACTAAAGAAATCTACTAGTAATTTTATTTTCTTGCTAACTCCACATGCTCCACCAAAGGATTGGCGTGATCTATTAATATATCTACGTGTACTTACTTAGGCCTCACGGCTATCTCACCCCTTTATTCCTTACATCACATCATAGATCGCTATGCACACGCTACATAAACAAACAAACATTTCAAATTAAGCCGCAAGTAACGGTATTGTGAGCAATAAACATCCGAGTACCATTTAACGCTACGGCCGTAACTCGTAGCGCGCCGTAGCGTCGCGTAGCGTAGACGCGTCTACGGCGTGTAGCACAGTGGAGCTCGTAGCAGTGATGGGTTGTAGCGCGACAAAGTATGACTGTTTGGTGCAGCGCAGACGGCACACTTTATGTGCGATAGAGTCTGCGTCTGAGACATTTAAAAAGAGCGTCTAGGTCCCTACAGCTCTGCCGACAGAATGATCGAAGATGTGCGTCGTGTGCGTTGAGCCTGTGAAATATCCGCGACAGATTTTTGCGCGTCGTGTGTGTTACTGCATATAATTGCATAGATTCTATTTTCACAGACTAAAAAGTGCGTCACGGAGAGTCTGTCGTCTGCGCTGCCCCTTTCTGTTTTGTTTTGACCGGATTGTAAGATACCTTGTGGCCTGATGATGATGATAATGTTCATCATCATCACTACCTATTGCAGTCCACTGCTGGACACCTCCTGGGCCTCTCCAGTTGTTGGCCACCTAGGGCAAACATCTGGAGGATATACCCGTAATCGCCACGCTGGGTAGGCTGGTTGGCGATCGCAGGGCGTAGCTTGTCGCTACGGTGACGCTGCTGCCCGTTATCGGTCTGTGGTATTTAGCTACGCCTTCAATTGTGATGGTTATACCGCCACCAATCGGTTGCCGGCGCTTCGTTTGTTATTCGGCGGGATGCACCACGGAAAGGTGAAGTTACATTGAAGCGAAAAGATGATGGGTCGCTCCCTTACATCCGCATGGGGCCATGTGTTTTGTTAACTTCTTTTTGTAATAAAGTCGTCTTTTTTGACTAGCTTGGTGGTTCATTGGTAGAACTGAGAGTCGTGTATTCGATCTTGACCCGCGACAAATATGACCGCAGTTTCTGCATTTTTTTAGAGTGGCACAGCATTGTTGTCTGTAGATAGATAGCTTGCGACCGATTTAAATTGTTTTATTAATTATATTAATAGAGAAATATACTGTCATTGTCAGTGACTTCAGATGAAAATCAGCGGTTTCTCAACCGGTAAACCGGTACCGGCAATGCTGAGTGCGTCTATTTTTTTTTGATTGCTCTATTTTTTTTCTCTTTTACTTTCTGTATTTTTAACTGTGTGCAAATAGTACAAATGAACCTTCTATATCGGTTCAACCATGATTTCGTACTCATAACATATATATTGAATGTGTTTCACGATTACATTTTATTCAAATGTCCTTTCTTCTTTTCCAGGTAAGTTCAACGCTCTCCTACAAAACTCTGCAAAGTAAGATAAACTAGAGTAACCTAACTTTTCCGTACTGTTTGTTTGGCTGCACTGTGCCGGTAGCCACCGAGCGTAGCCCCCGTATGTCAAGCCGAGTGGAGATAGCGAACAATCGAATTTCTACACCGAAACGTTCGTCTATGTGCACAAGCTTATGTCTGGGGATTTGTCTGTCTTCATGTTACCGGTATATATGAATAATCTATCTATATGTACTTATAATAAATCCGTAGAGAGGTCGATTCTGTACATAAAATATATTTTCAAAATAACTATCAGGGGGTGATTAGTGATCGATACTGATGCCAAAACTGCAATCAGTAAAATGTTTGTCTGTCTGTCTGTATGTTCGTCATAGAAACAAAAACTACTCGACGGATTTTAACGAAACTTGGTACAATTATTCTTCATACTCTTGGGCAGGTTACAGCATTAACACGACACCAGTTGTGTTGCTTCAGAAACCGAGTGGAAATTTGTCCAAAAAATATCCTATATGCCCTCAGAGGTATGACGGCCGGGAATCAAAGGTTGGACGGTTCACGCTTTACGCTCCAACTATTACGCCATCTAGCCATCAACATCCAAAACTATCAATCGTAACACATCCTCTGTAACATTGCACAGCCAGTATATTCACAAGCTTCATCTGCCAGACTCGTACCAGCGGACATTCCGTGAATATTCTGTGCATAAATTCCACTGCACATACGAGTACGCGGTTCAATCCATCTTCCGGAGCGTCCGGTCGGTGCGCGCACGGAATGAATCCCGGACCATTTTGCATACAGATTGCGTCCGACAGATGTGTGGGACCGCTCGCATGGGTACCCGTTTCTAGGTTGATTAGGCAAGCTTGTGACACGTGACGCTAAAAGTTGCGACAACTTTCGGCTATTCATATCTGCTGAAAAGGTTTTAAGGGCTTCGAAAAAGGATCCATATTGATACAAGATTTGCTTGACGTACGGAATGTAAGGAGCGACCTATCATCTTTTCGCTCCTTTTTTTTAGAGGGGAATGCATTACGCACCGTCATGCCACCTCCGGGGGGAGGTGACATGGTGTGTGGGACTCACACCTCCCGAAATGGGAGGGTATACCCACTAAACCCCCCTGTGTCGCCAGTGGGCAGCAAGTTGCAGGAACACGGGCAACGCCGAAGCATACCGCCGCATCCCTGCATGCCCTGGCCAGCCGTAGATGACAAGCGGCCGGCACTCCTGGTCTGGGGAGGGCAAATACCCCTACCCCCGGCTTCCGGGGAGCAATAGGGTGCTCCCCGGGCGGACCTCGTACAACGGTGTGGCTGCACCCACCACACCGTTACGTCCCTATGAATCTTTTCGCTCCAAGCCAACCTCACCTGCCCGTGGTGCATCCTACCGAATAACAAACGAGGCGCTGGCAACCGACTGGTGGCGGTATAACCATGACAATTGAAGGCGTAGCTAAATACCACAGGCCGATGACGGGCAGCAGCGTCATTGGAGCGAAGAGCTACGCCCTGCGATCGCTAACGTACCTGTCCAGCGTGGCGATTATGGGTATATTCTTCAGATGTTTGCCCTAAGTGGCGAATAACTGGAGAGGCCTATGTCCAGCAGTGGACTGCAATAGGCTGATGATGATGATGATGACATTTGCTTTGCCATCTTAGCAGTCCTCGTGTTAGCCGAAGAACCAAGACATTTTATGTACACTCAAGTGCATGCATGACAGGCTCGGTGGCTCGTTTGGTAGTGACCTCTGCCCTCTGAGCCAAGGGTCGTGGGTTCGATTCCCGCAAAGTGCAAACATTTGTGTTCATGAACATGTCTGTTTGTATTGGTCTGGGTGTTTTCTATGTATAATATGTATTTATTTACAAAAAAAAATGTATCTAAGTAAGTTTATCAGTTGTCTAGTACCCATAGTACAAGCTTCGGCTTAGTTTGGGGCTAGGTGGCGCTGTGTGGCCCAGCGTGGCATGTCTTGGGTTATTTATTATTATTTATTTATTATTATTAAGTTTCGGCGCGATCGAAAATATCGACCACTTTTACCCTGAACCGAAATTAAATTTCTTGTCCTAAACTTGGTTACTTAATAAAGGTATAAGTAAGGTATAAGGCTTCAGTAACCAAGACGTTGGGACGCGAACTCCCCAGGCCACAGTCAGACTGATCTATTGAGGCTGAGCCAATTTATTGCCTAGACCGGGATGAGCCACGCTCACGGCAGCCTGGGGACCGCGCCTGAGACCCGCTAGCGAATTGATGGTGCTTCAAGTAAATTATTGCTGTATACAAGAACAGATTTGCCATTCATTAGAATTAATATCTGATAACATCACATACATTGATTGACTGGCTCGGTGGCTCAATTGGTAGAGACCCCTGCCTCCTGAACCAAGGGTCGTGGGTTATATTCCCACCCGGGACAAACATTCGTGTGATGAACACTTGTGTTTGTTCTGTGTCTGGGTGCTTATATTTGTATTTAAGTATTTATTTGTGGTACCTTCGTTGTTCTGATACCCATAACACAAGTGCTTAAGCTACTTACTTTGGGAGCAATGTATGTGATGTTGTCCGATATTTATTTATTTATTGATCCAATTCCAAAGTTAGTAGTTTATAGTTTTGCATACAGAGATATTAACCATCTATAAAGTAGGATATACCACCTTTTAACTGGTAGAGAATCCCTACGCGGCATTAAGTCCGCCTTTTGTACAATTTTTTTATGTGCAATAAAGATGAAATAAATAAATAATAGAATATCTATTACGTTTGACTGGCCCGAAGGCTCATTTGATAGTGACCCCTGCCTTTTGAGCCAAGGGTTGTGGGTTCGATTCCCGCACAGTACAAACATTTGTGTGCATGTACATGTCTGTTTGTATTGATCCGGGTGTTCACTATGTATGTGGCGTGGCATGTCTTGGCTTGAACATAACATAATTTACTGTTCTTCCTGACAAATAATTTTCTAAAACTGGACAAAATAAAAATTGTTAGCTAGTTATTCCAAGTGCTGGTATATTCCATTTCCAACTTTGTTGTTTTTTTAGTGGATTTTCCCAGGAACAAGCCCTCAGCGGTAAATAGTTTGTTGCGTCGCGACCACCAAAGGAGGTCTCGCGTCGTTCGGTTAACAAAGCTTATTTGCGACTGCTACGCGACATTCTAGAACCAATATCGCTTGCTTTGTATGTGAGATGGGATCGAGTTGAAAAGATGTTTTTCACACAAATAAAATAAAAGAGGTAGGGCATAGTGAATCTTCGCTCGAATTGAGCCGTCCGTCCGAAGAACGACCTCCATTCTATAAAATACCGCAGCCAAATGACATCCGGGTCGTGTTTCTGCCGGTGAGTAGGATTTCCGGAGCTGGTGGGGGGTTAGAGTTGGGCCGGCATGGCGGTGGCAACTGATAGGTGACTGACCAGTTACTTGTCCGTTGTCACAGCGACTTGGGCTTCTCTTTCGCTTTCCATCAGGGGTATGGAAGCCATTATGTCGGGCTACTGTAAAAAAAAACAAAAGAACATCTTAAGGGTCGGTTCACGAAACTGCGTTAAAAGTTATCAAGGACTAGCTGTGCTCGCGACTTCGTCCGCGTGGAATAGTTATTTTTTCCCCGTTTTTTTTTTTACATTTTCCATTATTTCTTCGCTCCTAATAGTTGCAGCGTGATGTTATATAGCTTCCTCGATAAATAGTCTATTCAACACAAAAAGAATTTTTCAATTCGGACCAGTAGTTCCTGAGATTAGCGCGTTCAAACAAACAAACTCTTCAGCTTTATAATATTATAGTTAAGATATAACCAGAAAAGGAATTTATACCCATACGAGAGCGCAGGAAAAACAGAAAAAAAATCGTATCAATTCAACATGGTAGGGGAAATCCTCACAAATTGCGAGAATCGTATATTCCGTTTCAGCTGAAACGCAGGAACGGCAACCACCTACGGTTTCAGTGGCTAAATTATGGGCCAACATGCCCACTCGCGGCGGGCGCGCAGAGCAATTAGACATTAGGTGCATGCGAGTACTTAGCCGGTGATTCTACAAGTCCTGAGGAATTACGCCATTACTTTGTTGCTGTGCTTATTTATTGAGCACACCACTAAAGGAAGCCAAGTCTTGTAACGGCAGGAAGTTTTAGATGTGGTGGTTCTACATAGAGATCAACGTGGAATAAGTTATTAAGGTAGTCTACAGGTGACAGCACCCGCATCCTCGCTAATGTCAACATCCGCACTAGTTCCTGCATCAACTTTGGTCGGCCGCACTAGTACCCGCATTCGCACTTCTTCCCGCATCTACACTATTTACCGCATCAGCTTTAGTCGACAGCACTAAAACCCGCCAATACATACTTTCTTGTCTCTATTTCTATAAGACCGCAGGAACGGCAACCACCTACGGTTTTAGTGGCTAAATTATGGGCCAACATCTCACTCGCGGTGAGCAGAGCAATTAGACAGTAGGTACTTACACCAGTAAAGGAAGCTAGTAAATTTTAGATGTGGTGATTCTACACAGAGATCAAACTGGATTCAGTAAAAATAGTAGTTTACAGGTTCCCTCACTAATGTCAGCATCCGCACTAGTTCCTGCATCAACTTTGGTCAGCCGCACTAGTACCCGCATTCGCACTATTTCCCGCATCAGCTTTAGTCGACAGCACTAACGCCTGCATTCGCACTAAAACCCGCATACATACTTTCTTGTCTCTATTTCTAAGCCGCAGGAACGGAAACCACCTACGGTTTTATCGGCTAAATTATGGGCCAACATCTCACTCGCGGTGAGCAGAGCAATAAGACATTAGGTACTTACGGCCAGTACTTAGCCGGTGATTCTACAAGTCCTAAGGAAATACACCATTACTATGTCGCTTATTTATTGAGCAGTGGATCAAGGCTCTGTTCAAACGTAGACACTTACTGTTACAGACATTGCACATCAGTAAAATGAGCCAGCCATCTAAGTAGCGGCAGTGTATTTTTAACCGACTTCGAAAAAAGGAGGAGTTTGTCAATTCGTCTGTATGTATAATAGTTTTTTTTATGTATGTTCACCGATATTTCCGTCAATTATGGATGGATTTCAAAAATTCTTTTTTTTTTTAAATAATTTTGGATGTAGTGATTATATATGGAGATCAAGCTGAATTAAATGAATTATGATAGTCTACACAGGCAATTAGACTGTACTAGTACCTGCATCCGCATTAGTTCCTGCATCAGTCTTCTCGACATACCTACTAATGTATACTTATAAAAAAAACTATTTAAAAGAACAAACCATGGTTATCTATCTAAAGCGTATGTAAGACTCGTAGAGTTTGTAGCGAACGATCGCAGCGCCCCCTGTGTCAAGTGTACGGAGCAGATAGCACGAACGATCGGCTATTTGTATGGGCGCCGCGCTATCGAGGAATGTATGGAAATTAGCCTGCACGCGGACTCGTGTTCGGACAAAGCGTAGAGTTATATAGTGGTAAAAAAAATACGTACGAGTGGAATATAAACTCGCACTCTTAATGAAATAACGACCTAACGACAAAATGTTGGAAAAATAGACCTGTAAGGCCGTTTTTTTCACCTAAAATAACCCAAGACATGCCACGCTGGGCCACACAGCGCCACCTAGCCCCAAACTAAGCCGAAGCTTGTACTATGGGTACTAGACAACTGATAAACTTACTTAGATACATTTTTTTTTTGTAAATAAATACATATTATACATAGAAAACACCCAGACCAATACAAACAGACATGTTCATGAACACAAATGTTTGTACTGTACGGGAATCGAACCCACGACCCTTGGCTCAGAGTGCAGAGGTCACTGCCAAATGAGCCACCGAGCCTGTCAGTAAAGTAGGTAATTTTTCCAAAATTTTAAGGTTGGTCGTTATTTTATTAAGAGTGTGATGTAATCACCGCTGTGTCGCTTCGCGTGAGTGAAATGAAAATACCTTTATTCACATAGACTTAAAAAACTCCAATCCACCTTGACCCATGAATCGTCAAGTTAGCAACAAGTAATTCAAAAATGTGAATAAAAGTAACGTAAAAGAATATGCTACCGCCGTGTTCGGAAAGTACAAGTAGATTTCTACCGAGAAGATCCGGCAAGAAACTCGATAGTTTCTCTTTTCAGTCTATAGCTCATACATCAGATTAACACATAGATAATTTATAACTTAACGCGGGAAGAGCCGCGGGCTGCACCTAGCATTAAATACTTGAAATCGTTCAGAACTAACGACTTAATAATCCGTTTGAACTGAGAACAAGCGTTAAATAGATTATTATTTCAAGTCCGCTTCCCCAGCTGAACTGTTGAACTAGTACGAAACCAGGCAAGTGGAACAAAGTCTCTACGATATCCGGCGGACCCCTAATTTGGTAACTGCGGCCCAAGTTTACACAGGAGCAAGTTTTGCGGTTCAGTTCCGACGTAGTATATAGCAGTGATTCTTTGACTACTCGAGAAGATTCGTCGACCTTTTGCGGACGTTGAAAAACGTTTCGTTCAATAGAAAGAAGAAATCTTCGTTTAAGATAATAACTATGTACATGATAGATACTCGTGGTAGCGTTTAACCTTTGTATAAATAGGAGAGTACCAGGGACTGGTACGAATCTCGGGACATACCAAAAATAGTTACTGAATTTTTCTGTAACGAAATTAGTCAATAGCAGCCCCTGAGTCAGAAAATTGGCTGTGACCACCCCCTGCATAGGAAAATACGTTAAGTCGTTGATCCTGCGCTTTATTTCTCTCTGGTCATTGGATTATGAGAAAGTATAAAAAAACTAATGCAATATAATATGAGAAAGTATAAATGATTTTGCTGCTGCTTTAGAATAACAATTTATCTACAAGTATGATACACATTACACAAGCTTACACATGCACACACACACATACACGGACACACAAACATACCGACAAACATACCGAGTGCACAGTGTGTAGAATTTAAATGCCCTATTTTTTTTTAAAAACAAAGTGGAACAATAGGGAATATGCATGACTTTTTTTTATGGATTTATTGAGATCTTTTGTCTTCCAGATACATAAATATCGAAGAATTTTTAAACTATCTTTTCTATTAAGCGAGTTATAAAGCGTTAAAGTTATTGATTAGACAGAGATCCGATGCGGTAGTTGACGTCACGTACCGTAAGCGCCGTACTAACTCCATAGAAAAATCTGTTTCGCGAGAGAGAGATGGATATATTCACTTTCAATGACTGTATCTCGCCCATTTTTCAACCAATTTTGATTTTGTTTTCACTGTTCGTAGTAGATTTTGATCTATTTTACGATAAATTAGTAAATACCTGAAACTATTTTTCATGCATATTCCCTATTGTAGTTGGTATCCACGATACAAGCTTGCTTAGTTTGGATATCTCTGGAAATTCTGTAAATGATAGCTGTTAATAAAACTTTTTTGTTTTTTTTTTTGATATAAAAATGAATCGCCCAATGTGTTGAACGTGCATAACTCTTGAACAGCTGGACCGATTTAGATAATTTGTTTTATTGAATTTTAAGATCGTTAATATAACCTTTAATAGAGAATACCCTAGGTATAAAAGTATACCTACCCTACACATACGTAGGATATACTACAGCGTTAACGATGTAGTGTCGGGTCAGCTAGTTTACTATATAAGTAAGGATGTAAGGGAGCGGCCTATCATCTTTTCGCTCCAAGCCAACCTCATCTGCCCGTGGTGCATCCTGCCGAATAACAAACGAGGCGCTGGCAACCGACTGGTGGCGGTATAACCATCACAATTGAAGGCGTAGCTAAATACTAAAGACCGGTGACGGGCAGCAGCGTCACCGAAGCAAGAAGCTACGCCCTGCGATCGCCAACCCGCCTGCCCAGCGTGGCGATTATGGGTATATCCTCCAGATGTTTGCTCTAAGTGGCGAACAACTGGAGAGGCCTATGTCCAGCAGTGGACTGTAATAGGCTGACGATGATGATGATGAAGGTTGCACAAATATTGCCATCTGAACAATCTTTGGAGAAGCTCCAAAAATCTAGTTACTCATTTCAATAATAAATTCACGGTCGACAACACAGCGAAACTTCGTAATTACTCAATAGCGAAATGACTCCGATATCAGTTTCACATTCCATTTGCTCCGTTGAAAGAATAATTCTATTTGGCCAAGGTATGGCGCATTCCGTTCGCTACTTATGATTCAATTTAATCTTGGTGAATTGACAAACGAATTTAGCATCGGAGCCGTGACTTGACGTATTTCGTTCGTATTTATAAATGAGTTCGCGTCGCTACAATTTTTTGATTTGTACCTGTTTATTTCATGAAGCATTGTAAGTTTTATGTAATAATCTTCTTTATTTTCTAAAGGGGGTCACCTACAGGGAAGCGTGGTGTGTAGGAATGAAAGCGAGCGACCTATCATCATTTCGCTCTAGGCCCCCCCTCACCTGCCCGTGGTGTTGCCGGAGAGCTACGCCCTGCGATCGCCAACCCGCCTGCCCAGCGTGGAGATTATGGTTATATCCTCCAGATGTTTTCCCAAAGTGGCGAACAACTGGAGAGGCCTATGTCGAGTAGAGTACTGCGATAGAACCCCGTAATAGTTTGAACCTAAAAATTGAGTTTGGGACCTCTCGGCTGTCAGATAGCACCAGCGACCATTAAACTTATACACAATTCTCCTGTAGAAACCCGTATCATCAGCATACCCTCATTAGGTACCAAGCGTATTGTGGCGAAATTCTCCTCAAAGGGAATAAAATGGAATTCTTTACACTTCCCTACATTAAGTAAACGTTATTCACTCAAAGCGATTTAGTGAATTATTTCCATTTTCGCCATTTTCCCCTCGTCTGTTGATTTGCGGCAGTCCCATTCTTTGAATGTACCAATTAGCAGTTTATTCGCTTATAAATTCTATTTCTGCTAACGACCCTCCCCTCCCTCCCTCTTCAGAGAAGGATATAATGTGTATCCAAAGATTTGCTTGTTTAATAACGAGCAAGAACAAGTATTCATTTGTTTTTAATATGCAGGAGATATTAATAAGATGCACAAATGTGTAACGCCGCAAACTTGCGTTCGCACGTTAACACATGTGCATTCTCTGTTTCTTCTTCTCTGGATCCGATGGGACGACAGTCAGGCAAGGCTGGAGAGGGATGTAAGCGAGCGTCGTATCATTTTTCGATATGTATTATCTATATAAGCCGGCAAAATATAACTAGTCTATTAGACAATACGAGTATAGTATCTAAGTAAGTTTATCAGTTGTCTAGTACCCATAGTACAAGCTTCGGCTTATTTTGGGACTAGATGGCGATGTGTGGCCCAGCGTGGCATGTCTTGGGTTATTTATTTATTTTATTTAAGGAAACATTTACAACAATTAAATGTTTGTTTATATGTGTGCGTGTGAGTGAAGTGTGTGTGTGTATATATATCCGTACATATATATAAATTATGTGTGTATAGATATAGCCTTTGTATATCTTAACTAATATTATAAAGCTGAAGAGTTTGTTTGTTTGTTTGTTTGTTTGAACGCGCTAATCTCAGGAACTACTGGTCCGAATTGAAAAATTCTTTTTGTGTTGAATAGACCATTTATCGAGGAAGGCTTTAGGCTATATAACATCACGCTGCAACTATTAGGAGCGAAGAAATAATGGAAAATGTAAAAAGAACGGGGGAAAAATAACTATTCCACGCGGACGAAGTCGCGAGCACAGCTAGTGTCGTATATAGGCCCTAATAGGCGTATCTGCACGTGTCCCAGTGGCCGGGACATTGTTATCAGCGGCCTCTACCGTCGGTTTACGGCGTCGTAAATTACACAGGACTCGAATACTCGTAAAAAAGTCGTCAAGCCGAAATTGGGCGCACTTCAGTATGATAATGCCGCGGACAATCGCTGTAATTGCGTAGCTACCTATCTATCTATCTATCTATCTACCGGCACAGTCGGGGAAACTACGGTGAAACCAGCTTCCAGCTCATGTGTTTCGTTCCTATTACAATCCTGGGTTCTTTAGGCGGGGCGTGAAACGGCATCTCAGTGGGTCATCTCTTCAGGGTGAGGGCGAGAGGTGCAATGGGATTGTTCTATTGTGCCTGTCGACCTAACTTTTGGACCTCACGGCCGCTTACCATCACGTGGAGTGATTGGTCATCCTGAAAGCTCTTCTTATAAAAAAAAACAATTTAAAGTGATATCACACATTAACTAGCTCGGTGACTCATTTGGTAGAGAGCTCTGCCTTATGAACTAAGGGCTTTGGGTTGAATTACCGCACACTACCAACATTGTGAACATGTCTGTTTATTGGTCTGGGCGTTTCTATGTATGTATATGTGTAGTAATTTACAAAAAAAAATCTAAGTAAGTTTATCATAGTACAAGCTTCTGTTTAGTTTGGGGCTAGATGGCGATATATAGCTATGTCTTGGGTTATTTATCACATATTTTGGAAGAAAGTAAGACAGGGTGGATGTGTGATGATGGTGGGGTGGATACCCTAGGTGGATGGAGCGGGGGCATCTCCACTCACCCTGTATTAGTGTCATGGCAGTATGTGTGTCCTAGGACCCTTGGCACAAGGCGGTAAAATTCAAAATTAGAGAATGAATATAGATCTCGTCTTTTGGACGCTACTTCACAAGATCCCTCGCCTCGCCGCTATGTCATCTGTCCATCGGGTGACTGATCTGCCACCAGATCTCCGCCCAGGCCACGGCTGCCACTCGCACTACCTACCATCACTACCTCTCCCCAAGTGCCCTGCTCTTTCTTATTCCTTTTTCATGTTATAACGACCCGCTTTTCTGTTGGCTCAAAGAAACATTCCTTTTAGTACCTTTCTAGAGATGCCTCACTGTTATTTATTGGTGAGACGACCGCGGTAAAGTAAACTAGTCGATTTATGGCTCATCAAACCTGAAATGATATAGGTTAACGGCCTCAAGGGACCGCTTTATAAAACCAATGTTGGTGAGAAAAAAACTTAGCCATTACTGGTAGTTTTACTGGAGATCGACATCACATTACCAAGATCAAGAAGTGTTCCAGTTAAATCACCTGGATTAATACACCTAGGTTATTAAATACTCGTAAGTAGACTTAAGTCACCTAAATGTAAAGTACATACGTAGAAACGTATTGGAATTTGGTAACTACGCTTTTTTTTTCTAACCCGAATGATTTGACAGTAACATAGCATTAGACTTTCCTCATATTATAATTTTGTTCGAAGATATTTATATCATACCGAGACAAAAAAAATCACAACTTAATAAAATATTTTAAATTTAAAATAAATGTTGCACTATTTAAATTTGCTGTTTCGTCAATATCAACTTAAATCTATGCTATACTAAACTTTTTTTTTATTTTTAATGTCAAATGTATCTACGTAATTTATAATTGTCAAATCGTACAAATTTTCTTCAGTAAAGAGTAGATCTTTGATCTCATTAATTTGCCCTCCCCCCTTACATAATATCACAAAGTTACCTTATTAGTTGCTCAAACGACTGCATCAGCAGACGTCTTGCGAACCTACCAAATTACAGTACGTTTAATGGTCCGTACACCCAAAGTGCCTTCCATTTTTTTTCCCTCCGTCCTTCCAAAACAAGCATGTTTGTTTTCGTGACATGACATGTCATAAGAGAAACAGACAACAGTAAATCAGCGCGTATTGAGCAAAAACGACGTGGAACGCCATAAAAGGAATCGGGCCATCCATCTCGCAGATTGGAAAGCGTGTGCCTTGAACCCCTGTGTCGTAGTACAAATGGGGACAGTAGGATAGCTCGAGCATGAGACGAGAACTTTGAAATTACCTATATAGTCGTCTTCTTCTTCTCAAGTCATTGGTACCCCTGAGTTGGGGATTACCATTATGGTGACATCATTTTCCCGCCAACTTGCGTTCAAATCTATCTTCAAATGAGTGATGAAATCAAACATTTAATAAATTCAGATGAATAGAAAACCCCCCTCTTTTTGTAATTTTTAAAAAGTCTGTTTAAATATTATGGATTATGAATGAATATTTTTAAAACGCAAAGCAAAACACGCGAATAAGCCTTAAATTAATAAAATCCAATCAGCTATTGATGTACAACTTTGGTATTTTTCTTTAACCAATCCTGAACGCCAATGTGGCCGTACAATTAACCAGAACAATAACTCATAAGTTATTGTTCTGGTTAATTGTCCGTTACCGCAGCATCAAAAATATGTAAGTTGAAAATACTCAATAGTACTACATATTTTATGTTCCACGAGGTTTGTCAGTAAAGAAGTATCTTTAGTCTGATTTAGTTACCCACCCCAGCCATTAGAACCTCGCCTACTACTTGTATATTTACTACATCCTCCCAGATTCTCCTCGCTTCTTGTCATTTATTTGTCAAACGGCAATAAAATCCCTAATGGGATACCTTTGCCTCTTGGTCGGAGAGAAAGTTTTACTTGTAGTCGCGTTATTACACTGTGCAAATATAATATGTACGTCCTGGGACTTTGATGTCATCTTCAAACTGGCATCTTTGAACAAATTAAAAAAAATGGTTTGTTTTTTACTACATACTCGTATTACCGTCAATTAGCATATTACGTGAAATGCAGTACATAGTAAAGGTATCCATGCATTAACATCGTATGTGCCCCCACTGATACAATGAAATACCAATACCAATTTAAGCGCTGTTTGGTTGACTTCACACAACCTTGTTTTCTTCACAGATGTGCATATTTCTTCACAATGTTTTCCTTTATCTTAAGACCTGCGAATATTAACGTACATATGGATTTAAAATTTAAAAACACTTTTGTACGTGGCGGAGTCTGAACCTTGGTAAACGTGGCAGTCAATGACCCTAACTACTAGACCACCGACGCCCTCGGCAAACATCATCATCATCATCAGCCTATTGCAGTCCACTGCTGAACATAGGCCTCTTCAGTTGTTCGCCACCTTGATCGATCCTGGGCTTCTCGCAACCAGCACTTGCCAGCCGTCCTGCGCAAATCGCCACTCCACCTGGCCTGAGAGGGCGTCCCACATTTCGTTTGCCGATACATTGGTCAATAAATACTTTATCCTTAATGTATCCTCTTTTGTTGCAGGAGAGCACACCTCAGATGCTGCTTGGAGAAACTCAAGGATATGGTGCCACTGGGACCCGAAGCGTCAAGACACACAACATTAGGATTATTAACAAAAGCCAAAAGATTTATAAAGGTAAGTGGCAAGGCAATAGAAATGTATTTTTTTATTCAAAACTAGCTGTGCCGGCGGCGTCGCTCGCGTGGATATCGGGTTACAAATATTCCATAAAATATCTATCTATATACATATACCTAGTGCCTAAGCTTTAAGTTAGACCTCTAGCAATACATTAGTGAAAACCGCAATTCAATTCCATGCAGTGGTTTTCGCGTGATACGCGTTCAAACATACAGATAAAAATTTCTCCCGTTTTTCCCACACTTCCCTTCACTGCTCTGCTCCTACTGATTATAGCGTGATAAAAAGTATACTATAACCTGCCCAGGAGTATGAAGAATAATTGTACCAAGTTTCGTTAAAATCTGTTCGGTAGTTTTTGTTTCTATAACGAACATACAGACAGACAAAAATTTTACTGATTGCAATTTTGGCATCAGTATCGATCACTAATCATCCCCTGATAGTTATTTTGAAAATATATTCAATGTACAGAATTTACCTCTCTACAGATTTATTATAAGTATAGAAGAAGAAGAATTAATTAATGCTTGACTGCTATATAAGATAAAAATTTTAATTATCGCCACCATATTCTTCACTTCTAACTTCACTGAGTTATTTCTTGACAGGAAACCCCAAAAAGTGTCTTTGGCCTGCGATGCGACACGTGTCGAGTCGTTGAGTCATGTAGTCAATATTCAAGTTATCATAGGCATGTTTGTTGAATAAATATTTGATAGAAAAATGTCTCGTCTGGTTGTGAGATGGGTTAAAGAAGGTCGCTTACTACGTCTCCTCTCCAGTATTACACTCTCAGTAAAGAGAAATGAAATGGTTGACCATTTCAGTTGAAGTGTTCACGTTTCATGAAGTGGCCAACTAATGGTAACTAAATCATTAAACGATAAACGCTTATCGATTTGGTTACCCACGTTTGAACATATCGTAAAAAAGAGTCACAAGTCTAACCTAACCCAACATACTGTGTCGGATCTGTGATGCAGAGTGCTTTTTGGTTGCCCCCCTTCACCCCGCTTTAAAATTTACATGAATTTTATAAAAATCACGTTGTTTCACCCAAATGTATCATATATATGTTAAAAATATGCTCAATAGACAGTGTAATACTCAAAATCGCATGGTGTAGCTTCTCGCTCTGGTGACGCTGCTGCCCGTCATCGGCTTGCGGTATGTGGAATGTAGATATGCCTTCAATCGTGATGGTTAAACCGCCACAGTCGATTGCAAGAGCCTCGTTTGTGATTCGGCAGAATGCACCTCGGGCAGGTGAGGGTGGCTTGGAGCGAAAAGACGATAGGTCGCTATCTTCCATTTCAATATGGATCTAAGTACCTAAGTTTATCAGTTCGTAGAGTAAAATTTTCTTTCTTTCTCTCTTACTATCCAAAGGCTCGGTTTAGTTTGGGACTAAATGGCGTTGTGACCCATTTTATTTATCATCATCATCATCATCAGCCCACATCAGTCCACTGCTGGCCTCTCCCAATGCTCGCCACTTCGCTCGGTCCCGGGCCTCTCGCATCCAGCACTTGCCAGCCGTCCTGCGCAAATCGTCACTCCACCTTGCCTGAGGGCGTCCTACACTACGATTGCCGAGACGCGGGCTCCACTCCAGAACTCGTTTACCCCAGCGGTTATCGGTTCTGCGGCTGATGTGGCCAGCCCACTGCCACTTCAGCTTACTGATCCGGTGAGCTATGTCGGTAACTTTGGTTCTCTGCCGGATCATGCCATTTTATTTATTTTATTTTTATTTTAGCTTGGCATGTCTTGGTTATTTATAACTGCAAAACTACGAAGTTGAATCCAATCAAACAATTAATTTCCAATTGTTCCTCAACTGGCTTTCGCAGCGGCCCGCGTCGGTGGCAGCGTCCGGTTCCGCGGCCAAAGTTGGAGACACAGAGGGACGAGGGAGCGTACACAGTAGCCATTTACTGACTGACTCGGTGGCTCAATTGGTAGTGACTCCTGCCTACTGAGCCAAGGGTCGTGGGTTCGATTCCCGCACAGTGCAAACATTTGTGTTCATAAACATGTCTGTTTGTATTGGTCTGGGTGTTTTCTATGAATAATATGTATTTATTTACAAAAAAAAAAGTATTTAAGTAGTTTATCAGTTGTCTAGCACCCATAGTACAAGCTTCGGCTTAGTTTGGGGCTAGATGGCGATGTGTGGCCCAGCGTGGCATGTCTTGAGCTATTTATAGGTATTCTTTATTGCGTATATGTTCGCCTAGAAGTGCCTAGGTTCTGCAATCCAAAATGACCTCAATATTGAGCGAGATATGAGGAACCGAAAAAATGCAGGATGCATAAAAAAGCCACAGGTTTCTGAAACTGCGTGTGACCCACCGTTGGGGTAAACGAGTTCTGGAGTGGAGACCGCGCCTCGGAAACGTAGTGTAGGACGCCCTCAGGTCAGGTGGAGTGGCGATTTGCGCAGGACGACTGGCAAGTGCTGAAGCCCGGGATCGATCAAGGTGGCGAACATTTACAAAACCATCGTAAGACCTGTCCGCCATGTTGGGCAATGAAAGTGATGGATGAAAATAGACTGCATGTGGCAGAGATGAAAATGTTACGGTGGATGTGCGGTGTGACTAGTATGGATAAGATTGGGTATGAAACTAGTCATTGTGGAAAGTTTGCATTATACTCGTAATTGAATTAAAGAATAATAGGTTGCAATTACGAAACGGAACTTTAAGATAATACTACAGTCTTATAAGTGCTTGTTGGTTGTCACAACATATGTGTAGACGAAAGTTCCCTACTACTTCTCTATTTAGCAAGTTTTTAATGCTAAAAATGTAGTATAGATGGCGCTGTGTGGCCCAGCTTGATTTAATAATATCTTGAGTTGATTATTTAATCCAAAAACAATTTATTTTGTACTACACCATGTGCACGCTGGCTTACATCTGTAATGCCCACAATAACGCGGGGCTAATGTGCCCACGGCCTTACAGCGAGAAAACCTTCGATAAACAAAGGGCAAAGGGTTGGCGCTTCCGCCCGGCGCCGTTTCCGCTCCCGTCACTTCCTGCGGAGGGGGGATGGGGGGTTATTCCCGGAGGCGCAAGCTTCGACTAGGCTCTTTGGGGGCCCGTTCCGGAATGGTGAATGACCCTAATGCTAAACTCCAAAGCTAATTAAAAAATAACTATGCTATTAGTGTAATGTTTTGATTGATTGTTAGTGAAATTAGTAGCAGTTGCAAAGAGAAGCCGATGCCAGTACTTACGATACCCATGGGAAGAATTATTAACCGCCTATAAAAAAAGGAGAGGTTGTCAATTCAACTGATTTTGTTTTTGCATATACGAATATACTACCAAATATCTCAGAGAATTGTGAAAATTTTGTCTGTGGCATCAGAAATATCTAAATTAATAATAATAATAATTTTTCCCAAGATACAGGGTTTCCTAGTTTGGGGCCCATTGCTAAAATCATATTATGTAATTATGTGTTTTAAGGAAATAAACTTTATTATTATTAGTAAAAATGTAAATAGGTATTATGGTAATTTACTTATTAAAACACATTTTAAGTTTTCATTTGAATACCTTTTTATCTTGCTCCCGGCGTATGTCCTCGGGCAAACTGTTCAATAGGTATGGTCAACTTTTCTTTAATGTTCTGTCACCTGTAGTTATTTACTTCAGGTACCTCAAATTTGCCCGCAGACACTGAAAATGTGTGTGTGTTTAAAAGTGTGTACTTCCCAGTTGGTCCTAATTGTCATCTCAATGAAGTATTTTTTTTTTGTTAATTTTTTTTTTTTATTTTCTTTCAAGTACAATTACCGGTACTATCTCACTTCGCACACATCGCGCTTGACCATTTTTTTTTTCTTCACTCCGCACGCTTTCAGCGGTAATGGAAAGCGCTACGTCAGAGCGCGACGCGTTTGTGTCCGGGCGGCGTTGGAGTCTGAAACGGTTGGCCCACAGTCCATTGCTCCATGAACGTTTGACCAACATCATTGGCCCATGGCATCAACTTTTTGCCCAAAAGATATTTTACCCATTATCATCATCATCAGCCTATTACAGTCCACTGCTGGACATAGGCCTCTCCAGTTGTTCGCCACTTAGAGCAAACATCTGGAGGATATACCCATAATCGCCACGCTGGGTTGGCGATCGCAGGGCGTAGCTTCTTGCTCCGGTGACGCTGCTGCCTGTCACCGGTCTTTAGTATTTAGCTACGCCTTCAATTGTGATGATTATACCGCCACCAGTCGGTTGCCAGCGCCTCGTTTGTTATTCGGCAGGATGCACCACGGGCAGGTGAGGTTGGCTTGGAGCGAAAAGATGATAGGCCGCTCCCTTACATCCCTTTACCCATTAACTATCCGCCAAAAGAACTGTTCGTCAGGGCACGTTTGACCAACACAATGTTTGGCCTATTAACTTTTCGCCCAAAAGACTACTGCCAGATTACTGCCTATCTCTGGGCAGTCTGCTATCCATCATCATCATCATCATCAGCCCACATCAGTCCACTGCTGGACATAGGCCTCTCCCAATACTCGCCACTTCGATCGATCCCGGGCCTCTCGCATCCAGCTCTTGCCAGCCGTCCTGCGCAAATCGTCACTCCACCTGGTCTGAGGGCGTCCTACACTACGTTTGCCGAGACGCGGTCTCCACTCCAGAACTCGTTTACCCCAGCGGTTGTCGGTTCTGCGGATAATGTGGCCAGCCCACTGGGATGTAAGGGAGCGACCTACCAACCTTTCGCTCCAAGCCACCCTCACCTGCCCGTGGTGCATCCTGCTGACCAACAGACGGGGCTCTGGCGACCGACTGATGGCGGTATAACCACCCGATAAGGCGTAGCGAAATACACCAGACCGATGACGGGCAGCAGCGTCATCGGTATAAGAGGCTACGCCCTGCGATCGCCAACCCGCCTGCCCAGCGTGGCGATTATGGGCAATCCCTCCCAAATGCTTTGTACAAGAAAGCCACGGCCCCCAGTTCCCGGCGGCCCCGCTATTCCTGGTCAAGGTGGCGACCACGGTAACGGCGGGGCGGGGGGTGCTAAGAATCCCCGGGATACGGCAGGCCACCACACACAACTGACCTTAGCAACGTATAACGGCCGCACTTTAAGGCTTGACTCGCATCTGGCGCAACTTGAGGTGGAACTTGGGAAGATTAGGTGGCACATTCTGGGGCTATGTGAAGTCCGAAGAGAGGGGGAGGACACCGTAACCCTAGAGTCAGGCCACCTCATGTACTTCCGCGAGGGAGACCAACAATCCCAAGGTGGCGTCGGGTTTCTGGTCAATAAGTCTCTCTCCGACAACGTTGTGGAAATATCCAGTGTGTCGAACAGGGTAGCGTACCTTATTATCAAGCTCACCGAGAGGTATAGCCTCAAGGTGGTGCAAGTGTACGCACCGACCTCGTCACACTCGGATCACGAAGTGGAGGAAATGTTCGATGACATATCGAGGGCCCTCCACTTCACCACCAAGGCCCACTACAATGTCGTGATGGGGGACTTCAACGCTAAAGTGGGAGTACAGACTTGCAACGAATCGGTAGTAGGATCCCATGGTTTTGGAGTCAGAAATCATAGGGGGCAGATGCTCGTCAACTTTCTCGAACGGGAGGGGCTCTTCTTGATGAATTCTTTCTTCAAGAAAAAGCCCCAAAGAAAGTGGACGTGGCAAAGCCCCGACGCTATGACAAGGAACGAGATTGACTTCGTTATAGCGGACAGCCGGCATATATTCAGAGACGTCTCCGTGATCAACAGGTTTAACACCGGTAGCGATCACAGACTTGTCCGAGGCTCTCTGAATATCGACTTTAGAGCCGAGCGCGTCCGCTTGATGAAGTCAAGACTCCGGCCTACTCTGCTCCAAAGCCAGGCAGGATCTGAAAAATTTCAGTTGAACCTGGAAAGCCGATTCGCTGCCGTGGAAACCACAACTGACGTTAACCAGAATCTTGAAAATGTGGTTCGAGTCCTCAGGGAAGAAGGAACGAGATTCTGCAACATGCGGCGTATGGGTAAGAAGTCAAAACTTTCCGAGGAAACCTTAGGGCTAATGAGGCAACGACGTGAAGACCCACCCGTCACTTCGTCAGGAAAACGGACTCTAAACCGAGAGATCAATAAACTCGTACGACGCGACCTCCGACGCTTCAATACTCTTTTGATCGAAAGAGCTATTGAGCAAAATCGGGGGTCTAAGGTGTTTGTACAATCTCTTGGAAGAAGCCACCTGACTAAGCTGACCACAGCAAGTGGAGAAGTCGTTGCCTCAAAGCCGGCGGTTCTCTCGGAGGTAGAAGACTTCTACGGCCGGTTATACGCTTCGCATGCATCTCGACCTGATCCCGAAAATGAGGATACTAGAGCCACATTGACACGCCATTTCACCGAAGACTTGCCAGAAGTCAGTACTGACGAAATCGAGATCGCTCTTGGGCAGCTTAAAAATGGAAAAGCCCCTGGAGAGGACGGCGTTACAACAGAGCTGATGAGGGCTGGAGGTAGAGCCGTATTGAGAGAGCTCCAAAAGCTTTTTAACGCTGTCCTTCTGGAAGGGAGAACTCCGGAGGCGTGGACTAGGAGTGTGGTTGTCCTGTTCTTCAAAAAGGGAGATAAAACCCTATTGAAGAACTATAGACCCATTTCCCTTCTAAGCCACGTCTATAAGCTGTTTTCAAGAGTGATCACGAACCGTCTTGCGCGAAGACTCGACGAATTCCAACCGCCGGAACAGGCTGGGTTTCGGAGCGGATACGGCACCATAGACCACATCCACACAGTGCGGCAGATTATACAGAAGACCGAAGAGTATAATCAGCCCCTGTGTCTAGCATTCGTGGACTATGAGAAAGCCTTTGACTCGGTTGAAACCTGGTCTGTTCTGGAGTCCCTGCAGCGATGCCAAGTAGATTGGCGATACATCCAAGTGATGAGATGTCTCTATGAAGCCGCCACCATGTCCGTCCAAGTACAGAATCAGCAAACAAGGCCTATACCGTTGCATCGAGGAGTGAGACAGGGGGACGTTATTTCCCCGAAACTGTTCACTAATGCAATGGAGGATATGTTCAAGACGCTGAACTGGAAAAGACGTGGCATCAACATAAATGGCGAATACATCTCTCATTTGCGATTTGCAGACGACATCGTCATAATGGCAGAATCGCTGCAGGACCTACAACAGATGCTGAATGAACTGGCTGACTCCTCTGTGCGCATCGGCCTACGGATGAACTTGGATAAAACCAAGGTCATGTTCAATGAACATGTTCTACCGGAACCGATTGCAGTTCACGGCGCCGTCCTCGAAGTTGTTCAAAAATATGTATACCTCGGGCAGACATTGCAGTTGGGTAGAAACAACTTTGAGGACGAGGTAAATAGGAGAATTCAGCTAGGCTGGGCAGCATTCGGAAAACTTCGTCGAGTCTTCACATCGTCGATCCCACAGTGTCTAAAGACGAAAGTCTTCGATCAGTGCGTTCTACCGGTTATGACATACGGAGCCGAAACGTGGACACTCACGGTACGGCTAGTCCACAAGTTGAAAGTCGCTCAGCGAGCTATGGAAAGGGCTATGCTCGGCGTCTCTCTGCGAGATCGGATCCGAAATGAGGTGATCCGGCAGAGAACCAGAGTTACCGACATAGCTCACCGGATTAGTAAGCTGAAGTGGCAGTGGGCTGGCCACATTATCCGCAGTCTGCTATAATTCACACGAAACATTCACTAAACTTCAGCATTTTCATACTAAAACATGAAATAACAATAACTTTAAGTATTTTTTTGAACGTTGGTTGGTCAAACGTTCACTGACGAACTTCTTGTGGCAGATTGTTCATGGGTCAAATGTCTTTTGGGCGCAAAGTTAATGGGCCAATGATTTTGTTGGTCAAACGTTCATGGCGCAATGGAATATTGGCGAACCGTTTCAGACTCGGCGCGTTGACGTCTGCGCGCCGGGACGCGGCCGGCTGCTAAAAGCCTATTTGTCACCGTTGTTTTTGCTCACCGGCTCATGGTACTCGTTTGTCATTAAGGCGGATTCATATGGACGTTATATTGTTAGATATCTAAAACGTTTTTTCTTATTGTAGCGTGGTGTATGTAAGGAAACGGCCTATCATCTTTTCGCTCCAAGCTACCCTCACCTGCCCGTGGTGCATCCTGCTGAATAACAAACGAGGCTCTGGCAACCGGATGGTGGCGGTATAACCTAAACTAACGGTCACTAAATACCACAGGCCGATGACGCTACGCTCCCTGCTACGCTGAGCAGGCGGGTTGACGATCGCAGGGCGTAGCTCCTTGTTCCGATGACGCTACTGTCCATCATCGGTCTGTGGTATTTAGCTACGCCTTCAATCGTGATGGTTATACCGCCACCAATCAGCAGAGCTTCGTTTGTTTTTCGGCAGGATACACCACAGGCACGTAAAAGTGGCTTGGGTCGAAAAGTTGATAGGTCGCTCCCTTAGATCCCCGTTAATGTATGTATGTGATCTAATATTTGTCTTACACCGATGAATTACCTCCAATATCTTAATAACGGTATTTAATCATAACTAACTGCATTCTAACACAATGGCGACCAGCCTCTTCGGTGATAACGTAATCGGTCATTGCACCGGCACCAATCAGAGCGAGCCCATAAATTACGATAGGCGTTAAGAGATAATCTAAATTAAGCCCTGCGTACATACTCGTATGTAGGTACGAATGTAAACACGGCAAGTAGTCTTGAACATAGGCTGTAGGTTTTAGCTAATACACTAGTGCTGAATGCATACAGTTTGCCACAAGACATTTACTCAGTGTATCATGTTAACAGTAGAATAACTAAAAGTATTTTTATAAATTAAATGAATAGCTTTTTTTATAGTAGCTCGACATAATGGCTTCCCTACGCCTGATGGAAAGCGAAGGAGAAGCCATTATGTCGAACTACTTTAAAAAAAATTATGGTTAGTTAATTTTTTTTTGCAACTTAGCCCGGCCGTACACGGACTGCTTCGAGCAGTTGAGAACCGACTGCTTTAAGCCGCAACTGCGCGGTGAACTATAGAAGCGGTTGCGACTGCTCGAGCGGTCGTGTGTACGGCAGCTAATGAATGACTAAGCGGTCCGTGTACGGCTGCTCTCATACTTTTTATAGTAGCAGCAGTATGTATTCACGTAACACTTTACTGTAGCCGAACATTTTGCACAATAGCGAGCATTGTTCATAAGCGGAGCGGGAGCGGTAACAGATGCGACGTGTCCGGACGGCGGTGACGAATGCGCGCGCGTCCGGCGTCCGGACGGGGTTTGCACGACGGGGATAACACGACTGCTTGTGATAAACAATTTAAATAAGACTGCCTAAATTCAAGAGAGGCGCGAATCTTCGCTCGAATTGAGCCGCCCGTCCGAGGAAGGACCTCGACCCTATAGAATACCGCAGTTAAATGATCTCTGAGTCGTGTTTCTGCCGGTGAGTAGGGTTTGCGGAGCTCGTGGGGGGTTAGGGTTGGGCCGGCATGGCGGTGGCAACTGACAGGTAACTGACCAGTTACTTGCCCGTTGTCACAGCGACTTGGGCTTCTCTTTCGCTTTCCATTAGGCGTAGGGAAGCCATTATGTCGAGTTACTATAAAAAAAAAATTAAACATCAATTGTATACTTTGTATAGTTCTGATTCAACGGAATCAAAACAAACTGATCGTTAATAAGACCTCTTGGTCTCTACGCGGGACCTATACCGACCGGGACCAGGTTTTGTGGAACCAACTTTCTGCAACAGTATTTCTGAACAGCTACAACTTGGGAACCTTCAAGAAACGAACGTATTCCTATTTAACAGGCCGGCAGCGCCTCAGAACTCGATTTGAGTTGCCATGGGCGATGTTGACTGCTTACCATCAGGCATTTTACTTGCTCGTCTGCCGCCTCTCGTATAAAAAAATATTTGTACGAATTTCGTCCAACGGTCACTTAGTTTAAAAGTTCTCCAAAATATTGTGATTTTGGACAAGTTTCTCAAGTTATAGGTATGGGTTATATTGAATATCGCTTTTTAACAACTGTAATTTTCGACTAACAGACCACCAACCTTTCGTTTTGACTCCGGGCGATCCTAATACATTTTTCACACATCGCAAAACTATTTAAACATACGGAATATAGATTTAAAAAACATAAATTTAAGTATGTAATATTATTGTGTAAAATATATATGTACCTTTGTGCATTACTACTACAGCAGTTGTTTGAATACCTATTACCGCACCACATTATAGATTTCTGGCACGCCCAATGGTTGACTGGTAGAGAATGCCACACAGCATTAAGTCCGCCATTTGTACCTTCTACGTGCAATAAAGATTAAATAAAAATAAATAAATTTATAACTTCACACAAATTCCTGTAACGAAAGCTAAGTGTGCCGGGTCAGCTAGTATGTAAATAAAGATTTTAAAGGCCACGTACAAATGGCACCGGCGGACTGACCGCCCCCCTTCCCCCCACACCCGCCACCCTCGCTATTCGTTTTACACGTCACATTACACATGACGCGCTGACGGTACCAGAGATACGACGCGAAAGAAAGATATAGTGTGCTTCACGTTTTTGTCGACCGTACGGGTGCTTTAAGGCGGGTTGGCGATCGCAGGGCGTAGCTCCTCGCTCCGGTGACGCTGCTGCCCGTCATCGGCCTGTGGTATTTAGCTACGCCTTCAATTGTGATGGTTATACCGCCACCAGTCGGTTGCCAGCGCCTCGTCTGTTATTCAGCAGGATGCACCACGGGTCGCACCTCATCATCCTTCTAGCCTTTTTCCCGATTGTCTCAGGGTCGGCTTCCCAAACTGAGAGAATTGGCGAGGGCTAAGCTTTTACACAGAGCGACTGCCATCAGACCTCCGCAGAGTAAGCTATACCCATTCCCAGTTTAGGCGTCAGAGTTATCATCATATCTGACATTATGTAACGACTGCTATCTGAGTTGGTAGACATAGCACCCGGGACCAACAGCTTAACGTGCCTTCCGAAGCACGGAGGAAATCGGTGTCAAATTTTGGTCACCCATCATCGGATTGACCGCGCCAATGGTTGCACAACGTTGCGATCATTGTTAAGCGAACAAGACCGCGGCGCCACCGAGCTCCTCAGTGGGGACATATATGAGCTTTTCATGATGAGTGTCTTATTGAGATAGAGCCCAACAGTCATAATAGCCTCATATTGTAACGGCGGGGTTTACGATCGCGCTTTAGTAGTTCGCACGACTCTGTGGTTGTAACTACAACTTGACTGGGTTACATAGTGGGTTGTTGGCTTACTATGTCATAATAATGGTATTTGTCAAATAATAGTTGGTTATGCAGGTTAATAGTTGGGTCTGCTGCTAATCTCTTTCCTGTCAAATTGAAGTGTTGTCCCTTTGGATTATGACAGTGAAGTCACTAAGAGTAAAGTATTTGCTCAGACATCAGTGCACTAATAATGCTGTAAATCTTCAGTGCTGACTGCTTCAGTTGCGCATTGGCGGACATTCTGAAGGTTCTTGGTTCGATTTCCAGTTGGGTCAATTTAGGAAAGAAACTTTTTAAAATTGGCATGGTTGTTATGCAAGAAGACGGAGCGAGACGCTTACAAGCTTTCAATTTCGAACGCTCGAAAGAACGACACTCATAAGTCACTCAACTTCTGTTAGATTGCGCGTTCGTCTAGATACGGGGGCTAGTAAACACATTTCTACATTTCTAGAACGAGTGTTGTTGTGTAGGTATGTTATATTGACAGACGCCTCTTGGAACTGACGTTTTTTTATTATAGGTCGACATAATGGCTTCCCTACGCCTGATGGAAAGCGAAAGTTCGAGTTTTACAGTCATGCACTATTGTGCAAGATTAAGATCGTTTTTCTGTCATTTTTGTAGTTCGATATAAGAAAATGAATTGGCCTTTTCGATGAACTTTTAACCTTTCATGATGATTCCTGAAACAATCTTCATTTCGAGTGTAATTAAGATGAGACGCGACAGTTTCCCGATAGATTTATTTAAAGAACTCAGTTTGGCGAATTTGATTGATGTTAAATGAAAATTGAACAAGTAACTTTAGCGAAATGAACCGAACGGTAAAATTAAAAACTGAATTTAACTTTCTTAAATCATCTTGAATCAGTGTACCTAACTAGTAATTTGATTAACAAATAGTTAGCATAAAATTTCAATCAATCAATCGATTCAGACTAATATAGCCAGTGCACTGCTGAATACAAACCTCTTCCAATTGTTTGTTACTTTGCTCGATCCTGGGTATCCAGCACACTTGCCAGCCATCTTGCCATATAAGCGGTGTCCGCTTTAGAACTCGTTTACCCCAACGGTTATTGGTTCTGCGGCTGATGTGGCCAGCCCACTGCCACCTTAGCTTACTAATCCGGTGAGCCACATTGAAGACCTTGGTTCTTACTAATCCGGTGAGCCACATTGAAGACCTTGGTTATATTATGTCGGATCACATGGTCATCCTTATCATCACCCCATCGCAGTCCACTGCTGGTCATAGGCCTCTCCATTTGTTCGCCACTGCTGGGCAGGCGGGACCCCGTAGATACGACGTCTATATTTGACAAAAATAAAGGATCTTCCCTACGGCATTAATAATCATAAAAATAGAGAATAAAGCTTTATATCACCGGCCTTTATAGCCATTTACATTCATTAATCTTTGAAGATTACTGCGTTAATCTTTCTAGATTACCTGAAATTACGACGTTAATAAATGTGTCTGGGCGAAAAACTAGATAATTTAAGTAAGCTCCGTGTAGCCTAAAACATTTTTACAACTGGTTTACATGCTTACATGTATGTATTCATAATTCTATTAGTCTTAATCCGAATTTCTTTACAGCAAACCCCAGTAACCATTTTTTATATATTTAATAATTTATTATTTATTTATGGCCCGCCCAGGTATTCGAATCCGATACCGCTCAGTTGTCAGATGAAATAAGTACTGGATAGACTACCAGGAACTTCAATCGTGAAACCGATCCGATAATTAAAAAATAGAAGATAGAAAGATGCTATTTTTCGCGTGGCTTCTTTCTAGCATCCATTTGTAAGCACGTGTAATGAAATAAGAGACAAAGAAGCGTACATGATATTATGACAGAGGAAGCTCTTCATGACAAACCGATGTTCACGCAGGCAAAGCCGCGGGCAGCAGCTAGTATTGTAATAGGCATGAAAACGAAAAAAATATTATCAATACCTTTGTGCGTGTACTACTAACTTAACAGTCGCTGGAGTCTTCTTTTAAATATTACACCGGTGTTAAGAGAATCCGCTCCTTCTCATTTTTACAAACATACATTTGGTTTAGATAATACATTATTACATAAACATTACCATTATACGATCGGACATAGGACACAAACCCTACCTTGAGCGTAGTTTATTAAAAAGTCTAGACTGTTAATTAAAAAGCTGATTAAACTAGCCCCACGAAATATACTCTATTATAACAACGAGACATTAACTACTTGAAATGTAATAAAACGTTAGGATTGTGTAATTTCCCTGCTTCGTAAAATATGAATTCCAACAGCACAAGTATTTTCCTTCTATTTTAAACGATAACAAATATTATTTATTATATTTTATGAAAGGCCTTAAAAGTAGCGTCTTGGGTAAAACACGTTTGTGCTGGAAATAAAGTTATCACCGACGGAACTAGGTCGGCTAGAATTTTTATACAATAATACTTAGGGTTTTATTTCTCTGGCAGTTCCAAATTCAATCAATAACTTTCGTGTTTCTAGTTTTATTATGCTTGTAGCAATGTAGAGGTAGTTATAGAGTAGTCATAGGGATGTTTAATAATAAAAACATTTCATCATCATCATTATCAGCCTATCACATTCCACTGCTGGACATAGGCCTCTCCAGTTGTTCGCCACTTAGAGCAAACATCTGGAGGATATACCCATAATCGCCACGCGGGGCAGGCGGGTTGGCGATCGCAGGGCGTAGTTTCTTGCCCCGGTGACGCTGCTGCCCTTCACCGGTCTTTAGTATTTAGCTACGCCTTCAATTGTGATGGTTATACCGCCACCAGTCGGTTGCCAGCGCCTCGTTTGTTATTCGGCAGGATGCACCACGGGCAGGTGAGGTTGGCTTGGAGCGAAAAGATGATAGGCCGCTCCCTTACATCCTCATACACTAACATTTAGGAAAAAAAAACTATACTACTACAATCGTCAAATCTGCATTATGATTCTAATACAAGGTTTCTACTTAAAGTATCAGCCTCTAAGTTTTACTTTCCTGGAGAATACGTATATATCACCTCGAAATTGATATAGTATTTCTGAGGAAGCGTTTGACCACAATCACACCTTGATGTTAAGTGATTATGAGGCTTACGGTGGAGCATGCTTACTTAAATAAAGCTTATTTATTCACTCTAGCCTTAAATAAGTTAAGTATAAGGAACACTTAAGTCTGATCTTAACGCCTGCTAGTAAAAGATTCATGTTCAAGGTAAATGTTCATGAACTAGGTAATATTTTAGGAAGAGAGGTAGGGCATAGCGAATCTTCGCTCGAATTGAGTTGCCCGTCCGGGGAAGGACCTCCACCCTATAGAATACCGCAGCCAAATGACCTCCGGGTCATGTTCCTGTCGGTGAGTAGGGTTTCCGGAGCTCTTATTTCTTATTTATAATATGATTAAATAACAAAATGCCTAGTTATTTTTATAGTAAACAACTCTATCTTTATGGGGTAGCATAGTGTACTTTTTTCACATATTTCAAGCGTAAATAACAGGCGTCTAAAGCAATATCTCATGAAAATGTGAATAAAAATAGAACAGTTTTGTTCCAAAGTGCGGCTCTCAGAAATTTAGTTAAATACTGAATCAACCAAAGAAAAATACGCTTTATTATACACATCCGTTTACTAAGTAATCCTTATCCCTGAATTTTAAACCCGACATTATTTAGGTAAAGGTCAACAAAGTTATGTAATAGAGTGTGTCCTCCCAAAGTCCCGATACCTTTTAGGCCGTCCCCCATTTATCAACGTCCTGCCGCCGGTATGCCGTATAAATATCTCCCACGAATCAAATGGGAGCATGTTACCATTCAAAAAGATAAAATATGTCCCATATGTGGAACCGATTCGGTGCGTGCTTTGGAGATGTATCTTTTTAGGCCGAGATTGAAATGAAAACGAAAGTCACGTTTATTCACTGGACTATAACAATATTTTGCAACATAATATAAAATAGAGACACTGATTTGATCGTACATATCAGCAATCTAGTTGTAATTTCTGGTTACGTAAAGCCAATATGCATCTGAGTGAAGATTCAGATCTGAATATTAAAAATCGTAATCATAACATCTAAATTGTATACTACAAAATGATGTATTTTAATTTTGTCCCGTTTATGGAACCAATTCAAAGCGTGCTCGAAAGACGTATTATTAGATTAGGTTATGCATCATGTGCTTAATTAAATCTTAATGTGAATAGATACATGTTCCGTATATGGACCCGGCCTGGGTTTCGAATACGTCTCTTTTTACATTAACATTGTAATGAAAAAAAAATGAGTCGAAATGAAAACCTCCTCCTTTTGGTAGTCGACGAAAATATAATTGAGGTAAATTGTATTTTCGTCGACTGTTGTACTATTCCACAATCAAGTAAGCGATTTGTAGTTCTTTACTATGAACATGTCATCCAAAAGGGAATATCCTATATTTCACGTCCCATAACCATCAAATCAACAACCTAATAACGTGAAAAAACGTTTACAAAACATTATTTCCTTTTTATCCATTATGTTCGCACGAGAACCACCTACATCATTATTTAAAGGTTATTACCATTAATATCTGCACCCAATTCGGGCCAGCACCTTTGTGTCTACAGGGACGTGTATTTCGGCTGTCCGCCCTCAAAACCATCAAACTTGAACCATAAATAATCTTCGTAGGCCCAAAAACCGAATGCCTGCGTGTATGTTGCATGTCACCATCCAGCGGTGGTTTTACACCTTACTGTGATACGAATAAGGTTGAATATAGCATGATAAACGTATTGCCCAGGTCTATTTATCAAAACTGAGCTATTAATTTCAAAGACAGCGAGTTCCGAATGCACGCGAGGCAGACACGCCACGATCCCAGTAGGTATAATTTACGCAGCAATTAGCTAAATGTTAATTGCATTGTCTGATTAAAATAAAACATTGAAATGGAGCGGTTGGACGGTGATTATGCGAATTGGCCGTGTACTCGGAAGTGTTTAAACGACATGTGGGCTGGTATTGTTGCTGAAAAATTGAGTACATATACAAGGTGACTTTTTAATTACTATCCAATTTTTTTTGGGCATAAGGTATCGTTGTCAAAGCCTATTTCTGCAAAAATAAATATAGTTAATATTTTCACAACAAAGTTATTGTCCCGAATCCATTATAAATTTCGCATAGACCTTTGGTGGCATGCCACGCTGGGCCACACATCGCGATCTAGTCCCGAACTAAGCCGAAGCTTCTGCTATGGGTACCAGACAACTGATACACTTACTTAGATACTTTTTTAGGGTTCCATAGTCGAATGGCAAAAAACGGAAACGTTATAGTCATGTCTGTCTGTCCGTCTGTCAAAATTGTAATTTTTTTTTTAGTTTCTGACAGTAATAAGGTTACTTTGACATTTCAGAGACCATGCAACACAAGTGCCTCTGGTGGCGGATTCACACGCGGTAGACTTCATTATATGTCAAGTGGTTAAAGAGATATAGCCTACCTATATTTTTAAATCGAGTTTGGTTAATGACCGATGAGTGTCCTTGGAGAAGGGGGATGTACGCAGCACCTCCACCCGCCTTGCACGGGTCCCCGTCCCCGTCGGATGGGAGTGGGCCGGCCCTCCGGGCCGCTCCCGCCGCTCCCCTTATAGGGGGGCGAGTTGGGCCCGCGTAGGCGGGCAGTGCTGGTGGTGTCGCGGCAGTCCTAGTCTTTCCGGGTCCCGTGACACCATCCCCATAGGCGCTTGACAGGAGGGGCCGGGGTTTTTAGTGGGTATTCCCTGCCTTCTTTCCACCTTGAGGCAGGGTGAGTCCCACATACCTCGTCACTCCCCCCGGGTGACGGGGATGCCTAAAAGCATTTTCTTCGGCATAAAAAAAGGGGGATGTACGCAAGTACATTATGAAAATTAAAAAGAATTTACTATTTTAACCGACGCGCTGCGGTAAACACCATAAAACCTTTATTCCATTGGCATAGGGAAACTAATTGTGACTATAGGGACCCATTTACGCCATCAGAACCCCATGTTCGACTTTAGTTTAGAACTTTAGATGGTAGATAGTCATAATTAATACGACAAGCACCCACTAAAACAAATCTACGAAACATATAAACATTATGCTTTGGACAGCGCCTTCCGTGACACGACATATGGTTGCGATAAAACTTGTGGAATTTATTTAATTAGGTATAATAACATGTTATGAAGAGAGACATACGGAGCCGTAACGTGGACACTCACGGTACGGCTAGTCCATAAATCAAAGGTCTATGCTCGGAGTCTCTCTGCGGGATCGGATCCGAAATGAGGTGATCCGGCAGAGAATCAAAATCACCGACATAGCTCACCGGATTAGTAAGCTGAAGTGGCAGTGGGCTGGCCACATCAGCCGCAGAACCGATAACCGTTGGGGTAAACGAGTTCTGGAGTGGAGACCGCGTCTTGGCAAACGTAGTGTAGGACGCCCTCAGGCCAGGTGGAGTGACGATTTGCGCAGGACGGTTGGCAAATGCGAGAAGCCCAGGATCGACTAGTACTACTAGTCCACTACTGCTATTTCCAGTCCACAGGGGTGTATTACCAGTTACTTGCCAGTTGTCACAGCGACTTGGGCTTCTCTTTCGCTTTCCATCAGGCATAGGGAAGCCATTATGTCGAGCTACTACAAAAAAAAACTACACCCACTTAGCATTACCCCTATTAATCAATAACAGTTGGCTTACACAACACAATTCACACACGAAAACCTCAGCATCATTAACGCTTTGCACGCCGTTAACGCTTCGCACGCCGCTAAACTATTACGCTTACGGGTGTGCGTTCCCGTATCATTATGTCGGACAGTAATATATTAAGAAGCTGCCGCGGTATCAGCAAGTTTTCCGATTAGCGGCCTGGCAACACTCCCCGTCTCCCTTCTTCCTGGCGCTTCCTGTGCCCCCGACCTTTGCTTTCTCGTTCTCTCTTAGGGTTGGCATAATGTCTTTAATTACATAGTTGTAAGATTTTTACCCTATTAAAACACCATTATAGTAAGGCTATTTCCAGGGTCAAAATACTTACATTTTATTAAGTACGTATTTTAGATTATAAAAAAAAATATTTTTCTTTTTTCGATTACACAAAAAATAACAAAGATACAAGGCATCAAAATTAAGCGGGAGCCTTTGACGTCATCCCTTGCGAAAAATGCCACGATGAGTGACGTCACACGTAAATTTGGCGGGCTTTAACTTTGTAATTCTGGGTCTAATTTAGAAATTAAAAAATATACATAGGAAGACCTATGTCCTTAAGTGTTGCTCAAAGAGTCCTGTAATATAATGTTGTAGGCATTCTATACGAGTATATCTACGCTGATGGATGTGACACGCTGCGTATTTAAGCAACTTTCCTATCTAAATAATAAATAAATAAATAACCCAAGACATGCCACGCTGGGCCACACAGCGCCACCTAGCCCCAAACTAAGCCGAAGCTTGTACTATGGGTACTAGACAACTGAGAAACATACTTAGATACTTTTTTTTTGTAAATAAATACATATTATACATAGAAAACACCCAGACCAATACAAACAGACATGTTCATGAATACAAATGTTTGTACTGTGCGGGAATCGAACCCACGACTCTTGGCTCAGAGGGCAGAGGTCACTACCAAATGAGCCACCGAGCCTGTCATATGCCATCTGTGGCCTAATCAAAACATCCGTACGGTGACAAATGTTACCGTTATACAATCACTACTACTATAGCTTAGTAAGTCCGTCTAGGTCTGAAATTATTCAACCTTTTTGCTTGTTGTGTTTTCTACAGTGTATTTTTTCTCTTCTTGTTTTTATCGTCGGGAATACCTTTCCGGTATACACCATAAAAAAACTTGTTGAGTTTCGTACAGCCTCTGTGTCAACCCTACAGCGTCCGCTCGCTCCGTCCATATTCATACCGGGTGAGGAAATTATAAATCTTCTGGTTTCTGGATTTATTAGCTGCTATCGTTAAATGTTGATTGTTCGCCGGGCGTCGAACGCGTTATCATTTCATTACTCCGTGTTGTTTATATAGAGTGTTAATGTTTGAGAGACAGATAGTTTTATTGGACCTTGAAGGTAAAATGGCACTGGTGATATTTGGGAATTATAACTTGTCTACAATGTTTCACAAAATATATATGGCATAGAAAAGGTTTGTTCTTTGAGACATACGCTTTCCCAAATAGCCAGTCTTTGGGGTAGGCATATGTTTAGCAGTGAAAGTCTGCAGAGTGATGGTCACGATCTATGAACGAAAATAATGATTCATTCATTCATTCTTTGTTTCACTGAGATGCCCTTTCACGCCCCGCCTAAAGAACCCAGGATTGTAAGAGGAAGGAAACACATGAGCTGGAAGGGCATTCCATGACTTAATGGCACGGGGCAAGAACGAGGAACTAAACCTCTTGGTGCGCGCCACCATCGTCTGGATGGTATGCGGATGACAACGCTGTCCAGCACGTTTTAAAGTGTCACTCACCACTTACAACAAATGTGCACGGTATGACTAAGCTATTTGCTTGTTTCGCAAAAGTCAAGGTGTGAGTGAAATATGACATCTAACATCGCTTGAGAAGTTCGCCAAATTTTTCCAAAATGTAGGCGACATTGATCCGACAAGGATAGTACGTGGAAATAATTTCTTTAAACGCGACTAATCTTTACTTCTATTTTATGAGCTGCCCCTAACAAAATCGTAAGCTCTAAAACCGGGTCTGAAATGCCTTTTCGGCCACTATTAACATCCGCTCCGTTACTCCGAGCCTCGCGAGTGACGGGACGAGATCGGACACTGAGCAGGCACGGTACCTCCGCCAAATATCGCCGCTTCGAGGAACGTAACATCCGTCCGCAACACTTTCTTTATCTTTGTTATAGGGTTGCCTCATACACATGGGATTGTAAGGTTCATGAAAGGAATATATAAGTACTAGCTGTGCTCGCGAAGTCGTCCGCGTGGAATAGTTATTTTTTCCCCGTTTTTTTTTTAAATTTTCCATTATTTCCTCGCTCCTAATAGTTGCAGCGTGATGTTATATAGCCTCAAGCCTTCCTCGATAAATGGTCTATTCAACACAAAAATATTTTTTCAATTCGGACCAGTAGTTCCTGAGATTAGCGCGTTCAAACAAACAAACTCTTCAGCTTTATAATATTAGTATAGATAATACCGCAGCCAAATGACCTCTGGGTCGTGTTTCCAGTGAGTAGGGTTTCTGGAGCTCGTGGGGGTTCGGGTTGGGCCGGCATGGCGGTGGCAACTGACTAGCTACTGACTTGCCCGTTGTCACAGCGACTTGGGCTTTTCTTTCGTTTTCCATCAGGCGTAGGGAAGCCATTATGTCGAGCCACTATAAAAAAAGAATCTATAAAATTTGACTTATTTTTATTGGAAAGCGAAAGATAAGCCCAAATCGCTGTGACAAGTCGCTATGACAAGTCGCTGGGTCTGTTGCCACTGCCATGCCGGCCCAACCCTAACCCCCCACGAGCTCCGGAAACCCTACTCACCAGCAGAAACACGACCCGGAGGTCATTTGGCTGCAGTATTCGATAGTCCTTACCCGGACGGGCAGCTCAATTCATGCGAAGATTTGCTATGCCCTACCTCTCTCAAATTTTTTCTTTCTTTCTACTAAAAAGGTCGGCAGCGACCCTAAACTCGGTTAGATCTGCGGGTGTCCATGGGCGGTGTCTACTGCTTACCATCAGGCATCACACTTGCTCGTCTGCCGCTTCTCGCATAAAAAAAGAGATAAAAAAAAATATGAAGGGTAACATGTAAAATGAAATAAAACTTTATCGTCAGTTTTGTGTAGTTTCACTAACATTGTGTCGGCAACCCTGTGGCATCAACACGCCGCATTGGATGTAGACAAAGGCTCTCCCGTCGGAGCGTGAACGAGCCCTACAAAAACCCGCATTGTACGATTCGCGCCGCCATCGCGCCATTTTGCTGCTGCCAGACCCCATTAGGTTCTGACAGCTTGTCAAATATGGAAAATAAATAATACGTGTGTGTTACCTCGTACCGTATTGTTATAGTTATCGGTAACAGCGCTGATGATTAGAAGGATTCTAGTTTGAGTTCCGGTTAGGTCATCCTACTAATATTACAAATCTATACCTACTTATAATAAATCTATCTTCTTCTTCTATCTATATCTATACTTATAATAAATCTGTACAGAGGTCAATTCTGTACATGAAATATATTTTCAAAATAACTATCAGGGGGTGATTAGTGATCCATAATGATGCAAAAAATGCAATCAGTAAAATTTTTGTCTGTCTGTATGTTCGTTATAGAAAAAAAACTACTGAACGGATTTAAACTAAACTTGGTACGATCATTCTTCATACTCCTGTGCAGGATATACTTTACTTTTCATCACGCTATAATCAATAGGAGCAGAGTGTGTGGAGTGCAGACCTAACCTAACCAACTGTGTCTTTTAAACCAATTTTTAAACGGGTCTAGACCCGCCTTATAAATTACATGAATTTTATAAAAATCTCTTTGTTTCACCCAAATTTTATATATTCTTAGAGATAAAATAATATGCTAATACGACAACACTGGCGTTTACAGCGCCTCTACCAGTAGTCAATGAAGTAATTCCACGATATGATCGATCGAGATTGACCGTTTCATGAAATAGCAGTCTAGCTGGCCCTATCGTCGAACGATTTCTTATCATTGATCTGGCCTGGGCACATTATGATATGGCCAATAGATAGTGAACATTTCATGAAATGGGCAAATTCTACGATGTGGCCACGACGTATACTCGTAGACCATAATTCAATAAGGTTGTTTGACCCGAGTATAAATATGAACGATGCCGATGACTTTGCGAAGGCATCTTTACACTCCGCACAAACTTGGAGGGATGCGGTTAGACTAGGGATAGCTTAAATATTGAATTCTGGGATTAACTTGAGACAGCCACTGAGATGGATAACGCTAGTGACGAGTGAATCGATGTATATCGATTGTTTATTTGCTAAGAATGTTTAGATTTCGCTGTGAATTTCAGTTAAATCTTTTTTATTTTTCTTATAGTCGTAATAATTCAACTTTCTCTACAATCAATAAATTAAACTTATCTTAAACAATTGAAATTCCAGTTTACAAACAAAAGCAAGATTGATTCGTTGAATAAATTATTTGATAGTGGACAGTAGCGAGTTAACGACTATTAAAGTGCATCGCTGCTTTTTTTCCCTGGCTCGATGGCTCATTAGGTATCAGGTCAGTGTGCTACAAAACACCATGCGATTTAATAACAACTGTTGTAACGACATACATACATAATGTCACGCCTTTTCCTAAAGGCTTAGGCAGAGACCACGTCCTTCCATTTGCTACGATCCTGGCACACAGCTTTTGCTTCGTCCACTTTCATCAATCTCTTCATACATGTTCGTCGGTTTATGATAAGTAGGTAGATAGGTAAGGTATTACCTTTTAGGGTTCCGTAGCCAAATAGCAAAAACGGGACCCTAATAGATTCGTCATGTCTGTCTATCTGTCTGTCTGTCTGTTTAAGGACACTTTCCAATAGGCTATTATGGCTAAAAATTGTAATTAGTCCATCTTTTAGCTTATTCAAAAATAAAAGACACGTATTTTTCCTTTTTTCATTCAAATTCACAATATCAAAGATACAAGGCATCAACAGTTAGGAGTGGGAGTGTTTGACGTCACTGGCTCCCCTAAAAATGCCTCACCGAGTGACGTCACGCGTAATTTCAACGGGCTATAACTTTGTAATTTTTAGTCTAATTTACAAATAAATAAATACGTGTCTTTTATTTTTGAATAAGCTAAAAGACGGACTAATTACAATTTTTAGCCATAATAGCCTATTGGTCATGGAATGTATGTTGTAACGACGCAATTAACTTTTACGATTATCGACAACGTCCCAACACTGGCAGCCATGTTTGCGAACTAAGCATCAGTTTACATTGTAGTAGCTCAGTTTGCACGCTGCCTTTTGATAATCAAGCCTCCCTAAGTCATCATTGATTAATTAACATCAATTTGCGTTCGTCAGACGAAGGTTGACTGAATTCTGACATTTCAAATTCAAATATGATTCGCAATAATGGGGATATCTGATAGTTGTGACAGATGTAATTAATGGTGAATGTGTGTCAATTGTTTTGGAAGGCGTCTTAATGGGGTTTTGGGTGAAATGTTGTTCAATAGAGGGATTGGTAACTGAATCACTATTTTCAAGAGTCTATGTAAGCGTGTGTTTTCACAGAAGCTGAGGCCAATAAAAAATTCTCCACCAAATTTTATAAGAACAATATATTGGTCAATTTCGTTTAGTAGTTGAATTTCCAAGTAGCAAAATAAAAAAAAATCATAGTAAGATGATCAGTGACCCAGTGAAAAGTACCAGGAACCCATAGATACAAAGGAAGTCTAAGGTTGCGCTAACTTACACTCGTATCATGTACTACATTTTATTTGACCTTCGACTTCTCACTTTTCTATGCGCTCCTGGTACTTTTCGGTCAATCAGTCGCTGAATTCGTTACGATAAAAAAAAAAAATTTTGCAACTCGGACATTCTGTAACTAAATGGTAATTTTTTGCTAATTTCAGCTTCACGCAGGCCTGTTTCTTTAGAAACGCATTATAAGTCCCAACAGCCATGTTAGTTCCAAAGGAAAGAGAAAGATAACTAGTGCAAGTTGCTGGGCTACTAACAACTGTTGTCGTTAGGTCAACCTCAATTTTTTTTATAAAACGTTAGAGCTTTTATAGTTAGATAGAGCGAACTCAACAACAACAGACCCGCCTTGATCTTGATAACCTGAAGACTACTTATATCTTGATAGGCTCGGTGGCTCATTTGGTAGTGACCTCTGCCCTCTGAGCCAAGGGTCGTGGGTTCGATTCCCGCACAGTACAAACATTTGTGTTCATGAACATGTCTGTTTGTATTGGTCTGGGTGTTTTCTATGTATAATATGTATTTATTTACAAAAAAAAAGTATTTAAGTAAGTTTATCAGTTGTCTAGTACCCATAGTACAAGCTTCGGCTTAGTTTGGGGCTAGGTGGCGCTGTGTGGCCCAGCGTGGCATGTCTTGGGTTATTATTTATTTATTTATAGTTAGATAGAGCGAACTCACTCAACAACAACAGACCCGCCTTGATCTTGATAACCTGAAGACTACTTGTATCTCTATCCGGGAATAAGGACTCTTCCAAAAGAAAAACCGTTCTACCAAATCCATTACACTTCTTTCACGTTCGGAGTCGGCTAAAAGCCTCGTGCACTCCTGCAATTAAGTGGCACTTGGTAAAGGAGGACCAGAGGAGGTCATAAATATCCGGCATCGATCTGTGTGGGCTCGTAAAAGTGGCCCCAGCGAACAAACGGTGGTCTTATTCTGGGGAGGATTTTGTTGATCTCGAGAATTAAAAGAAAAAGCGCCTTACCTTTGTACCAGTAACTAATAAATATCCTATTAACTATGTCCGCGATTTCGTCTGAGTAAATAGTGTCTTTTGATAGCATTTTTAATTCATCATCATCCTAGCCTTTTTCCCGATTGTCTCAGGGTCGGCTTCCTAAACTGAGAGATTTTGGCGAGGGCTAAGCTTTTACACAGAGCGACTGCCATCAGACCTTCGCAACACTTAGGGTAAGCTATACCCATTCCCAGTTTAGGCGTCAGAGTTATCATCATCTCCGATATGATGTAACGTCTGCTATCTGAGTTGGTAAAGATAGCACCCAGGACCAACAGCTTAACGTGCCTTCCGAAGCACGGAGGAAATCGGTGTCAAATTTTGGCCACCCATCATTGGATTGACCGCGCCAATGGTTGCACAACGTTGCGATCATTGTTAAGCGAACAAGACCGCGGCGCCACCGAGCTCCTTTGATAGCATTTTTAATTATTTAGGCTAATTACATATGTACATACATAACGTCACGCCTTTCTTCCAGAGGGGTAGACAGAGACTACCATTAATTCTTTTAACTATCCTTTACCCGAAAGTATCAAAGAGATCGATTATAAAGAATACAAAATTGATATCTTAACACAGAGATTGCTTATTATAGCCATAACAACCGCCTATATTGTATGTAGACCAAATGTCTATTATATCTAGTGTGCAATAAAGAATGTCTATCTATTTTTTTTAAATAAGATACATAAGTATAAACTTTGAACGTCACATTTTTTGTATGACTACCTATCATTA
This sequence comes from Conogethes punctiferalis, assembly GCA_031163375.1. Lineage (NCBI taxonomy): Eukaryota > Metazoa > Arthropoda > Insecta > Lepidoptera > Crambidae > Conogethes > Conogethes punctiferalis. The sequence goes on from CM062086.1 coordinate 425,313, forward strand.
TAGTTTCAAGCTTTATCATCCCCGTTTTCAACCCCTTACAACCCTTTTTGTTCTCTAATCTCTAACTTATTTCACTTAGAAAGTGAGCGTGGCGTTGGTTCTTATACCAACCGAAACTTTCCTCATCCGAATTACCTCCCAACCCCTTCGAGATATGAGGGACACTCTGAAAGCGAGGTCCGAGACTAAGGAAATAATTAGCCATAGAGAGCCGAGGATTAAATTACGGTTTGGGGTTCCACGTCGAAGTTGATAAAGGGAACCATCTTGGTAAATGTTATTTATACATATTAGAGAATTTCGTTTGATAAATTATTTATTTTAAGATAAAATGTCAAATATTTAAAAAACAGTTCTAATATTATCGTATAGATGCAGAATGACCAATTGCCATCGTAAAATGATTAATTACTGGTTGAGAAAAATGTACCGGGAGCGCATAACCACGTCGGAAGTATGTAATAGGCTGCGTTACGTTGGTACAATAATACACTTAATTTTTTTATAAAAATGTCTTCGACTCCTTACGTATTCTTGCCAGTTCCATTCATGCAGTAGGTACCAGGAACTCCTGGTACTTTTCACTCAAACAGTCACTGATCATAGTGATCATGTTACTATGAAAATATGTCATTTTTTAATATACGTAGGTACCTCATTCATTTCTTAATATACGGGTACGGAATCGAATTATTCGGAAACTGCTTTTCTAATGTCAAAATGCTTAGATCAGAAAAAGACAACGCATTGCCACTACTTGTGCAATACTGTATCTAGAAACAAAATATACGGAATCTTAGACTAGAATACACATTTGTCACTTGATCGGGTTTTTTGTAAAATATTCAAGCGAGCCTCGCTAAGTTAGGCCATAAAGAAAATTTTAGCCGTAAATTCAAAATGGGGGGAGGTGGGGGCGAGGGTTATTAACGACCGTGTTACTTTGCTCGTTTTGGCGTGAGCAATGGAAAATATTGCAAAGATACTCGTATTTATTCCATTCAGTTGACGAATTCTTATTCTATACGTATTCTTCATCATCGCAGACCACTGCTGGTCATAGACTTCTGGAATTGTTTTTCACTTTGATTCGCCACATTTGTCATTATAATTATCATCGTTTATGCCTATACGACATTAAGGACGCATTTTGTACATCATTTTATTTATTTAATCTTCATCTCCACATCGTTACAACATGCAATCACTAGTTCCGCCAGCTAACGACAGATGGCGATGTACCTTCCGCGGCAAGCAATCTCTATACAAAATCAAATTGCTCTACACAAGTTCTATGGAAGACTTACAACGCACATACGAAGTTTTCGTCACGACATTTAAAATGGTCCGTTAGACCGTCCCCGAGCACGATCACCTAGTTCGTAATTATTTTTTATGGTAGCTCGACATAATGGCTTCCCTACACCTGCTGGAAAGCGAAAGAGAAGCCCAAGTCGCTGTGACAACGGGCAAGAAACTGGTCAGTTACCTGTCTTAAATGCGATATTATATAGGGTGGAGGTCCATCCCCGGACGGGCGGCTCAATTAGAGCAGTGGTTCGCTATGCCCTACCTCTCTTAGTAAAAAGTCCATTCCTAGAAAATCATTATTTTTGGTACCCATAAAATACCACGCAAAATCAAACACACTCAACTACCCTATTACCGTAGCTATAACTATGGGGTCCTCTCAGTCCCCGGTTCGAAATGCATCGCATTCAAACGGGCCAAATTTACTGCGGGCTGCTTCCTGCGCCAGAGATGATTGAAACCCGGCATTGTTCCCCGGGGACATCTCATATACACTGCACGCACAATGGGTTAAATGGAACTGAAATTACAATACCGGAATCCGTACGAGTATTTATTAAAGAGTTAAGATTTCGTGATCATTTTATTACACAAAAGTTAAATCATATACATTATCAGTTCATATACTTATATATAGCTTATAGAAGCCCACTGCTGGACATTGGGGTCTCCAGCTGTCCGCCACATTGAGCAAATACCTGAGGCTTTACCCTTAAGCAAAGCAAATCTATACTTATAATAAATCTGTAGAGAGATCAATTCTGTACATTAAATATTTTTTCAAAATAACTATCAGGGGTGATTAGTGACCGATACTGATGCCGAAAATGCAATCAGTAAAATTTTTGTCTGTCTGTCTGTCTATCTGTCTGTCTGGCTGTATGTTCGCTATAGAAAAAAAACTACTGGACGGATTTTGACGAAACTTGGTACGATTACCAAGTGTCTTTAAAATTTTACTGATTACATTTTTGGTTTCAATGTCGACCACTAATCACCCCCCGATAGTTATTTCGAAAATATATTTCATGTACAGAATTGATCTCTCTACAGATTTATAATTATGTTAAGTATAGATTTGACCAGCTACTCGAAGAAGTATGCAAAATCCACTTCACTTCGACTTCCATCTCACACCAATAAATAACCCAAGACATGCCACGCTGGGCCACTCAGCGCCATCTAGCCCCAAACTAAGCCGAAGCTTGTACTATGGGTACTAGACAACTGATAAACTTACTTAGATACATTTTTTTTGTAAATAAATACATATTATACATAGAAAACACCCAGACCAATACAAACAGACATGTTCATGCACACAAATGTTTGTACTGTGTGGGGATCGAACCCACGACCCTTGGCTCAGAAGGCAGAGGTCACTACCAATTGAGCCACCGAGCCAGTCAAACCAATGGGACCAGCCTGTCCGATATCGGTTCGCGATTGAATCCGCATGTACGCTACCCGGATACCCGGGCCGGTGTAATTTATTGGGCGCTCGTTATTGGCCGTCGCGGAGTCAGCGCGCCTCATTACCCCGGGAAATATCCTCCGGGATGAGCCGGGGACTAATATCCAGGAAAATGTACAAGAAAGTCGACAAAAGTTTTTTTTTTCTAGTAGCTCGACATAATTGCTTCCCTACGCCTGATGGAAAGCGAAAGAGAAGCCCAAGTCGCTGTGACAACTGGCAAGTAACTGGTCAGTTACCTGTCAGTTGCCACTGCTATGCCGGCCTAACCCTAACCCCCCAAGAGCTCCGGAAACCCTACTCACCGGCAGAAACACGACCCGGAGGTCATTTCGCTGCGGTTGCTATAGGGTGGAGGTCCTTCCTCGGACGGGCAGCTCAACTCGAGCAAAGATTAGCTATGCCCTACCTCTCTTAAAAGGTACAGGACTATCGTCTATCGACAGCGCAGCGGAGTTAAATCGTTATTTTAATTTTTGCATTTTACATACATAAATAAAAATACTCACTTTATTATTCAATTATTCTTGGTTAAAAATTCGCATAATTAAAGGTTGCCTTTTTAACAAAGAGATAATATAGAAATTAAATTAAAAAATTTATAATTAATAATGAGTTGCCGATGTGCATTTCATTATTGAAAACTCCAGTCATTTTCAAAAATATAGGCATGTTGTGAAAATATAATCACTGCGTTTCAAATAATTTGCAAGGCTTGCTAACCATCAACAAAATCCCCACGAAAAAAAATACCGACAGCCATGTATAAGACAGGTAGGGCATAGCGAATCTTCGCTCGAATTGAGCCGCCCGTCCGGGGAAGGACCTCCACCCTATAGAATACCGCAGTCAAATGACCTCTGGGTCGTGTTTCTGCCGGTGAGTAGGGTTTCCGGAGCTCGTGCGGGGTTAGGGTTGGGCCGGCATGGCGGTGGCAACTGACAAGTAACTGACCAGTTACTTGCCCGTTGTCACAGCGACTTGGGCTTCTCTTTCACTTTCCATCAGGCGTAGGGAAGCCATTATGTCGAGCCACTATAAAAATAAAAAAAAGACATAGGCAGCCATTGTGCCAAAATGTTCCTTACAAGCATTCCGTTCCAATAATCACATATAACGAGTGTTTATTGTTCGAGGGAGGACAAAACGTCGCCGGCGTCGTGCGCATCGCACACGGTCAGGGCGAGAAACTTGTGTGCGAGTGGATTCACAATTATTGCGGAGGAATTAAATGGATTAAACACATAATTGTTAGGTGTTAAACGCTTTGGTGTTATTCGTTGTCTTGTTTTGGACTTGTTACTTTCTTGTTACTATTCAGAATCCTCAAAGGTCATTGGATAGAATAGAATAGAAAAAGATTTACTGGCAACACATAGACAGGTACAAGGACAGTAAACAGATAGGCGCGTACAAAACAGTTACACGTACACATCATCATCATCATCATCATCAGCCTATTACAGTCCACTGCTGGACATAGGCCTCTCCACTTGTTCGCCACTTAGAGAAAACATCTGGAGGATATACCCATAATCGCCACGCTAGGTAGCTTCTTGCTCCGGTGACGCTGCTGCCCGTCACCGGTCTTTAGTATTTAGCTACGCCTTCAATTGTGATGGTTATACCGCCACCAGTCGGTTGCCAGCGCCTCGTTTGTTATTCGGCAGGATGCACCACGGGCAGGTGAGGTTGGCTTGGAGCGAAAAGATGATAGGCCGCTCCCTTACATCCCCATCAACAGATCACATCAACAGAAGCAAAACAAAAGAAAACAATAAAATAAATAAATAAAATGCTTGTAAGTCAATATGTGTAGCCAATCAGGATCCAGCCTCAGCTCTATACTGTTATGGCATCGAGGACACCATAACAGCGCTAGTATTGCAAACGAAGCAAATTAGCAAACGTTAATGATTGAGAATCGATGAATGATTTTAAAGGGATCATCATCATCTTTTCGCTCCAAGCGACCCTCACCTGCTTGTGCATCCTGTTTAATAACAGACGAGGCTCTGCTTAATAACAGAAGAATGTCGGCAGCGTGGCGATTATGGTTATAACCTCCAGGTGTTTGCCCAAAGTGGCGAACAACTGGAGAGGCCTATGTCCAGCAGTGGTCTGAGATAGGTTGATGATGATGAATGATAAGGAATAGGGAGCAATTTCTAATAGATGTTTTCTGTCCAGAAATTAATCAGTAGCAGCTCAGGGTCAGATTTGTGATGCGGACTGATCTTCTGCGATTTCTCTTTTGGCGCTCTATCATAATCATAATCTTTATTTGCAGAAAGCATAGTTTGTAAGATGGTACAAAATATAAAAGAGTACATTATGCTCAGTCAGTACAGGAGTCAGTCAGGTATGCCTGACATATAGAATTATGAGACAAGGAACATAGGGTGTAGTGCTTAGAGCAAGAAAAAGGTCTCTATTCTTTTATAGCTCACCTTAAAGGCATCTTAAAGGTTCAAAATCTTAGAAGTCCTCATGTCCTTCAAACAGACCTAACTGAATTCATAATAACAATGTCTTCCGAGCATCTTGACATTCGTACATATTACAAATTCCGAAATAAATACGTCACAGTGATTTCTCTCGTATATTCCAGAATCAAAGTGACTGCTATGATAAAAATTTATTACACAAGTGATAATACGACACCGAACGAAATATATCAAAAGGAGCACCCTATACTACTTTCCGGGTGAAATTGTCGTGATTTTATTCAGCTATTATTTTTACGGCATCTTGTGTTTTTGTCGTTGTGCTTTTATGAGATACTAGTTGTCTCTGCCTACATACAGACATACAGACTAACAGACAACAATAATTCTTGTTTTATTACTGTTTCTTTGCCCCCCATTTTTTTTCTGGCAAAAATATTCAATATGGGCATTTCGTTATTATTCATAGCGTTAATTCAATACTTTTTTTACTGTTTTATTATTATGTACCTATTGATTTGTCATTTCTGTCATTGAACCGCAATTATTCTACTTGAGCTAAAACCATATAACTAAATGTAAACGTACAACCTCATTTTGCAATGAGGAACTATCCATAAAATATTAATATTGAAAGCTATATGTAAATTCTTGATTGTAATCACAACTATTCAAAAGATATTCTCAACTTGGAGACTCTATCAAATTGAGATATTTGTGCTACCGGAATTCCGGTCTTAATAACAAGTTGATTGAGTCCTTTATAAGTGCTTACATGATGTTGATATGTACAAAATACTTCAACTTAGTATCAAAGCAAGTACTTGTATCGTATCGACAAGTAGACGAGATTCGAGACTGATTCTAATCCAATTATCTAACCCACAAATTAATAACGTGTTTAATAAACAAGATTGATCAGATCCCAAAATAACTCGCCAAGAATTATGGGAATCAGATTCATGATTACCACAAATGAAATTCCTCAAGTATGTATACCCAATATATTTATAGTAATAAATAGGTGTATGCATTGTGTAAGCAATGACTTGACTAAAGCAAGTTTTTAGAAGGAAGTTTACTTCCTTAAATGTAATAAGTTTAAATTGTAGGTATTGGTATTGAGGGATATAAGGGAGCGGCTTATCATCTTTCCGCTCCAAGCCAACCTCACCTGCCCGTGGTGCATCCCGCCGAATAACAAACGAGGCGCTGGCAACCGACTGGTGACGGTATAACCATCACAAATGAAGGCGTAGCTAAATACCACAGACCGATGACGGGCAGCAGCGTCACCGGAGCGAGAAGCTACGCCCTGCGATCGTCAACCCGCCTGCCCAGCGTGGCGATTATGGCCAGAAAATACTCCAGATGTTTACCCTAGGTGGCGAGCAACTGGAGAGGCCTGTGTCCAGCAGTGGACTGTAATAGGCTGTTGATGATGATTATGTAGGTATTGTAGGACCTTAGTTGCTTAATGACATTAAGCAACAGAGGTGTCCCGATATTGTACAATGTCCTCTTTTACTAGAATGGTATTTACTAAAATTAAATTATTGCGTCTAGTGACCACATCCCAATTTGAGATATTTTCCATTGCTATTTCTTTGCAAAATGAAGAGCAAAACATGATAAACAACCACACGAGATTAAATCGGCCATTTTAATAGTAGTGATTCGTCGCGATAATCCGCCCGGCACTTAGGCACGTTTGCGGCGCCTCGCCGTCTGCCGCCTATCTTCAAATTTAGCTATCCCACGGGAACACTCGACCAGCGGTTCGGTTTCTGGCAACAATGCGAATAGGTGCGAAGGGAAATGTGAAATGAGAGACAGAGAAAACAGCTTATCTGCGTCTCGACCGTAATTTTGGTTTGGCGGTAGCGTTGTCGGGTAAGAGTTGCTTGGGTGTGCTTAAGGGTAGTAATGAAGGACCAATGTTCTATAGTATTGACAACAATGATTATACTGTTAGATTAAATTATGTTATGCCTGTGTACTTTGTCTATGTTTGTATTTGTTTAGTTTTTGCACACAAACAAGTAATGCCAAATGAAATGAATTTACTGACATAAAGTTTAAAAATAATCGTCAAAATAAGAAGGAAATCAAATTTATTATTTGTGAGCACAGGTTACAATGAGGTATACAAATAGTTATAGTTGGGATCAGCTGTGTCTGCCTATAAAGGCGTACAAATATATTAAGGAAGGTCCCCAATTAGCGGAATAGACTATTTATAGCCCCAGAAAGGGACATACTTTTCAAATTGATACCATCTCTGTATCTATGTGGAATTGTTTAAACGTGTACGTGATAACATCAAAATTTACCTCAACTAATGCGTTGGTAGATGTTACTAAGTCATTATAGTAATGTGATCTGGTCGGATCATTACTATCTAGTCTATTTTCAGTATTAATCTTTTAGTGGAAGCGCTGAACTCCCACACACAAGCCAACCCTACACCAAACGACAACACGACAAGATGTGTCACCGAAATTCGCTCCCGCTAGTTATTCCCACAGGCATTCATTCCGGAACAACTCCGCACAAGCGAAGACTGGAGGATCCCCCCCCCCCCCACTCTGGGTGGGGGGTGACACGTGTGAGGATTCGCTAATTGAGTGTAAAATAAACCACGGCTATTGAAGCAACGCTATTATTAAAGCTAACTTGCTCGGGGCGAAGATGTCGCCTTCGGCATCTCACGTCCGTATTCTAATACGTGTTTGTGTATGAAGCTTTGAAGTCGAGGCTTAGTATCGTTTCACGTATTAAGTTGTGTAATGATGTAAGTATTATTTGTTTATGGAACATATTACTTTTTAAACCACTCTTTCGTTTAGCTGTTTTCTATTATGACTGGTCTCCTGCCTTCTGAACCAATGGTCGTGGATTCGATCTCTGGATAAATATTCGTGTGAGGAACATTTGAACTCGCTCCTTGTCTGGGTGTTTTGGTCCTTAAATATATATTTTCGTGGTATCGGAGTAATGTATGATAATAATAGATATTGTTTGATACTACTATTCTCAGCTCTGAAATCTCAAGTCGACTTATCAGAATACCGGCGCTGATCGATTAAAGCAGAGTGAGTGTTTCACGAGTGTTGTGTCGATGTTGATTTTGTTGTTCGTACAAATTGCGTTACTTGTAACTACACTATGTTATTGACAAAGGGTCCGGAATAGGGTGGCCACGTGGCCGGGAAATGTAGGGTTGTCATGGAATTATGCGCCTTGTTCCTTATCCAAGAATCAGTACCGGTTTGTAGACCCGGTTTTTATGATTGTAATACGAGTAGGTACGACATTAACAAAATTACGTATCTATCACGAAAAATAGGCCGAGGAAAAACCAGAAAGATTTTTTTTTTCGAATCCCGGAAATTCACAGTCTAACATTCATAACCACTAAAATGTCAACATATGACTCTAACGAACCATTCATACACTTTGTAGTATTATATTGTTTGTATTCATTGGCCTCATCTAAAGCTCAGTACTAAAGTACTCTTAAGCTGGAATAATTTGAAGCCGACGCGATCAGAAATCGAACCCACAACCTTTCGAACGTTTTGTTCAAACATCGAACATAATGCGAATTGAATACAACAAAAGAAATGCACCACTTTTTATTTACCTTATACCTTAAAGTGTAATTCACTTCACAATTGTCTATTTTCATCCCCTACCGGCCCCCACCTCCAATTAACCGGTGTATTAATCAAGTTAACTGCGGGACCGGGAATAAATTGGCCAAACTAAATAAAGTGAATCTCTATTTAAATACTGCCTCTGGGCCGGTGTGATGCGAGTCAAATAGCAATTGAGTATTTGATGTTAATTTGATTCCTTTAAAAACGAACACCATGTACCTAATAAAGTAAAATGTACATTAAGGGATTTACGCATTTTTATATTATAGCGGCGGTAATATTCTATACTAGTTATAAGTTGTTTAATTATGTATGAATATGGTTGCAAATAAATGAATATGAATATCTTAACTAATATTATAAAGCTGAAGAGTTTGTATGTTTGAACGCGCTAATCTCAGGAACTACTGGTCCGAATTGAAAAATTATGTTTGAGTTGAATAGACCATTTATCGAGGAAGGCTTTAGGCTATATAACATCATGCTGCAGCTATTAGGAGCGAAGAAATAATGGAAAATGTAAAAAAAAAACGGGGAAAAAATAACTATTCCACGCGGACGAAGTCGCGAGGACAGCTAGTGAATAATATTTTGAAAGAAAGAAAGAAAAAATGTTTATTAGGTACCTACCAAAATGACTTAATACTATTAAAGCACGGTTGACTGCAAAAACAAAGGTGTACCTAAAAGTTATGTCTTGGTGGACATATCTATAGGACCCTCGTTTTTAGTGGGTATTTCCTGCCTCACTTCCATCTTCGAGGCAGGATGAGTCCCACATACCCCGCTGCTACCCCGAGCGGCGGGTATGCCTAAATGCATTTTCCCCGGTAAAACAAAAAAAGGTGTACATAAAAGGTCTCCGCTCAGCATACGAGTATGTCGCTGCGCAGATAAGCGCTGCGACGCTGGTATTCTGCGAATGCCGATATCTTAGTCTATATTAGATTGGCTAGATTTTCTTGTCGGTATGTTGCCCACATTAACCAATAGGAAACTAGCTCAGTATGCAGTTTTTCATCATATACCAGGGCTTCACGCGGCCTCTGGGAAGGAGTGGCGTGGTGTTTGGGACACCTCCCAAGCACTTGCATCATGGGTATCAGAAGAACGAAGACAGCACAATATGCTAGGGGTTACTACCAGCCACTTTAACTAATTTCGTTGAAGTAGAGCGATATATGGCCGTCGTTGTTTCGACGACGAAACATTGACACGCTGTGTTTCTTCAAAAAGAAGACGCGTACGAAGCGAAATGTATCTTGTAAGTAGATATATACATTTTTGTATTGTACGCTAAATCAGTCGATATAAAAAGTATCAAACTTCTCAAATTTCTTCAACAGTTCCACAACAGCTACATAATAAGTGAGTAGCCGGCTAAACCAGCGGTTGGCACTCTCAAAAACCTCCCCCATTCCCGTGCAGATTGGAAAAGTTTTCGAATAACCAATTAAATTATAACCGATACCGGTCGTGTTGAGCAGTGTTTAAAATTCATCTGCCAACTCATCTGCATGTTTATTCTGGCGCTAGAGTTGAAGGTAGGGTTGCCAGGTCGAACCTAATACCGGACAAGGCCGAGCACTTACAGTATTGAGGATTATTTATGCCTCAGTATTAATACGAGTACATTAAGTACTACTAGTACAATTTAATTTGATTCCTCCTGCCCCTTTTTATCAACCGATACTGCGAATGGGCATCGTTATATGTTGCAAGTTCCTAAGGCTCGCACGAAAACGTACCGTACGTTTTGCCATTACTTTCATACTACGATTGGCCAAACTATGGACAACTTTGCTGGGCTCCTTATTCGAGATCAAGGTCAGAGTGAACCAGATTTTGCTGCGTGAGCGTACCCCATAGACTGCAATATCGCTTACCATCAGGTAAATTGCAGCCAAACGCGAACCCATTTTGAATAAAGAAGAAAAAATTGTTGTGTGATGAAAAATCAAGCGTTTTTAAATATCCAATGCCAATAGAGTTTGTTAACTGCTGTTCGTTTATTTGGTAATGTAAAAAGCCTACTTAAAGCCGGATACGCAATAAAAAACCTAACTATATCCGACTTTCTCCGGACGCGTGGCAACACTAGTTGAAGGAAGCGGCCGGCCCTTGTTCGATGCAGAATTGTCTTTAATAAGATCATGCATAAAATTATGTGATTGTGTGATCATGCAAAAAAAATAGTAAGGCTTAGTTTAAGGCGCTAGTCTATCACAAAACTTTACTTTAAAAATGCACATTTCTTAGTTTATGTAGAAAATATGTCAATAGGTATATTAATAAGGATATATGCTTGTTTATATTTACCTATTTATTATGACACGTTATGACACCCGGACATGCTCAAAAATAAACTTACCTATATTCTGTCGTATTTGTTATTCCGTAACTCGTTAACTTATAAACCCTTATCGACCGAATATGGCTGGAAGCAATTGATTTTATACATCATCATCATCATCAGCCTATTGCAGTCCACTGCTGGACATAGGCCTCTCCAGTTGTTTGCCACTTAGGGCTAACATCTGAAGGATATACCATAATCGCCACGCTGGGCAGGCGGGTTGGCGATCGCAGGGCGTAGCTTCTGGCTCCGGTGATGCTGCTGCCCGTCATCGGTCTGTAGTATTTAACTACGCCTTTTATTATGTCTGTGTATGTGTATATTAAGTTTTATAAAATATGATATATTATAGATGTGTTTATTTATATATTATATACTATAATTATTGTTTATATATAGCTATAATATTTATTGAAACAGTTTGCACGACTTTGCCCCTCTCTTTAGAAATCTACACTTCCTTTACCTGAAGGTTGTCTGGAAGAGATCGCTTACTAGCGATAAGACCGCCTAGATTGTACCACAAGATGTCTGTATCACCTTTTCTGTACTAATTGTGTATTTTGTGCAATAAAGAATAAAGAAAGAAAATAAATAAAGAATAAAGAAAGAATAAAGAATATCTATCTATCTATCTACGCCTACAATTTTGCCAGCGCCTCGTTTGTTATTGGGCAGGATACACCACGGGCAGGTGAGGTTGGCTTGGAGCGAAAAGATGATAGGCCGCTCCCTTACTTGATTTTATACAGTGTCTGTAAATTGTAGTCGCTTTACTACTTTGCGATGGGAGCGATGTATTCGTACGTATGTGATGTTGCAGGTTTCATAAATTCTATATTTCTACAAAATCGGATAATACCTACACGATTTCTGAGGTGAATGTGGGCCTTACGTAAACGGCTCCCAAAACGAAATTGCGATACAATGCCGCGTAATTACTCAAAGTAAACACATTAATCACGGGTTCCGATAGACCCGCCATTCGAATCCGTAATCCCCTTATAATGATCAATCTACATGTAATAAGATCCGCCGCCATCTTACGTAACTAGCGTCTAATCTGCGTTTTTGTGAACCGTTAATGCTATCACACAACATCACATACATTCAGTATCGGAGATAGAGCAGCAGGGCAGTGAGTAAAGGGAAGGAAAGGGGGTTGCAACAAACAAAGCCTATGTGTTTATCCAACGTATAAGCTACTAGCTGTGCTCGCGACTTCGTCCGCGTGGAATAGTTATTTTTTCCCCGTTTTTTTTTTTTTACATTTTCCATTATTTCTTCGCTCCTAATAGTTGCAGCGTGATGTTATGTAGCCTAAAGCCTTCCTCGATAAATGGTCTATTCAACACAAAAATAATTTTTCAATTCGGACCAGTAGTTCCTGAGATTAGCGCGTTCAAACAAACTGTTCAGCTTTATAATATTAGTTAAGATATTACTGTAAAGTTTCATTAAAATCCGTTCAGTAATTTATATAAGAGGAACAAACATCCATCTATCCAAACAAACTTTCGCGTTTATATTATTATTAGTAAGAAGTAGGATAAGAAGTAGGGATTACTAGGGATTCTGACCATCTGTGTAAAAGCGTTCCCATTGTTGCAGAGTTTGGAAGAGAGAGAAAAAAGACATTCAGGACACAAGGAGCAACTAGCGCGCGAGCAGCGCTACCTCAGACGGCGGCTCGCGCAGCTGCGGGCGGCGCCGCGGGACGTGCCCCTGCGCAGCCTCGACGCGCTGCCGCACACGCGCGCCGACTCGCTGTCCTCCCTCGAGTCCTCCTCGGGCGTGTCCACGGCCGAGCGGTCGCCGTCCTCAGTCTCCGAGAGCGGTGAGTGACGTCACATCACACTATCGTCCGTAAGCGCGCTGCTGTTATGGCCGATCCACACTCTCCACGAGGGAACGCGAGTGCGAGAGTGAGGACGGTGCGCTCGTGTCCCCTCGCCTCGCCTCGCCGTCGCTCCACTTTGTGTCGGTTTTTCGGACGCGAGTCAAAGGACGAGAGGCGTAGCATAGCGGGCAACTGAATTAAAACGAGAGTATGGATGGCCGCCACTCTTGCAGCCTCTTCTCGCCAAGACTCGTGTGGAGAGCCTCTAGGAGGCGCCTCGCGAGAGTGTGGATCTGGCATTAGATTCGCCATCTTTTTTTTAAACGTCGGGAAGTCAATTGGCTCTCGTACTATAAAGCACAGTAAATCTTACTTTTGTCGTACAATTAGGCTGTGGAACTCTCTTCCAGCACACGTGTTCCCTTCCTCTTATAGTCTTGGGTCTTTTAAACGGGGCGTGAAGCGGCACTTATGCAGGCCGTCATAGTGTGATCGATCCACATTGCACTAACCAAGTGTGATGAGGGTCGCTTACACTTTTTGGACTTCGTCGTTTGCTTAACATCAGGCAGGATGCAGTCATTTTGACGTGCTAATATAAAAAAAAAAAGTCGCGCGTCGCGTCGTATACGTCGTATAATTTTGACGTGCTTATATAAAAAAAAAAAAGTCGCGCGTCGCGTCGTATACGTCGCCGTATAGCGAAAATTCACTAAATAGATCTAGACGTGTTTGGAGTTTAGAGGTTTAAAGTGTTATTTACGGTTCAAGAATGCCCTTTTCATCACCGGCCAAGTAGGCCATGCCATGCCGGCCCAACCCTAACCCTAACGAGCTCCGGAAACTACCCACCAGCAGAAACACGACCCGGAGGTCATTTGACTGCGGTATTCTATAGGGTGGGGGTCCTTCCCCGGACGGGCAGCTCAATTCGAGCGAAGATTCGCTATGCCCTACCTCTCTTAAGATATTCTTTCCACAAAGTAACAGTAATCACCCAATCAAGCCCTAAGCTAAGTTTTCTGAATCCAAGTATTCCATCGTTAACCTTACCTAACATAACATTGATTCTTTTATTTATAAGTAGCCCGGCTGAAGTTTGGCCGTCAGGAATTGTTATGTTAGGAGCAGGGCCGTTAGCCGTGATTAAATTGTCAAGAAACAAAGGGAACAAAGATCACGTTAATACAAAATTCTCATTCAATTAACCGCGGTCCGATATCGCTTCGGAGGTTGGAATTCTTAGAGACTATTTTGCCTTAGCAAACTTTATTATAAGTAAAATTATCTTCTGTATGCCCTATGTAATGGGACGAGCAGAAACTTGCTATAAGTTTTGCTCTTAGCATCACTTGATTTTATGACAGCTACCAAACTGAAATAAGTTTTTAGGGTTCCGAACTACACGTCCGAAATCCTTATAGTTTTCTTATCTACGGATTACCGTCCAAACGGTTACTGCTAGAAAGATGAAAATACTCTACGTGGTATTGTATACTTACCACAGTCTACTTGGTGAACCAGTAGTGCATTGGCTTGCTGCATTCCGCGGTCATGATAGTAGTCCATATGATGATAAGATAGATAGATATACTTTATTGCATACCAAACATTTGACTTATAACTAAATACGAAGATAAATTGACGTACAAGTTAGGCGGTCTTATCCCTTTAAGCGATCTCTTCCAGACAACCTTTGGGTAGAGGATATCTAATCAAAAGGGACAATCGAAAAATTTAAACCTATAAACTGAAGAGCTTTGAAGTAAAATATTGTGGCTTCTTAGACAACCTTATTAGTTCATGCGTTATAAGAGATTTGCTTACTTGGAAATCTTCATACAAAAAATGTGGTTTTAACTGAAAACCAGCTTAAAAGAAATGTGCTATTAACATGCTGAGTCTCAATATTCCCTTTACCTATCCAATATGTGCCGAATAAAGTTTTTCTCATGTTAAATAACATAAAAATCATATAAAAGATCCAGTATTTTGTGGTTTAATGGGTATGGTCACTTTTATAAACCTTCACTTCTTTAGTTTTATTATCACAAATAATGTTTTTATAGCATAAAAAATGATATAAAACGTTATTTTCTACTACTAAGGCATGCTATAAAGGATCGCATGATACCATTTTCCCTGTCAAGCCAAAGTTCGGCTAAGTTGAATTTATTATTCAAAGCCGGGAATTGCTCCCACTTTTTATAATACCACTTTTCATACCTGTTTCTTTCCAAGCTAAAAGTTTGCCCGCCGATTAACCATTTTAGAAAGGACCGTTGTGTGTATAAAGGGAGAATACCTATCGAATATTGCGAAATAAATAAATGATGACTGGCTCGGTGGCTCAATTGGTAGTGACCTCTGCCTTCTGAGCCAAGGGTCGTGGGTTCGATCCCCACACATTACGAACATTTGTGTGCATGAACATGTCTGTTTGTATTGGTCTGGGTGTTTTCTATGTATAATATGTGTTTTTTTAAATGTTTTTAAAAAAAAAGTAAGTTTATCAGTTATCTAGTACCCATAACAAGCTTCGGCTTAGTTTGGGGCTAGATGGCGCTGTGTGGCCCAGCGTGGCATGTCTTGGGTTATTATTATATATTGTTTCAATCAGGTTCATGTGTTTAATCTGTGGTTTTGTAGAATATGGTTGAACTAGTGGTTCTAGTTGGTTGGTTCAACTAGTTTTTCTAACAATTAAACTTCAACTAGTTTCGCGAAACACGTTTACTGCCGATGACCCCCAAACTGTAATTTTTCTACTGTGTCTCGTTTCGACAACCATTGCATTACCAGTTTCTCGTAAGATCAAAAGACAATTTTAACCACTTTCTCCTACAAATAGGAATACCTGGTATTTCCACCAGTTTCAACACCTAGGTCACATGACGGAATAAAAACGCGACGTTTTCCGTACGTGCCGCCTCCGCACCGCTACGCGGCTACGTCCCAACCCCAAACCGCCTCCGGCGACAACCGGCCCGGCCTATATTGTTACCTTTTATTTATGCATTAACTTTTGCCATTTAACTGTCACTGGCACGTTAACATAAATTCCTGATCCATTGTTGGCCAGGAAAATGGCAAAGTTTCTCTCCCTCATCTGGCGTTATTGCCGGTCGCTGCCTGCCGGATTGATATGGTAAACAAGCTTTTTGTGGCCCGTATAAATAGTTGGCGGGACGATTAGACGAATCGTTAGGTGGGTTAGTGGAGCGTGTTTCGGGTACTTATGATAACTATGGGTGGTTGTAAAAATGAATTTGCGTCTGTGTGGAATGACGACCTTTTTTTGTTTAAGGTTCTCCTCCTGTTTTCCTAAACCGAAAATCCGAGGTTCGGTTTGATTTCCGTTCTGCTCGAATTAGGAACTTTTTTGAAGTGAACTGAAGTGATTTTGGTCATGTTTTGGTATCAGTCGGTGTACAGCCGCAATATTATTTTGGTACTGACCCCATATTTTTCTATTCTGCTGCAGCCTCCATTTGGATCTATTTCGAGCCCGCTACTCTTTGGATGTCGTCACGCCACCGTTCAAGCTTCTTTTTGTGTAGGTTGAGGGGAGGGTAGTTTCACTCAAAAACAAATATACACATAAGTATAGATGCGTGTATACAGTATGGTCGGCGGGCGCAGTGGCCGGCGGCGCGAAATCGCATTACGTTAATCGCGTATGCGCAGTGACGCGCGGGCGGCCTAATGTGCGCGGAGAGCGCGCAGGGCTGCCGTGCAACAGGAGTAGACCCCCCTACAACTGGAACTGGCCCTGCTTTCTTTTTTCATCATCATCATCAGCCTATTGCAGTCCACTGCTGGACATAGGCCTCTCCAGTTGTTCGCCACTTAGGGCAAACATCTGGAGGATATACCCATAATCGCCACGCTGGGCAGGCGGGTTGGCGATCGCAGGGCGTAGCTTCTCGCGCCGATGACGCTGCTGCCCGTCATCGGTCTGTGGTATTTAGCTAAGCCTTTAATTAATTGTGATGGTTATACCGCCACCAGTCGGTTGCCAGCGCCTCGTTTGCTTTTTTTTTTTTATAGTGGCTCGACATAATGGCTTCCCTACGCCTGATGGAAAGCGAAAGAGAAGCCCAAGTCGCTGTGACAACGGGCAAGTAACTGGTCAGTTACTTGTCAGTTGCCACCGCCATGCCGGCCCAACCCTAACCCCCCACGAGCTCCGGAAACCCTACTCACCGGCTTCTGCCGGTGAGTAGGGTCATTTGACTGCGGTATTCTATAGGGTGGAGGTCCTTCCCCGGACGGGCGGCTCAATTCGAGCGAAGATTCGCTATGCCCTACCTCTCTTGCTATTCGGCAGGATGCACCACGGGCAGGTGAGTCCACTCGACCTTATATCGAGAGCACTCGACCTTATTCAAATTCTAACTAACTAACCGCGACTTGGCCAAACGCCTAGTAGAAGCCTCAGGCGACAAGAGGGCTGGTGCTTTCCTCGGCCAGCGTATCAGTCTGGCCATACAAAGAGGAAACACGACCAGCCTTCTTGGCACAACGCCCTTGGGCAGTGATCTCGGACATATTTTTTATTTATAAGTTTTTTTCAATTTTGTTCTGTTTTAATGTGTAATGTATATTTTCAGAAATAAACTAACAATTCCTCAATAACTAACTAAACATGTTACTTTATATGACTGGCTCGGTGGCTCAATTGGTAGTGACTCCTGCCTTCTGAACCAAGGGTCGTGGGTTCGATTCCCATCCGGGTCAAACATTCGTGTGATGAACACTTGTGTTTGTCCCGTGTCTGGGTGTTTATATTTGTATTTAAGTATTTATTTGCGGTACCTTCGTTGTTCTGATACTCATAACACAAGTGCTTAAGCTGCTTACTTTGGGATCGGAGCAATGTATGTGATGTTGTCTAATATTTATTTATTTATAATCATGTCTGATACTGTCAAAATTTAACAGCGTGGCAACCCTATCAGGGCGATATGCGACATTAATTGATATAATCTGTGCAGACGTAGCTACCCGATACCCACGCGTCACCGGGTGCTACTAAAGGTCATCCTGCATATTGATCTGTACACTCACCCTGTATATTGGTCCCTATACTCACCCTGTATATGAGGTATATGATCATCATCATCAACAGCCTATTGCAGTCCACTGCTGGACATAGGCCTCTCCAGTTATTCGCTACTTAGGGCAAACATCTGGAGGATATACCCATAATCGCCACGCTGGGCAGGCGGGTTGGCGATCGCAGGGCGTAGCTTCTTGCTCCGGTGACGCTGCTGCCCGTCATCGGTCTATGATATTAGCTACGCCTTCTATCGTAATGGTTATACCGCCACCAATCGGTTTGCCAGAGCCTCGTTTGTTGTTCGGCAGGATGCACCACGGGCAGGTACGAATGGCTTGGAACGAAAAGGTGATAGGTCGCTCCCTTACATCCCTATATGATGGTCTGTCTTTAATGATCGATACTCTTCTGAAATTACAGGTACCCTTTTTAGCTTAGCAAGCAGACCCCTAAACGTAAACATTTTTAAATGATTTCAAAACAAAGTAGGTTCTCAAAATTCGACTTATGTTTTTTTTGTTGTACGTATGTTACTATGTAGATATCTCTGAGAAATATGAACTGATTTAGATAATTCTTTTTTTGTTTGAAAGGATATACTTCCTACTTATAACCCAAGACATGCCACGCTGGACCACACATCGCCATCTAGCACCAAAATAAGCCGAAGCTTGTACTATGGGTACTAGACAACTGATAACTTACTTAAATACTTTTTTGTATATAAATACATATTACTTATACATAATCAATGCCCAGACCAATTCAAACAGACATGTTGTGACACAAATGTTTGTACTGTGCGGGAATCGAACCCACGACCCTTATAGCTTCTAACTATCAAGTGACAAATTCTTCGACTCGATTTTGCATTAATCATCATCATCATCAGCCTATATCGGTCCACTGCTGGACATAGGCCTCTCCCAACGTTCGCCGCTTTGATCGATCCTGGGCCTCTCGCATCCAGCACTTGCCAGCCGTCCTGCGCAAATCGTCACTCCACCTGGCCTGAGGGCGTCCTACACTACGCGGTCTCCACTCCAGAACTCGTTTACCCCTATGGTTATCGGTTCTGCGGCTGATGTTGCCAGCCCACTGGCACTTCAGCTTACTAATCCGGTGAGCTATGTTGGTGACTTGGGTTCTCTGCCGGATCACCTCATTTCGGATCCGATCCCGCAGAGAGACGCCGAGCATATCCTTTTCCATAGCTCGCATGGCAACCTTAATAATCTCTATCAAAACAACCCAATGCTTATCCCGTTCACAGCACACACATAAACGCTCCCGAACGGTTCCCACCCCTATAATAATCTGGTCTTCTGCCTGTAAATTACAACCCCTCGAATATAGAATCGTTAGCGCCGGGAATCGAATAAGCAATCGTTTGCGTTACGCGCTCGCATTGTGGATGCGAGTTTTGTTTGCGGATCGCGGCGAGTGCGCTCGACTACAGAGAACTAAAGGTTTATTAACTTCACTGGATGTGACAGGATGCTAGGGATTTAATTAGCGAGGATGCAAGGCAAGGGATTTAAGGGAGCGACCCATCATCTTTTCGCTTAAAGTCACCGTCACCAGCCCGTGGTGTATCCTGCCGAATAACAAATGAGGCTCTGACGGCTACGCTCTGCAATCGCCAACCCGTCTGCCTAGCGTGGCGATTATGGGTAAATACTCCAGATGTTTGATTAGAGTAGCGAACAACTGCAGAGTCCTATGTCCAGGAGTGGACTGCTATAGGCTGATGATGATAAGTGTCTAGTATTATATTTAATCTATTTAAGAGAGAAAGAGCATAGCGAATTTCCGATCGAATTGAGCCGCCTGTCTGGGAAAGGAGCTCGTGGGGGGTAGGGTTGGGCCGGCATGGCGGTGGTGTGACATGTAACTGACCAGTTAGTTGCCCGTTGTTGCAGCGACTAGGGCTTCTCTTTCGCTTTCCATTAGGCGTAGGGAAGCCATTATGTCGAGCCAGTATAAAAAAAATGTTTTTGCCCGCACATCTAGCTATACTAGCGCTGTGACGTCATTAGGGCGGTGATTCACGAGCGGCGCGGCTTATCGGCCTCTCTCACCGCTCCGCTTTATTAATTACGGCTAGCGCTCCGCTCGCTCGGCTCGCTCACACATATTGCTTTCTTGAGACGATCACCCTCGCGTTGCCACTGAACTTGTGTTGCTTGTGTTTTGTTGTTTGTGTTAACGACTGTGTGATATACAGCCAATCTTTATGGAGGTTCCATAACTTCAAGTACAAAAGTTGCACTGTGAATGTTTCTTCTTGAAGTCCTAGGAATTCCAGAATCGAATTTTGGGTTTGGTCTTATTGGTTTTAACTTGAAACTTGTCTTAATTACAAAAGGCATTACAGTTTGCCTGCGGTTACCTAAAGCATATTCCTTCCTAAAGTTTTCGCAGTTATTTCCCATAAAATATAAAAGAGATATATACTCGTTCAAGGAACTCGATGAAGGCATAAGCCGCGCCCTATCATAAACTTTATGAAAATTCTGCTTCCACGAAATTCGGGATTTTACGAACAATATACGTCATGTGCCGATGTAATCTATACTGCGAATTTTATAAAGGGAAAAGGTTTTGTTTGTTTGTTTTGAACAGGCGGAAATAACTGGTCAGATCTTCTCAATTCTAGCTTCATTTTAAAGCTATATTCATTAGTATTATTAGTATTCATCGAAGAACATGCCTTTATTTCAGTTTTCATAAGTTTCGATAAGGTTTTGTTGTGCAAGTCAGAAGAAAAATCACTACGGTACCTGCTTTAGAATAGCCAGCATAACTCATACAATGACAAAATTTAATTATTTTTTATTCATATGAACATTTAACAATATGCAATGTTACGAAAACATTTTGTATCTTGTACCTACAAAATCTAAAAAAAATGACGAAATCCTTATCGGTGGAGCAACAGAATGGTTTTATCATTAAGCCAAAAGCGTGGATGATTCGAAATTTCCGGGTTCGATTCCCGAGAGGGGGAAATTGTCTCCTTTTTGCATTGCTGGAGCACACATGCCTAGGTTTTAGATTATTATGCAGTTTTGTTGTATTTTGTTTTTGTATGTGTGCCTGCTTTTGCGAATAATTTTTTTTATCTATCTTATCTCGCGTCTGGGTGTTTGAGAAACCGCGCAAGTCATTATCTCGTACTGTTACAAGAGAAAACTTTAGTTTGAGATCAAGTGGTTGGTGTGCATTGTCATCATCAGGCTAATGTAGTCCACTGCTGGCCTTCCGGACGTAGCTTTTCGCTCCGGTGACGCTGCTGCCCGTCATCGACCTGTGGTATTTAACTACGCCTTCAATCGGTAGCCAGCGCCTAGTCTGTTATTCGGCACCACGGGTAGGTGAGGCTTGGAGCGAAAAGATAATAGGTTACATCCCGTGCTAATACAAATTAAGGAGAAAGACAATTTATATCTTTCTCCTTAATTTATATAAAGCAAAAGAAATGCCCAAGATAAAAAAACTCCCCGTGTCAAAAAAAAAATTCATGCGAGCGAAACCCGCGTTCAAAAGCTAGTAATACTATAAAACCTTTTGAATAAACAAACGTTTGGCGAAATTTATGTGACCTTATTTGATTTATTGCTCAAATAAATCAGGTAGACTCTATTTTGACCGTCCACTTTGGATTTTATCGGGGGATTTTTAAACGAAAAATCCTTGTTATTTATATTTGCGTTCGATGTATTCACGTAAATGAATTTGAGTGTGATGAATAAATATAATTCCGGGATTATATTTGTGTCACTTTGGAAACATTACAAAATATACGCTTTAAAAATGCGGTGATATAAATTTGACGTGTTTGTCTGTGACGGGTGAATCGATTCTAGTTTTTAATCGAATTAAAAAAGAAAGAGGTTTCCCAATTCGATATTGTTGATCCCAATTACATATGCTTTTTTAGTTTATTTTGTGTCTAGGCAATGATAGTTTAAAATTGATTGATTTTATCATTTATCCATTTTACCTTATAGGGGATGGTTGAAGCTTGGTTAATGTTTTTTTTATAAGACCATCTAAATTGTACTACAGAAGTCTATAATAGGTAAATAGTTTTAAAGCAATTGCTAAATAACGTATAAATAATATCTTTTCATATAGGTATAGTATACACCTCCTCTATGATATAGTATAGATATATAGCATGTTATATACAGTGCCATTACATCTAAACTCGGCAAATTCCTTCCAAACACGAAGATATCGCAATCACCAGTAATCTTTATGTGTGGTCTGCGTCTACGGTCGGTAGCCGATAAGCCCTTCCAGTATAGCCGAATAGATGACAGTGAGGCAAGTTTGAGGGATGCAAGGGAGCGGCCTATTATCATTTCGCTCCAAGCCAACCTCACCTGCCCGTGGTGCATCCTGCCGAAAAACAAACGAGACGTTTGTGGACCCACATTTTTTATTACGCCTTACGTAGACCCCCGTCGAATCTCTCGTGAACCCCTAGGGCCCACCTGGACCACTTTGAGCATTACTGGTTTAACGGTGTCCAGCATAGCGCGATAAACCCTTTGTCCTTAGCATAGCAGTGTATTCACGCTCACTTTCTGACTCCAGGATTATTTCTGTTACAGAAAAATCCAGTAACAATTTTTAGGTCAACCTGGTATTCGAGTACGGGATCTCTCGGTTGTCAGGTGGCACTTGCGACCAGGTTTAACTTACGTATTACAAGAAATAAATATTATTTATGCTTTTATTAAGTTAAAGCCAACCAAAAAAAGAACAAGTACAAAACGAACATATTCTCTTACAAAGCGTATTCCTTCACTGGACCATTCTAAGCTGTGTTTCCGTGTTCCGTTATCAGCCTTAGGCGTGGGGTAGGAAAGGGGAGGGGGGGGGGGCAGACCCGCCTCTTGCTAATTACCACAACTATCCAACTTTAATTAGGTCGGCACCCTCACTGACGCATCCCGGAAAATTATGACACCTTGTACCGGATTCCTTTTGCGCGCCAAATGTTTACCGAAATATTTCGATGGTATTTTGTTGCTGTTTATGGCAATTAATTAATTATCGTTTGTTTTGGTACAAATAGGATCGGTTTTGACAAAAAAAATGTTTGATACCTGAATACGCATTAACTCTTTCGCAGCAAACGTGATAACCCCTTGGCCAATACAACAGGTTTTACACCTCCAACCTCCCTTAAACACGTAATAACAGTTTCATCATCATCATCAGCCTATTGCAGTCTACTGCTAGACATAGGCCTCTCCAGTTGTTCGCCATTTAGGGCAATCATCTGGAGGATATACCCATAATCGCCACGCTGGGCAGGCGGGTTGGCGATCGCAGGGCGAAGCTTCTCGCTCCGGTGACGCTGCTGCCCATCATCGGTCTGTGGTATTTAGCTACGCCTTCAATTGTGATGGTTATACCGCCACCAGTTGGTTGCCGCGTTTGTTATTCGGCAGGATGCACCACTGCCAGGAGAGGTTGGCTTGGGGCGAAATGATGATACGCTACTCCCTTACATCCCAATAATAACTGTACATACTCATATTATGGACTTGTCGAAAACCAGAATCGACTTTTAGTAGATTCCCATGTCGGCTTTAATTACTACTGCCACAAAGAAAGTTGAATGACGAATGTCCCATACAATGAACCGTAGATCTCAAAAGTTAGACGTCAAAATAAATAATTGCCGCCCCGACTACGGTCATTAATCTTTCATCCCTTTCTGTTGGTCCTTCAGCAGTCACCACTAGGTCCCGCCCCCCCTCCATCCCCCCTCTCACAATCGCTGCTCCAGACGCATCGGCTAAACCATTTGCCGTCACCTAACCCGATTATTTATAGTTGTTTTGTAATAGTGCAGGTGATAGTAGCGAAATTTGGTAACTTTTTTTTCGATCTTGATTTTGCTCTGTATAGACGAGTATAGCAGTGTATAAGTGTTGTAAACCTCATTAGACTCTATTTAAAACCATAATATTTGACTGCCTTGGTGGCTTAATTGGTCTACTTCCCTGCCTTCTGAACCAAGGGTCGTGGGTTCGATTCCCACCCGGGACAAGCGTGTGATGAACACTTGTGTTTGTTCTGTGTCTGGGTGTTTATATTTGTATTTAACTATTTGTTTAAGGTACCTTCGTTGTTCTGATACCCATAACACAAGTGCTTAAGCTACTTACTTTGGGATCGGAGCAATGTATGTGATGTTGTCTGATATTTATTTATTACAATGCAACAATCGCAACATTATTGCACTTCACTGCTCGTGAATGAAACTGGGGAATCATGAATAGAATATAATATCTAAGTACTGAACAACATACCACGTACATTGCACCGATTCCAAAGTAATTAGCTTAAGCGCTTGTTTTACGGGTATGTTTTTATTTAAATGTGTATTTGTATAACAACGAAAGTTATACTAACAATAAATGATTTGCTTTGCTGATTTATTCAAAAGAGCAATACTGAATTAACTAACTTTAAATTAAATATACCGAAGAAGCTTACCGGCCGCGTCGACAACAATATAATAAACAGATAACAAGGTCAAATTTAAAATATAGTTAGTTAGATTAGGCATTTCCAGCAAATCTAGGTCTTGTGCCATGAATTTGAAATATAACATTAAACCAAAATTGTTTTGGAGGCACACGCGACCACCCGTGGAAATCGAAAGTCAATCCGTTCACTCCTACTTTTCCTAACCAAATTTCCCTCCGCCGCCCGCACTAAATCGGGATTATTTATAGTTGTTTTATACAGTAGGCTCACCTGAGCGGTAGTCGGTCGATAAATCTCCTCTGATAATTTACCGATTGTTTGTCTCCCGCTCCCATAAATCGAGTCTCTTGCCTGTGACGTCACACCTCCGCTTTTAGCCAACTCCCAGTCCCGAAAACTTTGTTATTTATTATGTTTTTGTTGCGAATCATTGGCCGCCATTAGGCGTTCCGAAGATGACAATTAGGGAAGTGGGGGACTTAATGGAGAGTAGATGGTGAAATCTGATTGTACTGGCTTATTGGGCTCTGATATGAGTGTGGGATTGTCTATCTATACTTATAATAAATCTGTAGAGAAGTCAATTCTGACTTCTCTACAGATACATGATGCATGAAATAGATGTTCAAAATAACTATCAGGGGGTGATTAGTGATCGATACTGATGATGTCGTTATAGAAAGAAAACTACTACTGGACGGATTTTGACGAAACTTGGTACAATTATTCTTCATACTCCTGGGCAGGTTAAAGTATACTTTTCATCATGCGACGCCACTGGCACAACTAGTACATTAATAAGTTGTAACAATCTAGGGCCTTAAAAGTAAATAGGCTATTATGGTCAAAATTGTAAATAGTCCGTCTTTTAGCTTATTCAAAAATAAAAGACACGTATTTTTTTATTTGTAAATTAGATTAAAAATTACAAATTTGTAGCCCGTTGAAATTACGCGTGACGTCACTCGGTGAGGTATTTTTACGGGAGCGAGTGACGTCAAAGACTCCCACTCCTAACTGTTGATGCCTCGTATCTTTGCTATTGTTTATTTGAATGAAAAAAGGAAAAATACGTGTCTTTTATTTTTGAATAAGCTAAAAGACGGACTAATTACAATTTTTGACCATAATAGCCTATTGCATGACCCGGACAGGGTGTAGCAATGGAGAACATTGCAGATTAATTAAAACATAATCGAAGTTTTTTAAGTCCTATACCGGATATTGGCATGCAAAATAGTTGTTTGACGTTGTTGATGTTTGACGTGCAAAAGTATTACTCGTGAATCTATTTGCAGAAAAAAATATTTTTTTATAGTTTCACATCGGGCTGTCACGAAAAAAATAAACCTTCATTCGTTTCCTTTCGTCTACGGAACCCTAAAAAACACAACCACCCGCTTGGAACTGTTTGCGCAGGAAATGGCTACCATAAACTCAATGAAACAGTAGAAAGCTCGACAATGGCGCTTTCCTGTTATAACTATTAATTCCCATTCGACATTAGCAGAAATAAACTTCCCATAGAAGGTCGCGCTTCCTTCGAACAAAGGGTATTGCGTAATAGTTTTAGAATAGGCTTCGATGCTTATCTTTACTTCGGCGTTTAAGGTTTTATTCTTTGTTTATTGGTTTGTTGTGTTACCGAACTGGGAACTAAACTAACTAATGCCGCGGCCACACATTGGACTTATTTGCACCAATGTAACGTTTTGCGCCCAATGCACCAATGTGTGTATCGGTACTTTGACACAATGAAGACATTGAGCGCGTTAGTATTGGACATTGGACAGTGATTGGACGCAAAGTTGAATCCAATGTGTGGGCGCGGCGGAGATTTGAAAATGGAAATATCTTTTTAAATCTTTTATTAACGGGATTTAACGACCAGTTATTACTAAATAGTGAATGGTCGTGGGTTCGAACCACACACAGTACAAGTGCATGAACATGTCTACATATTTAAGTATGTTTATCAGTTGTCTGGTACCCATATTACAAGCTTCTGATTAATTTAGGACTAGATAGCATGTGCGGCCTAGCGTGGCATATCTTGCGGTATAAAAAAGTCAGATAACATCACATACGATGTATATATTTTTACTAGCTGCTGTCCGCGGCTCTGCCCGCGTTGATATTCGTATAAAACATAGCCTATGTGTTAATCCAACGTATAAGCTATGTTTCTGTAAGTTTCATTCAAACCCGTTCAGTAATTAATGCGTGAAAGAGGAACAAACATCCATTCAAACAAACTTCCGCATTTATATTATTAGTAGGATTGAACAAAATACAAATATTACATGAAAACACATAACGAACTTAACCCTTTGCCTGTCCATACTCCAAACACAATAGAATTTTTATTGTTATGTATCAAATGTGATACATATTACATGTTAACATAGTAGATATGTCGCAGTCATCTGGTTGAATCTGCTATTCAATTGAATGACTAGCGCGTTCATTGAATGACGACATTTAATTGAATGCCTAAAGGACAACTCGTCAAGTTATTGAATGAAACGTTCAACGTCTTGACTGAGCGTCATTTTAGCACAGTCGTTGAATGGGTAAAAGTTTTTAATTTTTCTTTAAAAGTATCCAGAGGCGGCGTATTAATAGGTAAATCCATGCTGTCACACTATTTTATTACGTATAAGTCAGTTTAAAGTAAATCTAATCAAAAAATATCAACACTCAGGTGATCATGTTCGACGCCATATTTGTTTTAGTGACTACTAACGCCGCGCGGGAAAAAAATGAACTAAATTACAATCACTTGACTGCTTTTACGTCCGCTCTTTTCAAAGAGCTATGTTTCAATCCGCTACCTAGTTGGACGTTAAGTGACGCGAGTTTAGTCAACGTTCGGTCTAGTCATTCAATTGAATGTCGTCATTCAATGAACGCGCTAGCGATTCAATTGAATAGGAGATTCAACCAGATGACTGCGACAGATACATAATGTAGGCATCAAACCTACGGTTAAATTTCATCCGCGCGGCCCCAAACACACTTCTTGTTTCCACGCTAACCTCCTAAAGGATCTAATTTGCTCACCAATTTATACGGAATTGAATTTCTGTTCGCGTCAAATCTCTTATGAGATCCTAATTTTACGCAAATAGGTTTCTGTTTTTCCCCCCGTGTGCTCACGGTCCTATTTTGTTTTGTAGCCGTGAGTCGTGAGTCGCTTACTCAAAGTGAGGTTGAAGTCTTTACTGTACTAGCTGTGCCCGCGACTTTGTCCGCGTGGAATAGACTTTCATCCCCTATTTCTTCCTCTTGGGGGTGGAATTGATCAAAATCCTTTCTCAGCTAATTGCATGCCAAATAGCACTTTGTGGAGTTTGGGCTGTGCGTTGATTGATTACTATGTCAGTCAGTCACCTTTGAGTTATAATATTTAGATAGTGAACTACAAGTGCTTAAACTTCTTAATTAAGAAGCGAATTAATGTATACTAGACCAGTTTGGTTCAATATCTTAATCTTAACTAATATTATAAAGCTGAAGAGTTTGTTTGTTTGTTTGTTTGAACGCGCTAATCTCAGGAACTACTGGTCCGAATTGAAAAAATATTTTTGTGTTGAATAGACCATTTATCGAGGAAGGCTTTAGGCTATATAACATCACGTTGCGACTATTAGGAGCGAAGAAATAATGGAAAATGTAAAAAAAACGGGGAAAAAATAACTATTCCACGCGGACGAAGTCGCGAGCACAGCTAGTACTGCGGTATACTGCATTTCGAGTAAAAAAAAAATAAAGTTAGTGAACGCCGTCTTTGACACAGCGTTTGCGGGATCGAACCCCGCACAGTACGAGTATTTGTGTGCATGATCATGTCTATTCGTATCGGTCTGGGTGTTTGCTATAATATTAGTTTAATTAAGATCCGTAGCGTCACCGGAACGAGGAGCTACGCCTTGCCATCGCCAACACACCTGCCCAGCGTGGCGATTATAAAGCCTCCAGATGTTGGCCCAGTGGCGAAGAACTGGAGAGGTCTATGCAGTGGACTGTTAAAGGCTGATGATAAGAGCCCTTTAGTAGTTTTTGCGTGAAAAAGGAACAAACGTCCGTACATCCATTCAAACAAACTTTCGCTTTTACAGTATAATATTAGTAGGAAGTATGACATATATATAAAATGATTTATAAAGTCTTTACGTACAACTACTACATTGCTAAGTATTCATATCAATCCGCTAGCGAAACAGACGGACTAATTGTTAATTCCGAAACAGTTAGTCACGATATTTCCAAAGTACACAATTACAAAATGTCGGATATGTTAAATGAGACACGTTAATTGCACGAATTATGCCGAGTTTTCATGGAAAACTGTTCGTTCTGTGAGCTACGTGATGCGGGCGCAAAGTGGGGAATGTTGTTGGGCCTGGTTTGGAAGTCACGCTTAGGGGACAGACTACAGACAGACAGACTATCCGTGACGCACTTTTTTGCAATTATATGCAGTAAAGCACACGACGCGCAAAAATCTGTCGCTGATATTTCACAGACTCAACGCACACGACGCACATCTTCGATGATTCTGTCAGCAGACCTAGACGCTCTTTTTAAATGTTTCAGACGCAGACTCTATCGCACAAAAAGTATGTCGTCTGTGCTGCCCCTTAACCCGAGCGGGTAAGCGCGCTGTAGGTGTTCCTCTTCTACTGTTTCATAGTCGATGAACTGCTTACTCTACTGTACGCATTGCTTCTATATAATAACAAATATGTCTACTTTGAGAGGTTATCATCATCATCATCAGCCCACATCAGTCCACTGCTGGACATAGGCCTCTTCCAATGCTCGCCACTTCGATCGGTTATGATCTTTGAGAGGTTATGGGCACAATTAATTAACTAAATAATGATTATCAGACTCATACATGTCTACGATCCCAAAGTTAACAGCTATAGCACTTATGCTAAGCATTTATTTTGACTTTGATCTTGTCTCAAATTGGGATCGAACGGAACCCACAGCCCTTGATTCAGAAGGCAGAGACTCTCCCAATTGAGCCGCCAGGTAAGTTGTTTCATTGTTTTTTTACTTTTCGAATAGACTATATAATATTTTCGTAGGTCGACTGTGTGTCTCTATCTTCAAAAATTAAGACTTTCATACAAAAGTCCCCCTCCCCTTTCTCCCCCTAAGAGGGTTAAAATTTCAAATCTTTTCTAAATGAGCCCCTACTTCTAAAAATTTTAAACACCTTATGATTGTATTTTTGAGATTTCGTAACGCGTGAATGAGTCTCGTATATTATTTCGATAACTAGCACTCATGAGCTAACTTAATAAACCGAAAACATACCTCTGAAATACAAAGAAAGAATCACCTACTAGTCACAAGAAAACAAAAACAATTGCATTAAACCGACCTTATTTATTTGACCACAACCACGAACCATCAGATTTACAACGCCTATTTCCTGCTGACTGAATCCGGATTTTATTCCAGAAAGGCAGTTTTCCTTCCCGGTGTTCCGTTACAAATGGCGCGGCTGATTACAAAATGGGCGAGTTTAATAGGCGCATTAATAAATCATAGTCCATTTGTGATAGTTAAGTAACGGAGCGTTTTCATTCATCTGAATTGTTATTAATTCCGCGAGGCGAGGTGGCCCGCTGACGGCACAGTGAAATTGGTAGCGGGGAGGCAAGTAGCTGTGATTTAAGACATAAATAATCGTCATTCACAGCTCGCATAGTGCTTGAGCCTTTGTTTCGTCCAGAATGCCTTTACGCTTAGGTACACCAGGGTCCTGGGTACGGGACATCCGGGTTATGTAGCCTATTTAGTGGAGAATACCCACTAAACCCGACGGTAAACCGCTACGAGCACTTTGCCTGAAGGGAGTCGGGATGCCCTTAGAGATTCGACACAACCCCCCACCCCGCGGTAGCGCTGCGCCACCCAGGACGTCACATCTCGGGAAGATGGTGTGGGTGTCCTCCCTGCGATGCACGACGACACAGACGATTAAGAGAGGTAGGGCATAGCGAATCTCCGCTCGAATTGAGCCGCCCGTCCGGGGAAGGACCTCCACCCTATAGAATACCGCAGTCAAATGACCTCTGGGTCGTGTTTCTGCCGGTGAGTAGGGTTTCCGGAGCTCGTGGGGGGTTAGGGTTGGGCCGGCATGGCGGTGGCAACTGACAAGTAACTGACCAGTTACTTGCCCGTTGTCACAGCGACTTGGGCTTCTCTTTCGCTTTCCATCAGGCGTAGGGAAGCCATTATGTCGAGCCACTATAAAAAAAAAAGACCACTATGCCAGATAGCACGTGTTGTCTTCTTCCTCGGGGCTGTTAACTGGAACGCGCCACAGCCCCAGCGGCCATTTTAGTCGCCTCCTACGACAGGCATTCACCTACAACCATAAATAAAACAGATAAATTTAGTCAATTGACTACTTAGACTGAATTCAGTTCCAGTTGTCATATCAAAACACACTACCGCTAAAATCAGAGGTTTCTCCTTTTGTCTAGGTATTTGTACAAAATGATTACCTACTATGCATATTACGAATGCGATTTATTTTTAATTCTTGAAAATCATTAAAGTCTTAATCCATGTCTTACAGATACAATAGTTAAATAGGTTTGGATTTTCAAAGGATTTTCGGTTTCAGGGGGTTTCACTGCTAATTCGTCTACACTATGTTGCCGCCATTACGACTGGCTCATAAATAATGTGACCACCCCGCGCATTAACATACTTCCGAAGATACAGACCGTTCCGTTTACACGTCGGTGAATCCTGTGAGTAAGTCTGCCTACCAGGATTGTGTACAAAAATGGGAAATCCGTACTTCATCAGCCTATCGGATCCAATAATAACCCAAGACATGCCACGCTGGGCCACACAGCGCCACCTAGCCCCAAACTAAGTCGAAGCTTGTACTATGGGTACTAGACAACTGAACTTACTTAGATACATTTTTTTTTGTAAATAAATACATATTATACATAGAAAACACCCAGACCAATACAAACAGACATGTTCATAAACACAATTGTTTGCACTGTGCGGGAATCGAACCCACAACCCTTGGCTCAGAGGGCAGAGGTTACTACCGAATGAGCCACCGAGCCTGTCAATGCCGTATGGCGCTTTAGTTGTTCGCCATTTTGGGCTAACATCTGAAGGCCCATTGCGTCAGAGTCCAAAATAAACATGGTATAGTAATGTATGCACTTGCATGACAGAATGTGGCTGACAATAGCTTTAAGAAGGCTTTTGCTCAGCAGTTGAGAGCTAAATAAAAAAATACTTGTACTAACACCTAACTTATACTTGATAGTAAACTACCGACGACCTATCTGTATTCAACAGTGTGTCTTACTAATTAGAACATACAGTCCTCTTGCATCACAATTAAGACTGGTCAATAAGGTTAACTAGATTATCAACTTACTTTGCTACGTAATAAAGTATTTTGTTCAGTGAAATAAGTCATTGCAAATTAAGCTCGTTCGCCGAGCAATGAAAGACACTTAATCGAGCAATTTGTATTCTAAGAAAGCCGAAGGTGTTTGAGAAATGGCGCCCAACGTGGTGGAGATAGTGAACACCGCTATTCAATTACATAATACGGCCTTTTACAACCGAGATCCTGTAACGGACTTTTGACCGCTACTCTATCAAGTGAATTAATTAAATCTAACCAAATAGGTACTTTTATATAACTTTTATACGTGTTTATAGATAGGTAAATATTGTATATTGCACTTAAAAAATTACGCAAAATAATCAATACAGACTTATTGCAGCGTAATAGACTTTGATTTTGTACGTTTTTTTATGGCTACTAAAAGAAACCATTAAGCGCCTGTTCATACTAGCGTTTATTTTCGTTCACACTAGCGGTTGATCCGCCCGGCGGCGACCGCAAATCGACCGCCGATCAACCGCAAAACGGCCGAGGTGTTCACACTAGCGGTCGCGGTTTTGCGGTTCGGCAGCTGGTAGTGTTGTAGATCGATGGTCGGCTATAGGTAATTGTTGATTCTTTAGTGAGAATAAATCGATTCAAGTACCAAATGATTTACAATCTAAACATCGATAATCGCTTTAAAGATAATTTATGTGTGACTTTAGTTACTCTGTTTTTGGGAATAGGATACACGACTGTTTACTGTTTTATATTACTTTCTGGTCACCTTAAGAAGAAGTACAATTTAACTTATTTGAGAGCCATGAGTACTAAATTGATTGCAAATGCGAAGTTTATTGATGACTACAAACTTCAAATATTATTACAAAAGTTAAGTTTTGATTATATTATAATATTATCGTATTTTTATCTATAATAACATCTTCATTTAAGAAATAAATTTCATAAACTCACATTTAATACAGTTGTCACAATTGGGATGATGACTAAAAAATAATTTAATGTCCATCAGATAGATTAATGAAAATATTTTACGTATTTTTTATTTTGCCTCTTGTTCAAAAACTTACGAAGATACATTGATTTTAAATGTCACAGGACGTCACGTTAGAGTACAAAATATACTCTAACGTGACGTAGTTAGCCCCCACTCCGTAACTTTAATGCGCTATATCTAAGTATTTTCTTGTTATTTCGACAAAACAAAAAATACGGGTCTTATATTTTTTTATTATCTAAGAGACGGACTAATTATTTTCTTCATTTTCATACCTTGTCATCATCCGTATTGTCTAAAGCGAACAGCAAATTATAAACGATTCCTAGTGATCGTTTAACTTTCTGGTGTCCAATGCTGATTACAATTTGTACTATTTACATATCGATTAATCATTATGATCCATTAGCGTAACGACTAAATTGTAACAACACTAAAAACAAAACAATTACGTATCTACTAACAGAACGTAACCATTTTTGAAGCGCGTTGCGAAAATAAAGAATTATTGTATTTACTTACTTCATACTAAAATTATGTTGTATTATGTTGTTCTACTACTGTTTTTACGGTAGATCTAATGGGAGTTTTCGTTCCCACAATAGGTACTTAAAAAAATTCTTATCAAATATTACAATGCTTCTTGTTTAGAAATTGAATAATTTAAACTTCCTATGTGATATGCACTCCTGGTACTTTCAATTAGAGAAGCACACATCAGTCATGTCGGTGCTATCGTCGACACGCACACAAACAAATCTCACAGGGTCGATACCGGTTCAATTGGGGATTTTCGCTAACAAATAAGTTTATGAGAACACAATAAAAGATGTGTAATAAGAAACACAGTTTGAATATGGATACCACATAAGTACCGTATGTACGTATTCATGAATTAATCATGTTCAGATTTCCATTATTTCGTATTTCATAGAAAATAATGTTTGATTTTTGGTATAGAAAAATGCTAACTAAAAATGTATCCACAGTTTAATAACCATTTCTAAATAATTAGTGTGGCCTCATTGTGTACTTATATTTTCCACCATAATTTATAAATTCAAATAAATTTGTTTCATATTTTATTTTAACCGTGTAAAGTTACGTTCTATAAAACAGAAGAAGAAATGTCACTAGCTAGTGATGGAGGTATAGTGCTATTAAAGTTTCGATAATATCTAAATATAATAAGCTGAAAAGTAAAATAATTTTAAATGGAAATGGATAGTTTCTTGAGAAAATATTTCGACAAAGAGTAAAGAAAGGTAATTTTTTTTATAGTGCAAACGGGCCATTATTATCACTTAGGAAATAGTTAAATAACTTTCTCCTTAGCTATTGTGTAATGGTCGTCGTGGCCTCTCTCATCCTTTCTTTCCTATTCTATATTACCTTCGAGTACTGTTTTATGTAATGGAATTTGAAGGCACTGGCGGAGTTCAGGGAGTGGTGGATATTGCTGACCCGACAAGAGCAAACCTCTTTAGAATTAATGAATATGAAATTTTACGACATTGACTTGTGGTAGAGTATATCTTCTAGCCAAAAATATTTAGTAGTTGAAAATTTTACCCAAAATATGGATAGTATTGCTGCCCACAAATTGTGAACCATTAATTACGAGAGTACCTACACTAAAGAACTTATGTCGGCACTAAGTTATTTTCCTAGTGACACTACGTAGTGCAGATACGCTTACTTTGCATATGTAAGATTCGCGATGGGCATTTGTCTTCTACTTTCATCGATATTCACAATTTGACTATAGAGCAGCCCTAGCCCGCCGATGTCAAAACGCGGCCGCCGCCGCCGATAGTGTGCGGATCAACCGCCAAACCGCAGTTTGAACGCCGCGCCCCGCCGCGTTCGTAGTGTGAACAGGGGTAGCGGTTTGACGGCGGTTTGATGGCGGTTAAACGTCAATCTGAAGGAAGCCTAAAATCGGAGCTACACCCATCCTCGTCGCCACTGACAAATAAAACAACGGTATGTTCGCAAGCGCATCTATTCGTGAACATTCAGTTGTAGCGATGCCTCCCATACTGCTTCTATCCAACTTTCACTCATAATAGGTATGCCCTTTTCTACAGATTTAATATATTTATCTGACAGTACAGTATCAGACACAAGATGTGTGGTTTCGTCAGTCAAAACAGTATTGTATAAACCTCCCATCCACTGAACTTTCTTCTTGATGTTTTCCTTTTTCTCAGTCAGACCACTGGCTGTGACCACAAGATTTCTCATCGCTGTAGTATAAACTGGATACGGTCCAGATGGTATTGGGATCCCTTCAGTTACGCAGCAGGAAAGGCACCGAGGGCCTACAATTAAGCATTCCGTCGTCCTTAATTTCTCGTACAGTTCCCCCTCGAACTGTGATAGAACAAAAACATCTCTTTTCGTTAGCCCAGTAAAACATTTCCAGCTAGTTTCTTTAACCCATTGCGCTTGAAGACTGCCCCCACAATGCTGCTGGCAGGCCATAAAAGCAAACTGCATTTCTTCTGAACACTCATTTTCGCTCTCACAATCTTTCGGAATTATAAACATAAACCCTACTTTAATATCTTCAGTGATGGTGAATATTTTAAAGAATAATTCATGATCATCCTGGAACACATGGTATGAACAAATTGAAGCATTTACAAATTACAACAACACAAGATAAAAATTTTAAATGTTCATAAAGAGGTGACAAATAAAAACTTAGGTTTTTTATGAATTTACCATAAAAATTTATCATCCCGAGAAATGATTTAAGTTCGGAAACGTTACTTGGCGGGGAAAGGTTGATTATCGGTTTAATTTTATCAGCATCAACTTTCACTCCGTGACTATTTATTACAAAACCCAAATATTTAACCTCGGTACAAAAAAATTCACACTTTTGTTTTTTTATTTTTAAACCATTGTCTTGAAGAATTTTTAACACTTTATTTAATGTTGCCAAATTTGAGGATACGGATGTGCCTCCGATCAAAATGTCATCCAAAAACACGGTGACATTAGGTATGTTTTCCAATAATTGCGACATAATTCTTTGAAAAATCCCTGGGCTGGACGCGAGACCGTACACCAACCTATTATATTTGAAAAGACCTCTATGTGTATTTATTACTGTCAAATTTTTCGATTCATCTAGCAATATTTGGTTATAGGCCTGTGATAAATCTAGCTTAGTGAAACAGTTATTACCCCCTAGCTTAGCCAACAAATCCTCAATCTTTGGCACCGGGTACTTGTCTACTTTCAACACTTTATTCAAAGTCATCTTATAGTCAGCACAAATGCGCAAAGCGCCGTCCCTCTTATGTACGATTACCAGTGGCGTGGCCCAGTCGGAGCAGTCGACGGGCTCGATGACGCCGGCGCGCAGCATGGCGTCCAGCTCGGCGTCCACGCGCGCGCGCAGCGCGTACGGCAGCGGCCGCGCGCGGCAGAACACCGGCTCCGCACCCTCGCGGACGCGCAGCGTGGCCCTCCCGCCCGTGAAGCTCCCCAGCCCGCCGTCGAACACCTCCTTATACCTATCGACGAGATCGTTAACCAATTTATCCCGTTGTAAATCACTAAATGCAATATTTTGATTAGAATTTACTGTTTTATCTAAGCCTACACTATTGACAGGAATAACGGGAACTGACAAATTCAATTCTGCCAACCATTGCCGCCCCAAAAGAGATGTGGCTCCCTCTTTAAAAACATATAGATCTAATTTTTTACAAACGCCGTTATGGTTAACAATAACTTCCAAATACCCCAAAGGTTTTACTTTACTGCCATTATAGAAGCTAACTGACAATGTACAAGTTCTAATTGGTAATGCACTAAAATACGATTTATACGTTTCAAATGATATGCAAGATAAAGGGGATCCCGTGTCAATTTCCATAGGCAATTTAACATTATTTACGTTCACTGTTATGCTCACCGGTCGATACTGATTTAGTGACATCTGATACATCGGCTCGTCCTCGATGACATCGTCCGTAGGAAAATTATCATAATTTTCATCTTGCTGCACCCAATGAGTCTCAGCGCGATTCGTGACCTTTGCCCCCGGGCGCGCCCTTCTGGAACGTTCGCCGCCGTACCCGCGCGAACCTCGGTTTCCGCCACCGCGCCACTGTGCGCTTCCGTTGTCGCCCGATCTGCCAGGCAACATCTCGTTGATTTTGGTATTCCGGTGGCACACACGCCTGAGATGGCCCACTTTCCTGCATCGACTGCACTCGTATGACCTGAATTTGCAGTCATTCCTTCTGTGTCCATAATCCCCGCATGCTAAACATCCTCCGTAAATGTTTAGGCGATTTAGCGATCCCGCTAAGTCCAACCCGGCTGCACTCCGGCGCCCGCTCGCCCCCGGCTGGCCCGCGCGCTCGGGCGGCGGCCCGGCGGCCGATCCAGCGCCGCCGGCGCCGCACCACCGCGGCAGCCCACCGCAGCTGCATCCCGCTCCGCTGCTTCCATGGCCGTGGCCACGGCCACCGCCTTCGAAAACGTTATATTTCCCTCCGCAAACAACCGTTGTCGAATTCCGTCACTGAGTATTCCGCACGTAAATTGGTCCCGCAAATTGTCGTCCAAGTTAGTCTCAAATTCACAAAAACGTGTCAGTTTTTTTAAATCCGCAACGTACACTGATATGCTTTCGCCGCCATTTTGACGCCTTTGTCGAAATTTATAACGTTCCGCCAGAAACGATGAACTAGGTTGTAAATGACTCCGCATCACAGTCTTAACCTCCTCCCACGACAATTGGGCCGGTTTTTTGGGACTACATAAATTCACCAACAGTTCGTAAGCCTCCTCCCCCATAAATGTTATGAGCGTTGGTAATTTAAGTTCGCTTTTCACGTTATTCACCAAAAAGTACATCTCCAATCTATCACAATATGATTGCCAATTTCCGTCCGTCACACTAAATTCACTTAATTTCGACATTGTTCCACAATAATTTGAACCCGACGATCAATTTAAAATCCACCCGCAGTCGCCACTGACAAATAAAACAACGGTATGTTCGCAAGCGCATCTATTCGTGAACTGGCATGGCAACAATATTCACAGCGTTATAAGATACGAGCCTATAAGTATCGATATACCCTCATTCATACATAACACTCGAGAAATCACAACATTTTTATTTTAGCAAAATGAGACCGCAATTGAACTTCAATGTTGATTGGAAAAGTCAATTTCAAGAGTGGGAAAAGAACGACTCTACGTTCTTTATTTTACTCGTATTTACTTTTGTACTAATTATGCCAGAAATCATAACTAGTCTTTTGTTCCATTGCCAAAGTTCGTAATAATTTTATGTCAACTCTATATAAGCTTATCCTCCAAGTAAACATAAAAATACCTTGCACAACAGTCCGATCACGTCACGGCTACTACGACATTTTTCTACTGCGTCATTTATTACGAATTCGCCACAAAGAGCGGACGAGCGGTCCAAAGCGTAATGAATCTGACGTTACTGCGACGCGGTATCTTTGATCGCCGCGACCAGACCAAATAAATGAGCGTAAATTCCACATTCAATAAACGTTTTGGTGAACGCCCCAACAGTTCACAGTTTGTGGCGCAATATTTCGACAGGAGAATTTATTTCCGCCAGAAATTGAATAGAGGAGTGTGGCGGATTCTGGCACAGTGTAAGAGGAGACAGCAGGTCTAGTAAGGTATTATGTTGTACAATTCCTCTTCGCAAGCCTATCTTAACCTCCTCCCACGACAATTGGGCCGGTTTTTTGGGACTACATAAATTCACCAACAGTTCGTAAGCCTCCTCCCCCATAAATGTTATGAGCGTTGGTAATTTAAGTTCGCTTTTCACGTTATTCACCAAAAAGTACATCTCCAATCTATCACAATATGATTGCCAATTTCCGTCCGTCACACTAAATTCACTTAATTTCGACATTGTTCCACAATAATTTGAACCCGACGATCAATTTAAAATCCACCCGCAGTCGCCACTGACAAATAAAACAACGGTATGTTCGCAAGCGCATCTATTCGTGAACTGGCATGGCAACAATATTCACAGCGTTATAAGATACGAGCCTATAAGTATCGATATACCCTCATTCATACATAACACTCGAGAAATCACAACATTTTTATTTTAGCAAAATGAGACCGCAATTGAACTTCAATGTTGATTGGAAAAGTCAATTTCAAGAGTGGGAAAAGAACGACTCTACGTTCTTTATTTTACTCGTATTTACTTTTGTACTAATTATGCCAGAAATCATAACTAGTCTTTTGTTCCATTGCCAAAGTTCGTAATAATTTTATGTCAACTCTATATAAGCTTATCCTCCAAGTAAACATAAAAATACCTTGCACAACAGTCCGATCACGTCACGGCTACTACGACATTTTTCTACTGCGTCATTTATTACGAATTCGCCACAAAGAGCGGACGAGCGGTCCAAAGCGTAATGAATCTGACGTTACTGCGACGCGGTATCTTTGATCGCCGCGACCAGACCAAATAAATGAGCGTAAATTCCACATTCAATAAACGTTTTGGTGAACGCCCCAACAGTTCACAGTTTGTGGCGCAATATTTCGACAGGAGAATTTATTTCCGCCAGAAATTGAATAGAGGAGTGTGGCGGATTCTGGCACAGTGTAAGAGGAGACAGCAGGTCTAGTAAGGTATTATGTTGTACAATTCCTCTTCGCAAGCCTATCGCAGTCCACTGCTGGACACAGGCCTCTCCAGCTGTCCGCTACTTTGAGCAAACATCTGGAGTTTTTATTCATAATTGCCACGCTGGGTAGCCGGTTGGCAATTCCTCTAGTTCCTTCCTTCCTTCAGTCTAGCTGAAGTTACATAAAATCGAATCTAAATAAATCTCTCTCTGGTTAAGTTTGAACCATTACAGAGAATGAATTAGTTTCTTGCAAGATTGTATAGCATTAGAGTCATTATTTGATAACATTACGCGCTGCCCGTTTCCTGATATTCCTTTACGGCCGTATTCACAAACGTACTATGCAACGCGCGGACGCACAATGTCCAAAATCCTATCGTTCGTGAATACCGCCGTTAGTCGTCTTTTACCACACCCCCGGTATGTCATGTGGATATTTTTGGCTTTGAATTCGACTTCACAAAATTTGAGTACAAATTTGACGTCATCATCATCAACATTGCTGCACTGTGGCTCGGTAATGCAGCAGCGGTTATAAATTCGCCGAACGCAACTGGATACTGCATGGCCGGTTCATAATCTTCGTTCGCTTTTTCCATTGGCAGTTTTCGCTGTGTTCTGTAAAACCATAAAATGTGGAATAGAGCGTGATTGATTCAATGTAACCAGTTACGTTTGCACTGCGGGCGCGAATTGATTTTGCGGGATACTGTGTTGGTTTGAATGCGTATTCCTTTTTTAAGAGCGGTTATTTT
The DNA here is from genome assembly GCA_031163375.1 of Conogethes punctiferalis. Taxonomy (NCBI): domain Eukaryota; kingdom Metazoa; phylum Arthropoda; class Insecta; order Lepidoptera; family Crambidae; genus Conogethes; species Conogethes punctiferalis. The sequence continues at coordinate 465,827 of CM062086.1, forward strand.
TTTAGGACAGAATTGAGAACCTCCTCCTTTTTTTTAAGTCGATTAAAAAAGAACTCGTTTTTTATATTCAAAGCCAGAACTACCGTAATGTTTTATTAGCAGCTACAAATAAGAGCCCAAACGTATTCAATTCCAAATCAGACCGGGATGCAATTCCCAAATTCAATAGCGCGTTTGATCCAAAGGCAATTGTCGCGGTCTGACACAAGGAGGTAGGGGTGACAGTTTTGGTAACATGCAACCATGTTATCGTATTGGCTGTAAGTCATGGAATGCCCTTCCAGCTTATGTGTTTCCTTCCTCTTACAATCCTGGGTTCCTTAAGCGGGGCGTGTGGGCCTCAGGGTGAAAAAAAAGTGCCTGTAAACCTAACATTCGGATCTCACGACCGCTTACCATCAGGTGGAGTGAGGTCATACGCTTTAATTATATAAAAAAAGTTTCCTTTCCGTGCGGTGACGGAGAAGAATACCAATAACCGCTCCATTTCTTCCTGGGGTTGCCGTCCGAATCGACTAAGGAACTTCGGCTTCTAAGCCAGCGGTAGGGCGTACCCGCCTGTCTGGCAACACACCCATTACCGGACCTTGGTCACGTTTCGGGATCAGTCGATGTACAGCCAAAATACTTCCAAAGGCCAGTATGGCGGTGGCAACTAACAGGTATGATTTGGCTACATGTCCGTCAAGACTTGGGCTTCTCATTCGCTTTCCATAAGGCTACTGGAGGTACTCTGTATAATGATCTCGGTTGTTGTAGTTTGCACATTTTAATATGTGTCGGCGTAAATTTTGACGACGTACGAAAATCGTCATAACATCAATACATGTGACAGAAGACCTGTCAAGCTACCAAAGAAATGATAACAGATAAAGATAACTACTATATAATTTCCAATGTTTTCGGAAGATTTTCTGTGATTTTTTGCAATTACTACAACCCAGTTTTCTACTTTAAATTTCGGTGATTTATTTTTATTTCTATAGAATAGGTGCGTTTTTATAATTACCAATTTCGACCAGTTTCTTAAGACAGCCCTGCCGTACATCCGGGTGCCACTCCACCACGCCTGTTCAGACTAATTATAACACAAACGCCAGTTAAAGTCACATACCAGCACTGATGCATACAGCGGATATAGCTCGCTAAGGCATTTGCTACACCGCTTGCTTGCTATTCAATTTACATGAGCTGCATCCAAAAGGGACACCGATGAAAATGTAGTTATTAGTATGTAACCATCATCGTTATAATCATAATCAGCATTTCGCAGTGCACTGCTGGACATGTCTCTCTAATTATTTGGATTTTGCTCGATCTTGGGCTTCTCGCATCCAGCACTTGCCAGCCGTGTTGCGGAAATCGTAACTCCACCTGACCCGACCGTCTTACACTACCTTTGCCGAGAGTTTCCTCTTCAGAACTCGTTTATTGTCGATTCTCCGGCTAATATGGAAAGCCCACTGCCACTTCAACTTACTAATCCTGTGAGCTACCGAAAACCTTGATTCTCTGTCGGATCATCGCATACTGAAAAATATTTAGTTGTCAATAAGTATTCAATATTTTGGCGCCCAACGTGGTAGCACTTTAACTTGCGTTTCTTCGCTTCTTTGGATAGCTATATTGTTTAGCAAACGCTTTATGGGATCGAATGACGTCATTAAAGGTTTTCTTAAGGAAACGATGTGAATTCGTAGTGATCTTTGTATTGATTTTCCTTGAGTGTTGCATATAGTAACAGATACATTAAAATTTGACTTATGGCCTGTCCGATACATATAATATACCTGCCATCAATAAATATTTTTAGGAAGATAGATTTGTATTTGAGTTCGTAATTAATAAAATAAAAAACCGCTGTCCCAATTTTCAAAATTTCTTTCTACATTCACCCTGCCTGAGTAACATAACATGTGCTATATTATTGCTTGAAGATATTAGGGATCCTTACTAAAACGCCAATAATGTAACCCAATGAAATATTTATCTGAAATACACGAAGCAAGGGCTGGTTGCAAGTCGTCATCGTCAGCTTCACACAGTCCACTACTGGACATAAACCTCTCCCATTATTCAGCACTTCGGTCGATCTTAGGCTAATATTATTTGGTCAATAATAATTAGCTTCGTATAGCTTCCAGCAAGTGGACGCGCCGCATTCGCAGGTTCGGAATGGCGCGCGCCAATTTCCTGCAATACATGTAAAATGGAGGCATTCGAGATCCCGCCACCCCGCCCCTCTTTCCGGCCCGGCATGTCGAGCTCTAAAATTGATGGGATAAGTACAGGCAGAGATACGAATGATTGCAATTATGTCTGTGACTGAGGATATCAGATAATTTATCCATAAATATGTATATACGTACGTTAAAATACGTATGGAACTCATTGTCAGTATGTGTTACCTCCTTCCCTCGATATGGGATCCTTTACATGGTAAAAGCATCTTACGGGCCAGGCATAGCGGTGGCAACTGACTGGTGACTGGCTGGTTACCTGCCCGTTGTCGCAGTGACTTGGACTTGTCTCACGCTTTCCATCAGGCGTCGAGAAGTCATTATAACGTGCTACTATAAAGAAATAGAAATATAAGTCTAGCTTATATTTCAACAAAGAAACTAAGCGAGTGCTTTTATAGTTCAAGTGTGTCTAAAAAATAGAACTTATCATCGTTCTTTCACTCTCATAACAAGATAGGACAATATCAGCTTGACCCTCAACTTTCTGACTATAGGCTGCTAATTTTATGGCTATAACCAAGGACATTTTGTCTTGGGCTACCGTTTGCTAGCAATAACATAATCTATAAACAAACATTTCCATTCATATTTTTTAATGATGCTACCTTGGTTTACACTCGACATGATACTTGGAAAAGTAAATAATAAGCGGACCAATTAAAACTTTATTGCACAATCAAAATCATAAAAGAGGCCTTTGTACTCCTGTCCGGGCCACGGGAAGCATCAATTGAGGCCTGTCGATGCGCGCCCTAATTGGGCGAATTATGCGAAATACAACGTAAAAGGTAATAATGGCGCCCAACGTGTTGTTGACTAAACTGAAGAAAATGGCGGCCGGAATATTGAAATAAATTAATTGCATCGTTAAATACTCACCCAAGAGCTTTAACGAGGAAAAAGATACCAGTATGCGCTTTGCACTTTTTTGCAATTATATGCAGTAGGTAACGCACACGACGCGCAAATATCTGTCGCGGATATTTCACAGACTCAACGCACACGACGCACATCTTTGAATATTCTTTCGGCAGACCTAGACGGTCTTTTTAAATGTCTCAGACACAGATTCTATCGCACCAAAGTGTGCCGTCTGCGCTGCACTTAAGTCCGTATCATCATCATCATCAGCCCGTGTCAGTCCACTGCTGGACATAGGCGTCTCCTAAGTCCGTATGATTTTCGGGAATTACGGCAAATGACTAAGGAAACGCCTACGTCCAACAGTGGACGTTCGCTGGCTGATGATGATGAAAATTTACCTTATTATCAGCATCATTAAGTTAAGTGTTCAATCTTGCAACTCGTGGATTATGTACGCATTCACTGTAACACAGATTGGATGCAAAAACTCAGTAAACATATACAAAATCACTTATCCCGGCAAAACAATAAAACGGGGCGCTGTCCGCGACTATTGTTTCAAGTTTAAAGCGATTTAATCCGCCCGCAGACAGCGGCCCGCGTTAAGCATCGCTTTTTAGGGTTCCGTAGGCACCTAAAAGAGAGGTAGAGAACCAATCATCTTTTCGCTCCAAGCCACCCTCGCCTACCCGTGGTGCATCCTGCCGAATAACAAACGAGGCTCTTGCAACCGGCTGGTGATATAACAATAATAATTGAAGACGTAGCCAAATACCACATGCCGATAACTGACAGCAGCGTTACCGGAGCGAGGAGCTACGTCCTGCGATTGCCAACCCGCCTGCCAAACATGGCGGTTATGGGTAAAGCCTCCAGGTTTTTCTGACCATTTTTTTGACACTTTTGCCCCAACATAAAAATCAGTACCAAAATCTAGTACGGAACCATTCGTGCGCGAGTCCAACTCGCACTTGGCGGGTTTTTTATTAACATCACTCCGCATCAGGGCTTAGCCGAGGCAATTCCAGCGCTACATAGGTAACTTAGACTGACAGACACTGAATTGTACCAATTTGGCTGGAATTATGCTGATTGTGTTCGAATTGTCTGAAATGTTACATCATGTGGAAATTTGGTAATAACCGCAAGACAGGTTCAGAATTCATTCTAGTACGTATTTGTTTACTTGTAGCTTTTTTGATGGGTTCTGCCTGAGGAAATTGAATTATAATTATTAATTTGAACATATGGAACACACCCGACCTACACAATGCACCAAAACTATTTTTTCATCTGGGAAATAAGCTGATGGTTTCAAATGGCTGAGCATATTTTGTTTAGACATGGATATTACTCTGAGTGAAACCATAACAGTTTTAATAGTGACAAAACTAGCTAGCTAGGCTTGGGAGTTACGGTGCCATGGACAGACTTACAGATACACATACAGCAAACAATAAGTTTGTACCTCTTTTTCCGTCGGGGGTTAAAACACATCTATAGATGCACAACGAGCTACCTAATTAGATGTATTTCAAAACCAAACATAGTCAACAAACATACTTGATATTTTGCATCGAGCGTCTATTCCATTAAATTGTCTATGGTTGCAACAAAGCGCATGCATCTAGGGTGATGTTAGTCTCAACACAGGATTATGCCGCGACGCCCCGGGGTATGATCAGATAATCTTCGATGGAAACTGGTATTTTTAAAATAAACGGAAATCTCCGCAAGCGCGCTCGCTGTAAAAAGTCAAGAAAGACTTACGGATAACAGCGTAGGATTGTTCCTTTTTCAGGGAATTCTGTTTCATTGAAATGCATGGAAATTTAAATGTGTTTTCTTGTAGGTATCATAGATAGTATTGTTTTCACAATCATCATAAGCAGCCTTTCGCAGTCCACAGCTGGATATAGGCTTCGCCCAATGACAATTTTCATTTAGGGGATTTTCGTTAGTCACAACGATTAGGTTGGTGATCGCAGTAGGTTTTATTTGCAGCCAGGTAAACGCTACTGCACATTTCCTTATATTCCCTTAGTCGTGTTCCCAAGACATCCACGGGATGTCCGGATTTAGAATATGAATCCGGAAACCACGTGGACAAAATGTTGCTTTTAACATTGTTGCAGAATTGTTACAAATTGTCAGATTATTTTACCAAAACATAAAACAAATTCCAATATGTCCGATTATATAGATACAGAAGATAAAATTATCAACGCAATCCATAAAAAAACAAACAATATTTTTACAACACATTAATACACAAGGAGAAAAGAAAAATAATTTTGGGAACTAGCTACAGGGTGACGCAAATACGCGGCGAATATTTGATGAGAGCAAATGGAAGATTCTCGTAAGATATAATCTTATTGGCAATATAAAAAATAAAAATATACTTTCTGTATATTTTTCGAAAGCCAGGCTGTTTGAGTGTAATTTCGTGAATGCGAACGAAAGTGGACTGTTGTCGCTGTTATTCTTTTTATTATTTGTAGCACAAACACTTTTAGTGAAGACAATAAGAGGCTTTTCTCTCTGCTTACAATCGATTATTTGTACTAGTTTTCTCACATTTATGAGTTTTTTTTTATATATATACTATACATGTATTATTTATAGAGTGTAATCTATCTCGCGAGCTTGTAAACTGTAGAAAGATTGTGAACTGTAACATTATGCTTACAGTTTAACTATTAGATTTCTGTAGATTGTAACAGCCGTTACGCACTGTCGGCTAGTAGCTGGCAACTCAAGTCTCTCGGCGACCAAAACAGAGAAACTAGGGCCAGGAAACAACGCGGCGAGTCGCCGAGCCACCTGGGCGACTGACGACTAAGTGCGCAAGCCCGTATTGAAACTATAGTAAGTAGTCGACAGTGCGTAATGGCACTAATAGATCGAAGTGAAATTCTTAAATTAAAAGCTGTCGCGCTTTAAATTTTATCAACAATTCCACTTTGATTGATCACAAAATACCGAAAAAGAATAAGTTAAATTGTAAGCAGTTATTACGGATGACAACCTTTCGATAGTTTACAATCTCGCAAGATGGATTACAATCTAACGGTATTTACAATTTTACATATAACTGGCACATAAGTAGGTATGTGAACATGACAATTAACATAGCTTATATGTTCTTGTTTTTTTAAGCAACGTCAGCTACAACCTACGAGTATGATGTAGACAAAATAAAAATAGAAACTTCCATTATACATTTTTGTCCTCCAATTCTGGCTGAAAATGAACAACTTCCACAGAAAATAAACAATATATTCTTAAGCTTAGGCACGAAATATGCCCTGAATGAGGTTTTCGTATAGAGAATTTTCATGTTCTACCTAATAACTGGTAAGGATGAGCTTAATTTCCTACTAAAGTATCGATATAATATCGATATGAAAATTATTGATAAATCGAGATATTTAAATTCTAATTTACTTCTTCAAAGCTTCTCAAGACCAAAACATTGTCTGGCCACCACAGTTCACACGAAGAAACCCCAATGAATTAACTTCAGTCGCATTTCGGGATCTGTCGATATAATTATGACCAGAGTAATTCTACAGGCCAGCATAGCAACAACAACAACACTTCTTCTGTTTTTATTAAAAGCTTGCCCTGTTAGTATGTTATTAAATTTCTCTTTTGTTTCGTCGAAGAAGTTATTTCTCTTTCATTCTAAAATATCGATGTAAACATGTTTTTTGGGTTCCTAAATCGATAGTGTATCGAAAGTATTTTTTGATCCATCCTTATAAATTCGTAAGCGGGGAGCGATGGCTGCCTAGGGCGACGTATTAGGCTCCCTTTTTTCATCGGGCAAGCAAAGGGGATGGATAAATGGATGTTCGGCTGGATAGATACTTTTAGGGATTTTTTTAAGCCGCCGTCTAAGGAAGATTGGCCTATTTTCGTGACACGATGTAAAGTAAGACTTGTTTTCTACCATATGTTATGTAAACAAAAAAGGTTTTAGTAAATAATTTCGAATGACTGCTTCAATATTCTTGTTCAATGTTGCCATAGTTATTGTTTGAATTTTTTTTTATAAAGGATTAAATTAAATAAAAGTACGTTACAAGAACTTCAACAATCTGCCAGTGAAGTTTAGGGAATGATTAGTGGAACAAACAAAAACTTTTTTGTAGGCACGTCAGTCATCTTTATTCATATAGACTTAAGACAAGCATTTATGAATCGTCGGGAACAAAGTCGGAAAGTGGTTTCTATCAAGAAGAACTGGATAAAGGGCTAGAACCCATCTCTAAAACACATACGTAGCTCCAACTTAGGTTGATAATTTTTTTTCTGTTTTTCAGTCATTGTTCACGTTTGGAAGTCTGTTTAATTGTTATGTTTATAAGTATAGATGCTATCACTGAAGACGTAAGGCGTCTTACGCATAATCTAGGACCAATTTCTGTATCGTATCCATTTCAACAGTAAGTTGCAATGCGTCCGTAGGTACTGCCGAAACGTAAATACGTTGAACGTTATTGTGCCGAGAACTTGTTGTTTTACAGCAGTTTCGTGTTAGTTGCGATCGGATCGTGCCTCAAGCTGTTGTTAAACGTTCCGGACCGGTTACGGTCCAATAAAGTTGCGATTGCAATTTATTAGCGCGATTGCCCTTCGGCTTGCGTTCTATCTGGATACATGGCAAGAATGCACGGCGCCATGAAGATTCATCATCATCATCGTTCAGCAGTTTATCGCAGTCCACAGCTGCGCTTTGGGCAACCACCTGGACGCTTTACCTATTATAATCAAATATATAATAGGGAATATGCATGAAAAATAGTTTCAGGTATTTACTAATTTATCGTAAAATAGATCAAAATCTACTACGAACAGTGAAAACAAAATCAAAATTGGTTGAAAAATGGGCGAGATACAGTCATTGAAAGTGAATATATCCGTCTCTCTCTCGCGAAACAGATTTTTCTATGGAGTTAGTACGGCGCTTACGGTACGTGACGTCAACTACCGCATCGGATCTCTCTGTCTAATCAATAACTTTAACGCTTTATAACTCGCTTAATAGAAAAGATAGTTTAAAAATTCTTCGATATTTATGTATCTGGAAGACAAAAGATCTCAATAAATCCATAAAAAAAAGTCATGCATATTCCCTATTTTGTGCAAACGCTCGATAGTTATGGGCTTGCATACATTTCGAAGATCCATTTTTATTTATATAGAAAAAATATCTATAAAGAGATGAGCAAAGTCGAAATGCGGTTTTAGAAAGAAACTCCTTATCTTTAAATGATTATATTCCTTAATTTTTAGTTTTTCTTACTTGTCTATATATGTCTATGTTAATGTTTCAACGTGCTAATGTTGCCATACCATTACATGGTCTATGTTGTACTAGTTAAGTATATGTAAACTATCTTCGAACGTGGTGCAATAATTTTTATTTTATTTATTATTAAATTCCACATGTAACATACATTAAATCCTTAATTCTATACTTATTCATTCTTTTTCGCCTTAAGATTAATTACATGAACCGTATAGGGAGTAGCCATGGAGAACATTATAGATGGCGCCTGTTTGTATGTGTGATTGTGTTGATATGTATTATATCACAAACACCTCAATTTAAACGTTCTCTCTCCTCATTCCAGATGAAGTGGACGTGATCGGCTACACGTCCAACCAGAGCGACAGCGAGTCGCTGGTGTCCGGTCACAGCGGCGACAGCGGAGTGGGGGTAGCGGCGCGGCGCGGGCGCGCGCGGTCGCCGAGCCCCCGCCGCGCCGCCTCGCCCCCGCGCAAGCACAAGCCGCGCGCCACGAGAGTCTAGGTCAGTACCCACACCCCAGCCTTACGCCCTGGCTAGCCTGTGTACGAGCCTATAGCCTCGCCCCAGCGCAAGCACAAGCCGCGCGCCACGAGAGTCTAGGTCAGTACCCACACTCCAGCCTTACGCCCTGGCTAGCCTGTGTACGAGCCTCTAGCCTCGCCCCCGCGCAAGCACAAGCCGCGCGCCACGAGAGTCTAGGTCAGTACCCACACCCCAGCCTTACGCCCTGGCTAGCCTGTGTACGAGCCTCTAGCCTCGCCCCCGCGCAAGCACAAGCCGCGCGCCACGAGAGTCTAGGTCAGTGCCCACACTCCAGCTTTACGCCCTGGCTAGCCTGTGTACGAGCCTCTAGCCTCGCCCCCGCGCAAGCACAAGCCGCGCGCCACGAGAGTCTAGGTCAGTGCCCACACTCCAGCCTTACGCCCTGGCTAGCCTGTGTACGAGCCTCTAGCCTCGCCCCCGCGCAAGCACAAGCCGCGCGCCACGAGAGTCTAGGTCAGTGCCCACACTCCAGCCTTACGCCCTGGCTAGCCTGTGTACGAGCCTCTAGCCTCGCCCCCGCGCAAGCACAAGCCGCGCGCCACGAGAGTCTAGGTCAGTGCCCACACTCCAGCCTTACGCCCTGGCTAGCCTGTGTACGAGCCTCTAGCCTCGCCCCCGCGCAAGCACAAGCCGCGCGCCACGAGAGTCTAGGTCAGTGCCCACACTCCAGCCTTACGCCCTGGCTAGCCTGTGTACGAGCCTCTAGCCTCGCCCCCGCGCAAGCACAAGCCGCGCGCCACGAGAGTCTAGGTCGGTACATCTGCATCATCAGCATTCTGGTATTCAAACTCTTTGGTGTTGTGTACGAGCCTCTAGATTCGGCGCAGCCCTAGCAGAAGCGGACTCCGAGCACCATTAGAGTCTAGGTCAGTCATCAACATCAACAGCCTATCGCAGTCTTATAGGCCTTTCCAGTTGTTTGCCACTTTGGGTAAACATCCGGAGGCTTTACCCATAATCGCCACACAGGGCAAGCGGGTTGGCGATCGCAGGTCGTAGCTCCTTGCTCCGGTGACGCTGCTGCCTGTCCAGCAGCTGCAGCAGCAACCAGCTTTCCACCTTTTCAATAGCTACGCCATTAATAGTGATGGTCATACCGCCCCCAATCGGTTGCTAGAGCCTCGTTACTTATTGTTTTTACCTTCATTTCATCAAATCATTGAGAGAGGTAGGGCATAGCGAATCTTCGCTCGAATTGAGCCGCCCGTCCGGGGAAGGACCTCCACCCTATAGAATACCGCAGTCAAATGACCTCTGGGCCGTGTTTCTGCCGGTGAGTAGGGTTTCCGGAACTCGTGGGGGGTTAGGGTTGGGCCGGCATGGCGGTGGCAACTGACAAGTAACTGACCAGTTACTTGCCCGTTGTCACAGCGATTTGGGCTTCTCTTTCGCTTTCCATCAGGCGTGGGGAAGCCATTATGTCGAGCCACTATAAAAAAAAAAACTCATATCTAACCTCGCTCTGATTGGTTGTTGCAGGTGGGCGGTGCGCGGGACGCCATCGGCCGGCGGGCTGCGCTCGCCGACGTAACTTCGTAACGTTTACAATCGTAGAACATTTTGTTGGTACATGTACTAAGGCGAATGTTGTTACTGTGACTGACGGTGGCTGCCAGACAGTTCATTGGACAGAGTGACCGGCGTCGAAGACACCTGCGCCCGCGCCGCACATAACGTAAACACATATATTTTATACAGAACAGAGGACAAGAGGTGCTTGCGTGGAATTTACTTTTGTGTCTATCTTTCAATGGCGAATTGTATTAAATAAATAAATAAATAACCCAAGACATGCCACGCTGGGCCACACAGCGCCACCTAGCCCCAAACTAAGCCGAAGCTTGTACTATGGGTACTAGACAACTGATAAACTTACTTAGATACATTTTTTTTTGTAAATAAATACATATTATACATAGAAAACACCCAGACATGTTCATGAACACAAATGTTTGTACTGTGCGGGAATCGAACCCACGACCCTTGGCTCAGAGGGCAGAGGTCACTACCAAATGAGCCACCGAGCCTGTCCTATTATCACGTCTAATGAGACCTGTGCTCCATTACTTTAAACATTAGGCTAAAGTTCTACTCAGGCAGAGCGGGGACGAGTTGTACCACGATTCACTAATGAGATGGCTTGAAATCCATATCTCTGTCTCTCCAATGGAACCCCACCCTAACGTGTATGACCTCCGAAATACTATATTTGTGTTGGACTAAGAATACGTTCAAATGATGTGTCATATGTATCCATTGTGAACTGAAGGGTTGTCAGATCGGGCTTAGTCGGCAATGTCTCTAGAAGGCATCCACATCGGAACAAGGTTGGAACTAGGGTTGCCATCCGACCGGGGATTATCCTAATTAATAAAAAAAGTCAATCGAATTGAGAACCTCTTCCTTTTTTGAAATCAGTTAAAAATGCGTCCACGGGACTTTTTTTTTTATAGTAGCTCGACATAATGGCTTCCCTACGCCTGATGGAAAGCTAAAGAGAAGCCCAAGTCGCTGTGACAACTGGCAAGTAGCTGGTTAGTTACCTGTCAGTTGCCACTGCCATGCCGGCCCAACCCTAACCCCCCACGAGCTCCGGAGACCCTACTCACCAGCAGAAACACGACCCGGAGGTCATTTGGCTGCGGTATTCTATAGGGTGGAGGTCCTTCCCCGGACGGGCAGCTCAATACGAGCGAAGATTCGCTATGCCCTACCTCTCTTAAAAAATTAATTAGATTTAGGGTTTTTATTATAGTCCGGGATTAAATTTCTTTGATTACTACCATCATACATGCGCAAATACTGTATTTTTTTTATGATAGCAAGAAAATCTGTTCGGGGTTTTCCACTGATCCTGGTTTACCAATTTTACATATGGCAACTCTATTTGTACTCACAAACTTAGTTCATGTAATGAGCGGGTCTCTACACTCGTGGAACAACAGATCAGAGACATAGTCTGGAGAGGGACACCACACTCGCAGGCGAGATCCAATCCATCGAATATATCTGTACCTATTACTGTGTCTGTATTACCTTGCTATAGCGTTTAGGAGTCAAATATACAGTGATATGATAGCTAATTGTTAAACCTCCGATAAAAACATATTGGGTGCTTTGTTATCTAGGTTACTAACCTAATAAAGCTGGTATAAGGGTATACGAGTATAATAAAATCGGTTATTAATCCTTAAAAGCCACCATTGTAGCTTTCATCTTGGCCCCTGAATTTTTGATGCTTATGTATCAGGTATTTTGGGAACTCAATTCGTTATGAAATCATTCGAAAACATTGTATATTGACTGGTTTCTATTCAGTTAGTTTTTTTATTGTGGTATTCAATGAATTCGTAAATCATTCAATGAAATAAATGCGAATGTACAAAAAAATATGCGCCGGAGCCAATTTAGACATTCCTAAACTGCCTCGACCGGGAATCGAACCCGGCACTGCGCCTTAAACAAACCGCCACTGAAATTGTCATAAAAAGTGATTCCATAATTTTTTTTTAAATTTTTTTATGTGTGATCTATGCGAGCATCCTCTGGGCCCTCCCGTTCTGCGCACACCCTTCCAACACACCTTGTACACGTTCGACACAAACACACACATCTGCGAACCATCACTCGAGTACAAAATCGCCAAAAATATCATTCAAAGTTTATTTTTCAGATTGTATTTTCTTTTAATCCCGAGCCAGGCTCGGTGGACAATCGCAATATCTCTTACCAATCGATGTTAATTCCATTCTTTACTTGCAACATCGATCAATTCCATTTTTTTTTGTGTTAAAAACACTTTTTATAAATGTGTGCAAAAGTGTACTTTTTCACTTATTTCTATTGTTATTTAAACTTTACATCTGATAATGTTTTACGCTCTGAATATGTATAGCTTCATGGGGGTTATTTTAATTATTGTTTACTCTGTAACACCATGTACAAATGAAGATAGACAGCCCCCAAAGATGGATGTTATTTAATAACTGTAAAGTGCTCATCTTATTTTTCTATTTATTATTAAATTTTGTATCGGAAGTATTCGAATATAAATTAAATTATACGGTCTTTGGAAAGTGTTTTGAAAAAACTCTCTAGGTACTTATTGTTATTAATTTCCACAAAAAAATATGCTAATTTAGCTAATGTTGTATAAATAAATATCAATTTTATATTTTGTATATAATTATTTTTCTTGTATAAATTAATCAAATAGATTAGATCTGTGAGTGTTTTGCGGCAAATCACACCGCTTGATAATAAATGGGTTCGTACGCAAATTAGGCCCACCAAAAAATTTAATTTTAGTACTTTTCTAACAAGACCTTTCCATCAAAACCAAGTACTAACCAGTTTGTTTGATGGCTATGAGAACTACGTATAGTCACATAGATTGTTTCATTTGAATACATGATCACATTATATATTTTGTTATGAAATGTATAAGTTGCAGCCGATTATTCTTACTTCCTATTTAAGACACCGTCAAAGCAAGCCATTTTCCAATTTCTGCAGTTTTAAAATTATTTAAAGTTTTCTAAAAGACCAAATATTAGTGTATTATAATAACACCAAATATAATCGTATTAATTAACGAGATTTACTATGTTTGGCAAGACATTGGGCCATAATTATTGTAAGTATAAATTGCAAAAATTGGAAAATCACAAAACTTTGAGAAACACTCATTTAAAATTTAAACCGTCTTGTCTTCTAGTAACGAGTCAAGATGAAATGATTTAAAAAAAAAGAGTGTGTGAATTTCATTTACTCGTAAAGCAAGAATATCGGCTCCTATGTCCAGCATCACTACTAACCATCGTATTGTTAAGTATTAATATTGAATATTAATGATCTCACTTCACTGTCACACGTCCATTCGAGTAATCTGTCATTGACAACATACGTCTACATTTGAGGAGGTTATTTTCATACAAAAATTATATAAGGGAATTTCTTTGTATGATCACGAACGCAACAACCTGTACAAAAATATCGATTCTCAATATTCAAAGACAAATGTACCTATACCTTAATCTCGACTGATTAGAAAATCATTTTTATACAAGTTGTTGCGCTTTTGAATGTACGTTGTAGACAATCGCAGTGTATACAAATTGTCTAAAGCGAACGAACATTTTGTATGTGTCATACAAAATTGTGTAAATTTAGTAGGAAATAATAGTTAAAAGCATTAATTAGATTGGTTGTAAATAGAAATCGCCTTTTATGTATTGTTTGGGATGTGACAAAATTACTTAAATGGATTTTAATTTAAACATTCATGTACCAAAAAAAAAAATTAAAAAATGTAAAGAAGCAGGAGCGATGTTTGATACCCGGCCCGGTCGCGAGGGCCAACAGATGAAAAGTACACATATATTTTTGTTATACTATTGTATCTTGTAATAATAAATTGTTAATTCATTTTGTGGATGAAACACGACTGACTTTGATTGTCCATGGCATTTATACAATACGTCACGTCTACAAAATTGATACCGTCGTAACCTGTCTTTATAAAGACAGATTAAAGCTTTAAAAAGCTAGGGCTACCATTAAAGTTTTTAATAAAATAATTTTTAATAAAATCTTTTATTGCACACTAATTTTAATGCATAACATTTCTAATGCATACAGATAACATGAAAAGTTTCCATACACAGCCTAAAACTTTAATTATTATTTAATGTAGGCCATGGCATTAGAAATACCTATACCTACCTATAGGTACACCTACAAACTCGAGAGTACTCGATTATTTTACTTTTAATGAGAGCGTTTAGTAGACAAACAAAAACGCCTAATGTAATAGAGACTAGGTAGATATGTATTTTATTTTCTGAAATTAAAACCTTCTAGTACTAAAAAAATAAACGATTAAAGAAAATTTTTGCAGTTTTTGTACGAAAGGACAAGAGTCAGTCAAGAGTTTACGCAAAGACTTTGTTCAGGACACTTCTAAAGCGTTCCTGTTGTGTCTAGTAGATGAAGTAGAAGCATAATCTGATGCCATACAAAATATATCTACTGTACGCTCGCTACTTTATGTGCAATAGGTAAATCATTTTATGTTTACATTGGTAGAGCCTGAATATAGATATAAAAAATATCAAAAATATATTATATATTTATATAATATAGATATAAAACACGCGACGTATTGTATAAATGACTGTTTATGTCTGTTTATTTCGACGGTGGTGACCCGGACCACCGGCTACTTCTTACATGCATATTGTAAATTGTTTTAGGTATGGATGTTATAATAAGGATAGTTGTAACGTATTATCATTTTGTAAGTATAATACATTTGTTTTAGAAATGACAGTCTGATCTCTTAAGGTAAATGCGTGAAGAGGTGGCGTTTGGATTTTGGTGACTCAGATTGGTGTCTGTCGCCGAGGGATTGTTGCGTGTGGTATAAGAAAATTGTGGTAAATCTAAGCATTAGTTTGATGAATGTTATGTGGTGAAAATGCTCCGAAAATATTATTTTCATTTCATTTACTTTTCTATTATTAACTTCACTTATATTTAACTAATCGGATCGGCCTTTTGAAACAGTTCTTCAATGGCGAACTTAGCCAATGAAGAAGTAATTCAAAATGTTGGATGTATTTTTAAATTTGAATTTAAAATCAATGTTCTTTTCTCGTCATAATTCACACGCAACAGTCATGAGGCCACATACGCCAGTTGGAGTGACTATGACCCAAATGGCACCTCAGTCGGTAAGCGGCAGAGCCGTACCTCCGTCGGGCGACCCAACACTCGCCGCTGCGTCGCCGTCATCCGGACATTGAAAATAAAGATTTAAATCCAAAGCCATAAAGACTAAAATTGTTGATCAATTTCATAATTGATTATACTTTATAAGTATAACATTAACAAAAAAATACTTTTGTAACTTAAACTGATTTGAAAATAAGTATTAAAAAGCTTTGGTGATGTGGTCCATTTATATTTATTAATTGAAAGTAGATAGTCAAGTTTATTAAATAATTGTTTGAATGGACCACTATCATACTAGACCAGATTTCGGTTTTCGGAATGGAAGTAACAAAAAAGTGGCAACCCTAAAGTGACCGCTTTTGATGAAACTTTTTAGACATGTTCATACTGCCTGCTCATTTCCTTTTACCAAAATATTAATTAATTATAAGGATGACGGCGATCTCAGTGGTTGACGCTAATGTTGAGAACTCAACGCCTATGGGTATGAATCTGCAACTTTAAAAAACTAATTAAATTTGACATGTCGAAAAATTTAGTTTCGGTTGATTAAAGTTGCAATTTCACTCTCTATGTCAGATCCTGCCTCGAAAAGTTAATTGCAATTCTGATGGTAACATTTTGGCGGCACAACGTTCGAGGCGTCTACCTAAAAAGACAATAATGTCTTTGTTAAAATAGAAGGATTTCTTTAATTGTCGTTATAATCGTTCCCGAATAATGCTGTGCCACTAAAATAAGTTACCACCACGATTGCGATTGACATAAATTGTCAACAAAATTATTTATCTTTCGGTAACTTATTATGTATCGCGAAAATTATTTATTTTAGAGAAGTGCTTGTCAATATCCCAACGTACCGGTGTTTTGCTTCGGCTGGCATTACCCGACGCACCGGAGCTACGTAATGTGTTTGATGTCCATTGCTCCGTTTGTAACGCTTCCAATTTTGTGTGTTCTGTCAAATAATGTAATGTGTTAAAGCTTCACGGTATCAAATGATCACTATAAGTTATAGTTAGTAAAAAAAGTAATATAATATCACATGCCGTGAAGTTTTTAGAAAAAGCGGGAACAGACTGACAAACAAGGATCTTTTGGCATATGGATGACACTGACACATCCTGTCAATGTGTTGTTAAGAAACAAAAATGTCAAAGTGACATTTTGTAACTAACATCCTCGTCGGACTGTAATTGCTATTGACAATCAACCATTTTTGTATCCAATCTGATCAATCTCTATGGTAAAAACAGGTTCCAAAACCGGTTGTCACGCTCGTCTGCCTCACATTATTTGATTAAACACACTTAGCCATTTCAAGTGACACGCTGTTTTCAATTTAGTGCCACACTGATCACAAAGTGCGTATGCAAACATAAATATTTTGCATCGCTATTTATATAATTTGCAACCGAGTGTATTGGGTGCAATCGGCGGACGCTGTGAGAGTACAAATTCTGTATAAGCCCCTACTTGTGTGTTAATTCTAAATGTTAATTTTTAAAAACACGAAACAGGGAGAGGAATCGTCACGGTACGAGTTAGTTATGTAGCGCGCGGGCGATCGTAGTGGCAAGGGTCAGTATCTCTGCCTTCAGTGTTGTCTACTTTTCATTAAATTTCTCCGCGCGCCCTATCGTTCCACTGTGATAGTCTCTTAGGCCGCGTTCTGGACGCCAGCGGCTAGAGCGGACGATGTGGGTGACGGCACGCGCGTCTTGATCAAGTTCATAGAGTTGTATGAAGCTGGGCCCGAAATTAATAATCGAAAACGATCCTCCGTTGGACGGATAGCGTATTTTTGCACTATAAATCCCTCACCATGTTCGAATATATGAATGAAAATCGACTTTGACAAATTTTAGTTCATAAAAAACTGGGAGGGATTCATGATGCAAAAGTACGCGATCCGTCCAACGGACGACCGTTTTCGATTTTGGTGGTAGGTGCCCTGTTCTTGACGACAACGGCGCGGGCGGTGAAAGCGACGCCTCATCGCTTGCTCTGGCCGCTGGCGTCCAGGCCGCGGCCTTAGGCAGTTGGGGCGATAGGGCGGCGGAATAACGATGCTGAGCACTGTACGCGCGCATCGGTTAGATAAGAAATGTGTTATTAGAAAAAAAAATGAAAAATCGCAATAAATAGACGCGTCTGCGGCCGCGCGCCGCACCACCGCGCGTCTACGCAACTTAGTCGATGTAAATTGTTAGTCCGGCGTTGTAAAAAAGTCAGTGCACTTGTAAATATTGGAGCCAAAATTTTTATACAAATTATTTCGTAAATATATTCTTGGACCAAGTTGCGCGCGGTGATGCGGTCGGGGTGCGCGGGGAGCGGCGTCGCGTTGGGGCGGTGTTGTCCACACGATTTGACGCGGTATTTAAAAAATACCTTTCTTTTTTTACACTAGCTGACCCGGCGTATATCGGTCATGTTCTTTAACTAAATTACTGGTAGGTATGAACATTTTTTTGCAACTTTTGTGTGATAACAAACCTTGTCCTAACAATAACGATCCAAAATTATGGTCGTCCTACACACATTGAAGATGAACTTTTATTTATCTTTAGATAATAATCAAAAAAATTCAAACCTAACGTTAAAACTCACATCTCACATGACAAATGCAGTATGAAGATAACTATAGATGAATGCCATACACCGCTGGATATTGCCAGAACACCCAGACACGATCCAATTTAGAAAAAAATGCTTTAGTCAATTGTTCAGGCTAGGAATCGAACATGCAACCACTAAGCACTACCGAGATCGTCATGACAAGCGCCTTCGCCATATAAAATAAGACCGTAAGAGTTATTTTCATCAAGTTTCTCATAATGCATTAGTCATACAAGATTTGAGTATAAACGTTGAAGATGAAAAGAAAGGTGAATACTTCTCTTGGAAGATATTTTGTGTACATATTTGACATTCAAATATGTACACAAAATATTTATATTTATTATTTAACTTTCTAGAGATGAAACCTATTATAGGGACCGTGCACAACCTATAGGTGGCAGCACTACCTAGTGTAAACTAGGGTAAAACATTCAAATTTATGACACCAGTTGGCAGCACCATCGATGTGCACGTTCCCTATTCATTGACAAGATTCAATAACGGTAATGTTAACCATAGATTATCTCATCACAAACAATTTCAGATCAAAGATCTGTGCCAGCGATGTTGCACAGCGGCGTCCTACTAAAACCTTATTCAAGATCCTAAATAGTATTTAATATGAAACCAATATTTCTTCACAGTTTTATATCGTCCAAATATGAAACAGATAAAAACTGCTATTAAAATCTCCTTTCAGCATCACTTTAGCTTCTTATCTAACTGTACATAGTATTTCTAACAGCTTCTATAACCAGACTTCTAGTGTTCCGAAAATATGTTTAAACGCACATGGCACAAAATGTATAAAGCTAGCCATACACGCTAAGGTATACCTCACAGGTTTGCCAAAACAGGTTTAAACACTTTATTACACCACCCGGTATTCAGGGCATTGCACACCGGGTGGGCGGGGACTCTGGTTAGTGCGGCGCTTATTACACTACTCTGAAAATCGGTCCCTAATCCAAAATTGAATAATGCTACCGTACATAATCGGTTGATACGCGATAATCGCCCTAAATGTTATTACATTACGCGATAGGCAGAGCGGTTAGGTAGCTAGGCAGCCCGATCGCCCTAAATCGGGCCACTTACCCTAAATCTTATTAGACCACCCTTACTCAGAGTTAGGGTCCCTTGAAACCGGGTGGTGTAATAAGCGTATTACCTGTCAGGTAAACTATCCATTACAAATCGTGTATGCTCCAAAACTTGTACATTTTTACAACATACACGCTCAGCAGAGCAATGCCTGTACCGTTCGGAAACTGTGAATGAACGTCATTCAAATTTGACATTACAACTTAGTACAACTAATGTCAAATTTGAATGAACGTGCGAAGTAGTTTCCGAATCCGAGCGGAAATTTGTGCATAGCCCCGCAGGTATCCCTGTGCAGGCGAAACCTGTAAGGTGTATAATATTATGTCGTGTATGGCCAGCTTAACAGTCGTGTATTTAGGCTACTATTCCTCTGTTAGTAGGACGCCATTGGTTCAACTAGTAACGCACAAATCACCCACCTTACGTCCGATAAATAAGCCGTTTATTTGCAACAGTCACACTGGATCCTGTTGCACTGTGATCTCATATTTGACACATATTTTCAACGAGTAATTCGATGCAAATATTTCTGTCAACCAGCCACAATGTAAGAGAATCCAAACTAGATGCGTTTAAACGCCAAAAATTGATGACCGTATTTAGGCAAAATGATTTAAACGAAAAATCGGACGGTTGAATAGCTCTATGCGTAAGCGCAAGAATCGTGTAGACAACACAATGCTCGGAACCACAGTACAGTCAGATTTAAAACGTATCTGTTTCCATTGGATACAGCTATGCAATTTTAACCTATTTAAGAATTTGTTTAAGCCTGACTGTGCTTGGAGGTTGGCGGATTGCAGTCCTTCGTCTGAAAGTAGAGGCAAACATTAGGTACTATATGACTACTGCTGGCATTCAGCAGCATTATTCAATGTAATTGACGAACGTGGCACATATAATACTATATGTAAAAAAAGTTATAGAATTAATTTAATAAAATTATAAATAAAATTTCACGTTGTATCATTTTGTATCCTGAATAAATATTGTGAAATGACCGATAGAGCGCGTTATGTAGACTGTGGTTCTGCTGTCATGTGATTGGTCGGTTGCTATGTAAACGTCAGTGCCGTGTCAAAATGAACCAATCGCGTTACAGTTGGGCTTGCTGCGTATGTGGTGCCATCTTGTGGATTTTCTCGGAAAGCTCTCATTGTATGAATGCGTATGTTGACCGCCTGAAGCTGGTGTTTCATAGTAGTACGAGTACTAGGTACTGCTCAAATTAGATGTTTACACTGTATTATTATTACTGGTCATCCGAACCCACTCGGTTCGAAAGTACCTACTCGTAGGCTGTGAAAACCCAGCCAGCGAGTTTCCTCCAATCCCCTAGTAAGAAAGAAACCACTAAGGATGAAATATTTCTTTATTACAACTATATCGACAATTCTGGAATCGACCAGCGAATGACCAGAAAAATATCTAAAATTTTTACAAAAAATTCCCTTTACACATACAATCAATAGGTACACAAAGGAAAATTGGCATACACTTTAGTAGCACGAGGTAACAATATTCAAGTAATTCACTACAAAACATATAATATAGCAACAATTAAAAATAAAATATCAATATTCGATTATAATGGCACTACTTAATACATAATTAATTAACTAAACGGATAGGTACAAACAATTTCTTCTAAATAATATCTATCTTATAAGAAACAAATCTGAGTATTGATAAGATAAAGCAAAATATTAACAGTTCTTTTCATGTAGTTTAATAATTGTAATTTCACAAATAATGCAAAGAAAATACATTATACAATGTGGACAAGTATTCAATAAACTATCGGGACTTCTACACGAGTGATGTAGCCAGACGGAATTTAACGTCGCCAATAAAATAAATATCAAACAAAATCACATACAATGACCTGATTTCAATTTAACATGTGACGTAACAACTGGCAATACTGGCAATTCAAAGGCTCAGAAAAGAATCTCAACCCCCAACATTAATTTATTACACATTTAGTAAAAATCCGATGAATTTGCCACGGGCTTCTAGTATAGTTACGCCACTGCAAACACCCAATATACATAATATAGCACACTAAAGTATGGCAAATTATCTAAACACGTAAATTCGAAGACACTTGAATGAGGATTTTGCCAAAATTAAATTTCAGCAAAGTATTTTACGAAAGGGAGAACTTACTTTTTGGTTATTTCCTTGACTTTACTTTCATATTGAGACAATACGTTAATACAGTGGTTCCCAAACTTTTACAGAACACGACGTTACGCACAAACGTGGTTTCCTTGTAAGCTGACGCGCCGGTTCAAGACATGTCGAGCATACTAATATAAATATTTATACTAGACATAAATATTTATACAATATAATATAAACATTTATACTAGTTCTATAAAGCACTACACTGCAACGCAGTCGTCAAGCAACTGATTAAGTAACAGCGTCGCAGTGCAAAAAGTACAGCCCTTGACCAACAATACTATCGCTATTACTTCTTTCATGCAATACTATTATACCTGTCCTTCTATTCTGAACAACTGAACCGACCATAATGTGCATAATGGAACTCCTTGAAGGTTTTTATTCCTATCTAACCAACTAGTTGAACGTTTATTTTGTTTTGAGAAATGTTATTCCATAGGGACCAACTGAACCGACCAATTATAAAAAAAAAAAATTATACATACAGTCGAATTGAGAACCTCCTCCTTTTTTGAAGTCGGCTAAAAACAGATCAACCGACAATGTCGATAATAACGAATCTATTGATAGAGTCGTCTTATTCATATGTAAAGCATCGATAGTATAACTATTTTGCCGACACTATTTTGGGCGCTACAGCTGACACTTTGGGAACCCCTGTCTCAATAAATACATATTCGAAATTCCACTACAAATTTTAAATATAACTTAGGTACATTCAATTATAAGGAAAGAATCTAATACAATTCAAACTATTTTTACAAATTAATTTATCATTTCAGCACACACCCTCATAATAAAAGCGACATAATTAAATATAGCACAAAAATGTGACAAAAACCCTAATAACATTACATGTATCGAACTCTCGGCAATCTTATTTTAATATATTTACTGGGGTTCTCTACGTTGCCTAAGGATTACAGATAAACATTTAAACTTGAAAACATAGAATTTAAACCATCAAATTACACTGTTACTCCGTAAAAATAATACTCAACAATTCGTACAGACAAAGGGAGGAACATATTATAATAATTTTGTCAATTCCTTTTTTTTTTTTTTTAATTTTAAACTTTTTTTAAATAGAATGTTACCTCAATATTAAGTTTTGAGCCGCATGAGCATTGGGTAAGGGGGAATGTTTATGACTAATTTTCAACTCATGACTTTTTTATTGACTAACAAAATATTTTTCCTTATAATTAAGGCGTTTAAGCTATGTTCACATTCGGCAACATTTCTTAAATCCGAGGCCGGATTTCGTAACGAACATATCAGAAATTATTTTTAATACCTTGGAATCGGCTTACTTGGATAATATTAATACTTTGTGTTATCCAAAGTACCTACGTGTATGCGAAGGTAACGCATAAGATATTTCTTTACTATCGGAATGTAAAGTATGTTAAATATATAAACATTTTATTGATTAATAATTTTAATGAAATGGAATCTCAAATTACCATTATTATGTTTGGGCAGTATTAGATATAAATGGGAGCCAAAATGAATCATCTACAAACTGTTAAGGTATTGCAGCTTATAGACTTTGCTTAATTTGTATTTATTAACAAAAATAAAGTATCTAAGTCTATCACTTGTCTTGTCTAGTACCCATAGTACAAGCTTCGGCTTAATTTGGGGCTAGATGGCCCAGCGTGGGATGTCTTGGGTTATTTTATTTATATACCAAATGTGAACATAGCTTCGATTTAACACTAAATATTCGACACTAATAAAGCTTACGATTTTAACAATACCTATCCTACGCCCTACGCTCTGTGGTGCTAGTAACCTATTTTTGGTTTAATTGCATTTATTTACCCTACAGTGAGCATTCGTAGGAATTCGTGAGGTGACCTGTTATTTGCTAAGTGACGGCAACTTTGCGCATGTGAGGAAATATCTATACAGTTCAAGATTTCAGAAAATTGTTTCACTAATAACGATATCAAACATAATATCATAGCTTTGCGTCCAATAGGCTATTCTGGCTAAAAATTTCTAATTAGTCCGTCTTTTAGCTTATTCAAAAATAAAACACATGTATTTTTCCTTTTTTCATTCAAATGAACAATAGCAAAGATAAAGGCATCAAAAGTTAGGAGTGGGAGTCTTTGACGTCACTCGCTCCCGTAAAAATGCCTCACCGAGTGACGTCACGCGTAATTTCAACGGGCTATAACTTTGTAATTTTTAGTCTAATTTACAAATAAAAAAATACACGTCTTTTATTTTTGAATAAGCTAAAAGACGGGCTAATTACAATTTTTAGCCATAATAGCGTATTCGACTTTCCTAGATTTGTGTCTAATTCGAAAGTTCTGTATCGACTGGAAAGCAAGAAAATTAATCGCATTATTACCAAACCTCATAATTTCTTCATCCCATTTACGAGTATGAAATCAAAGAACAATTTTAATAGGTAACAATAACTACTTACCTATATAAATAATGGATGAATTAATAGAACTCAGGAAATGTGAAGATAAAAAATTGGCATATAAACACGGCAGCCGATTTCTTATCGGCCGCCAAAGGGCAATGAAATATTTTAAATCTTTTTCATGCAAAGAAAAAGTGACATTTGATAAAAGGGCGGCGTACATTTTAGACATTTTGGTTTCACATTAACGCATGGGGGTCAATGTCACCCAACGACAAAAGGTCCTCTGTATATTATTATAGTAATAAGTTTGAATGCCGTATAGATATTTACACATGCCGTAGGTTTGGGCTGGTCGCCACGAGCTAACAAACTGCGAACTTTTTAGTAAATCCTTGGAAAATATTGTATTTTTTTAACAAGACTGGGAACAAAGTATATTAGTGCTGATTTTAACATCTGTACTCACATTTTATAAATACATAGTAGGTACTTTGTTGTCCCAAAGAGAGATAAATCTTTTTCATGAAAAGAAAAGAAGTTGATATTATTCATTAGATTCTCATCCTTATTAATTATTGAATAGGGTTTAAATTAGCTTTAGGAATAGGTATAGTAAAGGTGCATTTAGAAGAAATTTTGTGAATAGTATCGCTAGAACGACGCTGAATAGAATAGAGTGACAGTTTTTAACGTGATTGTGAAAATGTAATTTTAATTATTTTTTTATCCCCTATGACATTGAGTCACATATGACTCATGACAAATTAAATGGGCTAGGATTGTCCTGCGTCATTCAATATTTTATTAGATACTACATAATATGATAAAACACTCTTGCGGCGAACAGCCCAAACGCAAAAAAACAATTTACAACGAAATACAATACTTTTGTATTCCTAAGAGTGTGAAAATATAATCGTTTTCTTTCTACATACCTGCTACTTTAGACTACACACATTGACACCATCGACTCGTCGAAAGCTTTATATTTCAGAAAAACACTAAATTACCCTCTTTTATTTCTAGCCAATGGCTTGAAATGGCAGTTCAATATATTCAAATAGCTTGGAAATCGCGAATTAAAGAATAATAACCAATAGGCTAAAAATTGTAATTGTTTTAGTTTATTCAAAAATAAAAGACACATATTTTTTATTTGTAAATTAGACTAAAAATTATAAATAGCCCGTTGAAATTACGCGTGACATCACTCGGTGAGGCATTTTTACGGGAGCGAGAGTGACGTCAAAGACTCCCACTCCTAACTTTTGATGCCTTGTATCTTTGCAATTGTTTATTTGAATGAAAAAAAGAAATACGTGTCTTTTTGAATAAGCTAAAAGACGGACTAAATACAATTTTTAGCCATAATAGTCTCTATAAATAAAGTAGACGCGAATCTGGGTCGTTACATAAGAAACAAAGTGTGCAGTCTAAATAATACGTATCCTAACAATTTCATACGACTTGGTGACATCTCATAGGTACTCAACATCAATCGTCACATATATCCTACCAATAAACATTTCGTAACGCCATTTACACAACGATTTCACTTTCCACATCCAACTGCATAACGACATACATCCATATAACTAACGAACACTAGACGATAAGGTCAAAATACTTTGGCATAATTGACCGTCAGCCATTTTGTTCAAATCAAAACAGCCGAACACGCCTTACCCTTCCTAACATCCAACCTTTTTATTTGCCGCTCCATTACTTGCCATCTACTCGACATATAATACACTTAATGTTGGAACATAATTTCGATAATGGCCATCTTCCATAGACCATTTAAACTAAAGCAACATTTGCTTATAGTTTAGACACTGATAGAAATTGCACTTGTGGTCACACTTCTTGGTATCTAACAATTTCTATGATAACTTTATCTACCAAACGCACTGTCTGTGGAAAAATATCCAACACTAGCAGTGCTCGCGACTTCGTCCGCGTGGAATAGTTATTTTCTCCCCGTTTTTTTTTACATTTTCCATTATTTCTTCGCTCCTAATAGTTACAGCGTGATGTTATATAGCCTATAGCCTTCCTCGATAAATGGTCTATTCAACACAAAAAGAATTTTTCAATTCGGACCAGTAGTTCCTGAGATTAGCGCGTTCAAACAAACAAACAAACAAACAAACAAACAAACTCTTCAGCTTTATAATATTAGTTAAGATAATTGGAAATTCTAAATGTATTATGTTAAGAAAATACAATGACACGTGCGTTTATAACTCTACGAGACGTAATTATGTTATTAATTACATAGTCATCATTATGATAGTAATTAACAGACACTTTTGTTCCAGATACCTTTGCAATATATAATTCTAGCTCCTTTACACGACTGAATTGGTCTCAGTTAGTTAACTGTCACGTGAGTCATATATGACTCATGACATCAGCTGCCTTACTACAAATTTTCAGAATGCAAATAGGTTAAGGCCTTTCCTTACTGTATAATTTAATGCACAAATCTTATACTTCATACTTGTTCTCGATAAATTAGAGACTTACAAAGTCTTTCATGGACATAATTCGATTTATACACACACGTATATGTCGGCAGTATTCTGATCAACGGCGGGTGCTTCGCGAACTTGGATCTTACATTTGCAGGAGTTTATACCTTACTTATTCGTGTTGTGTCTTATTTGTCGCAGTCAGGGACCAGCTGGACGCTGTCCTCGTCCCGCCTATTGGTGTGAGGCCTCCTCAAGGGACGCGGGTGCTGCAGTAGGGAGAAAGTCTGTTGACCGCCTTGTTTTTTGCTTAAAGCGTTCCGGAGATGGCTTTCACCTGTAAACATGGACGATCAATTGATTTAGAACGTAGAAACTATAAATTTAAAGATACAAATAAAATGTTTAAGTAGTTATTTTATGCGTCGTAATAATGTATAGTTAGTTATCACAAATAAGTGCACATTTTGCAGAATTTATAACACAAACCAATCTCAAATTAGCAGTTTGAACTTGTATCCATGTTAAAAGGTCTTGAAAACTTTAAAACTACCACCAAGTAGGTGGTTTTTTTTTTTTTTATAGTGGCTCGACATAATGGTTTCCCTACACCTGATGGAAAGCGAAAGAGAAGCCCAAGTCGCTGTGACAACGGGCAAGTAACTGGTCAGTTACCTGTCAGTTGCCACCGCCATGCCGGCCCAACCCTAACCCCCCACGAGCTCCGGAAACCCTGGTTTTTACAATTCATAACTTTTCGTTCAGATTATGTTATGAAATCGCTACTTTCGGAACATAGGTACTCTACATAGTTTGAAAATGAAATAAGGAATTATATAAATAAGGACTTGGGCTCCTGGATGTTTCCCGTCAAGCTAAAAGGCTTGATAAAGATCCTAGAAGAGCTGCAATGACTGCAAAAAGTAAGGTGTGGAATATAAACTCTACTCACGAAAAATTTGCAAAGACTGGCCCGTTCAAACTAATATTAACCTTTTCTTTTTAAAACATACCTGGCAAGGACAAAGGTCGTCCGCACAACGTGAGGTCGTGCGATCGGGGCGACGCTGACCGCGACGAACGGGGACGGCCGGGTGTGTTGTTGTTCCGCTGTTCATCCGTCCGCGTGCCGCGGCGGGGAGAACGGGATCCCAGTAACTCCTGTGTGTACAGAATCATTACTTATTCCTCAAACAAGTTGATTTAATATATACGACAGATTGAATCGTTGAACACAGTGTGTTGTAATAGTAACACAGCACAGTCAAATAGAAACAAGAGGAATAGCTCGGCACGGCTGCTGTCTAACTGAATACGTACAAAATTGAAAATGAACCGAAAAGTTTATTTTTTAATTTTTGCAATGAGTCATATATGATTCAAGTGACACCGAAATGTAAAATCTGTTCTGTACCGGTTTATATGGACTATACTTGTAAAGTTGAAGAGTGTCAATAAAAGATCTGATTTGTTCTACTAAAATTAATTATTGAATTAAAACGCAAAGTATAAGATTATTACAATTTATTTAATGTTTTCATAATAGTATCTGAATAAAAAACTATTTTTTTCTCAATAAAAACATTAAAGCCTCGTGCTTTGAAAGAACTAAGAATAAAACTTTCGATCAAATAATGACGTAAATTAACAATTAATAACAATAAACCTAGAACACAAAAAAGTTAAGAAAATTAATTATTTCGTTCGTAGAAGAAACATTTTGCTGTTCCATAACTTTTTTTCGATAGTCGAGGCAAAATCTATAAAATGCGTTCGGAAAGGTCTCTCTCGGAAGCATTCTCGACCGTTCATTCAAATATTCGATCGAACTGTCAAAGTTTTCGCCAGCCCGATGAGAATTCTCAAATTTGAACCAACGATAAAAAAATCCGCTCGGAGTCCTCGTTTACTCGTAGTTATGATTGCATTTCCATAAATATAACTATCCTATTTAAATTCTATTCATCATCATCATCATCAGCCCGTAGACGTCCACTGCTGGACATAGGCCTCCCCCAATGACCTCCACATGGACCGGTCCTGAGCGGTCTGGGTCCAAAGGATCCCCGCTATATCTACCAGGTCGTCAGTCCATCTCGTAGGGGGCCGTCCCCTGCTTTAAATTCTATTACTGGTAACAAATTTCTTAATTGACAAATAGAAAATTGACAAAGTTTCTTCTACGAACAGTCAAGTGCAAGTGCTACCACAATTCACAAACCAAATGTGACACAAGCGAACGTGACGTACAAAACACATAGAGCTAGGACGGCACATAAATGAGGTCTAATGTTAGTAACCTTCTCCTGAGCATTGACGCTAAAAGCGCTATAGGAGACCGGGCTCTCCGCGCCGAAGTCGAACGCGCTCGACGCGCGGTAGGAGACAGCGTCTGCTCCGGAAAGCGGGAACAAACATCAGTGTTAATGAGGCGAGGACGGGTTAATAGCACAGGCATGTATTAGAATAGATCTGATGGCACAAATGGTAGATTGGGGATGTAAGGGGCCTATCATTATTTCGCTGCAAGCTAACCGGACCCGCCCGTAGTGTATCCTGCCGAACTCTTGTCACATATGCTGAGAATTTTGTACTTTTCGGTGACATGTTATTATGAATGTAATTGTGTTAGCATAAGATTAAGGTGCAGCACAGACGGCACACTTTTTGTGCGATAGATTCTGCGTCTGAGACATTTAAAAAGAGCGTCTAGGTCTGCCGACAGAATATTCGAAGATGTGCGTTGTGTGCGTTGAGTCTGTGAAATATCCGCGACAGATTTTTGCGCGTCGTGTGCGTTACTGCATACAATTGCATCACAGACTAAAATGTGCGTCACGGATAGTCCGTCGTCTGCGCTGCCCCTTAATGTTTGTCACTGAAAAAACATATTTTCTGTCTTTCATACTTTCAATAACAAACGAGGCGCTGGCAACCGACTGGCGGCGGTATAACAGTCACCGTAAAATTGTAAATACCGTTACATAATACATTATAATATTATAATCTATCTCGCGATATTGTAATCCGTCGACAGATTAGGAACCGAACGTATTGCTTACAATTTAACGTTATATTATTCAATAGATTGTAATTTATCAAAGTGAAAACGTCGAATTGTGACATGATATGTGACGGAACGCGACTCGCGCCCTGATTGGTTGAACGGAATTTAAAACAATAATTTTATTTATCGGAAAACATCACATACATTGCTCAGATTCTAGAATAAGTAGCTTGAGCACCTGTGTTTTAGGTACCAGTATTTAAGTAACAACTTGCTTATATAATTATTATTGTTATTTAGAAGGGCGGGAAAAGAGTGTTAAGACAATGACTTATCGCTTATCTAAGCATATCAGGCATTTACAATTATACTTTACCATGAGGCCAACAGCTGATGGGAGGTGGTGACCTAATCATGTGTTCATGGACTTCTTTCAGGGTCAAAGGATCTTCTTCAACAAAATCTAAGGCTGTGCTTCCGAATTCCTGTAAATAATGAATAAATTTCTCATGTTTTTTTCATAAATACATATAGGTGCAATTTTATAACAAAACAAATGACGTAGCTAATACCACAGACCGATGACGGGCAGCAGCGTCACCGGAGCGAGAAGCTACGCCCTGCGATCGCCAACCCGCTAAGGGTGACGATTATGGGTATATCCTCAGGATGGTTGCCCTAAGTAGCGAACAACTGGAGAGGCCTATGTCCAGCAGTGGACTGCAATAGCTGATGATGATGATGATGATATAAGAAAAAGTTTCTAGACTTACTCTTAAAGAACCAAACACAGTAAAAATCTTTTTTATGTCATTACCAGTAGACCCTCATAATGATTAAGCATTGTTTATTGTTTATTAAGCCTGACTGCCATGAAATCAGACATGATAGAAAAAGCTATTGCATTGTTTGAGTCATTGGACACACCATGGTACTTAATGATTGCATTACAAAAAAGAAATTCTCTATTTTGCTTGCTAAATTACAGAAAAGTACCTGTACCATATAAAAAAATACCTGAGTAATATCACAGGTGTATTTTGTTTATAGTAGCTTGACATAATGGCTTACCTACGCCTGATGGAAAGCGAAAGAGAAGCCCAAGTCGCTGTGAAAACGAGCAAGTAACTGGTCAGTTACCTGCCAGTTGCCACCGCCATGCCGGCCCAACCCCAACCCCCACAAGCTCCGGAAGCCCTACTCACCGGCAGGAACAAGACCCGGACCCGCGATGCCATGATTCTTCACAATATTTATTTGGATGATATATATATTTTGGTTTATTAAAAAAGATTTCTCCATCATCTGATTTCTGTACAAAAATATAATGATAATTCTATAACCTTCTTACCTGTGACATGAGTATGGTGTCATCAGACTCACAATCATTTGCGTGGCTCTCTATCAAGCTCTCTCGACTCGCCATTACTTGCTAGAATAAACAAACATTAAAATTTCAGCATTATCAAATTAAAACATTAATATTTCACTGACAGGAAAATTTTGTCTGTTTCTGGATGTCATTGGGTGTGTGGTTGGCAATGATTTTGTCACTGCTACAGATTCATAATAATACACTCAGAGGCACCAACCCAATTCTTTATTGTGGCATACCTTTGGTTATAATAACTAAGCACTTGACGATTTTTATCGTCAATGTAAACAACACCAACATATTTTAGTGTTTTTCATCTCTAATGATGTAATCTTTAATATTGCTAAAGATAATAATTAATTCTAAAATAAAATTTTAAAGTTACAACGAAAAACATAAGTGGGCGGATAATTGTGCCTCTGAGTGTAAATTACACAAAATAAAACATTGCAAAAACATATAAGTCACAATTGTTTTGGCTGTTGTTATTCCTTTAATAAATAAATAAAGTAATAATAATGATTTTATGACAGCAATACATATAGGTATGACTAGAAAGATGAAATAGTAATTCACAACTAGAATACTTTCAACTGTATTTCATTACTGTAAGTTATTAGTAATTATGTTTTTTTAAAAGGATTCACACATAAACAGTTTTTACTTACATTTTTTAAATATTCCAGTTAATTTTTATTTGCAATTAATATTTATGTTTACAAATAATGTCATCAAATGGTAATAAAATAATAAATAAAAAGAGAAATTGTGCAAATCGTGCTTTCTTTTACAACTAGGTATTTGTGGTTAGATTTATTTGGCACTTTAATAGGCTGGCTAGTGAAATACCTATGAAAACTGTTTTGTGAAAGCTGTAGTGCCTGTTTCTAGATCTAGTAAATACTACAATTTTAACTTATTGAGAACCCACAGTAGATATTGTATTGTGCTCTATTAACAGCAATTACGAAGTCGCTATCATAATATTACTTTCATTTCTGGTGTTGTTTACGTTCCGACGGCTTGGCTGCATAACTGAGACGCACTTACGTAAGGACGACTGCGTCCGAAACTCACCTGCAGGTACGGATTGTCTTGTCTCGAGAGTCTGAGCGCCTCCATGTCTTGCGCGATATTCCTAGTACGTCCCGGAGTCAGTAACACCGCCGCTGAACCTCCCATCGGGGGAGCTAAAACTGCAATCATTCCAATAAACCACTTACGCGCACGAACAAATAAAACAAACGAATACACAATAAAAAAGAATACGCACTGGACAAGGAATCATTGCTCCCTTCCATCTTCACTTTTATCTACCTCGTTCACTTACAAATACCTTCAATAAATAGAAAACTCCATGAAAAAGTATTTTCAAAAATGTGAATAATTGAACAAGTAAATATTCGTAGAAAAATTACGCACTGCGCTTTTACGTAACAATAAATAACATTTAAATTTTAGAATACGATATCTGCGTTGTAAAATCTTTAAATCCTAAAGGTATTTTGTTGTTTTTCTACATTTTTCTCCGAATTTCATACGAATGCGAGAACGGGCAATCGAGAAACACGAACAACTGATAACGATTGACAACATTGACAGCTGAGCTGAGCTTACGTTCAGAAGTCTAAAAATTAAATTGATCAAACAAAATCTGCAGCATTGCGTTCAGAAATTAGTCTATTTTCCTACACGCACTGTGCAGTTTGAATAAACTTTAGTAAAATATCGGAATAAATATCTGTATAATAGCTATAGACTCCTGAATATTATAATCAGCTAGCAGCTATTTAATTACTTTTACAATATAAGCAATACAATTTGGGTCTCCTGGTTTGTTTTAATTCATTAGCAAATCCCCTCACACGTAAGCCTGAAGCCATACCAAAACTTTAGTTCGAATGTCGTCGGATTTGGACAGGATTATGTTCAATACAATAATAGTAACTGTAAATCGGTCTGAGATGTAATGACATTGTGTAGTGTGTAGAATTACCTACATCTAGGGACCTACTCCACCTAGGGGAGAGCAGGGTAATGAGAGCCTACTAAGGGAAAACATTGATAAAAAATTACATGTGTTATTATTCTTATAATTTTTATTAGGAACTCTTACCTTGATAACTTAAGTATGTTTTTATCACATTTACAATTAGTTGTAATCATTATTTAGGATACAATTACGTTTTTACGAAAAAAGTCAGTCGCTCCTATTACCCGAAATATGCGGGTATTGAGAGCCTATTTAACATTCATATGGGAAATGGGTGCCATAATACTTATCTACTCTTAAAATTAAACACAGCACGTCTTCCCAGCTTAGGACTGTTTTTGTAGTTAACATCGTCAGATTTTGCTTAATTGTATACTTCGTAGACTGAAACCCCCTCTCCTCTAAGAACAGCGACTCTTTTTTCTAGTGTATCAACCGTCCAAAAAGCTTTTGTGGTTGTCCGGTTTCTTTAACGTGGCATCTAAAACGAAAAAGCGATATTTAGGTAATTAAAAAATACACTCTGAACCATAATGAGAGCTATATCGGCTAATGAGCGCCATAGGCTACCATTAGCCGCTGACTACCATTTCGAAAAATAAATTAATATAAATATAATGTTACTTTTGATTGAAGTTTAACCAATTGGACTTGTTAGCACATGAATCTAGGGATGTAAGAACCATAAATATAATAAAATAAGTATATAACTTCATGCTTACCTTGGCGCTAGTAGTAGGCAGATTTTTATAAGCGTGGCGCGAAAAACAGAAAACAGTCACTCGTGGCTCAACGGATGGCATTAACGAACCAAGCGCGTCAGGCGATATTGGTCGATGGTTGACGGAAGCGGCCCACTACTTATGATCGCGCTATTGTGTATTCTTGCCCTTCATTCTTCATCGCTCCTATTACCCGACCGCTCTCATTGCCCCCCGTTCCCCTACAAACCTAACTGCAACCCTGAATGATAACCTTCCTTGAAAAGGTAATATATTATTTCTGCCTAATAGAGTACTAAGACACTAAGAAAATCTACTTTTAGGCATTCTAAAATCTTTTTATAAAGGGGGCAATGGACGGTCAAGTCAACCCCATGTTCTTACTAAAGAAGTATTGTACGTAGTACTTATTACTTCCATGGTTTTTACATATTTTTTATTTCTTCTAAATAATGCAATAAGCAATTGTCTCGCAATGCTAAGCACCAAATATAAAGGATTCAGAATTGTTCCACCTTAGGCACCTGAGCTAATCGCCTATGACCTAGGTGAATAGACCCCCGGAAAAATTTGACAGAAGCGTTCTTAAGGCACCTGGCCAGGGATTAAAGACACCGCGATCCACTCATAGGGGCGTAACGGTGTGGTGGGTGCAGCCACACCGTTGCACGAGGTCCGCCCGGGGAGCACTCTATTGCTCCCCGGATCCGGGGGCAGGGGTATTTGCCCTCCCCGGACCAGGAGTGCCGGCCGCTTATCATCTGCGGCTGGCCAGGGCAGGCAGGGATATGGCCGTATGCTTCGGCGCTACCCGTGTCCCTGCAACTTGCTGCCCACTGGCGAAACAGGGGGGTTTAGTGTGTATGCCCTCCCTTTTGGGAGGTGCGAGTCCCACACACCATGCCGCCTCCCCCCGGAGACGGCATGAAGGTGCCTAATGCATTCCCCTCTAGAAAAAAAAAGGGTATTATAGGTACAGGATTATTTGTAAAACACATAATCAACCTTGCAAGACCATCAAATACAACAACTGTACGTGAGTTTTATCAAACCTCAATACACATTATATTATGATGCAGCGGCAGACGGCACACTTTTTGCGCGATAGAGTCTGCGTCCGAGACATTTAAGAAGAGCGTCTAGGTCTGCCGACAGAATATTCGAAGATGTGCATCGTGTGCGTCGGGTCTGTGAAATATCCGCGACAGATTTTTGCGCGTCGTGTGCGTTACTGCATATAATTGCAAAAAAGTGCGTCACGAATAGTCTGTCGTCTGCGCTGCCCCTAAAGGGATGTTGATGTTTATGTTGCAGTCAGAACCCTTAACCAGTCAAAAGTACTATTGACTAGCAAAATCAGTCAAAACTACTTTTGACCATATGCTTTGGTCAATAATACTTTTAACTGAAATAACAGTTAAAAGTACTTTTGCCCAATGGAGCTGGTTAAAAGTACTTTTGACTGGTTGTATCAGTCAAAACTCTTAAAATTGGTGGTCAATAACAATAACGACAAACGCACATAAATAAACTTTAATATTACTCATACCTATTCTCTTCTTCTCGAGACCAAAACTCTGAGATCACTCTATGTCTGGCGGTCAGCAAGTTTTCGTGCAGACAGGTATTCGCGAGACTCTTAAGCAGTTGTGCCATAGCTTTTGGAGCGACACCACATCCGCACCGATTGGCAAATGCGTCTTAAAAGCCTCACCTTGACAGATTGTACTTACAGCGGCCAACCTAAGTGCGCAGCCTGTCCAGAGTCTTCCACATTATCCAGGTTAAGGTGTACCCCAGCAAGCTCTTTGAGGGTACAGTGAATGTGGCTGCACCCACCACACCTTTACGCCCCATTATGTTGATCACGCCCCCTCGGGACGCACTCACCACTCGGGACACAAAGAAGAGGCTCATACAATGCGTCGTATGCTCTCCAGCGACGCCCGGGCCTGGGCGGGAGCGGCGTAGAGCGAGCGTCGCTGGAGACAGTGACAAGGACGGAGCACCCACTGACCCAGGCGTCACCTAAAGAGCATTAGACGGTGGCAACCGGGGTTTTTAGTGGGTATTCTCTGCTGACGTGGAGCGAGTCCCACATAACCTGCTACCCCCCCGGCCAGCGATCTTCTCATCTCCGCAAAACGACGATAGTGGAGCATCTCACAAAGAACTTTAAGAAATTTATGGTCCTCTGTTATATCTGCCACCCTCTGAAGCAGTTTCCTTATGTTGACTGTATCAAGCTGCGGATAGGTCAACAAAAATGGCCTGTAATCTGATTCGACTAGAACCCAACCTAGATATGCTGGGTGAGTTTTAGGATTTGACTGCAGCAAGACTTACCAGGTCTGATGTGAAATCGTTTATTATTCACTAGCTGTGCCAGCGGCGTCGCACGCTTGGATATCGGGTTTCAAAAATAACGGACTTCCATAAAATACCTACTTATACCTATACCTAAGTTTTAAGTTAGACCTCTAGTAATACATTAGTGAAAATCGTATTCAATTTCATGCAGTAGTTTTTGAGAGATGCGCGTTCAAAAAATTTCTCCCGTTTTCTTAACATTTCCCTTCACTGCTCTGCTCCTATTAATAGTAGCGTGAAGAAAAGTACCCTAAAACCTGCCCAGGAGTATGAAAAATAATTGTACCAAGTTTCGTTAAAATCCGTTGAGTAGTTTTTGTTTCTATAACGAACATACAGACAGACAGACAGACAGACAGACAGACAAAAATTTTACTGATTGCATTTTTGGCATCAGTATCGATCACTAATCATCCCCTGATAGTTATTTTGAAAATATATTTAATGTACAGAATTGACCTCTCTACAGATTTATTATAAGTATAGACTAGCTGTGCCGGCGGCGCCGCACGCTTGGATATCGGATTTCAAAAATAACGAACTTCCATAAAATGGTACCTACATTTTAAGTTCTAACTTAAAATGAAGGTACCATTTTTTCATTTTATTCACTAGAGGTCTACCTCTAGCAATACATTGGTGAAAACCGCAATTAATTCCATGCAGTAGATTTCGCGTAATGCGCGATCAAACATGCAGATAAAAATTTCTCCTGTTTCCTACACACTTCCCGTCACTGCTCTGCTCTTATTGATTGTAGCGTAATGAAAAGTATACTATAACCTGCCCAGGAGTATGAAAAATATTCGTACCAAGTTTCGTTAAAATCCGTCCAGTAGTTTTTGTTTCTATAACGAACATACAGACAGACAAAAAATTTACTGATTGCATTTTTGGCATCAGTATCGATCACTAAATCGATAGTTATTTTGAAAAAATATTTCATGTACAGAATTTACTTCTCTACAGATTTATTATAAGTATAGATAGAAGATAGAATAGAAGAAGATAGATAGTATAAAATGATTGAAATTTATTAAAAAATCACTTTTGTTTTTACTTCTAACGAGTTAATATTACTTTTGACTGACGCTTTTTTGCAGTTAAAAATACTATTGACCAAGAGCGTCAGTTAAAAGTACTTTTGACCGCAAATTTGCAGTCAAAAGTATTAATAACCAATATTTTTCAGTCAAAACCACTTTTGACCAACCTGTTCAGTCAAAAGTACTTTTGACTGATTTTGCTAGTCAATAGTACTTTTGACTGGTTAAGAGTTTTGACTGCAACATTTACAAATAAAACTGTATGTATAGGGTCCTGGTTAGCTGTACAAATGAAACAACAACTTTTGAACACATTATAATATGAATTTATTAGTAACCCGAACGAAGGCACTACCTTGGCTAAGAAGGCACCTTTAAGCAGATATTGTTCTAATGAAACAACAATATTGTAAATAATTCTTTTAGCGTCTAAAACTTCAACAAATTTACCGAAGCAAACATTTCTATTTACATTATTTAATAAATTTATGCAATCCATTGTCAAGTTTTGATTGTATTTATAATAATAACAACAGCAAACAGTGCTAAGAGTATCTATAATCATTTTGAATAATTACTAGTGAAAATATGTGATAATGTATTTTTCATGTGTTAATATATTATCATAATTTGTTCGTTTTTAAAATTCGTTGTCAGTGAGTACGAATTGTGCGGCGCTGCCGTACTCGAGCAGTCTGTTCTTGATCCCCTTGAGCTTCGCTATGTAGTGCTTGTGAATCTTTGTGTTGGTCCTCTTGTAACGGAGGGCTGTGATCATCTTATCAACAGTGTAATGTAGCCACAGGATGTTTGTGTAAGGCTCGAAATTCTTCCAATCATTTCTGTGGACAATAAAAAGCATAAATTAGCTAAGCTGGATGAAGAATTCCATGGGGAAAAATATAAGTTGGGATATACAGGGTGGCAGAAAGATGGACGTCGAAAAAGAATTTTAGATCCCTCGTGTCGTGGGGTATCCGAATCGCTCCCATGTGTGTGTTTCGCGATTTTTATGAATTTCAAAAAAGTTTTATTTTTGTTTGATATTCCGCTAATAATTGGTTTTCAAAGCGGGGGTGCGTGAGCCATCAAACTTCAACAAATTAAAATGCATTTATCCCCTTTAAAAAAAAAACATTTTTTACACATGCAACTTCAACTCTTTTTTCGCTTTTTCCACATGGCAATACAATTTTAAACAAGGTTGCTTAGCAACCGATAGCACAAGTTAGTATTTGTATGACAAGATAAAGGAATATCTCGGCTCTGGAAGTAGGTCGGTAGTAAATAACGAGATAGTCTAATTTATAAATAAGTATGTAAAGTACTCGATTAAATAAATAGCGTGACCGTTCGCGTTGTTATAACACGTGACATGAATGGACAGACTTGTGTTCCTAATTTTTACTATTTTAGGGGTTCTTCTAGTAATAATCCGATGAGCTAAGTCAAGATGATCTTGGATCTCTGATACACTTCAGAGTCCCATGCACCAAGCCAAAACCCCCCAGAGTCAGCG
This sequence comes from Conogethes punctiferalis, assembly GCA_031163375.1. Taxonomy (NCBI): domain Eukaryota; kingdom Metazoa; phylum Arthropoda; class Insecta; order Lepidoptera; family Crambidae; genus Conogethes; species Conogethes punctiferalis. The sequence goes on from CM062086.1 coordinate 504,355, forward strand.
TGAAAGTGGCTAAGGCCTCCTTCCTTTCTTTTCTTTCTAAACAACTAGCCAAACCCTCACTTCGCTTTGTTTAGGTTGCTATGGTAAAGTTTTCAATACACGTCAGTTTGAGCTTTTTGGTTCTTTTTTCACATATTCGGTTATATTATTAAACTTTTAGCACGGATCCCTAACGTTTTTATAAATATAATATACCCTATGTTCACCGGGGATAGTGTAGCTTTCCGACAGTGAAAGAATTATTCAAATCAGTCGAGTAGTTTCGGAGCCTTACAAACATACAAAAATAGGTACAAAAATTAGTGTAGATAAGTAAAGTGTACTGACCCCAACTTATCGCGCATCAGCCGGTAGACCTGGAACTGGTAGTCGCCGACGGCGTCGAACAGCCCGTCGTCGGCCGCGAGGTCGTTGTAGAGCGCGGCCGCGTCGCCCGCGCCGGCCGCCAGCGGCAGCGACAGCCGCGACAGCGAGTAGTCGATGATGGTCGCCGCCACGCCGCAGCGCGCCACGCGGTGGCTGCGCCCGCGCACCACGAACGTCGCGAACTGGGGACAAATATAAATAAATAAATATCACACAACATCACATACATTGCTCCGATCCCAAAGTAAGCAGCTTAAGCACTTGTGTTATGTGTATCAGAACAACGAAGGTACCACAAACAAATACTTGAACACAACAAATATAAACACCCAGACACGGGACAAACACAAGTGCTCATCACACGAATGTTTGACCCGGGTGGGAATCGAACCCACGACCCTTGGTTCAGAAGGCAGGGGTCACTACCAATTGAGCCACCGAGCCAGTCTCTATATAAATAAACAAATCTTCTTTTATACTTATAATAAACTAGCTGTGCTCGCGACTCCGTCCGCGTGGAATAGTTCTTTTTTCCCCGTTTTTTTTTTACATTTTCCATTATTTCTTCGCTCCTAATAGTTGCAGCGTGATGTTATATAGCCTTAAAGCCTTCCTCCTTAAAGTTTGTTTGAAAGCGCTAATCTCAGGAACTACTGGTCCGAATTGAAAAATTATTTTTGTGTTGAATAGACCATTTATCAAGGAAGGCCACCGAGCCGATCCCTACGCCCAAAGCGCCCTAATGGCAATGACCACAATTGAGCCAACTCACCTTCTGATCTGTAGGCGCAATCAACACGTTCCCCCAATGCAAATCACGATGTTCGAACTGATACGCTTCCTCCCCTACCGCCAAACCAAACGCCACCTGGAATCAGAGAAACATAATAATTAGTAGAGACCAAAGTATTTTATCTAGCATCAACTATGATTTTCATTTTTGGTCCCAGAAAAGCTGTTGACAGATCCCCAGTAAATAGCACAATCAATGCAATCCCAACTATTTTCCGTGACCTTAGCTTAGTTCTTTTCTATATTGTCTCAGTACTAATTAACCTAATTTGTTAAAATTATTTTATTACAATAAATATGGTCAAGTTAGTTAGGGCCTTGTCCGCAATACGAAGTCAAGCGCTAAGCTTCTATAGGGTTAATAGTTCATTTGCTCAGCTGGAGAACAGATAATATATTGGAGGTCATGAATTCCAAGACCCCCGACACCGAAGGACTGGGGGTTTTAGTGGGAATATTCCCTGTTTTCTCTCCATCTTGAGGCAGGGTGCCCCACCCTCTCGCTATGGAAGCAGCTCTAGTCAAACATACCGCGATGGCGAGGATGTGGAAGAAGCATTTTCCCCAGTACAGAAAAAAGGAGACAGTCAATATCACTATTAGTTAGTAAATCAATTCATAACGTCTTAATCAAAGCATCCGATTTTTGTATACTTCGACGCGGCGGCTGCATTCATCGATTGTACCAACATTGTATATTGGATAATGGACCAATATGGTATACAATGCGACAACCGCGATATCGTATGACGAACGAGGACGTGATACAAGCGATGTTTTAATCCTTTGTGCCTACTCCTTTGTCGCCGATACGTGATACAATGGGATGGCAATGCTGCGTCTGTATCTTATCTGGCAGTTTCTGTATGTTTTTGTCACGACGTAATGTGAACAACGATATCTTGATTATTGCTGATGCAACGACATTGCAACATATTTTCGAAGAAGATCGAGTTATCGGCTTTGTGATCCTACAGCTGTCGAAATTATCGATTGTTTTATGATTTCTAGACTCTAATCTTTGAGAATTATTGGAATTCCTGGACCTGCAACTCAAAAAATTCTTAGAGAAATATAAGTGCATAGGACTCCGCTGGCTCGGCTACCTTGAGAGAATTGGCGAGGATCGTGTGGTGAAGCGAGCATACCACAAAAAACGAAAACGATCGTTCGTTGAACGGATCGCGTATTTTTGCCCCATAAATCCCTCTCATTTGCCCCTTCCGTGTTCGAATATACGAATTAAAATTCGTCAACGTCGATTTTCAATAATTTAATTGATAAATCTACACGGGAGGGACAAATGAGAGGGATTTATACCCTGGACCGACCGAGTGACCGTCGACCTACCGCCGGCTCCATATCCATATATATGCCGGCTGAGGAGATGAAGCCGACTTAATTTGGGTCCCTGCGGCACGTTAGTAAGTAAGTAAATCTTTAAAAAGCCCTGTACCAAATTATTGGCACAATTTTAGAGTTCAGATGCACATCGTTCTCTTTAAATCATAGTCAGCGATTGTACAGGAAAATGCAACATCTACCTGCGTCCAAGTTACGACGATGCAGTTCAATATTTATGCAACGCAGCTTAGTTCAACGTCATATAACGACATTTTCTCACTAATTGGCACACGTGGCCGGGTGGCTTGTTACCAAGCGGTGTTCTAGGCATGGCGTGCACGCGTACCAATCCGGTTTAATGTCATTTGTCATGAGCATTTACCTGCTTCAGATGGCGCGTGAAGATACTGGCTTTGTTATACTAAGTTTATGGTTGTAGAAATCTACTATGGCAATAGTAAAAATACTACTATCATGAGGGAATTTCGGCCAGAGCGGGCCATCATCAAGGAGACTATTAGAGTGCATTAAAATAAGTTTCTCGATGGTAATTTGACTGCTCATTTAGTTCTGGTTGCTCCCGCCCGCGATCCCGACCGGCAACCGGTTGCCTCTCTCCTCAAAACATCATTCGTAGGGACCCTCCCAGCAGCGCCCTAAGCCGAGGCCCGAGCCCCACAAGGGGGCGCCCTTAGCTGTGTTGCTTAGCATACCTAGGGGTGAGAGCCTTCCGCTCCCCCAACAGTCCGGCGATGATGACTAGGCCGGCCTGGCCATCATCGTAGTCATTTAGAAAAAAAAAGTTCTGGTTGTGAATGTCCTGCCTTCAAATTCTGGAGTCGTAAGTTCGAATTCCATCCACAATTAACCGTAATATAATGTGTTTAAAGTCTCAAAGAGTCGGGATGTTAGGCATATTGGATATACATACTTTAAGTCCATATTGATGGTAAGATACTGTTGGCTCAGCGCACACTCAACACACAAGAACAAAAGTGGTGTTATGGAAATCTGAACCAATAATATTTATTTATTACAATATATTAATTGGTAGTGATACTCCTAAATATTTTTTAAAAATTAGTATTACAAAAAGGTCATTTGCAGACTATAAATGGTAGGTATTAATATAATATAAATATTATTATATAAAGGTAGGGGACGTCCCACCTATCAAAACGAAACCTCGTGATGACCGTCACGCAAATCCCAGCTAAAGTACGCTGAATCATATTTGTAAATTTACCTATTATACCTACCTACGTTACGAAATCAAACCGTTTTGCAAATACGGGAAACAAAACGACGCAAAAATGATAAGAAAATCCACCAACACAATTGAAATGTGGAAATAGGTATTTGCATTTTCCCAGGGGACGGCAAACAAGTTTTGCGTCATCACCTCTAAATACACCGAGACATTTCTTTGAATTACAATATTATGTCTATTTGATAAAGGTCACATAGGCTAATGAACCTGCGACCTTTCTAGACGCGTAAGGTATTATCGCGATCTTCAAAACAAGGGTTTGCACTTATATAATTATTATCGCATTAATAGCTTTGCTCGACATTTCTTAGAGGCGATTGCATTATTTAGTGATGTTGGAACCTTTTCGAGAATTACAAAGATGTAATTAAAGAGAAATGAACTCTTAAATACTTAGTAAAATACAAAGATCACATTTTTATTTTAAGACTTCTCAGCGATTTCATCTAGTTTGGACTTGTTTTAAACAGTCCAAAGAACGAAGGTTCAAAAGTCAATTTGTTTATGATTTCGGGACAATTTCCTTAATTTTTCTTTCAGTAAGTAAGCAAATATTTTGCTGTAGTGTCAGAAAACACAAAAACGCTGCATGAAATCGGTAAAATCGTTTCTATGTAATGATGTGGAACTATAAATGGGAACTTATTTCTGTTTTAATTTTATTTATCAAGTATAACAACACAATAAACATTTTCTTTTTTTCTTTAATCATGATGATAATAATGTCTTGACCTACAAAGCCACCGGACACTTTTCAAAACTACCGAGGGCTAACGGTGAAAGTGAACTTACGTAGCATTTCACCCGCATAAGCCACCATCCATATTCAAGTAATGCCTATGATAGTGTAAACAGTAACGATTTTCGCATTGCCGACAACGGCAAACTTTCTATGCGACGACAGACAAGGTTTGTGAAAGTCAACTCAGATGGTTATCTGTCTGATAACAAAATCCATACTGACATATAACATAACAAAGGCAGGAATGTGTCATTTCAGTTCATATCGTGTTTGTATACGCAGTTCATTATAAACAGTTTACATACAAGTGTTAATATAGTCTTACAAAAGTATGTTAACTTGACAGACATCTGACATTCTGATTAGCTATTGTAAATTACGTTTATATTGTTCTACTAGAGACCGTAGTAGGTTTTATTTGTACCCAGGTATACGCTGCTGCCGTTTCCTGGACCCTACCACGACCAGGCGGAGCGGAGACGAACTGTGAGCTGTTTCATCAATCCCAATGGCTTGAACTCTTTCTGTTGTGAATGTCATTGGTTAATTAAGGCACAGCACGTCTCCGCTCTGTCTGAGTAGAATTACAGCTAAGTTTAGACCAAAGATGAATACGATAATTAAAAAATAAACACACATAAAACTAATTCGCATTCATCACTTAATCCAAACACACTAATTACTTACAAAAATTACATTACAAAGTGAACACAAAAAAAAACACATGCATACAAATAAAAAGTGTGAAAAACAAAATATTAGTACGAAAAAAAATCACTAATCAGCAACACTCAACACATGGAAAGCGGATTCGCGACCAAAGCAGAGGATAAGTGAAAATCTAGTCAAGATGTTAAGTGACTTGTACTAGAAATTCACCCATCGGCCACAGGGGTCATACTCATGCACTCCAGATAATGCTGTAACAAAAACACTTGGAAACAAAACAGGTGGCGATGTTAAACAATTAACAATGTGAAATATACAGTAAAGAAATGCATAAATTAAAATAAAAACATTGCTAAAATATCAGGGCACCTTCAAAACTCAATATCGTTTCAAACACGAAGCCATTACTATAATAATTAGATAGGTAGGGCATAGCGAATCTTCGCGCGAATTGAGCCGCCCGTCCGGGTAAGGACCTCCACCCTAGAGAATACCGCAGTCAAATGACCTCTGGGTCGTGTTTCTGCCGGTGAGTAGGGTTTCTGGAGCTCGTGGGGGGTTATGGTTGGGCCGACATGGCAGTGGCAACTGACCAGTTACTTGTCAGTTGTCACAGCGACTTGGGCTTCTCTTTCGCTTTTCATCAGCCCCCCATGAGCTCCGGAAACCCTACTCATCGGCAGAAACACGACCCGGAGGTCATTTGGCTGCGGTATTCTATAGGGTGGATGTCCTTCCCCGGGCGGGCAGCTCAATTCGAGCGGAGATTCGCTATGCCCTACCTCTCACCCTAAACCCTATTCGGGTACGCAAATGTACCCAGGATAATAATTCTCTTATACTTAATACTACGCGTGTTTACCCCCATTAACATAGATTTTGAAGGTGCCCTTACATTTTCTTCATACGATCAAAACACTCAACAAGACAACAATTTAATAAAACGATCGCGAACAAATGTCTCTAGTTACATAACAGAATACAGTGGTTAGACTTGGCTTTCGCGAAACCTTTTCTAGATACCGGCCCGCGCCTGGTCGCTTTTCCCCCCAAACATACGTCCGTAGGGCATCTCCCAGCAACGCCCTGAGCCGAGGCTCGAGCCCCACAAGGGGCGCCCTCAGCACCGTTGCTTAAATTTTTAGGGGTGAGAGCCTTCCGCTCCCCCAACAGTCCGGTGATGATGACAAGGCCGCCCTGGCCATCATCGTAGTCATTTAGAAAAACAAAAAAAAAAAGCTTTCGCGAAATCCACTCGACATTGAAAGCTAATTTATATGAAGTTCGCTATTTTCAATGTCAAGTGCAATTCGATCGGAATATATTCATAACTTTAATGACACTGTGGTAGACTGACCAAAAATTATCACATGTATTCACAAACGTTACTATACAACGCGACGTGCGCTCGCACAGTACCCAAAAACCTATTCATAGACAACATCGGAGTGCCTGTCGTTATAAGTACCTTACTTCGCATAGTGTTGTTAGTTTTCATAGATAAGTATTGTCTGTGAATACGGGTGTATAAATAGGACGATCTATTAGACTGTCAATGTATAATTATTGTGCTTGCTTGACACAAGTTGCGGTGCTTCGAAAACAGAAACATATGGCGAAGTATGGAGGCGGTCAATTTTGTTTAAGTTCGTAAGCGTTGCGTCATTCCCCGCGACATCTTTTTGGGGGTGACGAGTCTTCCAATCCTGCGCAGTTCGGTGATGATGACAAAGCCGCTTTGGCTACGATTGTAGTCATTTAAGAATTTTAAGAAAAAAGCTGAGTCCTTCATATGACTCAATTCTGTCGAGGAAGAGCTTGTTCTGAATTATAAATTATCAAAATCGGTTATCGGCAAAAACCCAACATTTCGCATTCACAACTGCAATACATCAAGTTAGACTTTCGACTCTAGACTACTAAGTAACTAAGACTTTCGAAAAAGGTAAAAAAAGAGACTTACGTAATTTACGTAAGAGCCGGTCGGAACAGCTGTCATGTTCCATTTGGTGCATAATGGACGCCCACAATGGCGTTATAAAGTTGTGAATCAATTATGCAACCGCCCGACTAGCACAGTTTTGCAATACCGTGTGCATTGTCCGCGTAAACTTTACACCACGCGTTTAGTTCTGGTTTAATTCCAGCCTTGCTAGACAGACAGCCTAGTTGTGGTCTATTGACAGGGGCGTAGCTACTGCCGTATCAATTATACGGGGCCCCCAGGTCATGGAGGCCCCCAAAGTGCGTAAACAAAAATTTTGTGACAATGTTTTTTCCTTCCCAAGGGCCCCCAAACAATTTTTTATATGGGGCCCCGCCAAGGCACGCTACGCTTCTGTCTATTGACGTCTAAAAGCTAAGCGTCGGATTAGAATCAGGTATTGGACAATTTGGTTACTTGTTCGTTATCACAGCGCCTTGGGCGTCTGTCGCTTTCCATCAGGCGACATAAGGAAACTATGTTGTGTGCTAATATAAAAAAAATACTATTGCTGTTTTGGTTGTATTGGCTATAGCTCATTTTCACTTAGCATAAGAGCCTATTGGTGATGTTAACATTTTACTGCAAATAAATGAATTAGAAACTTAGCGGTCAAAGCCGTTGGTCTTTCATTTTATTAAACGTACATTATTTTTAATCTAGGTCCTGCAATTCTAGCGCAATCAATTCGATTACGTCATTTAATGTAATAAACATCTGACTATACGTTACGTTTCAGTCAAATGAGATAATTTTATTAGAGCTATTACAACTACATTGCATAATAACAATCATAAAACATTCAGTTGTCAATTGTCTATAAAACGTTGATTTTATAAATAAAACGTTGCTAGTTCTAGACTGCGAAATTGCGTATTATTGTTTGACGCATGAAAATCTTAAATACGTGCCGCTTCTTTGCTCGTGAGAATATGAACATGCAATCATAGTATCCTTATATTACAGTTTACATGGATATTATCACATCACATGATCAGCCTCTGGCAGTCCACCGCTGCCTAGGACGCTCTAATTGCCACTTTCACAGGAATTTGCTACTTTGCTATACTGCAGGAGGGATTGCTCATAATCGCCAAACTGGCAGGCGGGTTGGCGATCGCAGGGCGTTCCTTTTGGCACAGAAATCTATCGTTAATCAGATAAATAAGCTATATTACTGTTAAGTGCCATGAAAATCTGTTCAGTAGTGTTTCATCCAAACAAACTTTCGTATTTATAATAAAATTATGAGTAGAATTTGCTAATTATCCCCAGCCAACTCATTCATTATGTAAGAATTCATACCCAACTATGACTATTCTATCAGCTGACTGTTGCCGTGGGAAGTTCACGCGATTATTTTAACAAAACTTGTGGAATATAACTTGTTCACCTCGGAGAACACGGTGAGGTGAAGTATTGTCGGCGTTCTGTACGCGTTGGTTGTAGTATTGTACCTACGTGGCCATTTGCAGCGTTCAATGACAAACCGGTAATGTTGAAACGGCTAATTCGCAATGATTCATTGATATATCGGAATTGGTTTGTTTCATTAATCATATTGGAGGAATAAACTTTGACTCGGGTTAATTGATACATTATTTCATCACATTATTGTTAATTGAAGGATATTACAATAATTTCATTCTTCCCATTTGAAAATTGTTATTGGCAGAGGCTATGTCCAGCAGTGTACATTTGCAAGCTGATGCTGACTATGATGACAATAATTTCGAATAGCTCCCAACATAACTTGAAAGCAATTGAGTATATTTTGAGGAAACGATTTTGGATTTTTTGTTGTACTTACGTATTGAAACCTACAACTAAAGTTTTGTTTAACTCCAGAGGTCAAGAAGAGCTTGAAAGAGTAGAGCTATAGAGGATAGTAGGAAGTGGGATTATAACATTGTATTCTTATGTGTTTCCCACGTACTATTTTTATTTCCAACATTTGGCAATCCACACGTAAATTAGCATACGGTATAACCAACCTACCTAATCTTAACTAATATTATAAAGCTGAAGAGTTTGTTTGTTTGTTTGAACGCGCTAATCTCAGGAACTACTGGTCCGAATTGAACAATTCTTTTTGTGTTGAATAGACCATTTATCGAGGAAGGCTTTAGGCTATATAACATCACGTTGCAACTATTAGGAGCGAAGAAATAATGGAAAATGTAAAAAAAACGGGGAAAAAATAACTGTTCCACGCGGACCTTCGTCCGTTATTTATGTGCTCGCGACTTCTCGCGAGCACATAAATAATAATACCTATTGAGATTGATTTATATTAAACGGTAAAATTTACCGTCATTCCACTGTATAAAGTTAAATGAAATAGAAAAGATTTCTAATCGAACCTCGTTACGTCTTTAGCCTAGTTCCATTCGTCATATTACGACATCCACTTAATCGTCTTGATCACTTATTGACCTAATTCATTGCTATTGAATACCTTCACAAAACAAGCGTCTAATTAATAGGTCCGAGGTCAATAATATGAACAGAAAATGCGCATGCATTTCTATATGACATTATTTTCTTGATTGTTCTTGTTTGATGGACTGCGTTATGATAAAATCATTATTGCAACGAATTGCAGATATGACAGACATATTGTTAACTGCACACCATATAGTCGTCATAAAACTTTTCCGTATACATGACCCCGGGGCTACAATGACTACTTATTTCCGCTCGGATTCCTACACCTTCTAGTGTGTTTATTCAAAACTGACATTGATATAGTATAACCAGTGTCAAATTTGAATGACGTTCATTCAAAGTTTTCGGCCGGTCGGATATGGGCTTTGTAAGTCATCATCAGCCTGCATCCACTGCTGAACCTAGGCCTCCCCCGATGACAATTGACATCTTTGTAATTTGGGGGGATTTGCCATAGTAACCATGCTTCGCAGGCTCGGTGACTGCAGTAGATTTTGTACCCAGGTAAACGCTGCTGCTCGGTTTCTGATGAAGCCTTTTTTTAACCCAAGTCATGCCACGCTGGGCCACACATCGCCATCTAGCCCCAAACTAAGCCGAAGCTTGTACTATGGGTACTGAGAAACTGATAAACTTACTTAGATACTTTTTTTTGTAAATAAATACATATTATACATAGAAAACACCCAGACCAATACAAACAGACATGTTCATGACCACAAATGTTTGCACTGTGCGGTCGATTTCCGCACCCACGACCCTTGGCTCAGAGGGCAGAGGTCACCAGCCTTAGTCGTTTTCTACGACATACTAGGTCAACTAAACGCTTCTTCTGCCCGTTCCTAATATTTCCTTAGTCGCTAGTCGTCTTCTACGACATATTGTACGGTCAACTAATTGACGCAACTCAAAGGCAATCGCACAGCCTAGCGTGCGTCACAGATCGCGATCGCAGAACCAACAGGTTGACCCCATTACGAACAATACTGCGTGCCTGACAGTAATTATGAGGCGTAATCGCCGCGGTGTCGTGTGTCGATGTTGCCACAAGGTGACTTTCAGTCGAGAGAAAGAGTGGATTGAACTATACTGCCGTCATACGGAAAAAAGGCGTACCTACATTTTATTCAAGATAGCTGTGCTCGCGACTTCGTCCGCGTGGAATAGTTACTTTTTCCCCGTTTTTTTTTACACTTTCCATTATTTCTTCGCTCCTAATAGTTGCAGCGTGATGTTATCGATATAGCCTAAAGCCTTCCTCGATAAATGGTCTATTCAACACAAAAAGATTTTTTCAATTCGGACCAGTAGTTCCTGAGATTAGCGCGTTCAAATAAACAAACAAACAAACTCTTCAGCTTTATAATATTATAGTATAGATTGGCGTTTCAGTGCGGATCCTTAGTCTTTTCTAGCACTAAATATAGCGTCAGGGGGTATGTACCCTTTATAACGGTGAAAGAATATTTGATGAAATCGTCATAGTTTCGAGTTTATTTGGGTTACATTATTGGCGTTTTAGTAAGGACCCCTAAGGTAATCTTTCTAGCAATAAAGCCTATGTTACTCAGGGTGAATGTAGCTTTCCAAAGTGGAAATAATTTTGAACAATCGGCACAATAATTTTTCAGTTTGAAAATCGTTTCTCTTTACGAGTATAATATCTTAACTAATATTATAAAGCTGAAGAGTTTGTTTGTTTGTTTGAACGCGCTAATCTCAGGAACTACTGGTCCGAATTGAAAAATTATTTTTGTGTTGAATAGACCATTTATCGAGGAAGGCTTTAGGCTATATAACATCACGCTGCAACTATTAGGAGCGAAGAAATAATGGAAAATGCAAAAAAAAAACGCGGAAAACATAACTATACCACGCGGACGAAGTCGCGAGCACAGCTAGTTAGTTTATATTTTTGTGATGAGTCGCTAACGCTTGCCAAGTGTAGTTTGGCGATGTTGTGCCGACTAGGAAGTACAAAACACAAACATCTATCAAAATAGCACAATGAATAATCGACTCAATGCCTTGAGCAAAAAAAGTTAAAATTGATTGAGAATATTTGGCAGATACGGATTATTGAAGTTGGTATGTTGTTCAACCTTATAAAATAAATATATATCTGTTTCTATGCGGTAACTATACCATATAGACGAGTACAGAGCCCTTTTGCAATAGGTACAATTCAAGAACAGTGCAAAATCCAAAGCTGTGTCGTAATGAAAAGGAGCCTTCATTAAAAACAAATAAACCATTTTATTGAAATGCCTAGTCTTATTGTGACATACATACCAGTACAAATACATCATTATGTATTATATCTTACATCATACCTGTCATTACAGGTTTATAGGAAAATGCTAATTGAAAATACATACGTCGTTTTCGGCATTGAGATAATTTCCGGGAAATACGTTAAGTATTGACAATATCTTTTTTTATACGCACTTAACAAACAATGGGGCGTGTGTTTTGCGCAATTTTCTTTTCCCCGACCAACAATAACAAAGGGAAGTACGCACTGAAGATATTAAAAAAGACTGATCAACAATTCGTCAAAATGACGAATGTAAACAAATAGATGGAATTATTAATGACTCATATTTTGTTTTGGAATTCAGCGAGTTAGGTAAGTACTCTACAGTTTCAAGTGATTCGTTCGATTCGTAATACATATAATATGCTGACTAATTCTTTCGAAATTGTTGGATCTTTCAACAGGGGGATAATTTTATTTGCATTCACAAGAAGACAAGGAATTATGAACTTTATTGATTTGAATTGAAGTATTTCTTCATGCTTTTTTCGGAACAAATGGTAGCCTATGTCCTTTCTCAAGGTCTAAAGATTGTCTGTGCCAAATTTCATCAAAATCGGTTGAGGTGTTTAAGCGGGAAAGCGTAACAGACAGACAGAGTTACATTCGCATTTATACCTATATTAGTAAAGATTAAATCCAATGACACGGTCATAAGTAACTATCTTAGGAAAATAACTCCACGTCTGCCTTTCACAATGACAAACTTCCATAAATTCCATAGAGAATTCGCGACTAATCCTAAACAAACTCAAATAAGATAGCAGATATAAAAGCACTTCCATATTGCCATATCTAAAGGCCGCGCGGTCTGCGACAAAGCATGCCCTTGTCTGCATTGATAACGAGAGAATTATCTTCTGCAAGCGAATTAAATATGTTTATATTATAGTAATAAATTGATTAGTAAAGTAGGATGGCGCGTGTGATACTGATAATGCCATCTGCGTTGTTGGTGTGGTTATCTCTTTCAAGTTTATAGATGTTACTATAGAAAGATATCATGGTAGAACGGTGGTCGCATCTTACTTTAACTTTAAGCGTAGGGTCTTGTTCTATGCTTGATACATTTTTGTGGGTATAACAATCAGGATGAAGGCGACAGGCGCGGTAGGTATGTCCTATTATGCCTGTCGACCTAACATTTAGACCCATTACCGATTACTATCAGGTGGAGTGAGGTCATCTTGAAAGCTCTTTTTATAAAAATAAAAACATTTCGTTTGCCTTTTCTTAGTTATCGTTGTATTTAAGAACATATTTAAGAAGCAAGCATTATATCAGTTAATTTGTATTTCACGGTTGTCGCCAAAGACGAAAAGCCTTGGATACCGGCGAAAAATGACCGACATATTTATTTCAAGACTGCAAAAGATAGATTTCCCTTGACAAAAGGAAAAGTCGATGATCACTCGCATTCAAAAATAGATCTCACTGCGTTGACTAAGAGTTTAATGCATCATCTACTTTTTCTGCTGCTGAGTGTACAGTGTACTAAATACTAGATGACGACTATTGGCAGATATCCCGTAAAATACTTACTATAATCATACCTACTATAGGACCTGCGAATCGCATGGGTTCCGAGGGCGTACTACAAAAACCGAAAACGATCATTCGTACCATAAATCCCTTGCGTACCTTGTTCGTATATTTGTATGAAATACATAGATATAGCATCGTGGTACAAAATTCGTCTATCTAACGATCATTTTATGTTCGGTAGACGGACATACTAGGGCATCTGATCTGATGGAACTGAAAGATCCATGTCCGTTTAAGCGGCCGAGTCTGTACTTATGTGAAACGCCCCCGACCACTCGCAATACGGTCCCTCAGTCCGCCCCTGGCAACGCGAACCACCCACATACCACACACGTGGCAAAGGTCAAGCGCACTGCGGTCCCCGAGACCGGAGATAATGCCCGACTATCAGCTGTCACAAGGGCGCTCATTGTCATAGCGCAGTCTAAAGTCTTAGACCAGCGGTTTTGGATCATACGACTATAAAGCTACATTCTGTTATATGATATTCTGACTTTTATACACATTTTATCTCCGAGTCGAAGTCCTTTACTTCAAGCGTAAGGCCGCTGTATCTACTACAGGAAGTGGTGAACTGATAATAAGGTATTGTTATAAGCTCGCACAGCTAGCTTAGTCTGTACTAAACGGTCATAGCTAAACTTATTAATATCAGAGCCTCAAAAACCACGTATACGGTAAAAGTTATTCGGTTCGCATTATCACCCCGTTATAGTGGCATGGTGATAATGTCAGTGCTTTTAACGCTTTATTCAATGGAAATAGAGTAGCATACCATAGAAAAATTTGCAACTTGTTATAACAAGTCAAAGGTTTCGCGCTGTTACCTACAAGGGCTATTCTTGTTCTGTACTTAAAGTACAAGACGATAGACACTTACGTTTCATTTATTTCCCTTGTTGTAGATACTATGTAGACAGCAATTATCGTTCGTTTCCTAATTAGACTGGACAAAGTGACGAAACCTTACTTTAGGTACGTTTACCTGAAACGTTCTTCAAACAATGAACCTTCAAAAGGTCAACTTGTTGGAGTATTTAATACTTCGAAGGTTAAATACAGATCCACGTGTTCTTGCCTTGAAATGACACGTGTAAACGTAGTAAGTACATTTATACGTTATGCGTAATATTATGGACAGGCCGAGTGCCAGAAGGAAGATATTAAATGCGAAATGTCAATATCTGTCTGTGAGATGACATAATTAATTCTCTAACATTAACGAGGATGACGATCAAAGTTAAAATAATCTTTATTTGTATAAGTTTTACAAAAAACACTTATAGTAGGGGATCCCCGACGTACAACGACCTTCACCGAGACGTTGATTGGATGAAACTGATTTTATATGTAATTAAATATGTCAATAAACATAATGCATGTGGGTTGCCGATCAAATTTTGGTCCCGGCGAACAACTGGAGAGGCCTATGTCCAGCAGTGGACTGCAATAGGCTGATGAAGATGGTCCTATTCTAAATGCGGAAACCACACAGACCTTTTATCTTTAACTGTACAGGCATAAATAAAATCAGTTCATCCGACCATCAGATCTAATTCTGTCCACTATTTACAAGTTTAAAGACCCAATTCTCAGCCGGCCCACGTCACAGTACCACAGACTCATGACACTGAACTAGAACGTTTGGCGACCGTATTTTTGACACTACACGATTCAGAACAAAGCGGAATCATTGACCCGAATAACGTCCGTGCGAAAAATTGCGCTGGTCTTTCAAAGAGATTCCTAGAGATTAAGTGTAAGACTTTTTTATGACAGAAGGGGGCAAACGGGCTCGAAAGTCACCTGGTGATCACTTCAGCATATAGACATCACAACGCCAGGGGAGTCACATGTGCGTTGCCGGCCCTTGAGAAATCTGTAGGCTCGCTTTTTGAAGGTCGTAGATGAGTCTCGGAGTCGTATATAATCTTTATCCTACTAATATTATAAATGCGTATGTTTGTTTGGATGGATGAATGGATGGATTACTCTTTCACGCAAAAGCTACTAATTTTAATGAAACTTTACAGTAATATAGCTCATAGATAGATATATATTCTCGATTGCACAAAATACAAAATGCATACAGAAAAAGTGATGCAGACATCTTGTGGTACAAACTAGGGGGTCTTATCGCTAGTAAGCGATCTCTTCTAGACAACATTCAGGTAGAGAAAGTGTAAGAGATGGGCAACGCCGTGCAATGTGTTTCGATAAATATACGTCAGATTAATACATCTATACTAATATTATAAAGAGGCAAGATTTTGTGTAAGTTTGTAATGAATAAACTCAACAATATGATATGAATAATGGACTATTACGAAACAGAGAGCAAAACTGAATCTCCCGAGATAAGAAATAAACAAAATGGCGCAATACTTATCGAAAGTTCAAACACCTATTAATAAATAACGCGCAAACATTTTACGTCTATGTTTTCTAGAAAAACATTCAAACAACGATTTTGTTTTGTTAGTATAATCCCGTGTTTATGCATCTAGTGTTTACGTGCATCGACGTCACAGTGAACCTTATTGAAATGTTGATTTTCCTTTTAATGCTAAGTCGGTTTATTGCCTTTATACGACTTTGGTCACAATGAACAAAACGACATTCAAATAGGCATTACCATGCAACAATACAGCTTCTTTTGTAAGTAATAGGTACTTCATAATCAATCATATGCAATGAAGAGACAAAATTAATGGAAATCTACATCAAATCGGCGCCTTGCCTCTACAGTTCCAGTGCGAACGGCTAAGCTATGGAACTCTTATCTATAAAATGTGTGTGTGTCCGGAGATTGTGGGGGGTTTGGGTTGGGCCGGCATGGCAGTGACAACTGACCAGTTACTGGCCCGTTGTCACAGCGACTTGGGCTTATCTTTCCCTTCCCATCAGGTGTAGGGAAGCCTATAAAAAGAAAACTCTTTGCCAGAGTCGGTGTTCATCTATAGATATCATGATCAGATTTTCAAGGCGACAGTGAATCTGTACTTGTTGGGAGAGCGCCCTATCGTAGGCTTTAACGCCGTTTAACATCAGGCGAGTCAAGCGCTACTCATTTACTTATACATAAAAAAAGTAACGGTCCACAGAGGAATAATTATATATACAATGTTCGCGGAAACAAAGACATTGCAAATTTTAATTCCTTTGCTGTCCTCAGTGAAAAATAATGAGTCACGCGACCGTGAGACTGTACAGTAAAAATAATTTTAGACCGAATATTGGCAAGGAATCCGCTGCGCATTGAGGGGCGTGGGCCCCTGATATGATCCGATTTTCGGAACAATTACCTTCCATTTTACATAATAAGTATTAGGTATGCATTATTTTAGCGGTAGAATTTAAGTGCTAAACATTGGAATTGTTCTTGATATCTAATATACAATAGATAATCAAAGTTATTGTAATGCTATTAGTACTTAATAGATACATCTATGGATAGTTTTAAAATATTATCGACAGATAGTATGCTGCGGATAGTACAGTATAGCAATCTAATGGTCGGTGATTTGACGTTGCACAGCTCGCAAGAACAACAAAGGGGTTAAACTTGTAAGAACAACGCATGTTAACGATCGATGGATCGACGCGACGGTTTGTTGTTTCGACCGTCGTACTACACGCAACAACAACAACACAAACATGCAAGAATTCGTAGTTTTCGAGGTCGCGGCCGGCGTTGGCCAGCTCCAGCACGGTCCACGGGCAGTATCGCCGGGTTGTCGTTCTGACCGTCGTTCTACACACAACAACAACACAAACCTGCAAGAACAGCGCATGCGCCTGCTCCGCGCTGTTGAACTCGTAGCTCTCGAGGTCGCGGCCGGCGTTGGCCAGCTCCAGCACGATGTACTGCTGGTCCACGGGCAGTATAGCAGGGTTGTCGTTCTCTGAACCGTTGCACTCGTCATACAACTCCCACAGGTCGAGCAGACGCGACGGGTACGCGCCGTACACGCAACGCACTGCTAGCACCTGCCGGATGGAGGGGCGTGTTAACAATGCTATGGGAGGTAGGTACAGATCAATGATTGAGAGTTATAAATAAATAACCCAAGACAAGACATGCCACGCTGGGCCACACAGCGCCACCTAGCCCCAAACTAAGCCGAAGCTTGTACTATGGGTACTAGACAACTGATAAACTTACTTATATACTTTTTTTTGTAAATAAATACATATTATACATAGAAAACACCCAGACCAATACAAACAGACATGTTCATGAACACAAATGTTTGTACTGTGCGGGAATCGAACCCACGACCCTTGGCTCAGAGGGCAGAGGTCACTACCAAATGAGCCACCGAGCCTGTCATTAAAGTGAACACGTGTACAGTTAAAACATTAACACGCGTTTATTTTTGTTATTTTTTTTTTGTAAGCAAGTATGCGCGCAGCCGACCTCTTGGTGTCTGCTGAAGACCAGGGCTTGTAGGCTAATTTAATAACTCGAATCGAAAACGAACGTTCGACGGACGGATCGCGTATTAATTCCTCCCAATTGTATTCGGAAACTAACTAAAATGGGAGGGATTTATAGGGCAAAAATACGCGATCAGTTCAACGAACGATCGTTTACGATTATTAAAGTAGGGGCCCAGTATCGAGGTTTCTTCTAAGTTACGTTGGCTTATTATACCGAGTAGACAATTTTTAGTGTCACACTGTACTGTATTGTTCCTTAATGTAAATCTTACTTTTCAAGTAATACTAATAAACGTCTTTGTCTCTTCCTTTCAATTTGCGCTTTGCGTATGGCAATACTTAGAAATCTATACTTATAATAAATCTGTAGAGAGGTCAATTCTGTACATTAAATATATTTTCAAAATAACTATCAGGGGATGATTAGTGATCGATACTGATGCCAAAAATGCAATCAGTAAAATTTTTGTCTGTCTGTCTGTCTGTCTGTCTGTCTGTCTGTATGTTCGTTATAGAAACAAAAACTACTCAACGGATTTTAACGAAACTTGGTACAATTATTTTTCATACTCCTGGGCAGGCTATAGGGTACTTTTCATCACGCTACTATTAATAGGAGCAGAGCAGTGAAGGGAAATGTTAGGAAAACGGGAGAAATTTTTTGAACGCGCATCTCTTAAAAAACTACTGCATGAAATTGAATACGATTTTCACTAATGTATTACTAGAGGTCTAACTTAAAACTTAGGTATAGGTATAAATATTTTATGGAAGTCCGTTATTTTTGAAACCCGATATCCAAGCGTGCGACGCCGCTGGCACAGCTAGTTTAGAATAGAATAGATTTATTTGCTAAAGGTATGGAACAAAGAGATCCTTCAATATAAAAGTACATACATAACCAACATTGGCATGCAAATTATCTATATATTCCCCTTATATGAGGACATATACCCTCATATGAGGACGCGGTTAAAACCGACCGTCAACTAATTTAACGAATGATTAATAAGGAGCTATTTATAAACGAATTTTATTTTTAGTTGCTGCATTAATAATGAGTAATGACACATAAAATTATTGCCTAAAGATTGCACTGATAACTCAAACTTGCGTCTGCCAACTTTGTGATAAAGTATGGACTTTCTTTTAATCGTCCATATCTTGCTTGATATCCTATCGCCAACGCATGTAATTCCGACTAATATGTGCCTCGTAACTTTGTTATCCTATGAAGTCACGTTTATAAAATTAAAAACCGGATATAATAAATTCTTTTTAATATCCAAGATAACTGTAAATATACACTGCAGAAATAGCTATAACAATATGTACTTAACACCTGTGAAGTGACTATAGTCATATAGACTAGTATGATGGCGATGACAACAGACAAGTGATTGATTTGGTTGCTTGTCCGTTGCCGCAGCGACTTGGGCTTCACTTTCGCTTACCATAGGGCCATTATGCTGAGCTACTATAAAACCTACTTGTAAATACAAACTTTATTTATATTTTTTATCATTTAAAAGACAAACAAATATATGGGCACATTACTTCCTAGATAATACTTAACGGAACTGTTTGACATAACAACAAGATTTTATTACTTGTTTTTTTTATTGCGTTCTAAGATAAATATTTCCTGCCCTACCTGACACAAATAGTACTGTCGTCAACTTAAAATTAGAACAGTACCAATTATCTAATTAATTAAGCAAAAACGAACCTTTTGCACAGTGAAACGACTGTGATATATGATAGTGAAACAGACATGATAAATAATATCAATTTAGGCAAATCGACAGATACGTCGTCTTATAATTCTGCCCCAGTTTGCTTATCAAATATTAGCAATAATTACATTTGTAATGAATGTACCACTGTATAGAAAAAGTGAATCATGCTTTTGTATGTGTACAATTGTCGTTCTTTCAACGTAAATATTACGTTTCGTTACCGGCGTTTCGTATGAATGAGTCAACAATGTACTTTGGCCTGGTTGAAAAATGCCCGCCATGTAGATTAGAAAGCGAGTTATGGTTATGGCGTGGATCCAATGACATTGTGTGAAAATTGATTTGCAAAAATTGTGTACACACGATTAGGTGAATGTGGGAATGTAGGTTTATCTTATTAATATTACGTAACTCTGAAATTCTTAGCGATCGCGATCACATTGAAAATGATTATTTTTAATAATTAATTATTAAATGTTTGATAGATAACAATATATTTTCGTTAAGACAAATAAAAGTAAAATAAAGATGTTTTCTCTACAACTCGTCCGTGTGCCTTATTTCTGAATTAAATGACTAAACTGATTTTGCCAGAACCTTGGAATATAACTAACAATATAATAGAGTAATCCATATTATGGATTACCTTTTAAAGGCGATCAAATTTCTCCGCAAACATTTCATTTTAAATGAAACATTCTACAAGAGGTCATGGTTGACGATATACAATTAGGCGTTTTGGTTTTTTTATATATAAGATGACAATGCTAATGCCCAGAGTATAAGTCATCTAACAGCTGTGTTTCATGCTAAGTGCCTTCCACTGTTGTTTTAGTCACGAGACCTATAAACAATAAACATACCGGTAGGTACCTACGTGTGTTACCGTCGCCTATTAACGACCCACACCCGTTATTGATACGCGATTCAAGATTCCATAAAACAAACGATCGTAAAAGAATTTAATGTGTGTACACGGAAACAAAAGCTTCTGTGCGTGCATCACTTATCCTATTATACTGTAAAAGTATGAGTCAGCTGAGAGACTTTGCTTCTTAACACGGAACGATGTTCTAAATAATAAACGCGCGAAATGAATCATCAGTTTAAGTAGAAATAGAAAGCAAATCTACGGCGTAAAAAATGGACAAGAAAAATAGAACACTTTTTTTACTTTAATTTCTTGATGTTTGGATTTTGTACAGTAAGCCCATTGTGGCATTTGATCCAGTTCAACAGACATACAAATGATGTGAATAATAATAGTCCTATATACCCTGTTAACATAAAAATTATGGCACCTCCTTTGCTAGACATTGCAATAGAAAAAAAGGCAGGTAAGGCATTAACAACCTGCTCTATTGTTGCGAAATATGTATAGTACACACAATGCTTAACCCAAGGCAGGTAGCATTTTTTTTTTTAATTTTCATACAAGTTAAGGTCATGTCTCATGGATGTCTTCAGTCAAGGAATATGTGTCAGGTGACAATTACACAATGACCTTAGTGTCTGTATTGCCATTTTATGGATATTTCCTACAGATTGTAGTATTCAAATGAACATAATTAAAATGAAAACCTTTTACACATGTGAAAACTACAATATTAGGGTCATCACTAGGGTCTATTGAGGCCACACACAACACAGAAGTGTTGTGTCAGTTAATTATCTTTGAAAAAACAATAAAGAAAAGTGACTTATGACAAAACTTACCTCATTAAAAATATCAGTTGCATTCTCTACAGAATGTAAATCCAAGGAGTCGGCGCTTTTTCCCTCATCAAATTCGCGTTGTATCTCATCTATTGGAGCGCGTAGTGCGCTCAATTCCCTAAAAAATAGATAATGTATTAAAAAAACAAATCATGTCTTGAATATTATGCCATTAGAAAATAGACTATAGGTATAATACCTATAAATATGGCGTATACTACGCCACAATTAAAATATTTTGTCATCTCCACCTGTTTACATTCACATGCTTCCCACTTTCCTGCTCACTTCCCGTCCCAACAGGTCTTAATGTAAATGATGCATTTCACTTATTCTCGAAATTCAACCAGATACTCAAAAAATGTCTAACATAACTAGGAATGCACTTAAAGAGTTTTTTTTTAAAGCCTCTTATTTGATTACCACAAGATTCTGCTGTTTGATACAGAAACTTCAAGAGTTCATTCTAATGTGACCATTACCTATGACATAATGACTAGGCTAATGACGTAATTTTAAAGTAAATGATATTATTTTAAATGGGCAGGGAAATGATTATTCTCCTAATTTGGTTTAATAATAGTGCATAAGAGGTAACTTACATATCTTTCGTAAATAATAAAAAAATCTTAACTGATAGATAAGTATGCAAAGATGGCAAACATTAAATTATTTATACTAAGAAAAATAGTTATTGTATCAATTGTATGGTATTTTGAATCATCCAAATAGGTGCAGGTCCACAAGCTGCGGAAAAGACCCCAATAGTTTATAAAAACTTTTAAGTTGTTAAGCTGTGATGTTTGTTTTTTTGTTTGATTATTGTTTGTTTGTTTGAACGCGCTAATCTCAGGAACTACTGGTCCGAATTGAAAAATTCTTTTTGTGTTGAATAGACCATTTATTGAGGAAGGCTTTAGGCTATATAACATCACGCTGCAACTATTAGGAGCGAAGAAATAATGGAAAATGTAAAAAAAAGGGAAAAAAATAACTATTCCACACGGACGAAGTCGCGAGCACAGCTAGTGTAAATATAAAACCAATCCAACAGGACTCAATAAGCAAAAGTGTACAATCAAATGAAACTTACATAGCAATCACAATCTCAGATATAATCTCTTGGAAGTCCTTCTGACGTTCCCCATTGACTTTCGTGGTGCCTGCGATTGGGACAATCTTCATTACACGAGCACGTCCATCTCCGGCGCGCCACAGGAAGACTTCACCGTAAACACCTTCGCCGATCTTGCGGCAATTTTTCAAGACCCTAGCCGAAAATGTTTAATAGTAGGTGATAGATTCTTTTTGCACACCAAAGGCAGTTGACTTACGGCCATATTCACAAATGTTACTATGCATCTATTATTAAGTGCATTACCCTAGTTAGTTTGATTGGGCCGTTATCTGAAACTCAACGACTATTTTGCGTGGGGTGGGCCGGATTTGTTTAACTACCCTAAAACCTATAGGATTTTGGGCACTGTGCACATCACATAGTAATGTTTGTGAATACGGCCATTAAAATTTAATATGAAGACAAATTGAAGCACAAATTAGGTGGTTTCATCACTAATTCAGCTATGTGTGGAACGGATACTAAGTATGGCTAAAGCACTGGTCAGTGTTCTTGCTCAAAAAGCAGACAAAGTGAGGTTAGAATCCCTCATATTCAGGTTAATTTAGGAAATAAGCTTTCTAAATTTCTTCTAGCCCGAATACTTATTGGCTAATAATATGTAATTAAAAATAAAATTATTTTAAAGATTTTTTTTAACATTTCTCAATGTAGGGTAATTTCTAATTTGTAGGTACGTACATACAAAATAGCAGTGTCTTAAATACAAACACCTACAGTTGCCAAAATATTAACAGTTAGCTAATTAAATTCAATAACATACAGATGTTTAACAACAATGCCACCTTTTGCATTGCCTAGATATTTTTTTTTATATATTACAAGGTCAAAGCATTGACGCGCTAAATTACTCATGTGTAATGTATACTCACGCTTCTGGATAGCATTCATCGAATAGGATCGCGTCGCTCTGACTGCATCGACGCAACACGTAGTCTCTTGCAGTAGATACGCGATTCGAAGTATCATGGAAATTCTCTATTACAGTGACCTCGTGCTCCGAGTCAGCGATTGAGAGCTTGGAAAGCTCGATAATCGTATCATCACAATCCTCGTTCAGAAATCCTGGAAAACACCAGACCGCGTCAGAGAATGCAACCATGACAGAAGGAGGAAGTGATTGACGAACTTTCCCTACGCGTAATCGTATTACGTAGACGCCGACGAGAAATCACGCCACCACATTTTAAAATTATCAATCTAGCACTGTTCAATTACCTGTGTATTGCAGGGAAAGATGCATGCACTTGGCTTTAGACACTTTTTGTGGAACAAAGGGGCAGAACCAAGCTATTATCCCGTTACGGATAATGAATGGTAGTCAAATCGATTAAACTAAAACACAAAGTCTCAACACAATGTAAAAGTTCACACTGCTATTATTTCAGAATAATAGCACTTAATATCACTACACGTTGTGTAATACCACGCGATTTATTAAATAAAAATAAAATAAAAATTATGGACAAAGACCCTACGCAGCGTCTTCTTCCGCGAAATCGACGAAAAGCACAGATTAAAAATAAATGTTCGTGTTTCAATATTTCTACTAAAAGTGTTGCCATATTTGACTGCAAATACTACCGAATAGTAGAATTTGATTAAGTTTAGGTGCCGATTAACACAAATACTTCGTTTCGATAAATAAAAGAAAATTCGATTCGATTTACCCCTTAAATCTTCAGAAACAGCAGTCGTGCCTAAACTTAGTCTCGAAGTATTGGGCTCCTGTAACAAATGCGCGTTTTATTAAAACGGATTCAATTAGTTATAGGTACATATTTATTATGGAAATATAAAAATATCGAATACATACTTTTATAATCCGAATCGTAGATCTACAAGGTTTAGACACAAATGTACTCCTGCGACTAATAATTGATTCATTATGAAGTGAACCTGTTGGAATAAAAGTCACTTTTATAATTTTAACAATTAAAATTAATTTATTTTAGATTGTAATACTAACCTGACATTACACAGAAACTTTGGGTGGAAGTGACAAAATGTGTTTTGAAGTGTAACGGTTTTGAAAATATTATTTTAAAATTAAAAACCATAGATGACATGCAGTAAAGAGGAAAGTTTATTATTCAATTGATAAAAAACTGATTTTGGAAATATGGCAGGCAAAAAAGAATAAAAATGATCTTTACCCTTGTCTTGCAGTTCAATAGTGTTTATAACACTTTGTCTATATTTCCTCCCTTTACTAGTGACATCTTCATCATCCAACATTGACTTGTCACAACTATCAGACATCATAGTGAATCTCCTGTAAATACTAAGAGACCTCTCCCATTTCTTGCCAGGTTGTAGCACTATCCCTGGCTTACCTTCGTCAATAATACTTCTTCTACTCATGTTAGTAACATCTAAATCATTTGCTGTATGTATTCTTGTACTATTACTTCTCATTGTTGAAGTTCTATTATTCTCTATCTCAGTAACAGAGTTATTTATTTCTAAACAGTCTTCTTCAATACCTTTCACTGTTACAGTTAGAACATTTTCATCATTACTATTAACATTATCAGCATCATTTTTTACACCTATATTAGGACTTAAACTAACTTTTGCATTATTGCTTAACACAGTTTTTTCACAATCTGTGCAACTGTAACGTTCACAAGAGTTATTTAAACTGTACATAAGTGAATCATTTGTGATTTCATTTCTTCTTCTAGTAGTCACAAAACTGACACATCTTTCCTCTTCATTGTTACAATTAGAAAATTCACTATCTGTTAGAATACTATTGTCTGTGTCAGAAGTATTTACTAAGCTTTTGTGATTTATTAGAATATTTTCTTTACGGTCTAAGCTTGAGAAATTAGCTGTATTATTTCTAGTAGCATCTGTACCTTCAAAACTGGCGTAATCGTCACTGTCTAACTCATTTGATAATTCGTGGTCAGTGTCTGAATCTAATGTTTTATGTAAATATTTTTGCAGAACAGAATCCTCTTCATTGTTACAATTAGAAAATTCACTATCTGTTAGAATACTATTGTCAGTGTCAGAAGTATTTACTAAGCTTTTATGATTTATTGGAATATTTTCTTTAGAGTCTAAGCTTGAGGAATTAGCTGTATTATTTCTAGTAGCATCTGTACCTTCAAAACTGGCGTAATCGCCACTGTCTAACTCATTTGATAATTCGCGGTCAGTATCTGAATCTAATGTTTTATGTAAATATTTTTGCAGAACAGAATCATTCAATCTCTCTATTACAAGTATAGGAACTTTACTAGCTTCTATGTCATCAAGTTGAGACTCTTGTTCACTGTTACAAGTGTCATATGAAGACTCATTTTCCACCTCTTCAATTTCTGATAAAGTTGCATCTTTCATAACTCTATCTTCATTGCCAGAAAGGTTTTCAATTATGCTATTTGAGTCTTCAAATATTTCATCATCAGATTTGTTTTCCATAGAATCAGTCTCACCAATACCATTTTCATTTTCAATGCAGTCAACAACTTCAAACTTAAATGGTTCATTTGTAAATCCTAAAAATGGTTCAGACTCTGTGGTTTGTAGATCACTGATCTCAATACTAGATATTTCAACATCATTACTATTAGATTTATTTTTGCTAGATTCCTTTTCTTTCTCTTCGGTTCTACTATTGTGAGCTGGCATAAACTGTAATTCAGGGTTTGTGCTACTAGTTTTTTTACGTGAATTTCTATTTCTAATTGTAGATAAATGTATAATAGGGGATGGTGGATTCTCTTCACAGCAAGATTTTTTGAGGGATCCTGCTGTGTTATCTACAAAAACTACACTATCATTTGCGTTCTCCTCCGCGATAGTTGTACAATCTGGACTAGCATTGTTCACACCAAATGCAATTGGTGAGAATTTGTAAATTGATTGACTTCTATATTTTTCTTTAAACGGAGTACTACACGATGGTGAATTAGATGGAGATTGAAAATTTGTTGTCAATCTATGTTTGGCATTGTTAAACAACTTCTTTGCAGAACCAATAGGGGTGTTTCTATGGCAATTGATATTATTTAGAAGTGAAATATTATTAACTATTCTATTTATAGATTCGTCTAGATATTTTGGACTAGGTTTACTCTCTTTTTCTACGAGCAATTCATATGTTCGTAGGTCTGTCACATTTTGAGTGTCGCAATTTTCATTTGAGTTTTCTTTATCAGACTCTGAAATTAAAGATTTATTAGATTTTCTTTGATAATAAATAGATTTACCTTATCAAATGATACTCTTACCAGTGCTATCACTGCTGGAACAATTAATTTTTGCCAGTTTTCTCTTTGTGTAGGTTTTTGCCTCCCTGTAATAAGTGAGAAGTAATTAAAACTAGATATACCTACATAATAGTCCTCTTGTGCGAATTTAACATTGTTTGGTAAATCAGGTACGGAGCATATGCCTAAGGATAACCAATTTCATCAGAGTGTATGACTGTTAAATTATGTTGTCTCATGAACAATTTTCCCTGAACTCGAGAGTGTCTTGAAACTTGCCAAAGGGGATGAGTAACTTCACAAGAATCCACTCCAAAGTTCATTACTCCTAATATAAAAATTGATGTAATATTAATACTTACTGTCTATTAGGAACTCTTCTAATACTATTCCAACTGTTCTTCGGCGAGTCTAACTGGGGAGGCGAGGAAATCAGAAGCTGATCGAACAAATCTTGCGCTTTATTCACTCGTATGGACTTATCTGGAGTCAAAAACACTGAGTGTGATTCAGAATTTCCGAAGGAAGACTCTGTGTCCTTTACTATTCGTTTTACGTATTTTCTCTTGCGAACTTTGTTTGCTGCGGTTCCATAGTGGCTGGAGGATCCAACGCAAGACAGTTCTCGTTTAGTTTGTTTGATATTTTGTATGTAAAAAGCATCGAAAGCTGAACTTTTCTCGTCCATAGCCTGTATCGCGTCTTTAGGGTCTAACGCGCCCGCGGTCTCCTTTTTAGAACGATATGTGCGACGCATTATTAAAACTATTTCATAAATATTACAATATGCTGAAATTTAAGCACATCAATAAATTAAAATCGTATATTCTCAGAGCGAAATTTCATCCCAATCAAAATCAAACGGAAAAACAAACGCGAGACTGAAATTGACGTTATGTTTTTTAATGGTTGTGTAGTTTATGGCTCTGGACATTAATCATATCAGACTTTTTTATTGTTTTGTCTGTGGATGTTTTGATACCAGGCAGGGTTACCATGAATGAGGTCGATAGACATTTTGTTTATCAAGAGAGCTTTTCCAGTACTTGTAGGCATCGTCGTGGGGGTTTCGCACACTCTACAGAATGGAACCCACAACCCCCATGTGTGCTAGTGGGCAGCAACTTGTTGGGATATGGCCGCATGCCCTGCATTAGGCAATGTAAATTAGATCTGCAGGGCTATTTGCAATGCCTATTTCTGCTCGTATTCGGAAACTTCGAATGAACGTCATGCAAATTTGACATTAGTTAGGGTGTACTCAGCACTTCAGCAGCATACTTCAAGGACGTTTATTGGCATACCTACAAAAAAACGGACAGTTTGCTGAATTTTTAAAGTTTTTTTTCTGAATGACTACAATGATAGCCAGACACCTTTTCATCACCACCAGACTGTTGGGGGAGCGGAAGGCTCTCACCCCTAGAAATTTCAAAGAACAACTGTCAGTACCTATTGGTTTTAAAAAAAGGGGAACCTGCACGCCATGCGGTAAAGAAATTGAACGAATGTTGGTTCCAACTTCTTACATGCTCGTCACAAACTCTTGGAGAATTAGGGAGGAAAAGAGGCCGGTGTCATATCTATATTAATAGATACTACTACCGATTTACGACCATGGAACTAATTAATTCAGTATTGATTACCTACTTTTGCGGTTTATAGGTATGGTAATGGTAACATACAAACGTAAAAGTCAATAAAGAGACTATTCGCCAAGTCGTTTCATAGCTGACTTTTACGAAGGCAATAGTCTAGTAGCCGCTCACGCGGAAGAAAGATTCTCATCTCTTTTCCTCATGCAAAAAAAGATGAAACGACTCTAACGGTGACAAAAGTTACCCCGTGGTTAGTAAACTTGTAGGCAGTAGGTACACCTAAATTGTACTAGGTACCTATTATGGACATTGCACTTTTATACCTACCTGCTCTCACCCGGCAAAAACAATAAATTCAGTTTGCAGTAAAGTAGGCTCGATAGATATTATCGTCTCTTTTTCGAATAAAAGAGAGAAAAGGAAGACATTCTCAATTCGACTGTTTTTTTTTTGTTATAATTATGTTTGTTACCACATACCTACCATCTTCGAGAAATGTGAACCGATTATGAACATTCTTTTTTTGTTGGGTGTACGTGTGTGGTTAAAGGGTGTAGGTACTTCATAGTTAAATAAATAAATAACCCAAGACATGCCACGCTGGGCCACACAGCGCCACCTAGCCCCAAACTAAAACGAAGCTTGTACTGTGGGTACTAGACAACTGATAAACTTACTTAGATACATTTTTTTGTAAATAAATAAACAATATACATAGAAAACACCCAGACCAATACAAACAGACATGTTCATGAACACAAATGTTTGTACTGTGCGGGAATCGAACCCACGACCCTTGGCTTGGTCCCAATATCACCATATTGACGTCAGTTTATTTATGCTAAAAATACTGTTATTTTAATAAAATAAAACAAAATAATCAGGTTGACTTACTTCTATTTTTAAAATATACATAGTTCCTGTAGTAATTAAGTCGATACATTGCAGCAAACTACTTAATTATGAATTAGGTACCACATATTAATTACAATAGATTTAATCACCACTAAGTTAAGACCAAGATCACAAGTCTTTGGCTGAATTCCTTTTGCTTAAATCACATGCTTCAACGACCAATGTTTCTATATAGAGTAGCATCTGCCAACATTAACATTATATCTTGTACATAATGTAATAGGTATTTATATTATTAGAAAACTAGATTGATACCTACAAGGACATTTTGAACAGTAAATATAAAAATAGTGTAGGTATGTACTTATTAATATTTTACAATTAATTATATAAATGACCATTTAAGATTTTCGAGTTTTGATTTTTATTATATACAGAGTAATTTTCAAATACAGATAGTATGTTTTACTTCTATATTTTACATGATTTTGTTTTGTTTTTGTATGGTAAATTAAGTTCAATATAGCAATATATGTATAGCAAATAGGTTGTGATGTCGCATATCACCCAAAACATGTTTTTGTAAGAATTTTGATGTCAAATAAGAGTGACACAGTTTTACAAAACCAAAATACAAATATTAAAACATAGGTTCTAGTAAATTAACTACCATATTACATTTTTTGATTAAGCTTGCTCCCTTTATGTTTAACTATGCATACACGCCTTTAAAGCAGCGATTACGAATCGTCTAGCTTCATAATTTTGTAGATAAGCTTTTGTAAATAAAGACGTTCAAGACGCCTGAAACTGCCCAAATTTAGTACATAATAAAATTATAGATAGGTACTTACAAATAAATAACAATTCAACCGATAAATCTCTTGGTTCTGAATTTTAACATTTCATTTAGGTACTATTAAATTAAAGAAAAATTATAAGTTTTCTTATGGTTTTAAATTGATTTGTAAAATCCTATAATACTGTAAAAATAAAGGAATATTTACGGACACTAAACTACAGAAAAAGACAACATATTTATTTTCGTATACTTCATATAAAATAACAACTCGTTCAAAACCAAGAGGTAAATATAATAAGGAATGGCCGTTACACAGTCATAGAACTGTGATTTTTACAAATAAAATATTTCTTAAAACTAATAACTGTTTGTCATAACAATAAGGCAAAGTAAACAGGAAAATACGAAAGTACCTAATAGTAAATTTTAGAAAAACATATTTCAGTTAGTCAACATACATAATTACAATAGAATGTAAGCTAAACTTATAATGTAAGGATACATTACAAACCAACAAAGATGTTTTGGCCCATGGTTGAAATGAGAACTAACGCCCGCCCTTTAGGAAGCGTCACTTTTGACGTTAATTTTCGACATATTTGTTTCACAGTAATGCTCTCATGTCAATGCCAGTGACATTATGTCTCCTAAATAAAATAAAATGTGTGAACAAGACAGACCGACTAGGATCTTTTGGAGCGATGTCGAAATCGGAACTAATACAAAAAATATCGCCTCTTATACAAAACGTCACATTTAGAGTTGGTTCTTGTCAATTTGCTGCATATTAGTGCACTCTTGTAAATGTTACCCACGCGCCTAAAATTTTTTGTAACCCCCTGTACTTTATTTCTATTAAAATACTTACATTATAAGATGAGGTAATCCTGAACCTTCAGACCAGTATGTTTTGACATGTCACATTGCCATGAGCCCGTTACATAACAAAAATGTCAAAAATCAACGTCAAATATGACGTTTTGTTTATGGGCGAGCATTTTATGGAAAATACTATTCCTATTTTGGCCATGTGACACAACATCCTTGTCAATTGATATTTTGATTAGTATGATATGAAATTTGGTACTGTAGGTAAAGTCATAGCGACATTTTTTTTACATCAATGTTTCTTCGAGGGTATAATTTATTGCAATAAGTTGCGCCTATTATAATACAAAATTATGTTATACCTACCTACTACCACTTAACATACTTGTAAAACATGAGTTTAAGCTTGTTTAATTTAATAAATTTATTTCTTTAAATAATATCTTCCATGGTTCATTTGCTAAATTATTATTTAAATGAAAGTATCACAATGTACAATTTCGACACTTAGAGATTACTCTATTACCTACCTCATGTATCATATGGAGCCAAACCATAGTTGTTTAATGCTAAAACAGTTACGTTTATTGCACATTCACAATAATAAAACATTTATTTAATAAAAAAAAACACCCACCATTTTTACACAATCCTTAAAAATCTAAACCAGAAAAAAGATTATAATAAGAGGGCAGTCATTTATCTGAATGTCGACATGTATTAAAAGTTAGTCATACCAATGAATGAACAAGAATGTTGGAATGAAGATAGCATTATGTTTCCAGCCTAGAGTTGCCTCTCGATAGATGACGTCATATTAATAGTATCATTACTGTCTATAGTACTCAATCCGATACTATCAATACTAATGGTTCCGATACTATTAACGGTCAATAGAATGTTTTCGAGTCTACTAATAGCTCAGATTATCAATAGTTTCCTAAACTGCAGTATTATTAAGCAAAACAGCAGTAGTACTAGTACTGCAGTAATTGAAAAACGACAATATTGGCGGCTATTGAACTATCGACAGTGTCTAATAAATATAGTATCGAAAAAGTCAATATCGATAGTAGTTTTAATTAATAAGTCGATAATAATATCGATTCGACATATATCATCGGTTTATTAATACAGTATTGTGATGCAATGCAATAGTATAGTTACAATAATTTATTTGTACAATCGATTCCTAGCGTACAGTCAACTATCGTTAGGGAAACTATAATTTATTTATAGTTATGCAACTCTAGTGTCGGCCTTGTATTAATTCCATTAGGTTTAAGACCGGTGCCACACCAAACCGTAGTTAGATGGTAGCATATTCTTAAAATTATTCACAATAATAAAAGCATGTAATTGGTTCATATCACTTATAATATAACCCCTAGACTATATGGCGGTTGGAGCATCTAGGTAGTCTGAGATAAGGAAGTCATGGCTAATTTATGGAAATTAATGGCTTTAAGACAGACCTGATCGTTACTGCCAGCTGATGCAGACTAGTAAGTAAAGAAACCCTTGAGCAAATTAATCTTGGGTAATAATAAGTTACCTATGTTGGGTTTTAAATATTCTCAGCCAATCATAATTATAACAGGTTAGTTGCTGGAAAAAGTTTATATCAGGAGATTTTATATTTTCAATGTCCAATGAAATGTCACAGTGCTGCTGCCACAATAAAAGTCGCCCATTCTATAGAAAAACTCTGTTAAGGCATATTTTGGTCAATTTTTGAGTCTCATTTTCTCTTTGTCACAAGCCGAATAGATTCAAATATAAAACATAGAGCACATACAAATTAATAGGATAAAATGAAAGAATATACAAAACACATTAAAAATTGTACATTAATACATAACACAGAACTCTTAGTTCACTTTGGCATGGCTCCAGCCGTAATTTGTGCAGACAACCAAGTCCTCAAAATATCACATGAATTTGAATAAATTCGACCGAATCATACCTTACATTATGAGAACACATCTATAGGGCGAGGCGACATGGTAGTCAGGTTTGGGTGCGTTGGACTAGCTAGTGGGTCGCTAGTGTGAGATTCATTTCTCTTCGCTTCAATCGTTGCTTGTTTTACAGCCTCCTTATATGGACCCCTCTTTTTCTTATTAAATCGTACCTGGAATCACAAATTATACATTACATTAAAAACTGGTTTATCACTTACTGATGTCATTGCATACATAATTTGCAATATGCACCAGAGATAATATGATTATTGTAGGGTAATGGACAAATAAAAGGAATCAAATACGGATGATGACAAGGTATGAAAATGAAGAAAATAATTAGTCCGTCTCTTAGATAATAAAAAAATATAAGACCCGTATTTTTTGTTTTGTCGAAATAACAAGAAAATACTTAGATATAGCGCATTAAAGTTACGGAGTGGGGGCTAACTACGTCACGTTAGAGTATATTTTGTACTCTAACGTGACGTCATGTGACATTTAAAATCAATGTATCTTCGTAAGTTTTTGAACAAGAGGCAAAATAAAAAATACGTATCCAATATTTTTCATTAATCTATCTGATGGACATTAAATTATTTTTTAGTCATCATCCCAATTGCACTACAATGGGTTACTAACCTTATAATCTTCTAAAAATGGACTCAAACTATCACATGGCATCAATGAAGATGTGGTTGAAGCGTACCAAGCTACATGGGCTCGCGATGTAGGTGTTACACTGAGGACCCGTCCTGGCCACCATGGGAAGCCTACAACTTTCCCCCAAACTACATCGCCTGGCGACACCCGGAGTAGTCGCCCTCCACTACCCTCAGGCCCATTTGCCGGGAAGTCAGGTACTACTTCACTCTCACAATCCTCAGAACCGCTTTCTGATCCATCCTGCTCATTACGACGCTCATATGAATTACTGCTTAGTCTCCTTAAACTAATTGACAGTTTCTGATTCAAACAATCCTTTATATCACTAAAATAGTCAATACCGTCACCCTCACTACATTTACTCATGTTTTCATCACGCTTCTTTTGAACTTTGTACTTTTTTTTATGTTTCACCCTATGTTTGTGTTTTTTCTCTAAGGGATCTGTGGTGGGTTGATTGGAAACATTATTACGAGGTGATAAAGCACCTATATGTTTGGGAGACTGACCTGTCCACATCTCTAACTTGTCTTTGTCACCGGAACTGTTTTTCTTTGCTTGTTTTTTTGCCTTTTTCATCGCTTTTTTGGCGGCCTTCACATCAGGTTTTTGGGGTTTTGTCATATCGCAGGAGACGCCTGAATCTTCATTAAAGTCGCCAGATAAAGGTGGTATTTTTACGACAGTGCCTTCTCCTTCACCAAAACATATTTTGAGGGTTCTTGCACTAGAAAACATAGAGCTAAATGATGTATCATTACCATTATCACTGTCGTCTTTAGAGTCAGGCCTATCACACATATCCCCTTCAGGTACGCTTACAAACGCGAGCTCTCGTGTCTTTTCACCCTCACTACATTTATCACTTTTAGATCTGCTATTTGATCTCTCATTATTCCTACCAGAACCTCTAGTGCTACCTTTTATGGCGTTATTTATTTCACTCGGATCCAACCGCGAAAGTTTGGGAATAAGCATGCTACCCATTAGATACTTTTTCTCCCGAGCCGATGACTCAGACGTTTCAATCACGTCTTCGTCATCTATGGAATCTAATTTGCGTTTTTTGGACACGTCCACATTTTCACTGTTCTCGTTACAAATACCTTTGCAATTGGAACATAGCACTTTCCGGGGGCGAAGTCTAACCGTCATCTTTTGCCTCTGTTGCGCTTTGCCCTTGGATCCAATTTTTTTAGGTTTCTGCTCATTTCCAATAGCGTATTGAGGCTCCTGGTATGTGAACCTTTGACTTGCTGACAAAAGCTTATCGCCATCATTTTCGGTTGCTGTAGCCTGCTTATTAAATGCTGGGTGAAGGCTATATACTCCAAAAGGCAAATTACTGTAAAAATATTGGTAAATTAGTGTAAATACCCAAAGTTTCAAGCATCAATCGATAAAGTTAGTTGTCGATATCTCCAGTACCTACCCTTTGTTAGAGTCTAGAAGCACACCCTGAAACTTTTTATTCTCACTGCAATAGGACACCACAATTAAATCGGCTAAAGCTTCATCCACATTTACTAAAATTTGAGAATTCTTTTGAATCGTCATATCGGCTGTTGCTACGACAGCCGCCATATTTTTATTAGAATTTGTCCATTGCGGTCCGATTCACGTTTTACAATAATTTATTAGAAACTCTTCAAATTCATATGACGTATAATTAAATGTTTTCATTATTCTATTTTACTTCACATTGAATTTGTCGTAGTAATTATCAGAATTTATCACTCAAGTTCAATGATTTCTGTACGCAGGTACCTACGGAAAAATATGCAATGACAGTTGGTGAGATTTGAGAACTGTCAAATTGATTACTTGAAAAATCAGTCAGCTGTTCGATTT
This sequence comes from Conogethes punctiferalis, assembly GCA_031163375.1. Classification (NCBI taxonomy): domain Eukaryota; kingdom Metazoa; phylum Arthropoda; class Insecta; order Lepidoptera; family Crambidae; genus Conogethes; species Conogethes punctiferalis. Next base: position 539,658 of record CM062086.1, read on the forward strand.
GATTGATCGTGCGTGTGTTTTTCTATTGGAAGTAGATTTAGGTATATTAATTCGAATTTACATTTTACTGCAGGAATAAAACCACAGTGAGTATAGAAAAGAACCAAAATTTTAAATAGAGTCGCTGGAGTAATTTGTGAACTGCCATTAAAGATAACTTACATAACTTTTGTGTTGTTATTCATCTCGCGAATTTTTTCTCGTATTTGCATTTATTTCGTTTCAAGGCCTTTAAGTAATTTAGTTTTTAAGAGCGCGAAGTACATGGTAATCTTGTAAAGGTAATTAGATAAGTGTTGAATGTTTGTACAACACAATCGGAAATTAAAGGTAAAACTGTCTTGTAAAGGTGTTGTTTCATCAAAGGCTGCATATCATAATTCTGTAATCTTCATGTTTATGACCGGTTTTATAAATATCAGACGTTGGACTTTAGCTTACGAATTCTGTTAAGATTTTTTGTTGTTTTGCACTTGAAATATTAGGTACCTAATCATTTTTACCTCAGTATAATATCCCTATTTCGTCCTAGGTCCAATATCGGGAGACACTGTCCATGATATGGTATATGATATGGTAGGACTGGTTATTACAATAAAGAAATTGATATCAGACCTTCACCAACAAATATTTTGGTTCAAGTGTTAAGCCTATAGCATGGATGAAATGATGAGTCCCAATTTGATTCCCAAATGCTGTTATGGAAGGGTGTCTCTCATATAACCATAATCTGGTATTCCTAGTATAATAGAAAACATCAGCTTGAGAACAGGTGGTTGCTGTTAATTGAAACATTTATTAGTATACCTACCAAAAAATTTCCTTGTAATAAAAATTGTCTGTTAAACATTATACATTATTGTTTTTGCTTGGGTTATTGGAATCTAGATGGCATTGCAGCGATGCTTGTGTGGAAGGAACAAATATCATATGATTGACATGACATTGAATAATAATCTACAAACATCCATGCAGAGGTTTTACAGGAGTTTCTAATTAACTAGTGATTAAGTTTGTGTATTTAATTAAGTTTGTTACAGTACTGGCAAATTCTAAAGTAAATAAAAGTCAATAAATAAAGATAAAACAGTTTCCAATTTTCCAAAGTATCATTTAGTTTTAATCAACCATAATAAAATCGGAACATGGGCTTGCTATTAAACATATTTATTGGCCAAATTAGACGTCAAATAGTTTTGTAGAACATTGATAAACATTATTCCGTGATGAAAATGAATATTTTTAATTCTTTTTAAACATGGAAAGATAGCTTTGATGTGACATAACATTTTCCTTCTACATCAAGCTAGATCTGCACTATAATTGAGTTATATTTTTTTTTATTGTTAAAAGAAAGTTTGATTTCCTCAAGGCAACATTTTAAGACTATTAATATTTTTTTTTACAGACAATGTCCAAATTGGAAAGGATTGATATTACCCAGCCACTGTGGGACCAGAGCACCTTTGTAGGAAGATTCCGCCATTTCGCTTTTATCTCGAACCCGCTACTCTCGTTGGTGTCTGAAAATGAGCTGCATGAAGCTAAGGACCTGTATATAAAATATAAGTAAGTTTGTTTAATTAAGTACACCCATACTATTATGTATTATTTTTTAGTTATTAAGTACTTCTTTTTCTTTATTGACCTATGCTAGTACAGCTGGGCAAAGGTCTCATCGAAACTTTTCCACTGTTTTCTAACTATAGCCTGATAATGAAGTTCTTTAATAGATCGTCGCGCCATCTTTTCTTGGTGATAGTTGTCTTGTGACGCCGATCGTTTGACGATCCCTGTCATCATCCAAGTTCTTATAGCATTCTTATATTTGATAGTAACATTTTTCGAATTAGTGTTTCAAGATATAAGTCACGCCTACCCCTCTGGGAGAAAGGCGTGACGTTTATGTTAACTATCCATATCAATCATTCAATCAGCCTATTGTCGTCCACTGCTGAACGTAGGCTTCCTCCAGAGAACGCCAATCATCCCGATCCTGGGCAATCTGCACCCACTCTCGGCCAGCCATCTTTCTCAAGTCATCATACCACCATGTGGGCCTCCCTCCCAAATTCAAACATGAGGGCGTCCTACATTTCGTTTACCAAAACAAGGTGTCCATTCCGACACCATCCTACTCTATGGTCAATCGGCTGGAGTCATGACCTGCCCCTTTCCACTTCATTATGCAAATTCGGCGCGCAATGTCAGTTACCTTAGTTCTTTGTTCGTAGCTACTCATATGATAGTATACAACATTGTAATATCTAGTAGGTATTATGACTTATACCTAAGTATGTATTGTAAAATATTTTACCCCACATTACAGAACAGGGAGTATTGTTTTTTTGGAAGGATAATGAAAGGGGTGTAAGGGAGCAAATTTGTCCCTTTTCCCAACACTTCCCTACACTGCTCTGCTCCTATTGATTGTAGCGTGATGAAAAGTACATATAAGTACTACAACCTGCCCAGGAGTATGTTTATATAACCTGCCCAAGTTTCGTTAAAATCCGTCGAGAAGTTTTTGTTTCTATAAATAACGAACATACACACAAACAAAAAATTTACTGATTGCATTTTTGGCATAAGTATTATTAGTTAGTTATTTTGAAAATATATTTTATTATGTACAGATTTATTATAAGTATAGATATAGATTACACAGCGTTTCTGATGCAAAGGCCCTTTACACAGGTCAGGACAAGAGCCGAAGGGGACCACTTACGACCAGGTGGTGAGAGCCAAGCAGCTTTACGAGTCTGCCTTCCACCCGGACAGCGGGGAGCTGCAGAATGTATTCGGCAGGATGTCCTTCCAGATGCCCGGGGGATGCCTCATCACGGGCGCCATGTTGCAGTGGTATAGGTAAGATGGATAGTTGTGTAGGAATATAATTATGCTTATGAAAAGTGGGATGTAAGGGAGCGGCCTATCATCTTTTCGCTCCAAGCCAACCTCAACTGCCCGTGGTGCATCCTGCCGAATAACAAACGAGGCGCTGGCAACCGACTGGTGGCGGTATAACCATCACAATTGAAGGCGTAGCTAAATACTAAAGACCGGTGACGGGCAGCAGCGTCACCAGAGCAGAAGCTACGCCCTGCGATCGCCAACCCGCCTGCCCAGCGTGGCGATTACGGGTATATCCTCCAGATGTTTGCTCTAAGTGGCGAACAACTGGAGAGGCCTATGTCCAGCAGTGGACTGTAATAGGCTGATGATGATGATGATATGAAAAGTAGAACTTCTCATGAGTTAGGTGATCGTGCTCGGGGACCGCGGTCTGACGCGATGACGTACTGTTTTACGGTAAGTTTGTCGTATATGTCACCGTACGGTATTTACAATTTTATGAAATGAAATGAAATAATTTTATTTGGAGCATAATACAGGATAAACCTTATGAATAGGTAACTTACTTAACTACAATAAAATATTTTCCTTCAAAAAGGCTGTCACTCAGTATAAGTAGCGGCGCGGGCGCACCGCGACCCTGGTTTTCAGTGACACCAGGAATTAGAGTGCTACATGCTTGGACGATTTTACATCGGACTAAATAGTTTTTTACGGTGACATATATGTATAATATATATGAATACTAGCTGCTGCCCGCGGCTCTGCCCGCGTGAATATTCGTATAAAACATAGCCTATGTGTTAATCTGATGTACAGACTATATTCCTCTAAAGTTTCATTAAAATCCGTTCAGTAGTTTTTGCGTGAAAGTGGAACAAACATCCATCCATCTATCCAAACAAACTTTCGCGTTTATAATATTAGTAGGATTAGTAGGATGCTAAGCAGTGATGGCGCAGGACTAAAACTAAGGCTGTGGTTCTATTGAGGCGAAGCGGAGCAAAGCGTGTACCGCGATTCACCAATCACATGGCATGGGCATGGGATTCAATGTGAATATACAGTTCGTCAGTTCAGTTTTTTTATACTACAATAGTCGTAAAAGACTTTTCAAACTTACACACACGCACGTTACTTGAAGAGAGGTAGGGCATAGCGAATCTTCGCTCGAATTGAGCCGCCCGTCCGGGGAAGGACCTCCACCCTATAGAATACCGCAGTCAAATGACCTCTGAGTCGTGTTTCTGCCGGTGAGTAGGGTTTCCGGAGCTCCTGGGGGGTTGGGGTTGGGCCGGCATGGCGGTGGCAACTGATAGGTAACTGACCAGTTACTAGCCCGTTGTCACAGCGACTTGGGCTTCTCTTTCGCTTTCCATCAGGCGTAGGGAAGCCATTATGTCGAGCCACTATAAAAAAAACGCACGGACGGAAATATATGCGCTTGCAACAAAGTCCACATTTTTAATGATAGGAGAGATATGAGTTTCCAAACTTGTTATCTGCAGCGAAGTTTTTTGAAAGAAGGTTAAATTCCACTGTCTTGAACGTAGGTAGGTACGTCAATTTACCTAAATAAACATTCAAAGTCCAATTTTCGATAAATATTTTTACGAAACTTCCATTCGGCGCGAATTGGCAAACGTGCGTTTTGGCGAAAACATGCCAATAAATTACAAAGGCATGTGATGAGGAATCGACGAAACATTAGGTTCATTGTTTGCTTATGAGCAGGTGTTGTCGTCATAATGTCATGTGATTTATTTTTGGCGCAATGACGTTTGCCTAGTCGGAGGTGTGTCCAATGACTTCCCTTGAACTATTTAAAATGTATTTAAGTTTGTCGTTACGTAGCTAGAATTGTATAGAGCTTGGAAACAGCCAGTCAGTTTTTTTTATGCGACAGGTGGCAGACGAGCAATTGCAATGCCTGATGGTAAGCAAGCAGTCGACACCGCCCATGGACCATGCTACTTTAATCGAGAATAATCTCGACTCGAGAAGACAATAATGTCTTACTATCTTATATCTATCGCTTTGTTACGATGCCAGCATTGTACAGAGCTCGGAAACAGCCAGTCAGTATTGTCTTACATACCGCTTTGAAGGTGATATTGATACTTACATCCGTTGGAGCAAAAGATGCTTTCGATTCTTAAGAGAATGTGTTAAGGTACTTTTTTGAATGTAACTGATGATCGTTGACTTGCTGTTAATCGCAATTTTATTATTAGCTATTGACACAATATTGACGGCCTTGGTGATGTCTGTAATGTGGTGATGATCCAAAGGTTTTGTGTTCAATCGAAATCGATTCGAATCGGTTCTGGAAACGATATTACGAACGGCTAAACTATGGAACTCTTTGCCGGGTTCCTTGTTCCCCGAGAGTTATAATCTTCCGATGTTCAAGGCGAGAGTGAACCGGTTTTTGCTGGGTGAGCGCGTTCCATTGTACCTATACTACGATATCGCTTACCATCGGCGAATCGCAGTCAAACGCAAACTCATTTTGAATTAAAAAAATCTAAAATTGTGTCGCCATGCTGGGCAGGCGGGTTGGCGATCGCAGGGCGTAGCTTCTCGCTCCGGTGACGCTGCTGCCCGTCATCGGCCTATGATATCTAGCTACGCCTTCCATCATGATGGTTTTACCGCCACCAGTCGGTTTGCCAGAGCCTCGTTTGTTGTTCGGCAGGATGCACCACGGGCAGGTGAGGATGGCTTGGAGTGAAAAGGTTATAGGTAGTGCCCTTACATCACAATTGTACCAATATCAACCCAAAACCCTCTGAGCCAAGGGTCGTGGGTTCGATTCCCGTACAGTACAGACATTTGTGTTCATGAACATATCTGTTTGTCTATTGGTCTGGGTGTTTTCTATGTATAATATGTATTTATTTACAAAAAAAAATGTATCTAAGTAAGTTTATCAGTTGTCTAGTACCCATAGTACAAGCTCCGGCTTAGTATGGGGCTAGGTGGCGCTGTGTGGCCCAGCGTGGCATGTCTTGGGTTATTTATTAAAACAAAAATTAGTCATCATGCCTATTGTTGCCCACAGGACCGCAACAGCAGTAGTATTCTGGCAATGGGTGAACCAGTCGTTCAACGCACTAGTGAACTACACCAACCGCAACGCCAACTCGCCGCTGAGCACCGCGCAGATGGGCGTCGCGTACGCGTCCGCCACCTCCGCCGCCATGGCCACCGCGCTCACCTTCAAGTTCGTGGTGCAGAAGCGGGCCAAGAACCCCATACTGGCCGTAAGTGACCTCATTATCGGCAAGAAACATCCAATGCTGGATATAGGCCAACCCCAATCACAAATGACAGAGAGGGCAAACGCTCATTGGTAAGCGATCACTTCAGCCCATAGACACTTCAACACCAGAATAGTCACAGGTGCGTTGTCGGCCATTGAGAAACTTGTAAGCTCGCTTTATGATGCTATCCATTCCGAAAAATATCGCTTTTTGAAGGCTCCTAAGTCGTATCCATTCGTAAAAGTGGCAGCGGGCAGCTGATTCCAAAGAACCGTTGCACGAGGCAGAAAATTGCGCGCACAACGTACTGGAAGATCTCCATCAAGATGGTAAAGATTGAATCCTGAATTTGAACGGGACGAAAAATAGCAGCTGGCAGTTCTTGGGCTTTGGGGATAAGTGTCTTAATATCCATCTTCATCATTAGCTACTGCTGGACAAGCCTCTCCAGTTGCTCGCCACTTTGGTCAGACACCTGATGGCTGCACTATCGCCACGTTGGGTAGGTTTTCTAACAATGGGCGAGCCAGTCGTTCAACGCACTAGTGAACTACACCAACCGCAACGCCAACTCGCCGCTGAGCACCGCGCAGATGGGCGTCGCGTACGCGTCCGCCACCTCCGCCGCCATGGCCACCGCGCTCACCTTCAAGTTCGTGGTGCAGAAGCGGGCGAGGAACCCCATACTGGCTGTGAGTGACGTCATTAGTTTGCAAGCAACATCCAATGCTGGATATAGGCCAACCCCAATCACAAATGACAGAGAGGGCAAACGCTCATTGGTAAGCGATCACTTCAGCCTATAGACACTTCAACACCAGAATAGTCACAGGTGCATTGTGGGCCATTGAGAAACTTGTAAGCTCGCTTTTTGATGCTATCCATTCCGAAAAGTGTCGCTTTTTGAAGGCTCCTAAGTCGTATCCATTCGGAAAAGTGGCAGCGGGCAGCTGATTCCAAAGAACCGTTGCACGAGGCAGAAAATTGCGCGCACAACGTACTGGAAGATCTCCATCAAAATGGTAAGGATTGAATCCTGAATTTGAACGGGACGAAAAATAGCAGCTGGCAGTTCTTGGGCTTTGGGGATAAGTGTCTTAGTTATCCATCTTCATCATTAGCTACTGCTGGACAAGCCTCTCCAGTTGTCCGCCACTTTGGTCAGACACCTGATGGCTGTACTATCGCCACGTTGGGTAGGTCTTCTAACAATGGGCGAGCCAGTCGTTCAACGCTCTGGTAAACTACACCAACCGCAACGCCAACTCGCCGCTGAGCACCGCGCAGATGGGCGTCGCGTACGCGTCCGCCACCTCCGCCGCCATGGCCACCGCGCTCACCTTCAAGTTCGTGGTGCAGAAGCGCGCGAGGAACCCCATACTGGCTGTGAGTGACGTCATTATTTTGCAAGCAACATCCAATGCTGGATATAGGCCTCCCCGAATCACAACATGACAGGGGACAAACGGCCGTTGCACGAGGCAGAAAATTGCGCTCAAAACCTACTGGAAGATCTCCAACTATAAGGATGATAAGGATTGAATAAAGCAGATAGCAGCTGGCATTTTTGGCGCTTGGGGATAATTGCCTTAGTTATCCATCATCATCAACGTGCAGTTGCTGTGTGACATAGGCCTCTCCAGCTGTTCTCCACTTTACTGAAGACTGTCCCCACGCAGAGCGTAGCTTCTCGCTCCGGTGGCGCTGCTGCCCGTCACCGGTCTGTTGTATTTAGCTACGCCTTCAAGTGTGATGGTTATGCCGCCATCAGTCGGTTGCCAGCGACTCGTTTGTTATTCGGCAGGATGCACAACGGGCAGGTGAGGTTGGCTTAGAGCGAAATGATGATAGGCCTCTCCCTTACATCCCCATATATACAAATATTATAAAGAACTAAAGTTTGTGTGTTTGTATTTGTTAAATTGTAAGGGGTAATCTCGCACCTACTGAACCGATTTTAAAAAAAATCTTTCACCTATATAAAGCCTTATTATTGCTGAGTGTCATAGGTTATATAATCTTGGCCAACGAAGTGGGCTTGGTTTAGCTAGTCTACTATATAAAAATAAGTCGGGTTTTCCTCCCTGACGCTATAACTCCAGAACGCACGAACCGATTTCCATGGTTTTGCATACGTTGGAAAGGTCTCGGGCTCCGTGAGGTCTATAGCAAAGAAAATTCAGGAAAAAAGAACCCATCTGGTGGCGAAACGGAGTTCGCCGGGTTTGCTAGTATTGTATAAAGTTTCGTTGTAATGTACCAGCTTTCCTGTTAAGAGATTTTCATAAGACGGAAATCACGCTCAGCGACACAAACATGTTCATTATTTAGCACTTTTGTTTATCAATAGCGAACATGTTTATTGTTTTACGTAACATTGTTCTTGTTTACAGAGGTTCGTGCCGTTCGTTGCCGTGGCGGCGGCTAACTGGGTGAATATACCATTGATGAGACAGAATGAAATATTACTCGGTAAGTACATAAATAAGGGTAAAGCGTATGAGAAATATTATTTGGTAGTCACTATTACTACATAATATAAAACAAAGTCGCTTTTCGTTTCTGTCTGTCCCTTCCCTATGTATGCTTAGATTTTTAAAACTACGCAACGGATTTTGATGCGGTGTTTTTAGATAGAGCGATTCGAGAGGAAGATTTGTATGTAATAGCGAAGGGAGGGCGAGGGTTGTCCTCCCGATATCGGTGGCTGTGATTCGACGATTTCATTAAGAAAAAAATTCTTCATCTATATCTATACATATAATAAAAATGTACATATAATAAAAATGTAACGAATCGCTGTCTGTACATGGAAGATATATGTGAAAAAATATTATGGGAGGCCTTTATTAATGCAATAGTACCCAAAACAATGATTTTTGGAATTTTTGTCTGTTTGTCGGTTTGTCTGTATGTTTGTGCACGCTAATCTCAGAAACCGCTTATCCGATTAAGATGCGGTTTTCACTAATATATTGCTGGAAGCTTCCCTTAACATTTAGTGTTTGTTTCATGTTAATCGGTCCGTAAATAAAAAAGTTACGCCGATTTAACTAATCACGTCGAGCCTGCTGTACGTTTGCGCGGGTATATAAAGCGCGCCGAGATCTGCGCCGCGCCGCTGCCAGCTGCCAGGCACTGGGGGTCATTAAAATCACTACCCAAGAAACTATTCCACGCGGACGAAGTCGCTGGCACAGCTAGTATTACATAATATTGTTAGTTTCATAAATATTTCTTCTTCTTCATAACTTCAAGTCATCATCATCAGCCCGTGTCAGTCCACTGCTGGACATAGTCCTCTCCTAATGTTCTTGCGCAGGACGGCTGGCAAGTGCTGGATGCGAGAGGCCCAAAATCGATCAAGGTGGCGAACTTCACGTATCATAACTAAATAAATTAAATTATTTTAGTTGGATAAATATTTCTTTTAGCAATTTAATGTAACAAATGGTTCCTCTTTTAGGTTTGGACGTGACAGACGAAAACGGCAAGATCATCGGCAAATCGCAGCTTGCTCCGGCCAAGGGGATATCACAAGTAGTCACATCCAGGTAGGTTTAAACCGATCTATACTTCGTTTTTTTAGCATTCATCATCATCATCTCATCCCGTGGGTGCCGTAGAAGATGTCGAAGGGAATATCAGGGAGCGGGCAGCAGCGTTTACCTGGGTTCAAATGGAACCTACTGCGGTCGCCTACCCGCCTGCCAAGCGTGGTGATTATGGCCAATGACAATTGGCATTGGGAAGGCCTATCCAGCAGTATGTCCAGCGGGATGTAAGGGAGCGGCCCATCATCTTTTCGCTCCAAGCCAACCTCACCAGCCCGTGGTGTATCCTGCCCAACAACAAACGAGGCGCTGGCAACCGACTGGTAGCGGTATAACCATCACAATTGAAGACGTAGCTAACCACAGGCCGATGACGGGCAGCAGCGTCACCGGAGCGAGAAGCTAAATCCTGCGATCGAGAACCCGCCTGCCCAGCGTGGCGAATATGGGCATATCCTATGGACAGGCCTATGTCCAGCAGTAGTGATGATGATGTCTAGCAGTGGATATTTACAGGCTGATGATGATGATGATGATTAGTTAGATTCATGTTTAAGCAACGCGTGTGTGATGCCCCTTGTGTTGCAAGCGTCCATAGGCTGCGGTGACCGCTTAACATCAGGCGGGCTGTTGGCTTGTTTGCCACCTTATTGTGTTAAAAAAAATTGCTTTTTTTTCATGATGTGTGGGCACAGGCATCACAATCACCATGTGTGCCCCAGCTTTCCTGTTTAAGGTTTTCAATGAATTCTTATGACCGAAATCACGTTCGGCGTATATAAAAAAATGTAAATTGTGTTCTTCCAGGATTGTGATGTGCGCCCCCGGGATGTTGCTGCTGCCCGTCATCATGGAGAAGCTGGAGCCGAAGCCCTGGATGCAGAGGATCAAGTGGGCCCACATCGGCATCCAGACTGCCATCGTCGGCATGTTGTGAGTAGACGCAGCCATTTTGGTTATGCCTATCTTTTACTTCATCATCATCAGCCTATTACAGTCCACTGCTGGACATAGGCCTCTCCAGTTGTTCGCCACTTATAGCAAAATAGCAAACATCTGGAGGATATACCCATAATCGCCACGCTGGGCAGGCGGGTTGGCGATCGCAGGGCGTAGCTTCTTGCTCCGGTGACGCTGCTGCCCGTCACCGGTCTTTAGTATTTAGCTACGCCTTCAATTGTGATGGTTATACCGCCACCAGTCGGTTGCCAGCGCCTCGTTTGTTATTCGGCAGGATGCACCAACGGAGGCTTGGAGCGAAAAGATGATAGGCCGCTCCCTTACATCCCACTTATCTTTTACTTACTACTTATAGTACCTAAATGTGTTTTTTTTTTCTAAATGACTACGATGATGGCCAGGCCGGCCTTGTCATCATCACCGGACTGTTGGGGGAGCGGAAGGCTCTCACCCCTAGCCTAAATGTGTAAGACTAGCGCTTGACTCAACTCGCCTGTTGTGTCGCGACTTTAGAACCTACTTTTATTACTATAACCTTCTATTATTTACTTTCGCCTTGAAAATCTGAAGACTATGTGTATATGTCCACTTTATAATAATGAATGCACTTTTTTTTAATTTTTCTCGATTTTTTATGTGTTTTTGTTAGTTATGCTATGATTAAGGTTCCTTATAATCTTAATTCAACTTCTTTAATTGTTATAGCTTAACTTTCATGGTGCCCACGGCCTGTGCGATATTCCCACAAAAATGGTAAGTAAAGTACACCTATGTATAGAATCATCATCATCAGCCCACATCAGTCCACTGCTGGACATAGACCTCTCCCAATGCTCGCCACTTCGATCGGTCCCGGGCCTCTCGCATCCAGCACTTGCCAGCCGTCCTGCGCAAATCGTCACTCCACCTTGCCTGAGGGCGTCCTACACTACGTTTGACGAGACGCGGTCTCCACTCCAGAACTCGTTTACCCTAGCGGTTATCGGTTCTGCGGCTGATGTATAGAATAAACCTGTAAATAAGATTACCTTTAATGTGACTTGTATTCTCTGTTAAGTTTTTTTAAACTTGGATATTTGCTTCTTTAGATAGAGAACTTTGGAAGAATTTGGGGGAGACCTTTGGCCAGCAGTGGGACAGCATAGGTTAAAAAGAAGAAGAAGATTTGTAGCAATAACTTTCTGTTGTTGTTTCATCATCATCATTAGAGAATGATGACTGAGAGCAGTCCACTGCTGGATAAAGGCATCTACCATCGATTCCCACTTTGATCAATGTTGTTGTTTATTAGGGATGTAAGGGGGCGACCTATCATCATTTCGCTCCAAGCCAACCTCACCTGCCCTTGGTGCATCCTGCCGAATAACAAACGAGGCGCTGGCAACCGACTGGTGGAGGTATAATCACAACTGAAGGCGTAGCTAAATACCACAGACCGATGACGCGCTGCGATCGCCAACCCGACTGCCCAGCGTGGCGATTATGGTTATATCCTCCAGATATTTGCTCTAAGTGGCGAACATCTGCAGAGGCCTAAGTCCAGCAGTGGACTGCAATAGGTTGATGATGACGTTGATTATTTTAATTTTTGTTTTTTTTTTCATTTTTGAATGAATAGTTAGGTAATATATGTGTTTAATTCATAAACTTTCTTTTTTCCCCAGCAAATTGTCAATTGACACTATAAAACGTTTCGAACAAGACCGGTACGAGGAAATAGTCAAGAATACAAATGGGAAGCCGCCGGAATACGTGTATTTTAACAAAGGATTGTAACTTGTAAGCGAAAGTGTTTGATAGATGGTCGTTGAAGATATCACTTAAAATGTAGATCTGAGTAGCCAGTGAATCAATGTAGTCGTGGTGGGAAGAGTCATTTGTATATGAAGGTATTTACATACTATAGAATATGTCAGGCAACTAGGTAACTAATTAAATGCTCGGAATATTCATTATTAAATAAGAAAATATAAAGGGCGTCCACGTTCCGTTACCCAATCTGTCAAAAAAATTTTTTAGCGTGACACACGAACGCAATTAGTGACTTTTTATATACCTACCTGTATCGTACGACAATAAAATTGAAAAAGTAAATAATATATAAGCGAAAATCCCAGGATAATTGCAAAAGATCGGATAATTGTCGTCATTCGTGCCGTGTTCAGGAACTTTGCAAAAATCCGAGTTTGTTTCGGCCAATTAGAAATTTGAACGCTGATTGGCTACACTATAAGTCGATTTAAATTATTTATTCTGGGCAGAAATACCTGTCAGTGTTCAATTTTAATTTCAGCCAAACAACGTTCATGATTTACGATATGAAGAACTGAAAAATGTAAGTTGGCAGTTTGAAAACCGCAGAATGTACAGTGGGTGGCCAAATTATTAGGGACAGTGCGATTATTTCAATTTTTTTAGAATAAACTGATGTTTAAAATGAAATTACCCTTTTTTATTGGAGTTATTTTGTTTAATATTGCTACTGATATAATGGTTATTGTCTTTGTGTAGTTGCAGCACAGGTTACTTACGTAATTTATTAGTTGTGTGGCATTTCTTGTGGAGTAGACATTGTTCATTGAAAAGGTGCAAATTTCAAGGTTTGTGTGTCGGATTATCTTTCTTAGATTTTTATTAGTTTCAAATGAATTTTGTATCTTAAATAATCAAAAGGTAAGTGATAGACGTATAAAAAATATTAATGCCATGTTTTAACTCATAATTTATACATTATTCACAGTACAATACGATATATCAAGATTTTCTAAATTTTTCGAATATGTAAGGCTTCAGACATTTCTCCAAGAAAATGAAGAGAGATGCAAACCCTGATACTGCACTCTGCACATTCACAAAGAGAGATAGCGTCTATTCCAGGCATTTCAAAGTCTGTAGTCAATCGAGTAAAAATAAAAATTGACCGTGAACTACCTCTTGAGGCAGATCGCGCTGGCAAAGGTGGCATAAAAAAGATCACCACACTACGTACCCATCGAAAATTCAGGGACATTTGCCCTAAGAATCGTAAAAAGAGTGTTGCCTATTTGATTACACTAATTAATGAGGACGGTATTAGGATTTCCGAAAGAACAATGCGGAGATGCCTCGACGAACAGAAGCTGATGGGCCGGCGGCCAGTCAAAATGCAACGGCTAACCCACCGTATGAAGAAATACGACTTGAATGGGCTCGGCGACATCCAAATATGACTGTTTAAGATTGGATTCACTCCACGACTCGATTAAGATCGAGTTAATATAACTTATTTTAGTATTTTAGTTGAACAATAACCTTTTTAAGTTATTAGTTTTATTGATTCACAAGTGTGCTTTTTTGATGAATCGACGTTCCAGATTTTGGTCGACAAAGTTCGTTTGTTAGAGGTCGTCCTGGTAAAAAAAAATATCCAGACTGCTAGTGGAGAGGGTTAAACACCCAGTAAGCATTATAGCTATGGTCTGTAATATCAGCCAAAGGCATGGAGCGGCTGTATATTGTAGAAGGGACGATGAAACAGGACCAGTGCAAGAGAGTACCATAAACCCGGTTACTGCCGCAGATCAACGAATGGTTCCCTGATGATGAAAACTATATTTTCATGCATGACTGCACCATATCATAAAGCAAGAACTGTTTATGTGTTTTTGTCTGATAAAAAAATTAAGATTTTGCCTAAAATGGGAATTCGCCAGACATGAACCCTATAGAAAACCTTTGGGAGCTCACGAAACGGGCGATTACAAAAAAAAAGTGATAAAAATCAAGCAACCACTCATTGATGCGTTCATAAAATAGTGGCACCTATCACCAAACATCAGTAAAATGTATTGAGAGTATGCCTCTCCGCATAAAAGCTCTTTTTGTAGAAAATACTGACATCGCAAAATATTGAACTTTAGTTTTCTCTCTTTTCTATCCCTCATATAATAAATAATTCAAAATGATTTGTAATATTTTTTGTTGTTATTATAACCCTAATAGAATACAGATACAAATAAAAATTGTATAAGAGACCTACAACTAATCATTTGTTACAGAAAATCAATGAAAGCGGTAAATTTTAAAATTTTTGCACTGTCCCTAATAATATGGCCACCCATGGTATATATATGCGTTGGGCACTGTTAAAAAAAATATGGGGAAATTTGACAGATTGGGTAGGTTGATATGTGGCTGCCTGTACCTACGTACATACCATTATTTATACATAAACAACGAAGAATCTGGCGACTCTATAAATTACATTACATCCTCGGTTAAAATAATGGCCGAGTTAGAATTAGTAGGAATAAGTAAAATCGAATTGCAATTACTAGTTAGTAAGATTTAGTAAAGAAATATTCAGTGGATAATGCTTATTAGCTTTTGTTAACTGTAATAATAATTAAATAAGCTTAGTAGTTTCTTGAAAATAGTGCAAATTAATTAGAAAAATCGGTTTGTTCTTTTTTCAAGATTTATTTTGTGAAATCGAATATATTTTGTTCTATACGCTGAATTATTTTAAGATAAATTTTGTATTGATTTTGTTCGCTGATAATTTGATAGTTTTTACAGAGTATTTTATTCTTTGTTGAATTTTCGTAATTCTAATAATAATGTGCGATGAGAAATAAATAAATGTCTAACAGGGTAAATATCTACAATTTTACGTTGACAGTATGTACTAACAATTATTGTAAAAAATGATGCCTTACTTTTAAATAAGGAATTATGGGAATTCAATATATGAATAAAGTTTCTTACGTTTAGGTACATGCATATTTTTTGTCTACAACATAGAATTAAGTTTTTAATTTATTTTATGTTGCTTTTTTTAAAAGTATTACTTTATTTTTATGATAATTGTTTACTGATAATTTTAAAAATATACAGATCTATTTTTTTCCCATATTTTTACTAAATTAAAACTGCTTTTTAATAACAAACATTTCAAAAGAATGTAACATTCCAAATTCTTTACTAAGTCTTATAATAACTTTATTTTATGTTTACGATCTTTTGTTATTTTTGTGGAGCTTATGATAAAATCTAGTCTAGTTTATTTTAAGTCAATTTCTGCGAGCGAAGGTCTTAAGACAAGGTTCTAATTGGCGCATTATTGTTAGAGATTCTCTATTTGTTATTAACGCTTTGACCGCCAGTGACTCTTACATATTGTCAATAGATTCTCTTGTGTCTCATTTCTCGGCGTTCAAAGGATTAAATATGGACCGTATTGTTAAATAAGGGTAATCTGAAGTCTATAAGTAATGGTTGATGAAAATTTTATCAAATTGTCCAATTTAAAAATACTGCTAAGTTAGAATATTTATAATTAAAACTAACTAAACTTTACTGTTATTTATGTGAATTAATTAGAACAAGATGCGTTTATGTATTAATATTTACTTAACTGTACGTATTTTGTTAATGCTTAAATTACCCGCATTTTATTAAAATACTACGTATTTATTATACGGTTTTACAAAGTGTTTTAATTTTAATTATGATAGGCGCACGGTAGTTCCCCGGCAAGTTTATAATTTCCTAAATTTGTTTGTACTTATGTATATCGGTTGCGCCAATTAGCTTAGCTTTGTTATATCGTGTTTGCCATCGTATATTTAAAGTCTGTGATTGTTAAAGACATTTATAACGTTTGTGTGACTGATACTATTAATTATATGTTAATGTGTTGCACAATATGAGACAATAAATTATAGATGATATTAATGACTTTACTTTTATCTGTAAATTGACTACTAAAACTGGGTAGTGATATTGAAGTAATTTATTAATTGTTACCAGATAACATATTTACGAAAATATGCTATGTGAAAAATGTTCAATTCCATATCTGTTCAATTTTTATTAAGGGTTGGTTGAATAAAAGCAGAAGTTTCGTAAAAATCTGTATATTCGATGAATTCTTAATACAAATCAATATTTTGAACTCACGAGTTACATTATAGGGCTCGTTTAAAGAATATAAATTAGACATTATGCGTTAAATTTACAATAAACTATATAATACAAGTAAATAAGGCACCAGAAATATATAACATACAATGAGTATATGACTTCAGTTCTCAAATATTGGCACCTAAATTTTGACCATAGCCCAATTTAAAAAAGAAGTCTCACACATGTCATAAAGTGTAATTAGTTTCGTATACTTATTAGTTCAAACCAAAATAAAATATGTTTTTCATATTATAATTCAATCGTGTTAACAGATAACAATAATTTCTTCTTGTTTTTGCAAACATTTTCAACGTCTCTTAAATTCCACTTAAGTTAATGTTCTGGGTGGGAACTTGGCCGTAAATAATCTTATATTTTATCTAGTCTTTCAGGTGCCCAACTAACCTAAGTATTTAAAGTTATAGATATCCCATTTCGTAGCGTACTTAGTTCAAAAGTGTCATACAAAACGGGTGTCTCTAGTAAAGCTTACAGAAATGTACATTATTTAATACACGTTTGCCTTTTCGAGGAGAATGGAGGCGTCGCACATGGCTTTAGCGGTGGATCGGACCAAGAACATCAGGTGGAGTTGTTCAAACACGTTCAGTTGTACCCTCGTTCGGACGAGACCGTGAAGGACGGTTGCCCTTTCGAGGTCCAGCCACCGCTGTAGAGATAGTTCTCTTTCCTCCACGGGGACTCCTTGGACGACGTCCAGAGGGCCCCAGAGCATGAACTCCAGGACAGACTTGGCCTGGTTGAGGGATATCGCGCGTTCCTCCTGTAGGACCTCCTTCAGGAGCGGGGTGAGTTTCTCGCCTGGCAGCAGGATGTGCAACGCGCTGATGCCGCATTTACACAGCGAGTTCAGGTGATCATCCTCTGATGATTTGCTGCAGTTCATTTCGTCGCTCAGTCTGAAAAGATATAGGAGTCATAAGTAAAGAAGAAACCAAACCATCTAACTGGAGATATCCCATACAAGAGGCTATTTTAAAAACAACATTTTCTTTTCTATCTCTGGCTCTCCCAATTTAGAAATCTACATAATATGTTTAC
This sequence comes from Conogethes punctiferalis, assembly GCA_031163375.1. Classification (NCBI taxonomy): domain Eukaryota; kingdom Metazoa; phylum Arthropoda; class Insecta; order Lepidoptera; family Crambidae; genus Conogethes; species Conogethes punctiferalis. Next base: position 557,302 of record CM062086.1, read on the forward strand.
GAAGTGATTTTCCTAGAGTGCCTTCCTTTCCTTCGCGTGCTTGACTAAGCCTTTATCGACCTGGTCCCCGGTCGATAAAGGCTTAGTCAAGCACGCGAGTTGGTCGACGTCCCCCAACGTTCAGAGTTTCTTCACAGGTGCAGGTTCCCTCACGATGTTTTCCATCACTGTACGTAGGTACTTCTACGCGAAGTATGTACGTATGGAAGGCGTAGCTATATACCACGGGCCGATGACGGACAGCAGCGTCACTGGAGCGAGGAGCTGCGCCTTGCGATCGCCAACACGCCTGCCCAGCGTGGCGATTATGTATAAATCCTCCAGGTGTTTGGATAAGTTGGCGAACTACTGGAGAGGCCTATGTCCAGCAGTGGACTGAGATAGAATGATGATGATAATGACTCCTACATTTATTGGTGCAGACATGTCCAGAGAAGTAGGTGTCATCATCATCATCAGCCTATTACAGTCCACTGCTGGACATAGGCCTCTCCAGTTGTTCGCCACTTAGAGCAAACATCTGGAGGACATACCCATAATCGCCACGCTGGGCGTAGCTTCTTGCTCCGGTGACGCTGCTGCCCGTCACCGGTCTTTAGTATTTAGCGACGCCTTCAATTGTGATGGTTATACCGCCACCAGTCGGTTGCCAGCGCCTCGTTTGTTATTCGGCACGATGCACCACGGGCAGGTGAGGTTGGCTTGGAGCGAAAAGATGATAGGCCGCTCCCTTACATCCCCAAATATTGAAGTAATAATACATTGAAGTAGGTGTATTGTGGTCCAACAACGTCGATTCCTGTTGGATTACTGGACCTTCGCTCCTCGCCGCACGTCTCTTAAAGGTTTATTGCTAATAATAAAAATAAATAAATAAATAACCCAAGACATGCCACGCTGGGCCACACAGCGCCATCTAGCCCCAAATTAAAGCTTGTACTATGGGTACTAGACAACTGATAAACTTACTTAGATACATTTTTTTTGTAAATAAATACATATTATACATAGAAAACACCCAGACCAATACAAACAAACATGTTCATGCACACAAATGTTTGTAATGTGTGGGGATCAAACCCACGACCCTTGGCTCAGAAGGCAGAGGTCACTACCAATTGAGCTACCGAGCCAGTCAAATGCTATTTATCTAATGGACTAGGTAAATGGATAGTTATCAGCATGATGACGTCAAAATGAGTAAGGACATGCTTACCTCGTACCAATAAGAAGACTGATATGAAATATTGGTTGTTACCGACGTTATGTAAGAACTTACCCCTGCAAGATACACAGTCGACCGTAGCAGTTCGTCTTTGGCGCCCACAACGAGTTCAACCTGTCATCAGGTGACGGCAGATTGAGGGTGCTCCCGTGGGAAGCTAAGGGTTGCATCTCCCTCAACGCTATGAAGGACGATAGCGTTTCCGGGAGCTCTTCAACCCCCCTCGCTTGGAGGCATTTGAGCCCGTTGATCAGTTGCAGCATCATAAATATGGCTTCATGTGTCTGTTCTGTCTGGACGAGCTGGTACTCCTTTGTGGTGAGCCCTTCGGAGGCGTGGAGACTCTCGCCGTAAGACTGTATGGTGTCCACTTGGGCTTGGGCCAACACCACAATGGTTGCTGGAATGGAGAGTGGCGTGTTAGGTTGTAAGTGTCATGGTTTAGTTATGATTTGGTTGAAAGGAACGGTGGTGTGATTTGGTAGTATCCATGTAGTGAACATGTTTGATTTATGTACAGCGATATATTCAGAAGGATGACTATTTGCTCTAGGAAATGTTAACGTACTGATTTGCACATGACAATTTAGGGGCTGCGCAGACGACAGACTTTTTGTGCGATAGAGTCTGCGTCTGAGACATTTAAAAAGAGCATCTAGGTCCCTACAGCTCAGCCGACAGAATGATCGAAGATGTGCGTTGAGTCTGTGAAATATCCGCGACAGATTTTTGCGCGTCGTGTGCGTTACTGCATATAATTGCATCACAGACTAAAAAGTGCGTTACGGATAGTCTGTCGTCTGCGCTGCCCCTAAGGCTACGTTCACACGGAGTCATTTTTCACGTATATCGTATACGAGATTTTATCGAATATCGTAGTGACAGCCAAATTTGTATAGCAATTTTTAAAATCGTTCACACGGCGTCTATACGAGAAAATCGCGTATTCGAGACATATTTTTTACCGTATACCGTAGGGCAGGGTTTCTTAACCTTTTTGCAGTCACGGACCACTTTCACAACTTAAACTATTCCACGGACCCATACCCCCCCCCCCCCCCCCCCCGTTATCTAAAATATGGGCATGATAAAACTGAAAAAAATATATGATGTGTATTACAATAAAAACTACTAACGAAATTAGATTTGAATGAAATCTAGACAGTAGTTTTTTTTAAACGTCATAAATCAAATTATACCCGACAAAGTCTCGTCGAGTTTACTACACAATTTCCTAATAAATATGTTTAGACTGACTGATGTACTGCGGTCCCCTGACACACATGCTACGGACCCCTAAGGGGTCCATGGACCCCACGTTAAGAAACCCTGCCGTAGGGTCTTACCACCGGGAATGCGAGATTATCGAAACGATTTTAACGAATGCGATACTCATTGGCGCTTGCGTTTACGTTGAGAAGTTCACACGGACAAACTAGTTTCTCGTACACGAGACGCACGCGGGGGCAGGCAGCCGCCAGTCGTGTTCGGAACGTCGTTTGCTCTAAGGTCGTTTGTTATGATGGAGGACGGATTGCCGATTACGATCGAGTCATTTATCACGCATATAGACGTCGCGCGCCGCGGCGGCTGTCACGTGTACGGGAAGACCGTATACGAGAAAAAACCGTGGGCCTCGCACCGTGTGAACAGCCGTCCCGTATACGGTACTCCCGTAAGCGAGAAAATATCGAATCGAATAGTCGCCGTGTGAACGTAGCCTTAGGGTGATATAACTATTAAAAGATGAATAAGAGCGGTACTCTTTGAAGAACCACAACCAACTCCCCACCAAGAAATATTACGAATATAAAATGGGATGTTCAGATGCCAGTCCGAATGCCTATTACCGCTCGGATTCGGAAACTTTTTCGCACGTTCCTTCATATTCTTGACAATAGTTAAGTACAACTAATGTCAAATTTGAAAGACGTTCATTCAAAGTTCTAAAATTTCCAAATCGGAGTAAAAATTTGTGTTTTTTTAATAGTCCTGCAAAAGTGATTCATGCACTAAGCCTTTGCTTACTACACTATATTATAGACTATAGTGCTCTCGTTGATCTGGGTATACGACTTTCTTCCATTTATTGAATACGGACGCAGTTGGTCCTGCATTCGTAATATGTGCCTTTCGCCATGCGTCCCGGTAATAGCTCTAAATAGCAACTGACAATCTGACGAACTAGAAAAAGACCGCACTACGCCTCGTTAAGTTTAGCAGTTCATATTACCTTGAACTAAGTCTTCGCCCTCTTCCCCAAAGTGCTGCAATGGCACAAGGTCACAAAACTCTGTTATCGCATTCAGACTCAGCGTCTGTGGCTGCACGGACTGCTGGCAGACCATCTGAGACGCCATCTGTTCCTTGTGCAGCATCAGAGTGACGTTCACTGGGCCCTGGTTGGAGTTCCAGACGGCTGGGTGGAAGACCCTCTTGCCGGCTCGTACGAAGGCGTTCTTAGGGGTCTGTTGGATCGCAAAGTCGTTCCATCTGAGATTAGTGCAGGCTTTGAGACCTCGGAGGGACGGTTGCATTGTCGCGCTCTGTTGGACCTGAAAGATGGAGAATGTAAAGTTAGGAATGTATAAATAGTTTTGGGGATCCACATCAGTTAATTAGGGAACGAAAATGAAATTCTCATAACATTTAGGAATTTTTCAAGTACGAGGAATTGCCTAACAGTTGCAAATATCCTTACTATAATAACCTATTCAACTTTTGGGTATTTGTTATTATTAGGTACGTAAAAAAAATAAGTAAGATTGTATAGGTGGTTTGTTAAAAGATACCACAGTTGGTGATGTCATTAACTTTTCACAAAAATAACTATAACGACCAAACATGTATTGCCTAAACTAGATCTATTTCCTATTTTTGTGGGAACATGCTAACATCATTTATTAGGATAGATCCGTGTCCTTGGAAAGATTATAATAGTATTCCGTACTATATCCTACATTTCCATAGCTATTGTTATTTACGCCATAGGGAAATCGTCATCAAAAGAATGTAAAATTGTCTGTTGAATGGAACCAAACAAACGTTACGTTTGAATAGAGTTATATAATGCACGCGATTTCCATAAAGCCACGGGTGAATAAACTGGAATGCGATGGAACGGGACAAACTAATAATAGAAACTGCTGGGTGTACACGGAGGAAAAACGGAGCGAGCGATTTGTTAGATAAGTTACCTGTTCTAAAACCTGCGCCAGCGCCTCGTGATTCGCTATGACTACAGCACCGTAATTATCTTCTAGATTCTTGTGGACTATACTCCGTCCCTTTCGCACTCGAAGCTTGTTAGTTGTGTTCTTGGGCATGTCGCTTTGATAGTCCTCTGTGCTAGGACTGTCCATAGCGTCGTTTGAACTGTAGAAACTGTACGGAGAATATATTTCCGATTCAGTTTCGCTTCCGCAGTATGGAAGCGACGATCTGTTGAAGCCGTTGTTGTATTTGGGGAATTCGGTGTTTTCGCTCTTTCTGGACTCGATGCGTTCTGAGTTTTGCGGTTTGATGGCCGAGTCGCATTCCGGCGAGCTCGATCTGGCGTGGTGTACGTATTCGTAATCGCTGTCGCTGTTCTTGGCTGAATCGCTGGTTTCCTCCTCGTATTTGACTGTGTGGTACACGTCGTCGTAATTGTGGATGACGGCTTCGTTGGTCGCTTGGACTAGTTCTTGGGGTCCGTCGTCGACTTCGTCCTTGTCGTCTTCTATGGGCGTCCTTCTCTTGGGCAGCTCCAGATGCGCCTCTCGCTCTCGCATGCTGGCTGTCCTCTCGGGCTTCCTCGGCGCGAGTGCTGATCTTATTTCTCCTGGAAAGAGTTAAGTTTGAAAGTCAGTACTTTGCCGTATCTAGTCGAATGAAATCAGTTTTGTGATCAAGTATTAGTGTCTTCGATGAGAAGTTCTATTGGGAACTTTGGAAATGCACTTCGATCTCACTGAAAACATGTATAAACTACTAGTTAAGCTTAGAGGGAAAGCTAATGAGGTAAAAAAAAATAAACAAGTAGGAGGGCAGTTTGTCTACTCTAATAATATAAAGAAGAAAAGTTTTGTATCTTTTGGTGTCTGTATGTTTTTGATCAATGAGCTCAAAACGGCTGAGATTAAAATTAAGAAAGACTTTTTCATTATAGACATCATCAATGGGTAGGGTAGCTACCCTAGGTTAGCAGGCTAGCCTGATTAACATAGGCTATATTTATTGCTAGAAACGATTTAGAACCAATGAAAAGTTTCTCTGTGGGCCTTTGTCTACCGTCTACTATATTCTGAAATAGCTCATTACTTCTGTATTGTGTGTAAGACATGAAATGATATGCACTTGTTTGGAATTTTAAATGAACGATTGTAAAGGCTTCGTAAGTGCATAAGTAATTAGCATGTTAACAATCAATCATTTACATTACACGCCATTCATTTCTTTTCTAATATCTGTAGGTGATGATTACAGACATAATTGATGAATCGTGTGATATGGTAAATGTTTAATTTAACGAACAGTTTATGGCAAATTAGATAATTGATTAACATCAGAGCATCACATAGTTACTAAACCATTTATTAGAAAACAACACGAATGTTATCCATTTATTAGCGGTCCTAGTAAACGGACTTTTGACTGAATTGAACTCAATTTGGGGCAGCGCAGACGACAGACTATCCGTGACGCACTTTTTAGTCTAGGTAACCTATGCAATTATATGCAGTAACACACACGACGCGCAAAAATCTGTCGCGGATATTTCACAGACGACGCACATCTCCGATCATTCTATGGGCAGTACCTGTATCCAATCGCAGGTATATAAACATCATAGAACCAACAAATTTGAATTAATTAATAGTGCCGTAATCTTACAAAATAGTGTTATTAAAATCGCAAAAATTAAAAAAAAATCTTTCGGCAGAGCTGTAGAGACCTAGACGCTCTTTTTAAATGTCTCAGACGCAGACTCTATCGCACAAAAAGTCTGTCGTCTGCGCAGCCCCTTAATGGCATCCCTTCTTTCAACTATCTACCTAAAGGATGTGTGGTAAGATGGCTTAGGTATAGCGATAGGACCGCCTAAATTATATTATGTGCTAATGTATATTTTACCTAGTTCTAAGTCAATTGTATAGTGTGCATTGAAGAATATCCATCCATACTAATTTTATAAATGGGAAAGTGTGTCTGTCTGTATGTTTGTCTTTCTTTCACGGCAAAACGGAGCGACGAATTGACGTGATTTTTTAAATGGAGATAGTTGAAGGGATGGAGAGTAACATAGGTTACTTTTTGCCCCTTTCTAAGCCCCCACTTCCCTAAAATAGGGGGCAAGGCGGCGAAGCCGCGGGCACAGCTAGTCTACTATTATTTATGTATGAATGTTTGCCCGGGGTAAGGTTCGAAAACTAAGAAGGAAGAGAAACTAGAGGAATCTAATTTTGACAATACTTGCTCTACATCACTCTAATCCGTTGGTAGTGCCAGATATTTTTACGTAAAGCAGAAGATTTTATAAAACAATATTGATTTGTTTTCCTTGTTCTTTCGTTGTTTGATATAAGAGAGTGCCTACCACTTGAAACTTGAATCGATTGCGACTAAACACACAAAGATATCTCTTGAAAACCAAATAAGATTATGTTTTTACTCATATACCTACAGATAAAAAAATATTTGGAGCACGCACGATAGGTGTTTGTTACTAATAATGTTTAGAACATTTTATGTTTGAAAATGTAAGCAGTACCTAGCTTTTTTCACCTATGAAATGTTACTTGGACATTGTACGTTTCCTAAATTATTGATCCGACCGGGAATCGAACCCAAAGTTTCGCGTCTTCTGAACTTAACGCATTATAATATTGGCCACCACCGAGTTATTGGGTAAAGTAGTGAATGCTCACATAAATATAGGTAGAAATTCTCATTGTTTGACATTAAGTCAAACTTAACTAGATATATATGGCAGCAGGGAATCGTATTTTCCTATGCTTACTCTATTCTGTCATTCACAGCTTTCAGTGCGAGAAATCAGAGATTCCGAATATATCTTCATAGAAGCGCAGGAAAGTGCGATTGTCGTACTGCCAGATTTGTTTCAAGCGATAGAGACAGCGCAGACGACAGACTTTTTGTGCGATAGAGTCTGCGTCTGAGACATTTAAAAAGAGCGTCTAGGTCTGCCGACAGAATGATCGAAGATGTGCGTCGTGTGCGTTGAGTCTGTGAAATATCCGCGACAGATTTTTGCGCGTCGTGTGCGTTACTGCATATCATTGCATAGGTTCTATTTTCACAGACTAAAAAGTGCGTCACGGATAGTCTGTCGTCTGCGCTGCCCTTAATGATATAACTTACCTAAGTTAGCGTAAATATTGTCGCCTTTGTTCGGAGGGGCCCAAGCTTGCTGCTTCTGCTTCTTCTGAAGAACCGCGGACTTGGGGGGCGGAGGCCTCGCCGGCTTCGGCACGCTGGGAGCCACCTTGTGGTCCTCGCTCGACAGCCTCGGCGGAGGAGGGGGCTTCGTCACAACCTTCGCCTCCACTTCACTCGAACTCCCGCTGTATATTGACACGTCATCATGAGACACACGCCGCAAACTGTCTATCTCACAATTAGACTTGACCACTTCAACGCTCGAACCGTTAATGTCCAGTGGATGGATGATCACCAAACGCGGCTTCGGTTTTGGCGTCAAGTCGTAGATGTCATCGGTCTTTGCCGCCAATTTGGGCACAGCCGCGACACTCAACTCTTTCTTATCCAGATCCTTTGAAGACCCAATCCTGAGCAGCTTTTTGATGGAGAACTTTAACTTCCCTTTCCGCTTATCATCGAGTAACAGATTATCATGTGACAGAGATATGTTTCTACGCGGCGCCGGCTCAGGTATTACGTCAACCTTCTTGACTTCCACGACGTCATCTTGCACCGACCTCGGCTTAGCTGAGACAGACATCGTCGCCCTCTCCCTCTTCTCCATTTCCCTAACGACAGGTGAATCGGATTTCATGAACCCGTTCGTGTTTCTTTGGTACAAGTTATTCGAGTATTCCTCTACGGACGGTGACAAGGGCGGTGTTGGCGCTTTTCGTTTACCTAAACTATTGAGTGAAGTGTCACTATCCTGCTTCGTCAGAACAGGTTTCGCGTAATAAATTGGCTCAGGCTTGTCCTCTTGTACTTCGCATATTTCGTTATTTTTCTCCTCGCTCATAACCCTGTTCGCTTTCTCCTCGTCACTTTTCTTTATCGTGTGTTGTAAATGCATTATTTGCTGTTGATGCGATGTAACGGTGCTCTTTTTGGTAGTCTGTTTAATAACTGGTTTGGCGGGCAGTTTCGGTTTCTCGGGCAAGGCCGGTTTGTGTTGTATTATGTCTGTTATCATGCCGTGTAAGAAAGATGGCCGTGGATCCATTGTCGGGATGGGACTTTTGGGCAGCGCCGGCGCCTCGCTCGTCTCATCTGGGTCAGCTCTGCCGTCTGGTTCGCCTGCCAACTCCCGGCTCGCTTCTGCGGAAAATATGTTTTCCGGTTGCTTCGGTATTATCGCTGGCAAATCCATAATTGGGGTCTGGAATGTTGAGTATCCGCCGGTGACTTGCCCGTCCACTTTCCTAAGTTGCCCGATCGGTGACAATTTGATATTCTTATCAGTATCGTTGAACACTTTTATCTTGACTGTTTCTTCACACTTATGCGTCTCTGAGAAATGGCCACTGTCATCGTTATCTGAGTCCGTACGCCCGCTAAAGCTTTCATCGTCGGAGGCTAGAGAGTTGTTTGCGGTGGAATTCAAAGTACTCACAGCTGAGTCAACACTGCTACTCTCGATGTTAATTTTACAAAATTTAAATTCAGATCGACTTAAATTCACCTTAGGTCTTTCTTGGGTTTTGATTAACGGTGACTTCCTGACGATGCCGTTCTTTTTGGTTTCATTAACATCTTTTCGTTCCACTTCATCTGACATGCTCTCTTTCATTTTTTCTTCAATCACCATAGGTTTATTAGAATTTGTTTTCGAAAGATCGCTTCCCTTAGTGATTCTGTTCTGTTCTAATGTCTCAGATATTTCTTCCAGTAACGATTTTTCTGTGCATATCGTGCCAGTAGAATTTTCAGAAGTGATAATTGTCTCCGATTCCTTAACGTATGTCGATAGTATTATATTCGTTTTATAATTACTTGTCGTGTCTTCAGGCTCTGAAACATGAATGACGGCGGGTTTACGAACGTGAGACTTTACACTGGGACCTTTGTTATCCTGCCCGAACGGTGTGACAGATACCAATAACGTTTTCTTTTTTCCATCTGAATCCGTTTGCACCTTCCCTAACATCAGAGATGTGTAATTCTTTGGGCCAGATTCACTTAGCAGATTAGCCTTAACAGTGTTGAAGTCTGTGTTTGTTTTTGTTATCCTGTGGAGTTCCCTCTCCTCCTCAGTGTCTGGGAATGTGTCATCTTCCTCAGTGTCTTCTGATACCTCAAATTCCTCCCCATCCGACCAGTCGTCACCTCCGAAGCCTATAACACTGCACACTTCTTCGGGAAACCTAACGTTTCGTTTGTTCTTCTTTTTCGGATGGATCTTCAGTATGCTAGGCGGTGTCTTCTTGAAGAATGTGCTTCTGTTCTGGAAGGGCGTGGCTAAGTACTTGCTGCCCTCCGTGACCCGCTCCTGTTTCGTGTGCTCCTCGCGGGATTTGAAGCAGTTCGAACAGAAGTCCTTCTTCCACGCATTCTGGACGAAGTTGTGGCAGACCGGCGACATCTTGCCCTTCGAGTACCGTCTGTTGATCACATAACTGGCATTCTGGAAAGGAGGAAAAAGATACCGTTAGTTTTGTCGTGATATTTTGCTTAGCATATGACTAATCATTGTATAACGATTGCTCTAGTTCTAGATATGACGCTGTCGTCATTCTGTTCCTGGTAAACAACTGGGCTAGTTAGTTAACTCAGCCAGTTGTTGACCACGCAGGTCACAGTGGAGGTATATGTGACTTCCCTCTTTTTGTTAAAAGGTTTCCTATAGCCACCGCCATCCTCGCCTATTTGGACTACTGTAGTTCGCGTGTATCTTGCGTAAATTCAAAGCAGATGTTGTTTGCCGATTGTGGATGCAAATTCTTTGAACGAGACTTATACCGTTGGTCTAATGCCGTTACTGCGATGCAGGTACCTAGACCTTTGCTGTTTGTGGTGTGGTGCATGCTTATAAATACTAAGGTACGAAAAGTTTTGATAATTATGTAACATGAAATCCATAGTCGGTAAATCTCTATTGTTATCTCTATCAATGACGTCACATCAGCTTACTGGTGCAGAGCCAAATAACGATTGATTATGAGCAATCATTTAAGTCTATGTATTTAAGAGTTGTCCAAAGCATCAAAGATATTTTTTCATTAAAGAACGCGTTGATGTCTTTACCTTGGCATTTTTATTATAGTAAAAAATACATCAATTTGTACGCTATCTTACTTAATTAAATTTAAAGTTGGTTACAAAAACCATCTACGTATGTTGTCTAGTACCCATAGTACAAGCTTCGGCTTAGTTTGGGACTAGTTGGCGCTGTGTGGCCCAGCGTGGCGTGTCTAGAGTTGTATATTTAATATTTGTTTTCCTGTTTTTTTAAATGGAGCACATCACATTGACGTCAAATCACTTTTACTGACAGATTTCTGACTTTATAAGGAGTGAACGAACTTTTTTTAAAAAAAGAACTAGGGTTCCGGGAAGAAATTTGCGGTGCATCCAGCTGTGAGCTAAAATAAACTTAAGCACCATACCATTGGGTACAAAATAGCTCTACCCGCTACCTCCTATAACGTAGGTATACCTTCTTGCGACCGGCAACACGCGACAAGCATGTACTTTCACCGTGAGCATGGGCCTCGCATATTCCGATCAAATATTCATGCGTCGTGTGGAAAACGGAAAAGCGTTGGTGAAACTCCGTTTGGGGGGAAATGTATACTTGTTTGATTAGGAGAGCTATTAACAATATTCCTCCTTCCCCTCGAAATCATAAACTTTGTCCTTTATTCTCGTATTAATAGCAATTAAATAGAATCCGTTCAAAACATTGCGACTTGGGTACTGCTATCGGTCGCCTTATATAAGTCCCTAATCGTGCACGAAACTGTCTGGGGTGCACGCTGGAAAAAAATTAGATCCAGGAACCAAGGACTTAGGCTGGCAATCCTATCAACAAAATGGTAAGTAATAACGCAACACTTCCCAAAACCTTGCATGAACATCCTTCAAATTTGACATTAGTCTAGTACAACTAGTGCCCATCGCCCCCTTGATCCTTGATCTCAGGTTACAGCCTTAAAAGGCGGAAAAACTAAAGATAATCTAAACCCACCTTTATCAAGGGCTATAAAGTACGAGAGTCTGCAATGTTTTCAATATAAGCCTAAGCGTTTCATACTTTATAGCCCTAAGCATGAAATGTGAACAATCAAATTTACGAAAAATATGGAGTAATGCCATTTTATAAGCCAAGGTTTCAAGTTACGTTAACTTGAGGGAACGCCCATGCCCCCGTGACAAAATGTTGGTTTTCTTCAAGAAATAGGTTACTTGCGAATGTCAAGATGGCGAGGCCCTGACTTGTTTCATTAGTATTTCATTATAAATTTATCTTTAATACGCGCATTTAGGTACATTACAAATTAATCAGAGGACAATTTTGTGGCTACTTATATACCTACTTTCTTAGGATTTTTTAAGTAAAGTCTTGCGATCGCAGGATTAATCACAATGCTTATTAAGGATTAAGTAATACAAGCTATTCGACTCTGATAAGGAAACATTGTTACAATTAGGTATAGTCAAATTTAGCAATACTCTAAGTAGGATATACAACTGAGGAAAATTTAGGTACAGCAATTAGTCCCACTAAAGGCGAAGAAACAGAGATTACCTACACTTTTATTTACTTTCACGTTTATGCCCTACAATATTATTATCTCTCGCGTACTTTAACAATTTTTATCCCTAACTTTCTCGTAAGGAAATCGATATTAATACCTACTAGTTCTATCCATTTAAAACTCATACTTGTAGAAGATAACGCGTAAGTTTATATTTACATAATTAACATTAACCGTATAACGGTTTATTAATCATTCTTAATGGATGCAGGAAGAGTACAATTTCTAATAATAAAATATTTATTTACTCCTCGCCGTATTCACATAACATGAACGAGTTGGTTATATAATTTGAATGATTGTACGGTTCACTGGTTATGTTCACTCGAATTGGAAAATGTATATTGTGTGAGGCGGAACGTCTACACTAGTGTCGATTCTACGGTCCGTAACGTAACGTGGAAGGTCTGCGATGTTATAAATTTATAACCTTCGAGGGATTTCGAACGTCTGGACAAATTGCTTTAAATTTAAAACTGCATAAAGATTTGTCTAAACTCTGCCCGTAAGCAGGTTTCAAGTCATCATCAAGCAGTTGCTCGTCCTCTGATGCACGCTTGAAGACGTTTTACTTTATCGAACTTTAGAGCACAATAAGGAATTTATGAGGAAATTCTTGTCTCGCGCGTCGGTTTTGTGGGACCAACTCTCTGCCGCAGTCTTCGCCTGAGGCTATGGCATTCACCGCATCCCAAAGGGGGTGAGCCCAATGGATGCTTGCAACACCAGAGGCATACGCTTTGCCGCCCCGACAGGGGTTTGAAAACCGACCGGCAAAGTCAATATCAAAACTAAATGACAGCCAATGTTGTCTGACGTGTTTCGGTCGTTATACAATCGTTTTTTCTTTGTGACGATGACCGATGTTACACTATAGTTATTTGGACGATTCGGTAACAAATTAACTGGAGTTTAACACGCAATATTATTCCGTTCCGAATCGCGTGTACAGATGTATTGTCTGTTATTGGGCAAAATGTTTGAATCGTCTTTTTTTCTATTAAAATTTGGTGGATCGGCGAATGTTATGTTTTGTAGTCGTAGAAAACAACTAATATTAGGAAACGGGCAGCAGCGTTTACCTGGGTACATAAAACCTATTGCAGTCACTATTAGGCTAAGTTTGGTGACTGAGGCAAATCCCCCCAATGAGAACAGTTGGGGGAGGCCTATGTCAAGCAGGAGCACTCTATTGCTCCCCGGAAGCCGAGGGTAGGGGTATTTGCCCTCCCCGGACCAGGAGTGCTGGCCGCTTGACATCTGCGGCTGGCCAGGGCATGCAGGGATGCGGCGGTATGCTTCGGCGTTGCCCGTGTCCCTGCAACTTGCTGCCCACTGGCGACACAGGGGGGTTTAGTGGGTATACCCTCCCATCTCGGGAGGTGTGAGTCCCACACACCGTGTCATCTCCCCCGGAGGTGGCAAGACGGTGCCTCATGCATTCCCCTCTAAAAAAAAGGCCTATGTTAAGCAGTGGACATTAGCAGACTGATGATGCCTGTTGTTAATATTAAGTAAACATATCTGAGTAATTTTCCAGGACCACCTATCTTGCTCCTAGAATAACGTCATGAAAACTCCAAACCCGAAACTTGGAATCTCCTGGACATGCTTACAAAATGCAACACAAATATTATCAAAAATAAAAAGAACATTCTTAAACTACACCAACCTAACTATGTAAATAAGGTTTATCAGTTCAATTCTAAGCTATCACGAAATTGGACTAAATACATGACTAAAATGAGTGTTAACAGAGCGATACCTATTCATTGCGCGTCCGATTACTCATTGATGGTGCACGTTGCAACACAGACGATGACGCTATATCGTGAGCACAAGCGAGAATGTGCATTGCACAGTACCTACCTACTTACGATTTCATACCTACTTACACCCACAGATCAATTTTTCATTTTGCGTGGAACTTCTTTAACGTATTTTATACCTACTAGCTGACTTGAAAATCAGTTGGGTTCGGGGGGAGGTAGGTATTTAACGCTTTGGTTTTGGATTTATTTATTTAGAAATACAAAGAAGTAAAAGTACAAAGTAACTTAAGCCTACAATAAATAAATAAAACCTAAACTACACTAATATGTACAAATATTAAAAATAATATTAATATTTAACGCTTTTTCGTATTTAAACTTTTCATTGCCAATTTTTCTTACACACGCAGTGTAAGAAAAATTGGCATTGAAAAGAGTAACTGTGGAGTTTCTTGCCGGTTCTTCTCGATAGAAGCTGCATTCCGAATCCGGTGGTAGGTATGTAGTTTACTTCCTTTTAATTTATATACTCTAAATTTAATATTGATGATTTATATTTGATTTGAGTGTTCATCCCCGCACAGTACAAACTTAAAACATTCGTGTGCATGATCAATGAACATGTCTGTTTATTGATCTGGATGAATGCTATGAATTCGTGATTCATTATAAAAAAAGGATCTAAGTTAATTATTACTTCTCTACCTTCAAGCTTAGGCTTACTTTGGAAATAGATTTTATTAATAAAGTAAATTTTATTAGTAAATAAAATAATTAATTCTTAAAAACTTTTGAATAAGTACAAAAAATTAAGAGCTTATCCAGCAAGAAACTCATGTTGTATTCGTATTAATTGCCCTCTTTGTGTTTTCTCTAAAAGACAGGCGCCGATCCGTTGAAAGATTCTTTTTTGACGATTAGTCAGCGTTTTTTTTTAAATTCATTTCACAATAACTTTACATAAATGATAATGAAAGATAGACAAAAGCGTATTCGACACATTAACTGCATCATAAGGCCTTATAATGGTCATTCACATAAACAATACTGTCCAAAACCGTGTTTCATATTGAACCTTATGCCATTGACATAAGTGATGGTAGGGATGCCACATGGCACAGCTGAGGTATTCAGGTCGTGTAGAACCGGACCGCTTTGGTGAAATTGAGGCGTCACGCGCATCGGCACCTTTACAAACATATTGTGTAGGGGTGCCAATGGCAACTGTAAGGTGAGTACCAAAGAAAATGTTGTAGATTCATATAAGCCAAAAACACATAAGTACGTTGCTCCATTCCCAAAGTCGCTTGAGCTTATGTTAGGATGCGTTTCTATAGATGCGGGACTGTGCGGAGCCAGCAAAAAATTACCAATCTATACACTTATAATAAATCTGTAGAGAGGTCAATTCTGTACATAAAATATTTTTTCAAAATAACTATCAGGGGGTGATAAGTGATCGATACTGATACCAAAAATGCAATCAGTAAAATTTTTGTCTGTCTATCTGTCTGTCTGTCTGTCTGTATGTTCGTTATAGAAAAAAAAACTACTGAACAGATTTTGACGAAACTTGGTACAATTATTCTTCATACTCCTGGGCAGGTTATAGGATACTTTTCATCACGCTACAATCAATAGGAGCGGAGCAGTGACGGGAAGTGTTGGGAAAACGCGAGAAATTTAAACCTGTATGTTTGAACGCGCATTACGCGAAAACTACTGCATAGAATTGAATGCGGTTTTCACCAATGTATTGCTAGAGGTCTAACTTAAAACTTAGGCACAAGGTATAGATGGGTATTATATGGAAGTCCGTTATTTTTGAAACCCGATATCCACGCGAGCGACGCCGCTGGCACAGCTAGTAAACAATAACATTGATCAATCTACTAACGTCAAAACGGAGATGAAAAGTATAAGTTGAGTAATCTCTATCTCTGTGGTCATTGAAACCCTTCGAACGGGCAATCTATCGATTCCGATTCGAAGTAGCCTTCAACGCTTGGTACTAGTGAAATTAGACGGGAAGGTGGCTGCTTTCTCTTGGTCAGACCAGCGTGTTGGTGACCAGTGTCGTGCTCTCTTGCCTTAGGTGTTGCCAACAATGACCAGTATTTCAGGGCTGCCTGTCCGTCATTAAAAATCAATTAAAAAAATAAAACAAAATCTACGGCAGAAGATATTCCATAATAGAGGACAATGACTTCAACGAATTGTTTGACAACCTTGCAATAACATATTTACTCTCAAATTACTTAGTAGGTAAAACAAACATATACATTATGTGTTTACTGATACATAGAGTAATCAGGTAGAGGCCAACATTCGTTATTGACCCAAAATATAATAAAAGAAATAAATTGTACAGTAAGTAGGTACCACGTTTGGTAGCATGTGCTCAGAAAGTTATGAATACTAATATGGTTCGTCTCATTACATTAACTTTGCTTGTTTCTGCTTAGCCCAATGATTAACTGGTAGAGAATGCCTACGCGGTACTCGTATTATGTTCCACTTTTGTACGCCTTCTTATTGTGCTGCAAAACCTAAATAAATAAATATTGAATTTTTACGCAAGCATTAAATATAAATTACCTATGTATTATCGAACAACATCACATACATTGCTCCGAACCCAAAGTAAGTAGAGTTACCCACTTGTGTATTCAGAATAACGAATTCAGAATATAGTAGGTATACTTAAATATAAATGCGATAATATTAGTGGGATTATAATATGTATACATGGGTAAACCCCGAATTAAATTTCATTTTACGTATTATTCGGACTTTACCCAAGAAGCTTGGGTAATACTAGGTCAACCCGGGTAAACCTAGGTTTACTCCACCTTCTAGCATTACCCGTAACATATATAATAATTATATAGTGCAAAACAAAGTCTATTTCATGTCTGTCCATATGCATGCATAGATCTTTAAAACTACGCAACGGGTTTTGGTGAGTCTTATTATAAATAGATAGAGATAATAGGTACATGCAATATTTATCTGAAATAACTGAAGCGAAGCAAGGGCAGGTCGCTAGTTATAATAGAGGAATAAATCAATCAGACAATACCGTCAATGTAAGTTTTCTCTTGTACCTACTACTTACCTGATATAGAGCTACATGTCGTCTTCGCTAATTTATAATTATAAAAGCATTTATACTAACTTAGCTATCTTATACATTTAATTTATTTTTATTATCTATTAATTAGTATTTGCCTCGTTTATTGTCATTTTACAGCTTTGTGTGCTCATAACAAAAGTCCGACTAAGTAATCGACTAAATTAAACAGATTTCTAATAAGTTAAAATTTTACTGCGCAGTAAAACATAACAAACTGTTATTAAAATAAATAGGTATCGCCAATTAATTTAATTCAATTACTATTCGGATGGAGGTAATGATTGTAATTACATTTGGTTACGGATAGAAATTCTATTTATTGTAAATGTAAGTATAACTAACATACATGTATTTAATGAATGTGGCAATAATAAATCGAACCACATTTAATTGTGTTGGGGAGAAATAGAAATAATTGTTCCATTGGCTTTGTAATCTGAACAGTCCTTAATAATTTCTAGGCTGGATTTTAATTGACACACCGTCCAGTATGGGAGGATATACCAAACCCAATGAACCTCGTGTCGATGTCGCGAGTGGGCAGGAACGGGTGCAGGAGGATGCAGCAAGTTGAAGGAATACGGGTAGCCTTGTTCCTGCCCGCTAGTATAGTACTGATATTCATATTATGTTTGGCTTATTCCGCTAATAAGTGCCCGTTGACGGGGATGAGTGGAATAAGCCATTTAAATATAATTAAATTACCGAATAATTAGAATTTAAACTACAAACATGTCACTGTCAAAAAGAAAATAAACGAATGGACAAATTGTTGCCGCCATTTGAATCGAGTAAAGTTTAAATCTTAATATAATTAATATTAATTATTTAATAATATTATAAAGCTGAAGAGTTTGTTTGTTTGTTTGAACGCGCTAATCTCAGGAACTGGTCCAAATTGAAAAATTCTTTTTTGTGTTGAATAGACAATTTATCGAGGAAGGCTTTAAGCTATATAACATTACGCTGCAACTATTAGAAGCGAAGAAATAATGAAAAATGTAAAAAAAAAACGGGGAAAAAATAACTATTCCACGCGGACGAAGTCGCGAGCACAGCTAGTAAATAATATAAGCGAAAGGACTTCTCCTTATTAAATGTAGCTAAAATAAATCACCCTGCTAAACTGTTAGTCAGTGGAACACTTGCTCGGCGCATACCATAAATCATGATGTAGACAGGACACGAGCGTTTGGAATGTAAACGTCGAACTCACGATATTCTCACTTGAGAAGTGCGACAGTAAAATTACAGTCGGTTCGAAATAGGTGGCACACAATGGCCGTAAATGGCATATTGTGGTTTAATCGTCAGTGTAAAGTAGGGCATTCCATATGTGAGGACTAGATCATGCTAGTGAGGTCCTACTAAAAATCGCAATTTGCAGTTTGCAACAAATTAAAGTAGGTAGTCCTAATTAAAATAATTAAAACAGGTATGTATGGAGCCTGGCATACCTAGATAAGTATGCTCTTAAAATTACGTATCTACCTATGCAACATACGCCAATCGATAACAATACTCTTTGATAGAATATCGTAAATTCATCATCATCGTCAGTCTATTGCAGTTCACTGCTGGATATAGGTCTCTCCAGTTGTTCGCCACTTAGGGAAAACATCTGGAGGATATACCCATATGGGCAGGCGGGTTGGCGATCACACATACCTACAACAAACTGAAATACGATACAAACTGAAATACCTACTTCAAAACGTAATATGAAATATCCAATAAGGTTTTATGTATTATTTGATCTCTTTTAAAAGTTCCAAAAGATTTGATGAATCTCCATGACTAAAACTCAATAAACAATATTAAGATATATAAATAATATAGAAACCGATCATCCGATGGCCATCTATCATTCGAAATTGTACGAATTTAATCTTACTGGGGGTGTTTAGCTTAGCCCATACACAGACAAAAACAAACCAACTGAATAAAAATAGAAGATGAAACTTTCTCTAGTTCAGCGTTAGGTTTTAGTAACTACGACTGGTATCATCCTATCATCAGATGTGTACTAAGTTAAGCATTGTATAGATTTTCAAACGGGTTTTACATACAAAAGTCACCTTGCAAACCTTCGGAGGTTTTGCAAAAGTAGACCGGTCCTTATTGGGTATTTGTGGAGTGCATTCGTGATCTCATTGGCTTACGTCACAGAGCCGGAAAGGTGCCCGTCGCGGTCTCGGAAAGGTTAAAGAAACAACTTTTACTAGCCATTGTTAGCTCGAAAGATGATACTTAGTGCTTGAATTTATGTAGGTACCATGTTTTCCATTTTTAACCGACTTCAAAAAAAGGAGTTGGTTTTAAATTCGACTGTTTTTTTGTTGTTCAAGTATGTTTGTTATCACATATTATCTCCAAGAATTGTGAACCAGGAGTACCGGCCCGTTGTTATCTGCGGCTTGCCAGTACAGGCAGGGATGTGGCCGTATGCTTCGGCGCTACCAGAGTCCCTGCAAGTAGCTGCCCACCGGCGACACAGGGGGGTATGCCCTCCCATTGCGGGAGGTGTGACTCCCATATAGGGTGAGTGCGCCAGTTCGCGTCCATTTAGCGCAGTTGGCAACTTTGAAGGAGAAAATAAAAATGTTCCAGCACCAATTTCAATAAAAATCTTATGTCATTTGTTCAGTAGAATAGTCTATTTTAGGGTAACATTTAGTTCAGTTCGAAATACCTTGTGGTTTTTTTTATTAAAAATATAAA
Organism: Conogethes punctiferalis; assembly: GCA_031163375.1. Classification (NCBI taxonomy): domain Eukaryota; kingdom Metazoa; phylum Arthropoda; class Insecta; order Lepidoptera; family Crambidae; genus Conogethes; species Conogethes punctiferalis. The sequence goes on from CM062086.1 coordinate 577,117, forward strand.
CATCAGAATTAGGCGATTTGCCCAGTTTGCGTCCAAAAATTCCTATTCGCGTCCACCAGCTTTTATATGGAATAAAGGATGATATTTTTATGAGAATGTTTATTAATATATTAATAAATCACTGTTAACGAAGCTGGTTAAGCTTTGTAGCTCTATTTCAAGAAGCTCGTTAGGTAGAGAGTTAAAATTTTCAAAAAATATGTATTTTTGCTGCTATAACAACATATACCTACTATAAACAAAATTAAATAAGTTTTTAAGGGGGGCTCCCATACAATAAATGCGATCTTTTTGCCAATTTTTGATATGGTCCAGTGTGGACGCAAAATGGAAGTTTTATAAATTTGGTGTTCTAATTCGCGTCCACCCTATTTTAACTGTTAATTATAAAAAACATAATCAAATTCATAATTAATATAATTCCTTGGATCATTATCCACGTCTAGAAACAGCTATGTATCCAAAATACACATAAATCAACAAAATATTGACTATCAAACACACTGCTGCCCACTATTTTTTTTCGACCGTCAGAGCTCTCTTGGTGAAAAGCCGTCATTAATTATTTTTTACACAGGATTGATTGAGCGCACGGAACTTTTGTCAATGTGCATAAATGTCATATATATTGAGCTATTGGCGGTAATTACTTTTCGACTCATTGGTATGTTAGTTTACTTAATATCGAGAGATTTCCGCGAAACGGACGCGAACTGGGCAGTGGACGCGAACCGGCGCACTCACCCTATACACATGGACTCTCCCCGGAGGCGGCGTAAAGGTGCCTAATGCATTTCCCTCTAAAAAAAAAGGATGCTTGAAAAGTTGCGCACAATTGGAGGAATCTATGTCCAGCAGTGGACTACGACAGGCTGATAATGATGGCTTTAACATCAAATCTCCCTATAATTTGCCATCTAACCAGTCTCTAGGAAGAAGGCGGGCAATCACAGACGAATGCAAAACACAATATCTGCATTTACGCAGTCGGGAAATCGTAATGAGTGGCTAGAATAATTTTAGCCTGTCAGACTTTCTCTAGGCTGAGTTAAGTCTAGTGCTCAATCGGTATCGGAAGGACTAACTAATGGTGGTCTTTGAATTAATGGGCTATTTAGATTTATATCGTTAATTGGCACCAGTTTTTGTTTTATGCGTTGAATTTTATTAATACTGTTATAACGTTGATGATTTAACTTGTGTTGATAGAAAGATTATAAAGTGAAAAATTGCAAGAGAAATGTGAATGTGATGGTTATCAGCCAGTTATATCGACACTTTAAAAAACTGTGTGGGAATCTCATTTTACCGTTTTGGAAGAGTCTCTCGCGCAAACTATTCAGTTTAGAAAAAAATGATGTTAGTAACCTCAACATCATTTTCAAATACCTATCTATAGATACCCCACACGTATAGGTTTGATGAAAAAAAATTTTTGAGTTTCAGTTCTATGTATGGGGAACCCCAAAAATTTTGGATTTTTTTCTGATTTTATGCGGTTCACAGAATACATCTACGTACCAAATTTCAATAATGTAGCTCTTATAGTTTCGGAATAAACTGGCTGTGACATACGGACGGACAGACAGACAGACAGACATGACGAATCTATAAGGGTCCCGTTTTTGCCATTTTGGCTACGGAACCCTAAAAAAGTAAGTAAAGATGTACATATTATGTCTTTTGTTGTATTAGTGTGAGCTGCACTGGCGCCATACGAGTAATTATACAATTGCATGGGTGGTCTTTCACTTGCTTATGTAAACATTATTCTTTTGTTGTTCTGTATTCAATAACCCTTTAAAAATTTTAGTGCAGTAAAAGGTCTATACTTAGATTCTTTCATAAAAGTGCCATATAATGTTAATTACATTTTCATACTTATATCGAGTGATTTAAAATACCTGCTTCAGGTACAAATCAGCATTAAATATTTTTTTCATTCGTCCTTTTTTCCTGATAATAGTTTTGGTCACTGCTAATAGTTCCATTAAAAATATTGATAAACATAAAGTTCAGTCCAAAACAAAATTAAGCTAAAAATCTTCTCCTACAGGAAAAGTTAGGTACCACACTAAAAAAGCTAGCATCTCTTTTTACACCTTTTTGTGGTTCCAAAAAGTTCCAAACTCCTATTTCTAAGTTCGAAAAAGTTTGTAAAGCGTATTATTATTGTACGGTGCAGTGGTCGTTAACTTTTTGTGGCATAGAATGTTTCCCAGAAATAATCACGTTTTAGTTAAGCATAAGCATTTCCAGTTGTGTTCCCACGTTTGCCCAAACAAAATTAACCGATATTATTTTAACGACTGTTATTAATTAATAACGGACTAGTTTTGTGATAACGTTATATGAAAATGGATCTATACAGCCACTTTAATGCGTTAACGATAAAAAAATTAGGTCATCATATGTATGTACAGACGTTGTAAGTTTTAGACATTGAATTAATGTGTGAAATAGTCGTTTCATTTAGAAAAGAACTACCTATATAGGCTCTGGATTTCCCATAAGAAATTTCAGCATTTTAGGGGTTGAGTTTGGTTATTGCGTACCTACTCGTAATCATTTTTACAAAATTCTTTTAAATTTAGCTCTCTTATTTTTAGGCTATCTAGAGTGGTTGCACCAGAAAACTTAAGAGGCAAACCACATACTTTCCCGTATAGTGGTAGCCATATCTTATTTTCCACTTTTTCCAAAGTAGGCGTTATAAAACGTTGTCGAATGAGATAGAAAGTAATGGATAAGCCGATACGACACAAGTAGCTGTTTTAGCATATGAGGAACGGCTTTCCAACTGGGCATGTAGCGGTATGTGTTCAGAAAACAGTTGGACTGCATATTATGTACATACCTGTCGTATGTGAGAAAAACTAGTTTTGTTTGTAGAAACTTGTCGTTAATTTCACTTTGCTGGTTAGGTTTTTGACTTAACGTTTCAACTATAGGAGGCTGGAAAACGTATAGAGGCTTTCGAAGTTGCGGCCTGCGTAAAGTGTGTGGACCCTATAAATAGATTAAATAATAAATAAATAACCCCAAGACCACACGCTCGGCCACACAACGCCTTCTAGTCCCAAACTAAGCTGAAGCTTACACTATGGGTATCTACTAGACAACTTACTAGACAACTTACAGAAGCTTTTTTTTTGTAAATAAATACATATTGTACATAGCAAACACCCAGACCGATACAAACAGATTTGTTTAATTATAGTAATTGTTTCTGTCTTTTTGTTTGCAGTTTAGTGATAAGAACATGTTGTGTACACTTTAGTTAGGTTACCGTCTTGTCCCTCTATGTAAAAATGATTTATATGCTCAAGTACGACTGTGCCCTGTTTGTGTACCTTTATTAAATAAATAAATAAACAGACATGTTGTTGCTCAGAAATGTTTGCACCAAATTGTTCGCCCATTATGTAAGTACGATTTGTTTACATTTTTAAATCAAACAAATCGTAACATAATCTCACGTCTGATTAGAGCTTACTCAAGCTCTAATCAGCAAGTAGAGGTATAAAAAAACCCTTATAAGTACAAACTAAATCTAGTGTTGACTAATTTAGCATTTTTATAGCTTCGACAGTAAATCTGAATCGATTGCGGTTGCGTGAATCACCAAAGTAGGTGTTTAAGATGACTAATGCGTTATGTAAGTGACAAACCGACCGACCCTGAGACCGTGGGTGAACAGGTGAACTATTGTTTTCTTAATTACCTATGAATGTCAGATTATGCAAAAATAAGTATATGTTTTTTATTCAACTTTACATATAACATTAGCAGAGATACAATTCTGTTGTTTTGCAGGACTCAGGAATAATGTACACAATATGGATAAAAGGCTTGTTTCCTTAAAAAATTTAATTAGTCCGTCTTCTAGATTATTCAAAAATAAAAGATACGTATTTTTTCATTTGTAAATTAGACCAAAAATTACAAAGATATAGCCCGTTAAAGTTTCGCGTGACGTCACGCCGTGCAACATTTTGTCGCACGGCGTGACATCAAACACCCCCACTCCTAAATTTCGATGCTTTGTATCTTTGTTATTTTTCGTGTAAATGAAAAAAGGAAAAATACGTGTCCAATATATTTTTATAATTGAAGATACGGATTAAATATAATGTAAGTATTTTGACCCTGGAAACATCCCTAATGTGTAATATCGTGCCTCTAAAATCACATAATATTTTAGATGAAAAGTGGAGTGATGATTAGCTTGACTGGCTCGATGGCTCATTTGGTAGTGACCTCTGCCCTCTGAGCCAAGGGTCGTGAGTTCGATTCCCGCACAGTACAGACATTTGTGTTCATGAACATGTCTGTTTGTATTGGTCTGGGTGTTTTCTATGTATAAAATGTATTTATTTGCAAAAAAAAAGTATCTAATTAAGTTTATCGGTTGTCTAGTACCCATAGTACAAGCTTCGGCTTAGTTTGGGGCTAGGTGGCGCTGTGTGGCCCAGCGTGGCATGTCTTGGGTTATTTATTTTATTTATTATTATTGATAGCTAACAGGAACTGGGTGCGAGAAACTCAGGATTGGGAAAAACAGCGAACAATTGGAGAGCAGTGGACTGCAAGATGATGAAGTTTGGGGAAAATTGACGAATATGGTTTGGTGATAGTCGATAGATGTGTGGCCTAAAGATGTCTGTACATAGGCTAGTTACTATACCAGTCATTAATATTGTTTAGTACCTACTCATATACCGGAAAGAACTTTTGTTCATTATGTTACGCATTTGTTGGCTTGCAAATACTGTCATAGTTTTGTAATAAAAAAGTTTGTTAAAAAAAACTAAATTAATGCACAAAATACTAAAGTTCGAAAAACTAGTCACGACACAAAATGTGACAAAAAGTTTAATTGGACAAGTTTATGCAAACGGGAACTAGTTTACAGGTCACACCAAATAAACCCACGCTATTTTGTATAAAAAAGAAACAGCCGATCGATAAAATGTGCGATTAAAATATTTCATATGGAAAACTTTAAGCTTGCAAGCAGGAAATCTAACTGTTACTAAGTTTATATGCAAATATACCAAATGTATACCTACCAGACCATAACTTTATGAAGAGAAAAAAAATGCCTCTGTTAAATCAATAAAAAGCTTCATTTGTAAATTTGCAACTTTAAATAAGTATGCTGTTTGTTAGTTTCGCAAAAACTCTTCAAAACCAAAAAAGCTTGACCAATCATTTTATTTTGTTCGCTTATTGCAAAGAGGTTTTTTTTTTATTACTTACTTTAAACTGATGGTGTCAAATTTATTGTACGTATAGGTAGTGCGAAATTCCCTAGGGCATCTAGCAATTTAATAAAAGAATAAAATCATTTCCTAACAAGGTTATAAAGTCTATTGATCCGTGCTTTTAAATGTTCCATAGGAGTTTTCTTAAGAATTTCGAGTTATTCACAGATGGCGCCATGTCACGTACTGCCTGGAACAGGAATGCACCAGAGGTTGTGACATTTTGTGTTATTTATAGTCTGTGGCGCATGAACAAAGCCGCACTGTTCCGGGGTCCGTCACTCCTGTGCTAATTAGCACAGTTATCACGTTCCCGGAACGCATATCGGCGCCTTTACTTACTGGTATCAAAAGATGAATTAACTAAGAAAATTCCACGTTTGTCACTGCAATTAATATCTTCCTTTGATAAATGGTTATGCTGTCATATTATCTTTGTTGGATTGCGAATGCATTTGTATAATCTGTGTGATAAATTTAAACTTCGAAACTGTGATAAGTCGTCTCTATGGTATGGCATAAAATATACTTAACTATGTAGTTAACTTAAAGTCTCAGTTAAGATCTAGACAGAATACTTAGTTTTGGTAGTGAGAATCTGCCTGAGGATGTTTAAATAAATAAATAAACGCAGTTTCCTAATTTGACCTAATTGGGAATTCAGGATCATCGGATCGTCGCTGTTTTTGGCATAACTCTCGAGTAATTGTGTTACCGGCCGTATACTCTGTAGAAAGAGTTTATTCTCCTCCAATTATGGGTCTTGTAGTAGCTTCTTACGACGGGCAGACCGGGATGTCTCGGTAGTAGGTATTCCAAGGCCCATACCGCAGGCGCTTAAATAAAGGCCTTACACAACATAAGTCATCATTATAAAAACGAAATGATTGTAACTCTCTACATCAGCCACCTAATAAGTGGCCATTTGTTGCAATACAAATGGGGACTAAACGCATTGTGGTCGACGCTTTCATACGCAACTTTTCGTATTTATCCATTCATGAAAGCATAAACCATCCAACAATGGCGTGCATTGCATACGTCATCCATTGTATTGAAACGGCTACCATATTGTTTCACTTTTGCATGATATCGAAATTATTGTGTCAACGCAAATTCGACTCTCGTTATTAACGAGAGACGTTTGATTTTGCAATGTAAACAAAGTATTGTTTCGGAAAGTTTTTTTTTATATCGATTCAAATTCGCACGCGGAATGTTTGTAAATTACCTTCTGCTGTTATGTCAATACCTATAGAATGCATTTTATAAAAAATTTTAGAATACATTCGTGACAAACATTCGTGTGATGAACACTTGTGTTTGTTCCGTGTCTGGGTGTTTATATTTGTATTTAAGTATTTATTTGTGGTACCTTCGTTGTTCTGATACCCATAACACAAGTGCTTAAGCTACTTACTTTGGGATTAGGGCAATGTATGTGATGTTGTCTGATATTTATTTATTTACACAATAGTATGTGTGAATATTGAGAGATCAAAATATCTCGCAATTTTTATTGGCACCTTTCAAAACATTTTAGATAATAATCTAACTAAGCTATTTATCTGTATAAAACGTCATTCCTGTACATGTTTTATTCTGGTGCAATAAAGAGTATCTATCTATGCTAGTTTAATGTTTGATCGAGAGTAATTATATATATATACATACGTAGATATTGTGTTAAATCAGATTTGAAAATGTAGGCTCTCTCTTCGACACTTTTGAATGAAACCATTCTTATTTTACCTATCCCAATGTAAGAGTTATTTGTGGTCTCAACGTTGAAAGATACTTCGCTATATGGGTAATTGGGTACGGTTTTTTTTATAGTGGCTCGACATAAGGGCTCCCTACGCCTGATGGAAAGCGAAAGAGAAGCCCAAGTCGCTGTGACAACGGGCAAGTAACTGGTCAGTTACCTGTTAGTTGTCACCGCCATGCCGGCCCAACCCCAACCCCCCCACGAGCTCCGGAAACCCTACTCACCGGCAGAAACACGACTCAGAGCCAAAAAAATTCTCATAAACAACATTTGTTTTGACTGCGGTATTCTATAGGGTGGAGGTCCTTCCCCGGACGGGCGGCTCAATTCGAGCGAAGATTCGCTATGCCCTACCTCTCTTATTAGGGTATTTTGCTTTACCAATCTAAACGAAAACACACTTCAACCAACTAACTAAACTATTCTGTTTATTTTCTACTGTCAAAGGGACAGCGCAGACGACAGACTTTTTGTGCGATAGAGTCTGCGTCTGAGACATTTAAAAAGAGCGTCTAGGTCTGCCGACAGAATGATCGAAGATGTGCGTCGTGTGCGTTGAGTCTGTGAAATATCCGCGACAGATATTTGCGCGTCGTGTGCGTTACTGCATAAATGTAATTGCAAAAAAGTGCATCACGGATAGTCTGTCGTCTGCGCTGCTCCAAAATGTAACAAGCATTAAGATGATTTACAGATTTGGCTTATTTTATCTGAGCCAAACTTAAAAGACAAAATACACACTTAGAATAGTTTTGAGGCTGACATCATTATATGAAAAAAAATTGCTAGGTCACCTGAATACAGCAAAAATAGTCAGTTTCCTGCTTTGTACGCCTTGAGGTCATTCGTTTACGAGCAATTCGACCGACAAAATGGACTCCAATCAACCACAACTGGTCTAAATTGTCTTGTCCACTTGACCGCTTGCACTTTCACTATTATCTAAGGGAAATTACTTTGATGACATTATGAGTCTACAGTCTTCTTTTGACCAAATAGTTCAATCATTTAATACCTCACAGGGGTTCCCAGTCATCTATCTTTCATGGAACATTTAAATAAATCTATACTATATATAATATTATAAAGCTGAAGAGTTTGTTTGTTTGTTTGAACGCGCTAATCTCAGTAACTACTGGTCCGAATTGTTGTGTTGAATAGACCATTTATCGAGGAAGGCTTTAGGCTATATAACATCACGCTGCGACTTTTAGGAGCGAAGAAATAATGGAAAATTTAAAAAATTAAAAATGGGGAAAAAATAACTATTCCACGCGGACGAAGTCGCGAGCACAGCTAGTAAATAATAACCCAAGACATGCCACGCTGGGACACACAACATGATCTAGTCCCAAACTAAGCCGAAGCTATGGGTACTAGACAAGTGATTACCTTTATCTATCTTTACCTAATTATAATAAATCTGAAGAGAGGTCAATTCAGTACATGAAATTCATGTATTTTCAAAATAACTATCAGGGGGTGATTAGTGATCGATACTGAAGCCAACAATGCAATGAGTAAAATTTTTATCCCTTAGTCTGTATGTTCGTTATAGAAACAAAACTACTCGACTGATTTTAACGAAACTTGGTACAATTATTCTTCATACTCTTGGGCAGGTTATAGGTATATTTTTCATGACGCTACAATCAATAGGAGCAGAGCAGTGATGGGAAATGTTGGGAAAACAGGAGAAATTTTTATCGGTAGATATATTTGATCGCGCATCACGCGAAAACTACTGCATGGAATTGAATGTGGTTTTCACCAATGTATTGCTAGAGGTCTAACTTAAAACTAAGGAACCATTTTATGGAAGTCCGGTATTTTGAAACCAGATATCCACAAGAGCGGCGCCGTTGGCACAGCTAGTTTTATAAATAAAATCCTTATTATACTCGTACAAAAAACTATTTTGACTTCCCCGTACCGACCAGTCGTAAGCCTTTTGACCATTGCCGTTCGACATATTCGAAGCCATCTGAGCTTTATCTATTTCCATATTTAAAAAAAAGCTATTCAAGCTACCGATATACATACCGATACGATATACGATATATAGATACCGATTACAAGTTTACTAAACAAGACAAGCTTAACCAGTTATCTCCGCTACGTGCTTCCTCTCACGGTAGAGCTTAAAGCTCTAAGCTCAGGAAACTGTAGTACTTTCCATATAACAGTAAAAGCCGTCTTGCTTGATTTGAATTACATTTACCGTAATTACGGCCCAACATTTGTGTTGCAAGACTTTGGCTGAGTAAGAAAGTTATATTTGATCAGTCAACTCGGCTTAGTACCAATTAGTTATAGGCCAATGTCTGAATAAACAGGCGTCTTGTATACCATCTAATCCCAAACTAACTTAGGGTAGAGACTAGATGGCGCTGTGTGGCTTGTCGTAAGTAAATTTATTTATTTTATTAGAAAGAAAGAAAGAAAAAATGTTTATTAGGTACCTTATTTAAAGTATTAGCTTATCTTGTAAAGGCAGAAAATGGACAACGAACTTTATGGCAATGAAATTATTATAAAAATTAAATAAAGTAATTTGTAAAAGTACTTAGCTACAAAAAAGGCGCATATATAATACGATTTATGAAAATGAAGCAGTTATTTAACACGCGGAATGCATAAACAATGTGATCTACCTACATGAACAAATGATTTCCGTGTAACATTAATTGTTAATTAAATCGATCGATATCGTACGATTTTCAATTAATTGTAAATCAAATTAAAAAATGGGTCTCCTTTTTGTACCATCCTGGCTGAATAATTAAAAAAAACCTATATACTGGAACTATGGAAGTAATAAGTACTAAGCGTGGTACTAAGACTGGAACAACGTACCTATACCACAGATAATGTAAGACTAGTTTTGACTGGTTCGGTGGCTCATTTGGTAGTGACCTCTGCCCTCTGAGCCAAGGGTCGTGGGTTCGATTCCCGCACAGTACAAACATTTGTGTTCATGAACTTGTCTGTTTGTATTGATCTGGGTGTTTTCTATGTATAATATGTATTTATTTATTTACAAAAAAAATGTATCTAAGTAAGTTATCAGTTGTCTAGTACCCATAGTACAAGCTTCGGCTTAGTTTGGGGCTAAGTGGCGCTGTGTGGCCCAGCGTGGCATGTCTTGGGTTATTTATTTATTACTAGTGGGTAGTCTTATAGGTAGTTTTTTATAATACACTTAGGTATTGTACCCGCATTTAAGATACTAATTTAAATACGAAAAACTTATTCAAACCAAATTGTATTTTTGAATTTTTTTAACAAACAACTCTAATGTTATCTTTCCGACGGCCTAATTTTGAAGTTAGACATAAACTCGTTTAAGACTGGATCGGTAGCTCATTTGGTAAGGGGCGTGGGTTCGATCCTCACCCGGAAAAACATTCATGTGATGAACATGTAAGGACAGACTTGTCCCTACGATTTTGTAAAGATGCTGCTACATGTCGCTACAAACACAATACTTGCACCTCTACTTTAATGAAATCTAGGACGGGGCAAGCTTGGGGCCGATTCGTATCCTAGGATAGTCAGAACACTAAATCATTCTACTTGTCCATGCTGTATACTCTATAGGTACAGGTGGTTCAAAACCCACGACACAGCACGTAACACGTAAGTTGATTTTATACTTTCCCCGCCCAAATTGGGCTTGATGAGTTGATTGCTACTGTCACGGAAACCAATTGGCCGCCAAAACGCGATACGTTGTTGTTTTTGGTGTGTCTGTGGGAAGATCGGTGCCATTTAATTGCTGGAACCAATTGAACTTATATCGTTTGACTCTTGAGTAGATAGATAGATATGTATAATCTATTTGTAAATAAGTTCTTACAGAACCAAAGTACTTAAGACTTAATTATATGAAGATATTAATAAGCAAACTATTGTTCTAGTTTAGGGTGCCAATTTCACAGAAGCCAAAATTAAAATTAAAATAAGCTGATACAGCTTATATTTTATTATTTACTAGCTGTGCTCGCGACTTTGTCCGCGTGGAATAGTTATTTTTTAGTTAAGATTAATGCTAAAGATACTGAGAGTTCTCATAAACAATATGCGCTCAGTTCACTCATATTTGCTCCATTATGGCAGGAAGATTAGACAATAGCAGACAGAAAGCAGCGCAGCCGACATAGATACCGCGCATAATTGATTGGACATCGCGCATCGCTGCGCGGGCGCATTTGAGCAACGCAGGTACAGTCAGAAGCGGTGATGCGCACACCCGATAATAAGTCAACGTGAGAAGGTATAGTTTGGAATAGGTACAGCTGATTTTGCCGGTAACTGTATGCATGGAATTGGTTGTCTGCGGACATTTGTGGCGAATACCATGATGGACGGATGACTTGAGTAAATAGATGTACCTAGATGGTGGTTGCAATATTTTGTAGGTAGAGCATTTTTTATGTTAATTTGAGATGGAGGTAAAAATGGTGGTTGCAATTATTCATGAGTTTTATGTTAATATTTTTTTTTTTATAGTGGCTCGACATATTGGCTTCCCTACGCCTGATGGAAAGCGAAAGAGAGGCCCAAGTCGCTGTGACAACTGGCAAGTAACTGGTCAGTTACCTGTCAGTTGTCACTGCCATGCCGGCCCAACCCTAACCCCCCACGAGCTCCGGAGACCCTACTCACCAGCAGAAACACGACCCGAAGGTCATTTGGCTGCGGTAGTTTATAGGGAGGAGGTCCTTCCCCGGACGGGCAGCTCAATACGAGCGAAGGTTCGCTATGCCCTACTTCTCTTAGATGGTTTAGATTTGAAAAAGACAAAGCAAATTCCGAATTCGAATCCGTTTTCGCGTGTAAATATAGTGTTGAGTTCTATCACGATTGCGGATAGGCCTGCTGCACACGGCTACTACCTACATCTTACTCGTAGGTGTCACGGACAAAAGTAAGACTAGACTACACTTACTACATTTTCCCAGAATTTTCTCAACGATTCAAACATCACAGTAAAATTCACGACTTCACTACACAAGGATAAAGTATGTACTAAACGGATGATAAAGTCGGATAACATTGATCGCTACACTGAATCACCACAAAGGCACTAGGTGGGTCTCGTGATTGTACCTAATACGAATACGTCACTTTTCAATGATTTTTAGTGATTTTGGGAACGTGACACATATTTTCTACTAGCTGCTGCCCGCGGCTCTGCCCGCGTGAATATTTGTATAAAACATAGCCTATGTGTTAATCTGATGTACAAACTATATTCTTGTAAAGTTTCATTATAATCCGTTCAGTAGTTTTTGCGTGAAAGTGGAACAAACATCCATCCATCTATCCAAACAAACTTTCGCGTTTATAATATTAGTAGGAATTTATCCGTTATCGGTGAAGTCTTATCGTACCCAAAATAATTTATTGTTATTAATGATATCTCTGAAAGTGAATTTAGTGTACGAAATTGATTTTGGTTTAGGTACTCCTGTTATCGCAATTGCAAGGTTGGGAAAGCCATAATAAATTGATAGTTAGATCTATATCGTACGGGATTAATACGAATTACAATAAATTATGTATTATCTTAACTAATATTATAAAGCTGAAGAGTTTGTTTGTTTGTTTGAACGCGCTAATCTCAGGAACTACTGGTCCGAATTGAAAATTTATTTTTGTGTTGAATAGACTATTTATCGAGGAAGGCTTTAGGCTATATAACATCACGCTGCAACTATTAGAAGCGAAGAAATAATGGAAAATGTAAAACAAAACGGGGGAAAAATAACTATTCCACGCGGACGAAGTCGCGAGCACAGCTAGTTTGTTACATAAGTCTAAATTAATGTTTATCGATTACTATATCGTGTTGTAAACGGATTCGCCAAATTCATAATGGATTCGATGGATTTCAAGCGATAAAAATCATTGTTTTTAGTTACATAAAGTAATCTTATTTCTTTCTATACACAACGCTCCTGATGGGTTGGGTCGAGGATTCGGATTCGATTACCGTTTGGTTCAAATTTTTTTTTTTTATATCGCCTCTGTTATGGAAAACGTTTTCAGCCACAATCCTAGTAGATACGTAAGTACACAATCCTATTAATCATAGTACTATACATATACAATCTTATTTTAAGACCAGTTGGTGCATTTTCTAGCATGTATGTGCTTGATTTATGATTTATGTATGCGCCGGTCTCGTCTCAACATAATTAAACTATTCGAAAATAGCTCAATATGAACCGCCTCCAAATGTCTGGTGGCTAATTGATGTCTCCATATAAATCATTATTACAGAACACACGGCTTTCACTTCCCGAATGAGTCAAAGCATTTACCTATTTGACCGTCTTTGCCGAAGTATAGAATACCTGCGCCTAATACTACTAGGGTTGTCACTGACAAAGAGGAAAATGGAACAGGGACTATGAATTTTGTTTGCTAAATGACTGCGATGTTAAGTGTGACTTGTCATTATCACCGGGCTGTGGGGGAGCGGAAAGCTTCCACTCCTAGGAGGGAATAGCATTATTTTTATTTTTTTATAATAATATTTTTTTTTAGAAAAGATGGTGTGACGATTTGGTCCATCAGTTAGAAGATTGGCAGGCTCTAGCTTTAGATAGAGAACTTTGGAAGAAATTTTGGGGGAGACCTTTGCCCAGCAGTGGGACAGCACAGGTTGAAAAAGAAAGAAGAAAGAAAGATAATAGCTCGACATCATGGCTTCCCTTCGCCTGATGGAAAGCGAAAGAGAAGCCCTAGTCGCTGTGACAACTGGCAAGTAACTGAGTTACCTGTCAGTTGCCACTGCCATGCCGGCCCAACCCTAACCCCCCACGAGCTCCGGAAACCCTACTCACCAGCAGAAACACGACCCGGAGGTCATTTGGCTGCGGTATTCTATACGGTGAAGGTCCTTCCCCGAACGGGCAGCTCAATTCGAGCGAAGATTCGCTATGCCCTACCTCCCTTATTTTCGTGTGTACTTACCAATTTATCGTAAAATTAGTAAGCACATGAAAATGAACACTATAACAGTGCAATAATAATTATAATCAGGCAAAATATGGCCTTTGACTTTATAACTCGGATTAATTAGCGCTTATCTAAAATACCCGAAGCGAAGGCGGTTTGGCTAGTACATAATACAGGGAAAGTCTAATTTCGCGACATCAAATTCAATACCGGATTTGCCAACCCTATATCTAATGCACCAGATCAAATATCAAACAAGTTAATGACTTAAACAGCCAGAATCTCGCTCTTATCTCCACACGTTAAGGTTCACATCACCCAGTCTCGCCACGCCACGTCCGCTGTTTATAAATAAAGGCACCTCTTAAACTATTATTAACCGGAGTTACTGACCTTTCACATGTGCACGGATGTGCTCGGCCCAAGTTCCACCATAAAGTGGATTTATTGTGTACCTACACTAATTAAGGCTTGATAATGGCTTTGTCGTGCGCGACCAATTTCGATGGTGAAATTTAAAAGTTTTACGTAATGTCGAGATAAATTAGAATTGTTAGGAATTTGCTGTCAGCGATATTTCTCGTACTTACGAAATGTATTGGTGTTAATAATATCTTATAGTAGGTATAGATTCGAATGCAGACATGTGCAGCTGTGGTTAGGTTAGGCCTCTCCAGTTGTTGGCTCTTTGGTCAAACATCTGGAAGCTTTACTCATAATCGCTACGCTCGCGCTGGGCAGGCGGTTTGGCGATCGCAGGGCATAGCTACTCGCTCCAGTCATCCTGTGACACTGCTGCTTTTTATTCATATATCATCATCATCATCCGATATTTAGTTGCGCCTTAAATTGTGATTCAAAAAATTTCTTTATTGTTTCTAGTTAGACATTATTACAGGGGTTGAGTTTCTCCTTTTAAGTTAATGGAAACCTGTGTTAGGAGAAACCCGCTTCTACGTTAGTACATTATTTCATAAAACCAAAACAATAATAATAACATTAGAAGTTAGTGATAGTTTTACCGAGAGCCTAGGTAGCCCTGTGGGTAGGGATGGCATGGAGCTAAAAGATAATAATAATATCTAATGACGAATATCGACTTTAAACTTATTAAGATACCTAGCGATCGAATAATTTTGTCCCAGCAACTATAGAGGTACAACTAAAAGGTCATTTCGATCATAAATCACGAGTGGAACACCTTTTGCATCAAAATAAAACTTGAAATGTTCTCATCAATGCGTTATAATGACCACAATTTTCTTTATTTAGGCATAAAGGATAAGCCAGTTTTATTTCTTGTCGATTAAGTATTATGCAAGTTCCATCCTTCTAATATTATAGGTAAATGCGAAAGTTCATTTGGATAGATGCCTACTGTGGGATGCATCTTTCACGTGAGAACGGATTTGAAAGAAATTTTACAGTATTTATAGCTCATACATCATACAAAGTCAAAAATAGGATCCTAGTTCATTTATAAACTTGAGAAATGCGCTTAAATCGTCAATCAAGTAAATTAAAATTAATTACACTACCACCGAATTCAGAATGTAGCTTCTGTCGAGAAGAACCGGCAAGAAATTCGACAGGTAGGTACTCTTTTCAATGCCTAGGTATGAACACATTACCTATAATTATTATTCAATCACATTTTACCAAAACTCACGCGAGCAAAGCTGCGGGCTCCAGATAGTAGTAGGTAAAGATTTGCGAGTTAAACAAATGAAAAAAAAAGTTTGACACAACACATGAATATAGTAGGTACCTAGGTATTTTCCTTCTAAATCTTTTTACACGAGTAAGAACAATAACAAATCGGTTGATCGTTTCTATGCAAAAGTAGACCTTACTACACTAACTTAGGAATATAACGACACTTGCCTTTGCCGCACAATTCTTTATGCTAATCTCTGCAGGATCCGCGAACATAAATTCACACAATGACCACATCGTATGGACGTGTCGATCTTGAACTTTGCACCATAAATCATGATTCCCATGCAGTTCAATGCACTTTAACACTTTAAGAATAAAGCTGCAATTGCATTGGTCGTAAAAACCTGCATTCTACGTAATAAGACAATGGTCGGGTACCAAGAAAGAATCGTGTGCGATGTGGGACGTTGGCTGTTGGCGTCATGTTGGCTGCAGATGTTGGCTCAAACGTTGGTATGTACGCAATAATTAGTTCAAACAAGTCAAGTTCAAGTTATGTCGCGGTAATGAGAGTTCTGTACGCAAAAGTTGTTTCAATATTTTATAAAATTCTCATTTAAGAATGTTCACTCATTCTAAGCATTGAGCGTTTCTATATCAATAGGGCTTCCATATATCATCATCATCAGCCTATTGCGAAAAGATGATGGGTCGCCCTTACATCCCTCTTATATTATAGATTTTTATTAAAAGATCAAATCAACATACTTCCTTACTCTAATCTTTAGATCAATAGTACACGTTTAGGACATTTTTTTGACGAGGATGACCTAGGGGACTTAAAAAGCGCTTAATTCCGATTGTCGGTGGTAAAGATTTTATGGGTTCGATTCCCAGCAGAATTTAAGAAAAAAAATTCTAAATTGGCTTTGGTCTAGATGCCTAATCTTATCGCTCATACCACGAGAAAAAACTTTAAGGTCATTTCTCGGGCAAGGATCTCTAAACATTCCAACTTTCTTTCTCAGAAACACTTAAATGCAGGAAAAGTGTACTTTACTCTTGAGGTACTTTAAATAACATAGTAATGGCCTTGGAATTACTGCTCAAGTGCCAGAAATTTTGATACAAGCAACTTTCGCTTGTAGTTTTCGCCCACGTTTACAATTTGAATGGATTTAAGTTATCTACACATTATTTTCTTACCGAAATAATTTTATTGAAGCAGTCTGAAGATTTCATTGATAAGGTAAGTTGTGTCTAGTCAGGGATCAAACCTCTAAGCATAGTAAATAGACTTGATCAAGATCACTCGACTTTTCTTAGTAACCAAAACGAAGCTAATCCTCCAGAATTCCAGATGGTAGTTACAAAGATTCCTTTTCAGCTAAAAATACAAAAAAGGAACTCAATTCTCAAGTACTAACAAACAAACTAAAATAGAAATCGTAAAACCCAGATTGTGAAGGAGTCAAATAAAAGCTGTTTAAAAGAGATTTATGGGGTTTTAATAAAGGACGTGTTTAAAAACTGGAGAGAACTTCACACATGGGAATGGTCTAAATGAAAGATTTGTGAAGTAACTGACGAGGTTTGAACTGCGGACCAAAAGTTGATTGACGTATCCCCGTCTCGACTTCCCAGTATATTTTAAGCCTAACATGTAAAGTTGCTACACCTTTATTTACAATGTAATAGAGTTCAAAGTCTCCGGAAGTTCCGAGTACTTTCATCTCAGAAAAAATTGTAAGATGAAACGCCTTATTCTCTTTGATAAAAGTGAAGGCTCAGGAAACGAAATCTTATAAGTTCCTCTAAAGATTTTGAAACAGGGTTTATTAATTAAAATAAAGCTGGCATAGTGGTGAGGTAATGTGAATATTGACGGAGGAAATATTAAAAGTGACAGTGTCCTGTCGTAAAACTGTCTAGACATAAATCCGTACGTAAAAGGCAATGATTATTATGATTTATGTCGGCCTTCATTGGTAATGACTTATTTAACTTCCTCTAAAGGAAAATATTGCATAAGAATAGTTTTGTACTCATAAGTTTTTAAGTTCTATGTTTTGTTTTGATTTTGTTTTTGCCATAATCGATGTTAGATCTATTTGATTTCCATCACACAATTCATCCCATAATTAAAATCTTCACAAGAATATCGCATGGCCATGAAGCTATATTATATTAATCCGATAATTGTTTTATTAGCTTAGACGTGAAAAAATACCAAGCAAGTAATTTCTGCAGTATTATTAAGGTTTTAGTATCATTAAAATATTGAAATACATATATTGATGTAACATATTTAAGACGGTTTATAGGTTTAAAATTAACTAGACTTGATTTTAACATAACTTTAACGAACTTCGTGCATTTGCACGAAGTACTTATTTAGGAATAACATTTGCCTTGCACTATCTTATCTTTGTATCATAAAGATAACATTCTTTCTCCAATCCTGAGCAAACAAATTCAGCTAGAAGAAAATTGGTTACGACTCGCTTGGGCTACTGAAGACTTTCTATCGTTAAAACGAACGACTATTGTAATAGATATACCTGATACATTATTGTTTTTGTCTTGTAACTTTATTTACGCATTAACTGGTGCTGTGTCTACTGAACCTTTGTCTATCAGTACAGTTAGAGTCATTAGCGTATGTTTACCACCCATAGATAGTATATCATTCATCATAAATCGTATATCATTCATTTGATTATCGATTCGTTCACAAGTCGATGCGTTCGCGATAACGTGACCGGTGATGCACTCGCTTCCGCTGTTGTAATCGGTTCACTTGCAATGATGATGAAAAATAAACTGTAATGTGAGGGTGTTAAAGTACAGTTTAATAAAGAATAGCAAGGACATGATAACTAAGGCAAAGCTATGCGGTAATAGTTGAAGATTGTCAATAAAGAGTTATTTGTGTATAGATAATTTAGTGATCTAACTGTAAAGGCACTAATTCGGAGGAAGATAGCCAAAGTATTCAGTTAGTATTTTTTGCTATACAAAGCATATTATCTACATTATAATGACCAAACTCTTGATCCGCGTTCGAAGATTTGTTTCATAGATATTAGGTTTGTCTCTTTCGAACTTTAGAAAATAAATAAAATTCCAAATCTACAGTCTTTATATTATGCATCATGTTTCATGACCATTTAAAGAACCCTTCAAAGAAAGCTTAATTAATATAAAACTGTCAATGCTAATTCTAATGACAATTATAAAAAGTACAGCTTCAATAGTAAAAATAATGTAAGTGAATCACACAGTATTTCTAATGAATATCATATGTAGTATTGTAACTAAGTTTATCATATTATGTAGTCTCAACTTAAGTGAAGCGAAGCTTAAAGTCGTCAGTTCTCATTATCTAAAACACTAAAATCGCCGACTCCACTCAATTAATCAAATAATAACAATCACCAAGTCTAGACTAGACTGATATTCAGTCTCTAAATAACATTTCCTATTGACGTCCTCCAGCTATCAAGTGTCGCAGGTCACGCTTTCTCTGTCAAGTGATATTTATGGCTATTATGTATTCAGACATCAATTACGATCTGTCCAAGCAAAGTCTATTATTATGACAAAAATATTGAGCAACTGGAAAATTTTATTCAAATGTATCATACAATTTCGAAATTTTACACGATTATCTTGGTTGAGACGGCTGTCACAGTAAAGTACCGAGTAATTTGGCAGATGGATATTAGCAAATCCGCAATTCTTAGTTATTAGGTAGTAGGACTAGAACTAATTACAGCTTTCTAATCCAATGTAATTAAAAGGTTAATGGCTCATCAAATATTATCTACTGTTAATGAAAACGATTGTTGTTGAAACGTTTGGGAAACTCCACAATTAATATCGTCTGTGTTTTCTGATTGTGTGTCCTGGTCTCAACCTAATTACGATACAAGTAATTAAGGCCATACTGGAAATGATATTCAGAGCCTGTCGCAGAGCCCGACAGATTTCCTGTGTTTTAGATGCGTCTAGGGGTACAGTTCAATTTAAATTTCTCAGTAAATATTCTTAAATGTTTATAGAAGCATTTGAGTCACGAAGCAATACATAGAAATCAATCAATGAAATCTTATCGGTCGATTGTATACAAAACGTTACGCACCAGTTTCATTCATACACGAAATTGAGAACGGAAAATTGGCTCATTAGACGATTAGAACAATAGGTAGCAAGAAAGAGTTCCTTCCTGCAGTACAAGCGATGGAAACAGACATTACGATGCCTAATGAACGGTTGACAGAGCTAATAACTAGGTGAGTGGCAGGAAAACATCAGCTAATTGTTCAGGGCACCGATACAGTTACGTGGCTTATCGATAGAATTGCTTATTAGCCATGTAATTTTCACTTTCATTGAGGAACTGAATTTAGAAACGAAGACGATCATGATGGAAGCGTTCTTTTAAATATACATCTGGTGAGGAAAGTTAAGTCTATGAGTATATAATATAAGGCTAGCAAGATTGCAAATGAACTTTATAACTTACTAGCTGTGCTCGCGACTTCGTACGCGTGGAATAGTTATTTTTTCCTCGTTTTTTTTTACATTTTCCATTATTTCTTCGCTTCTAATACTTAGTTGCAGCGTGATGTTATATGGCCTAAAGCCTTCCTCGATAAATGGTCTACTCAACACAAAAGATTTTTTCAATTCGGATCAGTAGTTTCTGAGATTAGTATAGATTGGAGGATATCTTGCTTATGACCCTCAGATCATAGTTTACGACGAAAAAATCAGTCAAATTGAGAACCTCTCCTTTTTTGATGTTTGATGAAAAAGTATCATAATGTTTGATTCAATGAAAACCAGAAATAAAATACAGTTATGAAATACCATCCATACCATTCAGCATCATATAAATTCCTTTTGGCCAATTTCCAATGCTCTTGATCCACTTACAATCTTTCAATTTAGATGATCTCAATACACAATAAAGGGCTCAGATGAAGTACACACCAACAGACAAAGAACTATAAGAACTTAAGGCCGCTGATTTGTCGGCCTTCAATTTAATTTGTTTGCTGGGCGTTACATTTACTTGGTAGGAAGCGGATCTTAGTTTCAACCGAGAAAATTGGTCTTATTAAAACGGGTCGAATGTTGTAAGTAATATAAACACAGACGCTTACTATTAAAACTTTCACCGTGACTGATGAATAATATACGTAGTAGAGAATAAACAAAGTACCTACCCACTCTTTCAATGAAATCGATATGAATATTTTTACATGAATTTACAGATAAGTAGATAATTTGCTTAAGTATGATGATGCTGTTAAGATATCAACTTTATTATTATTGTTAGAGAAAGAAGGAAGTAGGTTTCCAAGATACACTCGTATATTAACAAAGTCTTAACAAAAAATAAAGATAATAAAAATAATAGACAATCCACAAATACGAGTATATACCTACTTCCTTATTAGAAAAATCAGTTATGTAGTGTATAGTTTTTAAATTCAACATGTTCCGATTGATTCAAAGGAAACCAATTACGGTAATAAATTAGAACATGAAATTAACGGTTACGTGTTACACAAGAGATCATCAAACGCGATGTCGGGACTTAATGATAGCTGCGGAATAGATGATGCTGATAAAAACCAATAAAAAGTATCGTAAAAGTTACGGGACTTTATTGAGAGGTGTGGCGAGTCAGAAGTCAGATGAAATGTGCTCGGTTTTCGGAAGAATCAGTCTGTTTAGATGTAGATGCTGTTATTCAAACACGCACGCAAAAATGCTATTCTATTTGATATTATTATTAGTATTCTCAATAATAACTTTGTATAACCTGCAACAAGTTGCACGGAGAAAAAATCGTGAATAATGCACGTATTTGATTATATTAACTTTTGGACCTCACGACCGCTTACCATCAGGTGGAGTGAAGTCATCCTGTAAGCTCTTCTTATAAAAAAAAAAAATTATAGACATGTAAAAGTAGGGAAGTAACTATTTAAGGATGAGTTGGTACAAAAATATTCCATTACGTAACACCGTGTGAGGGGGAAGCTCAGCGGAGTGTGACTATGTTAATAAGAGGATGGAGAATTTGTTCACACAAAATATTTTCACAAAAAAGTGAAAACGACAACTTCTTGCAATGGTGCAATGGGACAACAGAAAACTACGCGCGGTAGAAGCTTTTGAAATTCCTAAGGATTAAAAGAAAGTAGTTAAAACAATAGCATGCCATAAAAATTAGGTGTTACTTGAAAAAGTTGTTATGAATTATTAGAACATAATGGGAGCTAAGATTTAGAAGACAGGTCAGGGCAAACATTGTATAGATCGAGTTAAATAATATTGGGATTTTATTACAAGCATTAGATAATATCTGTCTAGTAAATATTTTAAGAACACAAAGCTAGAAATCATTTGGCAATGAATTTATTTGACTAGATATCTAGGGTCTGATCTGATAGCTAAAATCGTATTGAAATTGACTACCCAGGTAGGAAGTGTAATTGATATCAAGTAATTCAATTTCATTTTAGTCTTCTGGTGTTCATAACCTGTTACAAATTGGAATTATAGAAAGCAAATTACAATTGTGGCGGCAGACTATTATATGTAGTAAGTTGAGTATTGCATTTGTTTACAATTTAAATTTAATTTATGTGCCAGACACAATACTAACCCGTAATGTATTCGTAGTACTTCATGATAAGTATTTAACACAAAGTTTATGTTTTACTCAAGTATTGAAAATGTTTGTTTTTAATCTTGATTGCAGATTAAATTGAAAATAAATTCACTTCAAGTTTCTCAGAATTTTGCTACATTACATTTTGGCTACACGTCAGTTTCAGCAAAACAAAAAAAGGTTGTACCTAACTATTGAAGTAGATTAATGTCTGACTTGACTGAATTTTGTAATGACGTAAATCAATATTGGTGCCCAATTAGTCTCCAATTTTATTTTTTACTCTCAGTAATTGGCTTTTTAGTGTAATTGATTTAATCACTTCATAAAACTAAGAGATATAAAACTAGACCTATTTTGGACTTACACCTCTTTTTTTTACTGTTATTTTATTTGAAATCTTTAGTTGCTTACGATTTTCCCACGAGAGCTTTAATAAATTACTATTAGTGTCGGTAGATATACTTTATCTATGTTAGTTTGTTAAATGGGAGATCAAGAGCGATCTGTGTGAGATATCTTTTTTGCATGATAAATGATGATAACGTCTTGCAAGTGTTAGTCGTTCACAAAGGAAATATTTTCACGTGATTCTATAGACATATCTGTACCAGTATTAATTTATTCTCATTCGTTTTAATTAGTAAATATTTTTTCATCTTCGGTATTATTGTGTTTGTTGTCAATCATAATTGTACAATTTCGGCGAAGTAAACTTTGTTATTTATCAATATAGGTAGGTATATCAGTTAAATTAGGACTTGTCAATAGTGGTATCATTGAAGAATTTAGATCGAACGTTACTATTACTTAATCAAAAACATTTGTTGACGATCGGCGTGACCTACTAAGACGACCGCTTCCGTAATAAAGAAATAATTTTTATAAATTACCTCATCAATTTTTAAATTCCCTTGTCCCTTTGAAAGAAGTCCTCCGAAAGAATATTCTTCAACTTTCAATCCAGTGAAAGTATCCTCGGCTCCTCCTTTACAGTCAGTTGCACAAACACAGATCCACACAATATCACTGAAGGGACCACAGATTTGGGCACAATTTTCAGGGTGACGTCATCGACGGTTACGAGGTTCTCCAAAAAAGTGTGGAGATTTGTCGCGAGTTGTGTTGCGCGCGCGCTCGCGTGCGGTTCGGCGGGCCGCGTCTGGGCCAGTGAGCGGGGGGCGAGACTGCGCCCGCGCCGCGTCAACATAATGCTTGTTTGGAATGCAATCTCGCTCACTCTCTCAGCGGGTTTCTCCTAAACGCGGCAACCTCTCGTTCCCTCGCCCATGAATGGCTGCGGTTGTGCTATGCAGTTGTGCCCAATAACACCACGGTGGCACAATGGGGTGGAATGCAGTGAAACTTCTGTGATGTGGCATTGGAATTTCCATCGAGGAAGAAAGGCCCTGAGACTGAAAAATCCCGACCTTTTAAAGTGATTGTCAGAAGTAAAATAAAAAAAAATCAGAGGTTCATATACAAATCAACATTTACCTGTGTACCATTTTATCATTCATCACTATATTATAATCCGAAGAACTTCAAAGAATTTAATGAAGAGTCACTAGAGATTTAAATACATACCTAATAGAACTTATATTATTTTTAAATAGAGAGAAGAAAAACAGAATGATTAAGTAGTTAGGAGATTTTATAAAACCGATTTGGAGGTAATTATGACTCAATATTTAGATAAAATTCAGGTGCTAAGAACTATGCTGGTGATATTTGGGGGTAGAAGGGATGACATTAAAACATATGATTTTACATTAAGGCCTGTAATGTAGATGGCTTCTTCACTGTTCACTTTTTGCTGTGACTTCGTTTTTTGTGTCAGAGCCCTAGGGGCTCTTTGTAATACTGTTAGCCTTTTGAAAATCGTCAAATTCAGTAACGATTATGTCTGAGTCTGTTATGACTTTTTGTGGTACGTTATATCAATACGGCGATTCTCGAACGAGCAGATAAACAGCTTTATCTGGCAGACAGTCACGTTTATGACAGAACCGTTACTCAAGTCACTAGTAAACGGTTGGTTAGCGAAATGATTTTTCGGATAGATAGCAAGTGAGTGTAAAAACAATAAAGGCACGCTTAAAAAGGTTGGTGTTGGCTGGTGTTTGTTAGATATTTAGTAAACGAGGTCTGAAGCCGAGGGTAGAGATATTTGCCCTAGCCGGACCAGAAGTGCCGGCCGCTTGTCATCTGCGGCCAGGGCCCCTACCACCGGGATCGAGAGCGATCGTTCGTTTAACGGATCGCGTATTTTTGGAAAATCAATCCCTCCCATTATTCCTTTCCATGTTTGAATATATGAATTAAATTAACGAAAATCAACTTTGACGAATTTTACTTTGTATATTCGAACACGGGGGGGACAAATGAGAGGAATTCATGGCTCAAGGGTACGCCATCCGTTCAGCGAGCGATCGTTTTCGTTTTTGGTGGTAGGGGCCCAGGGCATGCAGGGATGCGGCCGTATGCTTCGGCGTTACCCGTGTCCGTGCAATTTGATGTCTACTGGCGACACAGAGGGGTTTAGTTGGTATACTCTCCCATTACGGGAGGTGTGAGTCCCAAACACCATGTCACCTCCCCCCGGAGGTGGCACGACGGTGCCTAATGCATTCCCCTGTAGAAAAAAGAACAAATGGTTAGATGTTTAGTAAAGGGTATTTGCTGGAGGTGACTAGCAGCCGGCACTCCTGGTCTAGGGACCAGGCTGCATCATCTAAGGATGGCCAGGGTAGGCAGAGATGACATTGACGTATCCTTGCAAGTTGCTGCTCAGTGGCATCCCATTGGATTTCCTGGGTGTGCCGTCCCATTCTAGGAGGTGTGAGTCCCACACGTCACGCCGACTCCACCCCAAGAAAGCGTGACGGTGCCTAATATTTTTCCTTATGTAACTGGCAAAGTAAATAAAAAGTATTAAAAATAAAATACTTATTGATTTAAAAAGTAATGTCACACTCCTAGATCATCGTGTTGATGTTTCTACGACAACACATGCGTATAACCGATATACGCATGTGTTGTATGTACTTGTAAATGCACACCGGCATTCTGGAATGGCAGGTACCTACTTATAAAAAAGGTAAGAATGCGCGACTATTTAAATCGTTGCAGCCACATTCAATCACGTCTAGAGAAACGAACAATTTATTTTTAAAGGAAGCAGAAAAATGCTGGCATCTTTAATATTTTTTTTATTTTACGCGATGCAATTTTAATCATCTGGAATTCTACTAGCCGCTAAGATTTTTTTTATGAAAACAACGATTTGTTTCATTGCATTCTAAGGTTACATCATTCAATCGTTTAGTTACTAACTAACTTAAAATTTTGATACCATTTTATGGATGTCCTGTCCTGTCAGGTTAACACTAATATTATCATGAACAATGAAGTTATTGAATTAATTAACTCTACAGTATTTCTTGGCATCAATGTAGACTCGAAGTTGCAATGGGGTCCTCATATTGCTGTCCTGGCTGGAAGGCTTAGTTCAGCTGCATA
Source organism: Conogethes punctiferalis (assembly GCA_031163375.1). NCBI lineage: Eukaryota > Metazoa > Arthropoda > Insecta > Lepidoptera > Crambidae > Conogethes > Conogethes punctiferalis. The sequence continues at coordinate 602,993 of CM062086.1, forward strand.
TGCGGTAAGGAAAATCCGGCTTTTGACTGACGTTGAAACGGCAAGGGTTGTTTATTTCAGTTATTTCCATAGCATTATGTCATACGGTATTCTATTATGGGGGTCAGCTGCTGACATACAAACAATCTTTGTACTGCAGAAGCGGGCCATCCGCGCTATATATGGTTTAAAGACACGCGAATCACTTAGAGAACTTTTTAAAGAAATTAACATAATGACGGTAGCATCACAGTATATCTTTGACTGTGTTGTTTATGTACGTAAACATTTAAGTCAATTCAATAAAAATTCAGATAATCATAATTTAAACACTAGAAACAAGCGCAAGCTTGCCGTTCCACGTCTGAGGCTGAGTAAGGTGAGTGGGTCGTTTGTAGGATTGGGTATCAAAATGTTCAACAGGTTACCGGAACATATTGTTGAACTGCCCATTCACAAATTCAAATCATACATGAAGTCCTTACTTATAAAAGGGGGCTATTATAGAGTAGAAGATTTCCTCAACGACGACATCTCTTGGACTGCTGCTTCGTAGTAAACTTTGCATTGTATAAACTCAACTTTTATTTTGCATTGTATAACTTTAAAATATTAAAAAATGTTGTAATACCAAAACATGTAACAATTGGCGATTTAAAAAGAGTAACTACCGAGTTTCTTGCCGTTTCTTCTCGGTAGAAATCTACTTTCCGAACACGGCGGTAGCTTCTTTTAAATTGCTTTTATTCACATTCTTACTTTACTTTTTATATTTTTACATTATTTTTTACTTGACGATTCATAAGTGCTTATTTTAAGTCTATGTGAATAAAGGTATTTTGACTTTGACTTTGACTTTGTCCGTTATTTTTTAAGCCCGATATCCACGCGTGAGACGCCGCCGGCACAGCTCATTACTTAAATCCATTATCAATGTTCGTGCGTTTTTAGCTAATTTTAATTAGGGTGCTGTTATTTACAACTCAGGTTAGGGTGATAAAGTTATATTTTTTGAAAATGCTTTTATTTTGCAAAAAAAAGCGAATATCTTCTTCGTAAATAATCCGCAAAAATTTAATCTAATACAAATAAATTGGAGTGTCTGAGGTTTTACGCTTTCAATAACAGTTGTATATTTAAACGACTGCCTATGTGAGCTAATTATATGCAAATGGTATCTACTTAAATCACTGCTACGTGTGTTTTGAAAGGCAAGACGCGTGTGTGGAAATAAGTAAGTACTGATGCAGTTGCAAGTTGCAACAAAGGGTGCATACACTCGATGCATCATTAAGGCGCTCTGGGTGTTGAAGACAGTTTAATATGCAAGCAATTGTGCGTTTATCTACTTGGCAGTGACCTTGCAAGTTAGGGCTGTAGCCAGAATTGAGTTTGAGGAACGGCATCATTGGTTATAGGTAGGGCGGAAGTAAATTGATCTGCCCTTTAGGAATGGACTTCTAAATACCTTTTAAACATTTATCTGACTTTTGATTCCTCAATCATGAAGAACAAGCGAATAAGATGGTTGAACTTCCGGATTTGGAGATAGATGTACGTCTATACTATACTACGTCTCATTAGGGTTATTGCCAGGGTCAAAATACTTATAGGTACATATTATATTTAGTCCGTATTTTTTCTTTTTTCGATTAAACAAAAAATAACAAATATACAAAGCATCAAAATTTAGAAGAGTCTTTGACGTCATACTTTGCGAAAAAATGCCGCGAGGAGTGATGTCAAACGTAACTTAAGCGGCTTTGTCATTTTTAGTCTAATTTAGAAATTTAAAAATATGTCTCCTATTTCTAAACAATCGGAAAGACGGACTAATTTAATATTTTTACGGCAACAAGCCTATTCAGTTGCCCTGGCTACGGCCGGCTGCAATAGTCATTGGGAGAAGCTTTAATTCATCAGTGGACATTGCATGCTGTTGATGATGACTAACTTTTAAAGATACTTACCACCTAAAGATACGCAAATTTATATGTACTATCCCATATTATATGTATACGTCACTGATATAAATATTCCCTTACAACGACATAACAATATCATCTTGTGCACAAGTATCGTTGAACTGCGTTGAAACGCTAATGACAGCGATGGCAATCTAGCACATGTGCACAACAACCGCGGAGGAAGTTGCACATGTGCAGGGCGCGGGGGATCGGTAGTGCTCCGGCCAAGCTCTAAGCACGCCCATTATGTCAGAAAGCAACCAATGGTAGTTCTCATTTTTTTCATATTTAATATTATTTTTATTTCTCGTGATTTACTCTGGGAATTGGCGTGTGAACAACATGTGAAGCCTTCATCATTAACACGAGCCCATCGTAATCCACTGGTAGACAATGGCGTCCAATTTGTTTGTTTGTCAAATAATTGGGGAGTCCTATGTCCACTATTGGGCTTCCTGCTTCCAGAACTTACTTGCCATCCATCCTGTGCAAATCGTCACTCCTGGCCTTGCAGAATAAATGACTTACCAATGCTCGGTGTTGTTTTGTCACCAACTCAAATTCAACCTGTTTTTCTATAAGAATGCTACCATTGTAGACCATGCCATTATTACCGTACAAAGGAGGGAGTTGAAGGCACTCGTCCTAGTCTGACTGTTTAACTGCTCAAGCACCAGTCCTACTTATGTGAAACAATCATTGCATTGCACCAATTGCTAACCAAAAAATTAACTTCCACAACAGACTTGGCCTGCGTTTACCCAACACGGCGAAAGACACACCGCCTCGCCATTATGAGTTGGAAACCGTGAAATTGTCAGGAACGTGGCCGTTTGTAAGTAAGTATGATGTGATGTGCGCTCATCTGCCATGAGACATTGTCATTCAGACAATAAGCGCAGGCGCAGCTGAGACAAAAGACTTCTCGCTAAGGGAAACGGTTGGGAATGACCGAGCGTCAAGTTTCACATCTTTTAATTATAAATAAGTAAGAGATAGGTTTGTTTTGTTTTGCGTTTGTTTATTGCACGACCTCGGTAGCACATTGTGTAATATATGTACCAATACAGGAAATACAGGCGGAATACAGATTCCGGGTTCTGTTCTAGATCAGGCCCATTTAGGAAATTAACTTTTTAAAATGGTTAAAGTTCAAAGTACTATCCCAGAATACTAATCTATTGATTTCAATAGATTGGTATTCTGGATTAGTACCAACTTACGAGGGAAATAGGTCGTAGCATGCTACATATACTACTTACTAGAGATCGGACGGTTGATACGTTTTGGTTATTACATATTGCACTGTGTTATAAATAAATATTATGAAGATGTGTAGCTGGGTGCACGTTGTATACAGAACCATCAGACGTTACCAATAGGTAAAAAAATGCACAATGCACTTTATTCTCTAGCCTATGTATAAGGATAGGTAGACGAGTAGTCTGTGCCTGTGCGGATTTGCGTAGGTTTCACATTAACACAGAAAGTGTGTCTTCAAAATTGCAAGCGCCATTTTGCAAACTCACCTAAACACACAATTTCACAATCTTTGCGTTGTTTATTAGCCATTACTCTATTAGTCAGCAGATCGAAAGTAACCAGTTGTCCGCAGAAGCTGGGCAAACAACTGCGTAACACGACGCTCGGGTCAATATTTGAGCAGCCGTCAGCAATTCCGTTGAATGTTAACATTTTATTGACTCTTCCAGGGACTGATAGCGGTTATGGCACGTTACCGGTTTAAATAAGTGAACCTTAATAAAATAAAGGTTAGGCTTTACCGTTATTTAATCATAAACTGATCGGCTGCCATTAGAGAAGAAGAGTGACTCTTCTAGCTAATGGCAGCCAATTAGTTTACATAAAAATATCAGTAGGTACGTAGTTTATTTCAAAGCTTTTAGGGGTCGTTAACTTTTTTTTTTTTTTTTTGTTTCACCAGGGAGAAATGCAGTTTACGCATACCCGCTGCCCGGGGAAGCAGACGGGTTATGTGGGACTCGCTCCGCGTCGGCAGAGAATACCCACTAAAAAACCCTGGTTTGCACCGTCAAATGCGCCTTGGGCGACAGCATCGCGGGTCCTGGGCTATAACGCCGCGAAGCTGTCAGCGCTGGTCTGCTAGGCAGACTCGGGCTGGCCCCCCCACTTGGGGCGACCTAGAGATCAGGCCCGTAAGGGCCGTCCCTCTCCTCCAAGGACGGGGTTCGTGCAATACGTGGCCGGCATCCCCGTGCCGACCTCGCGGAACCCCGTCGGGCGTGCAGCCGCCGCCGCACGGTGGTTTTTTATTGTGGTTTTCTCCACTTGAGCTCGCGCCCCCTGGTCCCGACCGAAGTCGGGATAACAGGCGGTTTTTTATTGTGGTCTCACTCCACTCGGGCCGGCCAATTAAGGCAAGCCCCCTGGTCCCTCCTGCGAGGGGAAACAGGTTGCCCGGCGACCAGTCCATAAAGGACCTATCCAACGGCCACGAGAACCGTGGCCGAAGGACCCGCCGAGCCGCGGTGATGCACCGCCATCCTACGCCCGAAGGCACCAACATCGGCTGAGTGGTGCAATGCACCACATCAGCATTGCGCATAGCGCAATCTCCCTCTCTGTCTCGTCCGGGTGAATTGGCCTTAGGCCCAAGTCAAATCCGGTAAATACGACTCGCTCCAATCGGGCAAACGCCCCGTCATTGGGGGAGACCCCCTGGCCATAATGGCCCCATCAAATGTGCCGAAGCACTGGCCGTGTGAAGGCGTCGCAGTGTACAACGCCAACACTGGCCCCACCTTGGTCGAGGAGAGACGGGATCAACTCGCCTCTCCTCTAGGGAATTAGCCGTCGGGTAGTAGTCGAACGATAACCTACTACCCGCCGTTGCCCGGGGTACGCCGGGCCGTCTGAAAGACGACCACGCGTGGAGGCTTCCCTTGTTGTACCCCTTAGGGGTCGTTAACTGATATATATTGCCTTATATATAAAAAATATGTAATGTAATAGTAGGCTATTCGAACCATGGTATCCATGAACGAATGCATTAATAATGGGATTTGTGGCGATTCGAACCGCTGGTGAATCTCTTGTGGAAAGAAACGACGAAAGACCACAAATTTTAATTATAATAGCAATGACATGCAATGCAAATAACTTGGATATTAGTAAAGAATAACAGGAACCGTTTCACGCTTGACCGGACCTCTAAAACAATGCATACACGTGGGTGTTCTAGTATTGTAATCAGACGATACATCTGGCATGGAGCTTCGCTTCGCGTCACGTGCGAAGGACGGCATCTAGTGGACAATGGAAAACAAAGTAGGTTGTTTAAGAACGAAAGTTTTGTCCTACTAGGAATAAGTGTACCGATTATCACGGTCATATGTTGACCGTTGTAAATCTTTTGGTTATTTGGACCTAGTTCTGCAGAAAGCAGCCAAATGATGGAAGGTACGAACGGAGATATGAGCGTTTTTCTGTCGAATGTTCCCCTTCAGTTATTTATGACTTTTCTGTTTATTTTATATTTGAGAATTATTCGGAAAAGTCAAGCAGATTTTTATATCATATCTACGACTATATATCGTTTAGCATAACACCAATAATAGTTGTTTTTTGATGTGGCTGTTTTATGCTAAATAGCTTATTCCATCAAATTTTGTACCGAATAAACAGCCAACTTACGATGGCTAGATGTTGGATGCTGGATGATGTAAATTGGCTGTATTCTGCACTAATTTAAAATGGCATAACAATAATATAAAGGACAGACTTCGTCAAACAAGGCCTGTAGGCAAGAGAATGTCATTTCCCATAATTGTTCATGGTGAAGTGGCTGTCTTATACGTAACTCGATCCCTGATAACTCCTAACATTTTGAAATTTGTTCAAAACAGCCATATAGTAGGTAGCACACCATATAGTAGTAGGCTGACTTATGCAGTATTGGTTTTAGCAATTTGTGGCCAAATTGGCTGCATTTTACACCATGATGACTGTTTTCTACAAAATATTCTTGTTGGATGGCTGCATTTGACAGCTCATATCTCCGCCATTAAAAGAGATATCGAGATGGCTGTCTTTGCAAAAAATCCGGCATGTCGCATTTAGTATGGCTGTGTTAATAACTCGATTTTCAAAAAAGTGCCACATGGCTGCTTTCTGCAGAACTAGGTCCATTTGTACTATGTCCAGTCTGAAGTTTGTCCATTGCTTACTTAAAAATAGCTTAAGAAAGGTAGGGCATAGCGAATCTTCGCTCGTATTGAGCTGCCCGTCTGGGGAAGGACCTCCACCCTATAGAATACCACAGCCAAATGACCTCCGGGTCGTGTTTCTACTTGTGAGTAGGGTCTCCGGAGCTCGTAGGGGGTTAGGGTTGGGCCGGCATGGCAGTGGTAACTAACCAGTTACTTGCCAGATGTCACAGCGACTTGGGCTTCTCTTTGGCTTTCCATCAGGCGTAGGGAAGCCATTATGTCGAGCTACTATAAAAAAAAAGTCCAAAAATAATGTTGCTGTATCTTATCCAGTTTAAACTTCGTTTATAGACGAGATTTTCGCAACGATTGAGATTTGAAATCAAACTTTACTATATTTACTACAACACCCAGCTAAACTGTGGAACTCTTTAGCGGAGTCCGTGTTCCCCGAAAGATTAATCTTCAGATTTTCAAGGCAAGAGTGAATCGGTTTTTGTTGGGTAAGCACGCTCTATTTTAGGCTCACATCGCTTAACATCAGGCTAGTTGGGGTCAAGCCCTACCCATTCACTTATAAAAAAATAATCCCTAATATTTTCTCTGTCTCATAACGCATCACTCTAGGCTTGCAGTGAACATAAGGCCTCTTTGAGAAAACTTATATTACACCTTCTGAACTGCCCTGCTTGTCCTGATAATTGCACACGAGAAGATCTCTTACTCTACAAAATTTTGGTCTCGGAAAATTTGCCATCGACACGACAAGAAGAAGAAGAATGCTTAAAATGCTTTAAATATTTTTGTAATTTGAGGTGTTGTATGTATGGCTAAATGTTATTTTGGTCAAATGCAGAATCTATCAGTAGGTAATCAGTGCTCACTGTAAACCTTACTTGGATAATGCAATAAAGATTTTTATTTTCATCAGGACCGAATGACCTATCAGCGCATTATTCTTCTATTACAATATTAAACATTTATAACAACTCTTCCTTGTGACCTTCCCCTGTGACCTCTTCATTGTAATACGGCCGAAAAGTCGGGCTAAAAATGTATCTACCTATGTTCCCAAACATTTCATGTCCAATGATGCAACGCGAAACTTTAAAAGTTAATAACTTTAGTTACAATTAACCAATGAACGCTATGTCAAGGGTTAACAGTCAATTTGTCTGCTGCGGGTCCCTTCTCCCTTTGACTCGAACAAGCCATAAATTGTTCAATTACTCATGTGAATGCCCTCTTCTGGCCATTATTTGTGTTCAGATTGCTTAACGATAACTTTGTAGAGGAATCTGAACAGAATTATCAAAAGTTTAGATTGCTGATTATTATTTTTTTGTAAGATGTCCTTTTCCGTTTGGTTGATCAGAACAATGTTTCTCAATAACTTACTTACATAACTTATTATAACATAGGCGCGACGTTGATTGAATATTAAAATTTAATCTTAGTTACTGGCTGTATTGCCTAGCTTTTTATCACATAGTCAATCGTTAATGTCTAACGTCAATTTGACACGTCAATCTCGACCTTAATCAGATGGCCAAACGCCACGAGAAACAAAAAAAGCCTAATTATGCTCTATGGCCGCACGACACCGTTTTGGGCAAACACCGGGCTATGTGGGTCGCAGACGGAATAAAGGCTGAACGCATAGACCGTTAAGTCGCGGTTGCATCTCCACCTAATGTGTTTTCGCTTTCGTAACGTCCCATTTGCGAAACTTCATCACGACCCTTGCTTGGAAGCATTGACCTGTCAAGCTTTGTCTATGGTTGTTTACTTTTTAAGCGCTTGGAACACGACGTTTTTGCCAATTTTACGCCATTTTTGTGTAAAATTGGATTAAGATAATGCGTACTGATATTATAAATGCGAAAGTAAATTTGCCTGTCACGTTTCGTCACCTAAACGAATTTTGGTACAAAGGTATGGCGAAGTTAGTTTTGTTAGATGGGCATTCTAATAGATTCCAATTTTTATCAAAATTTAATCCATTATAGTTAGATAAATTTCATCTACTCTGAAGAAGGATTAAGTGATAGTCTAGAATTATAAAGAAAATCAGAAACATACTCTGTTAAGCTACACTTTTAATATGTAGTAGAAAAACCAATTTTTTTTACTACCAATGCTAATTATTTTCCGGAAAATATCAAATAACTTTGATGCGTTTCACTAATTTAAAATTACCTTTTACGTTTCTCCAAATGGTTGTCTATTTACCATCTCATTCAATCCAAACTTACTTCGTAAGTTTTTAAGTAACAGATTGATCTAAAACTGTTTTTATTACTTTGAATGACAAGAAGCAAATTATCCATAGACATTTTTTACAAAACATTAATCAGCATTTGTAGAAAAAACGGAATCGTCGAGTAATTTAAAAGTCAGCAGTTCTACATGAATGACGAAGCTGTATAAATATGATACGACCGTGAATGCAAGGTTGACAAATAATCAGAAGTAACACTAAGGAAATATAAATTCCGAGTGTGCAGTTACGATCAATAAAAGCAAATTGTGTTGTCGCCTTGACTTCTAGACCATTTAGGGAATGGAATACTCTATTAGACTGCCACAATGCTCATCTGGTGATTACATTGTTGTGCTGAGTTTTGGAGTTAAAGCGTCATCATTCGATGTCTGTATGTGTGTCTGTCTGATGAGAGTCTGGTGTCAGTCTGCTACAATTTGGATGGAAATATGGATCACTTTGTGTTTGGAAAAGCTTGTGGTGACATAATATTTTTATATCTAAAAACCTCTGAACCTATACGATCCACTATAAGCACGTTGTAAAAGAATTTAACAGCAATAATAATAAGACAGAAAATTCAGATGCTTTAACGATATTCATGGATACCTTTGGAAACACTTCGTCCGAGAAACCCAGATGAAACATAAATAGTAGTATTGTGACTACAAGAACAGCAATATCGGTCGTAGGTTCAACACCCGCGTGTATATTTAGTATTTAGCGTTTTAGGGTTGCCACGTTTTCGGTTGAAAACTTGGATTTCTGACAAATTCTGCGGGACGTAATTTTAGCTTGTTAAGAGATGTTTTTCTCATAGGATATATTTAACGGTAAATCTTTTTTTAGTTTTTAACGGAAAATCTGAAGGCCTTATTCTTCCCTATTACAAGATAACTTTATAATTTAGTAAATTCATTCATTTATCATTTAATCACATTGCTGCAAACTGCTAAAATTTAGATTTCGTTGTCTTTTGACATCTTTTTTCCTAACGTAATAGTAGAGGATTTTTGAGGCCAAACTAAATAAACATTTTTGAATAAGCGTTCGTCCATCCTAGGCTGTATTTTACAAAACATTGCAGCCAAACGTTTTCGTGGAACACTAATAATAAATAACATTTGTGGTTAGTGCTACTTGTGGCAATAGTAGTAAGTATATCGCCAAGATTCAAACATAATATCCCTCACACATCCGAAATCTACATCTGGACTTATCCCTGAAAAACCAGACGTATGGTTATACTAGTGATGAGTAACGGGAATGCCGGATGTGGTCCAACTGCAGAACTGGTTCCAAAATTTATACTTTTCACGTGCATTTTATGGAAAAATAAATAATGCAGTTTGTTCTTAAGTCGATGTAGTAAGGTAAATTTTTGCATGCACGTGGGCATCGATTTTTGCTGATAGCCATACTTGGAAAAGTGCGTGTGGTCACTTGTAGTAGGACACTGTGCAAATATACTTATGTCCGGACAAAAAGTAGGTACTATCGAATTTTGGGGTTAAATCTGTTTCTGCCTAGCCCAATGGTTGACTGGTAGAGAATGCCTATGCGGCATTAAGTCTGCCTTTTGTACACTATTTCCATTGTGCAATAAAGATTAAATAAATGGTCAGGTTACCTACATGTGTTTTGTACTGTACAAGTTTTAAGAACACCGAAACTCTACCTTTACACGTACCTCTAAACTCCCCTTTTACTTAAATCGTCATTTTACCTCTAATAATGTCAATAATAATTTTGTGAATTGTGTAATTTCTGATTAAGTAACGATAATTTTGATTAGGGAATATAGGGGAGCCACCTATGATCATTTCGCTCCAAGCCACCCTCACTTGCCTGTGGTGCATCCTGCTGAACCACAAACGAGGCTCTGGCAACCGACTGGTCGCCGTACTTACAATCACAACTGAAGGCGTAGCTAAATATCACAGGCCGATGATGGGCAACAGCATCGGACCCCTGCGATCGTACACCCGCCTGCCCAGGGTAGAGTATGGGTTAAGCCAAGTATAGGTACAATCTTACAATCCTGGGTTCTTTAAGCGGGGCGTGAAACGGCATCTCAGTGGGCCTTCAGGGTGAGGGCGACAAGCGCAATGGGTTTGTTCTATTGTGCCTGTCGACCTGACTTTTGGACCTCACGACCGCTTACCATCAGGTGGAGTGAGGTCATCCTGAAAGCTCTTCTTATAAAAAAAAGGTAAAGATGTTTGCCTAAAGTGGCGAACAACTGGAGAGTCCAGCAGAGTGGACTGCGATAGGCTGATGACGATGAATTCTGAATCAGCATCAAGACGGTATGTAGTTCTTGTTGTGATAGAAAGTGTCATTGATTGAATCACTCATCATTTGGTGTTCTTTATTTGAATTCGTCATTACCATAACATTTTCAATTCCGAGGAAATGTTGATAAACTATTTTTTGTTCTCGGAAATCGTCAGTTTCACCCATCGTGTGTCCGAGTTGAATGAGTAACCCACTCCAGTATTGGCACAGTTTCAAAATGCGTGAATCCGTGACGAGTGATTCGAGCAATGACTTGGATCTTAATGTTTTACGTCATTGGGTCAGGGATGAATTAACTATAAAGAATCTACTGCCTAGTGAAAGATACGGTTTTATAATCTGCAAAGTATTTATTAACACAATCCAATTACAATGCACAACTTTAACCAGAGACTCCAGAGACAGATGTCAAAGTAATAATTCGCGGGAACTAGACGTAGCTGTCAGTGTCACCGTAACGTCAAACGTCAATATCAACGATAGTGCGGTGACTCCTATAGAGTGGAGGTCCACCATCGGACGGGCGGCTCAATTCGAGTTAAGATTCGCTATGCGCTACCTCTCTTAAATAGATATTTTTATTGCCAAAACATGCCAGGGACATACCTTTTACCAACCTACATTAACCTTCTGACCTAAACAATTTTACCGATAAATTGATTGATCTTTTTGTTACGCATTGCCCGAGCCCGATTTTGATAAGATCAGATATTGAAATCGAACTTTCACTGACCACAATCATATCGATTTAGTATTCAGTGTGTATGCGCCCGAGTTTCGTACCACGAATTTGAAATTACGCATTTCATTACGTTACATAATTAGTCAGGGTAGGTACGTACAGTGGGTTACGGAAAAAGATATAAATTAATTTAAATGTTGTAACCGTTAGTAATATCAATGCATAAAATATATGTGTTCATTATCTATTATTTGGAAAGAAAACTCGTTCGTTTTATGACTTATTCATTATCTACGTTTGAAATAGAAAATTCTTCCATGTTACGATTGGAAACAGTTATACATTAAAATAAGTATTTGGAATTAGATATTTTTAACCTGATCCTTAAAAACCATTAAATAGATCACCATTTCTGTTTCTTCTGTGCAATATCAATATTATATTGTACTTTTAATTGATATATTTGTTAGGTTACGACTTACGTCTTTCTTCAAACGTGGTCTAAAGAGAGTTCTTTCTCCATGGTATGCACCGTCTTCGCTGTGCCTTGGGGCATTCATACTTTTTTATCCCTAAAAAAAGTCGCCCAATGGGTAATTAACCTCATGAAACAATTTTTTGTCAGTTGGTATCACTGTAAGACGTTTTATCGTAGGATAGAGGAATCACATGTGCCAGCAATGAGTTCCACATTTACATAAGTACTAAGTAAAAAATAAAAATCTTCACGGCGGCTTCGACTGTAAAGTCGAGTAAATTTTACTGATCGAACTGTACATTATTCAAGTAACGAATAAAGTAAGTAAGTAATAGGTAATCATTTGTAAACGTATCTATCTTTTCCTGCGCGCGGGCACGTAGACACATACAAATGGACTGATTTTGAAGTGACATAATAAATGAAAGTGACAATAAATTTCATGACGAATTTTTTAATTGTTATTGGACTTACAGTAAGGCTTTTGAGCAAGGCATAATAACACCTAGTCTTTTAATTTAAAAATTAAATTAATATAAATTAATTTCTGCAAATAGATTCAGGAGTTAATTAATTCCTACTACATATTGGATGTCAATCACTTAGGTGTTGCAAGTTATAAAATTGTATGCTTATATTTATTTTTCTATATACGCGGCTGACACTCGTCAGCTAAGTTCCAGATAAAAGCACTGGTGATATTATTTTGATACCATCACTTGATGCTAGCAACAATTGCAACGTGATGATGATGAGCAAACCTTGACGATTGTTCTACGGTGATTTGGTGAAACTTACCTGTAAAAAATAAAAACAAATATTACAACAGATAATAAAAACTGTATTCGGCAGGATGCATGCACCATGGGCATGTGAGGTTGGCTTGGAGTGAAAAGATATTAGGACGCTCCCTTACATCCCCCGGCCCTTTCATTATATATTGCTTATACGTTTCTTAAAGTACAAGAAGGAGCCTTAAGAATATGTCTCGAGTCAACATTAATACCGCTGTCAAAAGCTCTATACTTATATTACAAGGAAAAGCTTTACTTTTAACATGAACTTAATACAATAACATAAACAATAAAACAATTGACTTTCTTTACCCATTCACACCTAAATTGTTTATTATTTTTCACAGCCAACGCTCGTTTGTTTTTAGACTTTATTCGTAAACAGTCAAGGTTTAATTTAGTGTAATTAAATACTTTCTCACAGACATTTGGAGATTCGTTGTTTTATATTATGTTTTGTGCACAGAAATAATATATCAAGATAGACCGAGATCACGTTTTCGTTTTCAAATAAACACGGTTGGACGTAGTAAGCAAAAACGTTTCAATTCACAGGTCACACGAACTTAAGTTAATAATGATAAATCCTTTTATTTTGACACTTTTTTTTAATTATTTATCAGAATTTCAGCTTCCAATTCATGAGTTTAAGTATGAATTCTAAATCGAAACAACGACGCACAGATATCGGTCAATTTCAGTTAGATTTGGCTGGCTACCATCGTACACTTGGCGAAACAATCATGAAGTGACTTCGAGCGCGTTGCGTAGAGTTCTTTCTTTCTTTTCATCAGGTGGTTTCGATACCCGAACAGTACAAACATTTGTGTGCATGAAAATGTCTGTTTGTATTGGTCTGGGTGTTTTCTATGTATACCTAATATGTATTTATTTACAAAAAAATGTATCTGAGTAAGATTATCAGTTGTCTAGTACCCATAGTACAAGCTTCGGCTTAGTTTGGGGCTAGGTGGCGCTGTATGGCCCAGTGTGGTATCATTATCATCATCAGCCCGTATCAGTCCAGTGTGGCATGTCTTGGGTTTTATTGTTATAACGTATTATTAATTAATAGACCGTGCTATCTTGATACGTTCTGTGGTTACATGGTGGCTATATTGTTATGTCTACAGGCTGTTCTCATAACAGTACTAAAGTAAAGGCAAGTTCGCATTGTAACGGTAATATAAAAAATTCAATACGCGAGTGTGTTATGGGCTTAACAATGGATAGGTGTAATGAAGATGGATTAATGTGCAGTTAACTTTTCTTTAGTTTAATAAAACACTTAGCTTTTGTTTCAGTGAGCGGGATTAATGTAGAGATTAAAAAGCTGTTATCTTGACTGTACCTACTTATGGCAAATAGACTTCCACCCTATACTCGCAGAATACCGCAGCCAAATGACCTCCGGGTCGTGTTCCTGCCGCTGAGTAGGGTTTCCAGAGCTCGTGGGGGTTTGGGGTTGCATGCGGTGGCAACTGACGCTGATGGTGACTGACCAGTTACTTGCCCGTTGTCACAGCGACTTGGGCTTCTCTTTCGCTTTCTATCAGGCGAAGGGAAGCCATTATGCCGAGCTACTATAAAAAAAAGTTGCTTTTGATTTTTTATGATAGAGGATAAACGACCCTGAAGATCACCTGATCTGATAGTAGAGTGGTCACTTCAGCCCATAGACACCGCAACATCAGGGGACTCACAGGTGCGCCACCTGTGTGTTTGCGTTGCCTACTGCTTTTTTTACCTTGTTTTATTTTTATTTACTTTAATTTCCATTTAGCACTAAAAAACTGTTATTTTGACATCATATGCATATTTATTTCCACGAGTACCTACAGTAACTATAAATCAATAACCCAAGACATGCCACGTTGAGCCACACAGCGCCATCTAGTTTAAAGCTAAGCCGAAGCTTATACTACGGATGCTAAACAGCTGATAAACTTGCTAAGATACTACTACTACATTATACATAGAAAACACCCAAGCCAACACAAACAGACAGATGTTCATGCACACAAGTGTTTATGTGTTTGTATTTAATAATCTTTTACGTAACAATTATTACTAATGTTAGTTGTTATAATGTCTCTTTGCAGCTGTCAGCCGTGAAAGCAGTATTTCAACGAAGACGCTACATTAGATTATCACAGAATTATGCGGAGACCCGGATCCGCATTGTATGCGTATTCTTTAGTCTGGGAACAGGTGGCGTGGTACAAATGTACGCGATTTGCGATTCTTTTTACCTTACACGACAGAGGAGGGTTAAGTTTCCCAAGAGCACAGGTTAATAAATAGTTCATCATCATCATCATCATCAGCCTATCACAGTCCACTGCTGGACATAGGCCTCTCCAGTTGTTCGCCACTTAAGGCAAACATCTCGAGGATATACCCATAATCGCCACGCTGGGCAGGCGGGTTGGCGATCGCAGGGCGCAGTTTCTCGCTCCGATGACGCTGCTGCCCGTCATCGGTCTGTGGTATTTCGCTACGCCGTCAATCGTGATGGTTATACCGCCACCAGTCGGTTGCCAGCGCCTCGTTTGCTATTCGGCAGGATGCACCACGGGCAGGTGAGGTTGGCTTGGAGCGAAGAGATGATAGGCCGCTCCCTTACATCCCATATATAAATATAATAATAAATAGTTACCAAGAGTATAAATAAGTAAATTGCTTATATTGTATAAATAAGTAAGTATGCATAACTTTTGGGAATGCTTTACAGTTTCTGATAATATACTTTGGGAAAACCAATTGCCATTGCTGAAAAACTACTGGACGGATTTTAACGAAACTTGGTACAATTATTCTTTATACTCCTAGGCAGGTTGGTATACTTTTTTATGGTACGGTATAGTTTTTTACTTTTATGGTATACTTTTCATCACGTTACAATTAATATAAAGCAGAGCAGTGAAGGGAAGTGTTGGGAAAACGGGAGAATTTTTTTATCTGTATGTTGGAACGCGCATCACGCAAAAACTAGTACATGGATGTGAATGCGGATTTCACCAATGTCTAGCACTACATCCAGGTCTAACATAAAATTTAAGCACTATTTTATGCAAGCCCGTTATTTTTGAAACTCGATATCCACGCGTGGATCGCCGCTAGCACAGCTAGTTATGAATATCTGCTTACATTTCATTAACCCTCCATTTCTATAAGGCGACTAATTCATTTTTGTTGTTTTAGAATGTTGTCATTTCCGAATGAGTTGTCGTCCAAGGTCTGTACCTAAAGTCTCTATCACATATTCACCGGACATTATCAGATATATAGATTTCGCAGAGAGATCTGGTTGCCACGAACAAAATAGTCGGTTCTCTTTGCCGCTACCTCTTATGCCTTGTCCGCTTTTAGCATCTTATATTAGAGCTTACGAAACTGTCTTCCTATGGTTTATGGTCCATTGAGGCAACAAGCAAGTTCACTGCCGGTCGAACAGGTACAGGTCAACGACCTGCGATTAGCCCTGTCCTCTTCTAATGCTATTGTTAATTCTTTCTAACTTTTATTAAGCTTATATGTAATTGCGAGCTTGGAAAGTTCAAAGCTTAGTGTATTGCGTGGAAAGTCGGCTTTGTACAAGTACAATGTTTTCTAATACCGTGATGTAATTTGATAATTAACATGACAAGAAGTTTTTGTGAATAGAACGCTTATTAGAATATAAATTGGAATTTAATTAGTTTTTTTATAATTTATATAGGTAAAAGACATGAAAATAAATTATCTATACTTATAATAAATCTGTAGAGAGGTCAATTCTGTACATGAAATATATTTTCAAAATAACTATCAGGGGGTGATTAGTGATCGATACTGATGCCAAAAATGCAATCAGTAAAATTTTTGTCTGTCTGTCTGTCTGTCTGTCTGTCTGTCTGTCTGTCTGTCTGTATGTTCCTTATAGAAACAAAAACTACTGGACGGATTTTAACGAAACTTGGTACAATTATTCTTCATACTCCTGGGCAGGTTATAGGGTACTTTTCATCACGCTACTATCAATAGGAGCAGAGTAGTGAAGGGAAATGTTGGGAAAACGGGAGAAGTTACTCCATTTTTTAAGCTTCCGTCGCGTGTGCAGCCTTAATGGTTAAAGTTACATAGAAATTATGTATGACAGAAATATTTTACATAAAATTGACTAAAAAATATCCCGCAACAGCATATGTCTATCTTTTATGGTTGACTCACAATAACACGTGTAACTCCTGATAGCTTAGCAGTTCGGAGCATTCTGATTATATTTGTTTACTCTTACGTTTATAATACTCTCATTCATCCCTAATTTAAAAAAGTTATCATTATTACCTCTTCAATAAAAAAAGAATCATAGAAATCGGTATAGAAACACCAAACTTATACATGAAATAAGCCATCGCGCCGTCGCACGTGAATACTGAATCATGCTATAAGGATTATTTTTGTGTAACGGTTGCCGCGCTCGACACGGGTCGCGGCGGCGGTAGGGTATAAAAAGGCGGGAGGTCCGAGAGCTAGCTTCATTCAATATTTGGCTGTTGATGCGTTCAGAGCGATCGACCTTATTGACAGACAATAATTGATATTGAGAAACCGTGCCAGCGCGACTTTTAGTTTTTAAATAGTTTATTTGAATTTCTTTTGTTGTTATATTGTAAAATATTCGTTCAAATTAAAAATTATTAAGCGTAGGTACTTTTATTAATTAAAGTAGTTATAAGTATTTATTTTTAAGTGAAGTAGGTATAGGTAGATAGTTTTGCACAGGCGTTTCAGCTTCAAAAATATATTTACAAAAAAAGTATCAGGGGGTGATTAGTGATCGATACTGATGCCAAAAATGCAATCAGTAAAATTTTTATCTGACTGTCTGTCTGTCCGTCTGTCTTTCTGTCTGTCTGTATGTTCGTTATAGAAACAAAAATTACCTACTCAACGGGTTTTAACGAAACTTGGTACAATTATTCATCATACTCCTGTGCAGGTTATATGATACGTTTCATCACGCTACAATCAATAGGAGCAGAGCAGTGAAGGGAAGTGTTGGGAAAACGGGAGAATTTTTTATCTGAATGTTTGATTGAGCATCACGCAAAAAGTACTGCATGGAATTGAATGTGGTTTTCACCAATGTATTGCTAGAGGTCTAACTTAAGATTTGGGCATCATTTTATGGATGTCCGTTAGTTTTGAAACCCGATATCCACGCGTGCGACGCCGCTGGCACAGCTAGTAACAAATATTTTTGAACCGTACAATATAATTTTGAGGACTCTACGACTGATCGGAAGCGAAACAGAAGGCCATGTCGCTGCAACAACCTATCAGTTACTTGTAAGTTGCCATCTAAATAATGCTTCTTTTCGCTCGTTTAGTTAGAAAGAGGAAACACATGCACTGGCAAAGAGTTTCACATTTTAACGCGGCAAAGAGAAGAATTGCTGACCTTTCTGCGAAAGACTATCAATAAGTAAGTAATAATTAAGTCAATAAAATGTAATAAATGGCATGTAAAATATTAATGGAGGCAATCTTAATCATTGTATTAAGTATTTGATTGTCTAATTACATAATATTTACGACTATTATTCTATTATATTCTGTAGTAAAACAAATTTTAATTTAGGCTACCTTCTAAATTGAAGTTCATTCACATTATTTTATTGGTACTTATCAATCGGAACGTGAAATGGGTTCAACACACTTTAAATTAGTCGCAAAACCACTTTTTATGTATTTGTCTGCTACATAGGAGCTGCTAGATGATTGCCCTATATAGAGTATGATAATTTATCTTTTTAGTTTAATTAATAATTAATTTTGTAAGGTCTCAGAAGGCCCTTAACTGTATGACGTGGTCGTAGTTAAAAATATAAATGTAATGATAATATTGTAAACCCTATGTTGAAAAGAGCAACTACACGAGTTTCTTGCCGGTGTCTTCTCGGTAGAATGCTGCTTTCCGAACCGGTGGTAGCTTCGACAATATGTAAGTGTTTTTTTCAAAATCCTATACAAATAAAGATTATTTTGACTTGACTTGACAATAAACATTTACTGGTTATACCTAATAGGTCGTATTTTGATATGTACAATTTAAGAAAGAAACAAGGATTAAGTAAAAATAATATCTTTAAGAGCATATTCTCACTTTCATTGCGAAAGATCTTCAAAATTCTTCAATCGTGAAAATATATTTGTTACTACTTTCACGCAAAAACTACTGAAACGGATTGCAATGAAACTTTACAGTAATACGAGTATAGCGCATCCATTAGATTCATGTAACCTCTATGGTTGCACCTTGTTACATATACATAGTTTAAATTGGTGCCTGCTATAAGTAAGTAGAGTCCCAAGGCGGGGTACCGTGGGAGCGTCATCGGAGTGGAATCGTCACGCCTCACCGCTCTGGAACTCAGGAGTTAACATCGTAAGAAGTGGTAACGGGTTCGGAGGCAAAAAGGGAAGCCTTTATGTTGAAAAAGTGTTGAAGGGATCGAGCGTTTTTTGTTAGTTTCTGACATGAATGATGAACAAAAAAGGTTTTTTTCGGAACTGAGAAACCTTTATACGGGTTTTCTTATAAGAAGTATTGAAGAAATCCCGTTTAATAGAATGTATTGGTCATGTAATGCGTAATGATGAGTATAATCTGCTGCAGCTCATAATGCACAGCAAAATCCAGGGTAAACCACTCTCAGGACGAAGACGTACCTCTAGCACGGGTTCCCTGTTCTGTGGCCCTGTGTCAAAAGTTAGAATGGGTCTAATGATAGCCGACCTCCAAGAAGAAGATGGTAAGCTACATAAAAGCAAAGTTGGTGCGGCGGTGGACAAATACAATCCGGGGAATACCGCAGCCAAATGACCTGCGGGTCGCGGGTCGTGTTTCTGCCGGTGAGAAGGGTAGGGTTTCCGGAGCTCATGGGGGGTTAAGAACCGGCATGGCGGTGGCAACTGTCAGGTAACTGGCCAGTTACTTGCGCATTGTCACAGCAACTCGGGCTTCTCTTTCGCTTTCCATCAGGCGTAGGGAAGCCATTATATCGAGGTACTATAAAAAAAAATCATCCAATTGTCAGTTGCCACCGCTACGCCGTCCTGTAAGATATCTCTGGCTACGACCACCGTTGGTAGTCCACCACCAAATATCTGGCACCATCCATCTTATACTTCTTAGTCCGCTCTTACAATAACCACGAAAAGAAATAGGGCAATGATTTGTATTATCCATCATCACATGAATTAAATAACGTACACGTTTTTACGCTTCAAAAGCATGTGTAGCCGGCCCTACCATAAAATCGGCTTCATTGATCGTTTACCGAACTATTCAGTTAATTACATACATCCTCCTGTTTGTTGTCTGAGTTCACGGCCAGTCTGTTATCGCACTTAGATCCCTATTTGGAGGTGTTATTTTGGGCACCCAAACCAAACATTTATGAACCCTTGAACACATTGCATTTTCAACTTAAAGTCAGATAGCTAAGGTTCCTTTTGTATTTGATGGTAACTCTCGTGCACTTTTAGAGATGTTCGTTCAAATTGAATGAGTAGGTATCTACTGCTAATTTTGTTGCTGCAATAATGGAAACCTAATTTAGAATGTGTGTCAAATCAAAATTTTCATTTCGAAGCCTTAAATAAAATTTGGAGCAAACGATTAATCATATAAAGTGGAATATAATGAAATATTAAAAAGTTTTTTGATTTCATTGTATAAGAGTCAAACGACCAACGCGACGTCGATCTTCTCTTACGTGAAATAATGTCCACGAACATTCACCCATAACTGTACCCGGCCTTCATGCCGGGTACCCGTGGGTCGTCATCGATGTTGCCGGTAGGCGGCGGCGCGACTCCTTATTATCGTAATAACTACGCTTACCTTGTCCATTCCAACGTTTCTATGCAATCCTTTCTCACACTCTTTACCATTCCACCATTTCCAATTCCAATGGTCCTTTCTCATTGCTGTTCTGTCTTCTTCCTTTGTCTTTTTCCAGTGATTCTTTCTCCTCTATCCATCCGTACGTCGATCCTTTTCTTCCCTCTCGATTTTTCTAGTGCTCTCCCGCGCCAATCCTCCGCAGCGGCCGGGGGCCGAAACTCTCCACGCCAATAAACATTCATTGGCAGTCGTAAATAACTTTTAGTAACTTATAGTTCATAAACTTACTATTCCGGCTAAAAGATTTAGCCGGTATTTATTACTTTTGATAAATTAAATTATGAAATGTTGTTTACATACTACTTTCAATGTTTTTGTGTCCGCAATTTTATTTGGAATCTCTGTTTGCGCCATCATAATCACGACTCGTAATGCATTCACGAGCTCTTAACGCGATGTCGTCTAATATAGGTGTTTATTTATATAATTAGTTAATTTTAATAATGTTTTAACATGACCCTTTGTTACGGTTACTTTCATAACATTATAAGTACTGCATTGACAACAGCTGTGACGCGCGCGTATGAGTGGCCCGCACTCGTACGCGACTTGTAACTTATTTAGCGACTTTTAACGATAATGTTTTCTAATAGAATTTAGAGATCGCCTGATTAGGTTTGTTAACAATTCCTTAATTTATTATAACGTGCTATCTTATGTTCGTTTATGGTGAGATAGCGCTACTTATGCAAGGGACCGGATATGCTTCCTTACAATTGCGTCTTTGGCTCAATGTGACCTTAGGTAGTAAATGTACTTATTTTCAAGTACAGAGCGGGACGGTCTCAAGGCGATTCCTACCTGCCTCTTCGTACTTCGAAAGTGGAAGTTGCTCATTTTTAGGTGATCCTGTCTTCTGACCCAAAGGTCGTGAGTTCTATCCCCTCTCAGGACAAACATTTGTGTTTGTTCTGTGTTTGGGTGTTGATTTAAGTACATATTTGTGGTTCCGATCTCGATAACATAAATGCTTAAGTTACATACTTTGTGATCTGTCACAAAATACGAATATTTACAAAAAAAGGTGTTACCTACAGACAACTAGACCCCATGGTAGGTAGAGACTTTTCTGTATTATTGTAAATATTTTCAAACATATGACGATAGATAAGACCTTAAGAACTTGTTAATTATAGTTTTTTTTAAACTACAACAGACTATAGCTACCAAATATTTTTCTATTAGGGGGATCAAGCCTATCTTGATCCGAAGTCACGTTTCTGACGCTCTGCGCTCGCGACGGTAAAATTACCTCTCCATCTTTGTACTTTTTCTTTTTGCGGTCCAAAATGTATACGAAATAGCTGTTTACCTGGTTTATTATAATACGAGATTTGGGATATTGACTCTTAATTATATCTGGGGTAACCCTTTTTTTGTTTAGATAAGTATTTTATTTAATTAGGTATTTTTTTTTATTAAATAATTTATCAAACGCATTCATTTATTTCTTATGACCTTACACACTCGTCCTTGGGTTTCACATAACCCTGAACAAAATCAGTGCCATGATTTGTTAAGTAACCGAACTTGATAGCTTTTAAAAGCTATCAAGTTCGCTTAAAAATATCAGACAACATCACATCGTAGCTTTAAAATATCAGACAACATCACATACCTACATTACTCCGATGCCAAAGTAAGTAGCTTAAGCACTTGTGTTATGGGTATCAGAACAACGAAGGTACCACAAATAAATACTTAAATACAATTAACACCCAGACACGGAACAAACACAAGTGTTCATCACACGAATGTTTGTCCCGGGACTCCCGGGTGGGAATCGAACCCAGGACCCTTGGTTCAGAAGGCAGAGGTCACTTCCAATTGAGCCACCGAGACAGTCTGAGCTTTTATAAATGAAAAATATTTTTACAAGCTTTTATTAAAATAGGCACCCACGGAAGTTGGATAGAAACTCCTTAGCTAACTGGTAAAAAGTACTTACGACAGAATCCCAACCTAATTTCGAAATCGGTTTAAAATTAAGATCCTATGCAGTTCAAGACTAAATCAGTCCCAACAAACTTGTTCAAATCATTCAAAATACTTTTTGATCTCATTTAGTTCTTTCAGTACAAGTAAACATTTGTGTTCATAAACATGCCTGTTTGTATTGGTCTGGGTATTTTAATATGTATAATATGTATTTATTTACAAAAAAAGTATCTAAGTAAGTTTATCAGTTGTCTAATACCCATAGTACAAGCTTCGGCTTAGTTTCGGGCTAGGTGGCTATGTGTAGCCCAGCGTGGCATGTCTTGGGTTATTTTAAGCGGTCTAAAATAAGATCGAAAAGTATAATTACGAGGCTTAAATTAAGCCACTTAAATTGCTTACAATAACTTTGACGATAATCTAATCTTACTGCCTCACTTACATCAATCTATTCATATTGTCTATCATCATGATTTATGTAATATGATTGTTGGATGGATGGGTCATTAAGATTAAAACTAGGAGGGAAGATAGCGTCGGGGGGCAAGAATAGATTTTTATATGTTATTAGCTGTTCCAAAATATCTCACGACACTTAAAGAATATTGTAAGTAAAAAGAAACTAATTAAAAAAAAAAGTGAAAAGTTTTCTTTATGCCGCGGCCACACATTGGATTCAACTTTGCGTCCAATCACTGTCCAATGCCCAATACTAACGCGCTCAATGTCTTCATTGTGTCAAAGTACCGATACACACATTGGTGCATTGGGCGCAAAACGTTACTGGTGCAGATATTTCCAATGAGTGGAAGCGGCTTTAGGCTATATTTATTGCTCGATAAAACTAGGGATCCTTACTAAAACTCCAATAATACTTATAGGTGTCCCAATTAACTGTTTATCTAAAATACCAGAAGCGAAGCGAGGGTGGCGCTAGTCTCTACATTAAATAATATTAAGATTTAAATCTATACTTATGATAAATCTGTAGATAAGTCAATTCTTTACATTAAATATTATTATTATATTCAAAAACTATGAAGGGTTATTATTAGTGATCGATACTGGAGCCAAAAATGCAATCAGTAATTTTTTTCTCTGTCTCTCTGTCTGTATGTTCGTTATAGAAACAAAAATTACACGACGGATTTTGACAAAACTTGGTACAATTATTCTTTATACTCCTGGGCAGGTTATAGTATAGTTTTCATCACGCTACAATCAATAGGAGCAGAGCAGTGAAGGGAAAACGGGAGAAATTTTGATCTGTATGTTTGATCGCGCACAGAGATATCTGTGATCGCGCATCACGCGAAAACTACTGCATGGAATTGAATGCGGTTATCACCATCACCAATGTATTGCTCGAGGTCTAACTTAAAATGTTGGCACCATTTTATAGAAGTCCGATATTTTCGAAACCCGATATCCAAGCGTGCGACGCCGCTGGCACAGCTAGTTCTTAATAAAAGGGATTGTCCATGGTAGGTACCACAATCTTATAAGAGTACCTACCAAAAAGCCTTGTCTATCAAAAAGTATACAAAGTAGACTAATAAAGTTTTTGCATTGTGATTGTATTGCAAGCCATACGCGTTAGGCCGTCTCGCCCGCCAAGGCCGACATAATGCCCGACGCACACGATACAGGCCTATTGTATGTAAAGAACAAATATCGTTTAGTACGTAGAACAAAAGAAACATTGGATTCGTTGGTCAATTTATATACCAATTCAACTTTAAATTCTTCATTTTATAAAATTAATGCAACTGAGAAAGCACAAGAAGTTAGAAGTTGAACTAAATAAGAAGTCGCAGGTAGGAATTGTACTGGAATGAAGACCAGATAAGATAAGTCCGTTTTCTAGTCCGTGTTCGTTGATCCTAACAGTCCGTGTTCGCTGCACCTTGCAGCGCAGATGGACAATTTTTGTGCGATAGAGTCTGCGTCTGAGACATTTAAAAAGTGCGTCTAAGTAGGTCAGCTGACAGAATATTCAAAGATGCGCGTCGTGTGCGTTACTGCATAGGTATACTTAATTGCAAAAAAGTGCGTCACGGATAGTCTGCCTTCTGCTCTGCCCTTAAACAAACCTCTTCGGATCGATCCGAAGAGAAATTACTTACATTACTTTTAGAAGCTTAAATGAGTTCCTCTGGTAGAGAAATTTCGGGTAGGCTTCAGGGATCATTACCCGAAATACAAACGCATTAACAGTGTATAGACCGGCGGTTCTATAAAAGGAGCACCTTTTATGAGGACCATAATAAAATATGTTATTGTCTCTTTAAACGTCCGCATAAATTAGACATCTGATTTATCGGTGCAGTGTGCACAGTTCTCCAAATATGGGTTCGCATTTGCAGGTCATGGCGCGGATGCAGTGAAGCGTTTGAAGGTTATTTGCATAATGGCCGTCACATATAATGCAGGTACGAGATACGTCTGGGTGTTTGTATTTACGCTTTCTATCGAACTATGAGAAGCTAATATGGCGAACTGGTGAATTACTTGCGGCACTTCTTCTCATCAGGCCTTATCCTTATCACGTCGAAGTGCTAGTGTAGGGAAAAAAATGTTAAACGTGCAATATTACTCGTGAATCTATATTTGCAGAAATAAATTATTTTATTTTATATTTTATGCTACTTACTTTAAAAAACCAAATTACTCATCGTCACACACGTAAGATACACCAAAGTCTGTGGAAGAACCGAACCTCAACATTCAACGGGCTTTCATTCTGTCCAAACAAATTATATGAATGCGGTTTTTCTGAAAAAATAAATCCACCAGATGCCACCACATAGGCAGCAAGTCCAACTGAGACGTGATTGGTTAGAGCAACTGACCAATCACGACACAATTGATCCTGGTCCCTATGTGGTGGCATCTAGTGGATTCTCTTTTCAGGAAACCCTCATTAGTCTAGTCAAGTGACTCCTACCTGTAGTAAGATCTTAGCAGCGAACCTGTATCGTGTTAGTCAGCCTTTAAAAGGAAACGCCGCCTGATTACTTACATGGACACACGTGAAGTCTATACAAAGGTACCAATTAATTGTTCTGATAGCTACTGGTAACTAGCGTGGGGTCTCAAAGGGGATACATTGATTGGACGCTGATCAGCCCAGTGATTATTTTGATTGCGCTAATGATCTATAGTATAGACTATTAATTAGTTGTGATAGATTTGACATTGGTATGTGATACTTAGATCAGTCTAAGACCAGTTTAGTTGAACGCTGCCTTTTACACAATGGTCGCGGATTCGATCCCGGCACAGTCCAACAAAATCACCCTAAATGACAATAGGCCTGTTGCCGTAAAAAATGTAATTAGACCGTCTTTTAGATTGTTTAAAAATAAAAGACACGTATTTTTTCATTTGAAAATCATACCAATGACAAAGATATAGCCCGTTAAAATAACGTGTGACCTCAAAGAGTGGGAGTTTTTTCGCCGTTGAGTGACGTCAAAGACCCCTACTCGTATATTTTGAAGCCTTGTATCTTTGTTATTTTTTGTTTAAATGAAAAAAGAAAAAATACGTGTCCAATATATTTTTATAATATAAAATTCGGACTAAATATTATAATGTAATTATTTTGACCCTGGAAACATCCCTATTGTCATTGGAGAGGCGTAAAAAAAAAATAACCTAAGACATGCCACGCTGGGCCACTCATGGCCATCTAGCCCCAAACTAAGCCGAAGCTTGTACTATGGGTACTAGACAACTGATAAACTTACTTAGATACTTTTTTTTTGAAAATAAATACATATTATAGGTACATAGAAAACACCCAGACCAATACAAACAGACATGTTAATGAACACAAATGTTTGTGCTGTGCGGGAATCGAACCCACGACCCTTGGCTCAGAAGGCAGAGGTCACTACCAAAAGAGCCATCGAGCCCGCCCGTAAGTCCAGCAATGGACGCTTGCAGGCTAATGATCATCACAGTAGAGACATTTGCCTTATTGGTCCGGTTTTTTGCTATGTATTGCAACATCAGTCCACTGCTGGACATAGGCCTCTCCCAATGTTCGCCACTTTGATGGATCCTGGGCTTCCTGCTATGTAGGTATGGATTTATTTATAAAAAAAAGTAAGTTTATCAATTGCCTAGTACCCCTAGTACAAGGTTCGGCTTAGTTTGGGACTAGATGGCGCTGTGTGGCTAGCATGGTATGTCTTGGGTTAATTTACTCAAATAGTACCTAATTAAATGCACATACGGGAAGAAATCCTCGCATTAGGATGTTGGTGAAAATATTAATAGTGTTTATCAAAGATAACTAAAATTCCCACAAAAATATTAGACTGTCAAAAAGTATCTGGTGTTTTGATAAGATAATGATAAGATTGGCGATCTTTGCTTTGTACGAGATCAACAACGGTACAGTCTACCGAAAACATAAGTAAATAATGTTCTGAGTTAAATACATTAAGGTTTATTTTTGTACTTTCATGTGGTTTTTTCGTATATCTCTCTAAAAACCGACTTCAAAAAAAAAACACAAACGACCAAAACTAAAAAGCGATAAATAACGTATCCTTAATACGTAATTATTTAAATATTACAATTATCACTTATTTTTGAAGTCGGTGCCAGCTCTAGGTACCTACCTAACGTAGACTGTTGTTGTATGACGCGCGCGGCTGGCAAATCCCCACGACAATATAGATACATTTATTTGTTTGGCTGGCACCGACTTCAAAAATAAGTGATAATTGTAATATTTAAATAATTACGTATTAAGGATACGTTATTTATCGCTTTTTAGTTTTGGTCGTTTGTGTTTTTTTTGAAGTCGGTTTAATTTTTTTTTAAAAATAATTTTATTTCTCTATTTTTAGTTGCGTTAATGTGCTGTGACCTTGAATAAGGGTTAATTAATGTCCTTAAGAGTTTTACTTAGGAATGAAAAATTTTGCTTTAAGTCAAGTGAAGACTTTGCGATCTAGAATCAAGCAAATCACTTACCAAATCACCTGCCCTATTAGCCCTGCATAAGTACATACTACTACCCAGTTTCTATCGACCAATGTTAGTACTGTTCCCTAACTCCTAACCGTTAAGGAGTTCTATGGCTTCATCATCAGCACCAGATGTTGACGCCCGGAAGCATATACCTGAGTAGAATATGATAACGTAACAAAAACACCATATGAGCATACAATTTTCGGTTGTTGCCCTCAATTTCTCCAGGATCCCATCATCAGATCCTGACTTGCTGATAATGGGACCACCTCGGAAGTGTCCTCTGTCGAACAAAAAAGAAATTTTTAAAATCCATCCATAATTGACGGAATAATCGGTGAACAAACATAAAAAAAAAAAAATATTATACATACAGACGAATTGAGAACCTCCTCCTTTTTTCGAAGTCGGTTAAAAATACGATTGTATACCCTATTACTAACATATTATGGCATACATAAAGAAGACTATGAGGCATTGTCTTGTATATGACGTAGTAATGTCACGTTGATTTTGTTAAGACGTAAAATAATAAATACTGGTACATATTATAATTGCGTTCGCGAATGTGTGTTAAGGCCAGCTGAAACATTTTGTTTATTACAAGTTGTACAGAGAAGTTGTACCTATTATAAAATATGCAAAATTTTACTTACCTACTTTAATATTTAGCTAGCCTTGGGTTTTTTTTATTGTAGCTCGATATAATGGCTTGAAGCCCAAGTCGCTGTGACAACGGGCAAGTAACTTGTCCGTTGCCACCGCCATGCCAGCCCAAGCCTGACCCCCCACGAGCTCTGGAAACCCTCAGTATCCTGGATTCGTGAATCCAGGATACCGCGTTCCAATGGACCATCTTGGTTTTTCATTATATATAGCAAATCGTGATGAAAACTTCGTTTGCGCGTTGTAGGATTCTCTACCTATTCTTCACCCACGGGATGAAACAGGGTGGTCCTATTCTATATCCGGAAACCACACATATATAAGGGTATAGGTATACTTATGTTATGTCTAAGTATAATGTTTTTCTTAATCATCAACGATGTATATTCAAAGCAGGAACAGGTTTGTCATAAGCCCACTATCCAGTGTAACGTCCCTCATTGCGTAAATTGAATCTTCGCTCGTATTGAGCTGCCCGTCCGGGGAAGGACCTCCACCCTATAGAATACCGCAGCCAAATGACCTTCGGGTCCTGTTTCTGTTGGTGAGTATGGTCTCCGGAGCTCGTGGGGGGTTAGGGTTGGGCCGGCATGGCAGTGGCAACTGACAGTTACTTGCCAGTTGTCCCAGCGACTTGGGCTTCTCTTTGGCTTTCCATCAGGCGTAGGGAAGCCAATATGTCGAGCTACTATAAAAAAAACTAAAGCAGTGCAAATACTATAATTCGTAAAGTACCTACACAACGTCGGTACCCAGTAATTGGTCCAGCGGCAAGTGTAAGGTTACGGCTACGCGCGCGTCTGCGCAGACGCATCCGACGGCCTTAGCCCACGCGATCGCGTTTGTCTAACCCACACTCGGCTTCCGTACTTTACTGCGATCCGGTTAACGCTTTTGGAACAATTGTTTTGCATGCATACTCTATACTTGCAGGATAGTTCGAAAATTTCTGCAAAATACATAGTTTTTGTATTCACTTGGTTTTAAACCCGTGAATATGAATTTGCCGATGCCCAGGCATCGAGATCAGAAAACAGATATCCAAAAATAATAATAAATACATACATTTCAAAACTAAATAACATTACAGTACACTCTGCTGTAATAAAATAAAAAATACTAAAGAAAGTCTATTGATATTTTCTATCTATTAGTCTACTTCAAACAACGATTACGAAATTCGCTCCATATTTCAGCGTCAACAGTTATCGTTTTGAAGAGTAACTGTTTACAGAAGATTTTTCAGTCGATAAGATATCGTGTGCTCTATTAAGTAAGAAAGGTTGTCGATTTTGTTAACTAGCTCCGCAGAACAGTGGTCGTAATGTAGGTATATTATGTCACTGGAAAATAACAAGACTCGTGAGTTAATCAATGTAGGACATTAATTAATATAGTATAGGTAGTTGATTAATTCCTGAATAATAATCTAAATACAAAAGGAGAAACTGACTGACTGACATATCTAAGCACAGCCTAAACGGCTAAACGTAGGCACTTGAAATTAGGAAGGGACGTAGCTTAGGTACAGTAGAGGTGCACTAAGAAAGGAATTCCCGAAATTCCCACGGGAACGGGAGTTAGCGGCAAAAAATAGTATTGAACACGTGCGAAGCCGGGGCGGGTCGCTAGTACATAATATAAATCTCATTGTTGTCTTATACTGAGCAGGCACCATTTTGCTTCTTTATAGACCTCAGTTGTTAGACGTTGTATAGGTAATTATTATTTTGTGTGTACCAAGTAAACGTATTTTATTCTATTCTATTTAAAAAGCCTTAAAATGCAGTTTTATAAAATTCGTGTGCTGTCTTCGAAAACTTTGAATTCTTACATTTGTTTACTTTTCCTCTATGTCAATAACTTATGTTTTCACATCTTATCTTAGTTGATAGGCTGTTAAAGTCCACTTTCAATACACCTACGAGAGATTATGGATAATGAAAATTTCATTTTCACTCGACTGAATTGATCCTCTTCGTTAATGCCATTTGAGTTGATGGCATCAGTAGGTACCTATACCTAGGTAATAATTGCAAAAAGTGCAATTACGTAGGTAGGGACTTTATATGTTGTACAGCTAATACAGTTTCCAAGATTACTCGTAATGAGATTCATGATATTAGAGCAGTGTAACTGCTTTGTAACTAACTAACTATAATGTTCACCTATCGGATTTGAGTCCCACTAGATTATAACAGACTAGCTGTGCTCGCGACTTCGTCCGCGTGGTATAGCCATTTCTTCCCCGTTTTTTTACATTTTCCATTATTTCTTCGCTCCTAATAGTTGCAACGTAATGTTATATAGCCTAAAGCCTTTATCGATAAATGGTCTATTTAACACAAAAAGAATTTATCAATTCGGACCAGTAGTTCCTGAGATTAGCGCGTTCAAACAAACAAACAAACTCTTTAGCTTTATAATATTAGTTAAGATTATTCAAACGACATTTGTGGATTCTGTTGTGGACAGAGAAGTTCTATGTAGGTAAGTAGTTTGAGAGTTTAGGTTATGCTATAAGACGGGTGTTATAAGTTTGACGTGTTTGTCTGTCTGTCTATGGCATCGTAGCTTTGGAAAAGGTGGAACGATTTTGATTAAAAGCTTATTTTTTTTTGTTTAAAATCATTAAAGAAGCGTGCTCTTAAGTATGTTTGAACAAAATTAGTTCTGCCGCTTAAATTTATTGTTAGTGATATAATGTTTTTGTGGCTACTACTTATTCAGTGTTTGATTTCCATATCCCCTGTTAGACGTCTGCCTCTGAACAAAACTTCTTATAAAAATTTGTGTTGTGAATACGAGTATTCCCCACCTGTGTTCGCACCCCAGACCTTTTGAAGTCTAGCTAGACCAACGAGTTTCACAGTCAACTACCCATTAGACTAATTTCACGCATAACTGCTGTGACCTACTACAGTGCTGTGCAAATGTCACACTGGTGCTCTCATACCAAGCCACCGATCGAGGCAAGTATGTCGGCTTTCTATAAATTACGTGTCGAGTGTAAATTACTGACACGCCATTATGTTCTATGCCTTAGGCTCAGCTACTAGATAATGAACTGAATACTTCGAGCTCAAATGTATTCAGCCCTGGGCGAACTGACGAAATGAGAGCGCCGAGATTTATAAATCAAACATCGCATTAGGTCAATGTAAGTAGAGGCTCTGGCAACCGACTGGTGGCGGTATAAGCATCACGATTGAAAGTGTAGCTAAATACCACAGACCGATGACGGGCAGCAGCGTTACGGAGCGAGGAGCAACGCCCAGCGATCGCCAACCCGTGTGCCCAGCGTGGCGATTATGGGTATATCCCCAGGTGATTGCCCTAAGTGGTGACCAGCTGAAGAGGCCTATGTCCAGCAGTGGACTGTAATAATAGGCTGATGATGATGAAACTATTACATATTTCAATCAGTTTCTCATAACGGTTCCAATCGGTATCTTGTAATATGAAAGAACTGTTTCTACAATTTTCTCGTATCATAGTCACTAGTAAAATACTCGTGTATGATTGTTTTGCGTTACGGAGCGAGGAGCAACGCCCAGCGATCGCCAAGCCGCCCATCGTGGCGATTATCTTCTACGACACCCATGGTATGAGAAGGTGCCCTACGGCTCTATACATAGAAGCAATGTCAACGCGATACTACGAAATTATTCAACTTGATCCCTTCTGTCCTGGATCCTGTTGATCCTCCTGATAGGTACGACGCGACGCACCGTTATATGGTGCAAGATAAAAAGACTCGCATAGCACCTTTCGCCTCTAATTTCATAGGGCCAAAGAGCAAACTATTATGGAACGCTTTGCAGGGCTACTTGTTTGTCCCCTGAAACTTATAATCTTCTGGTATTCAAGACTAGCAGCTGTGCTCGCGACTTCGTCCGCGTGGAATAGTTATTTTTTACCCGTTTTTTTTTTACATTTTCCATTATTTCTTCGCTCCTAATAGTTGCAACGTGATGTTATATAGCCTAAAGCCTTCCTCGATAAATGGTCTATTCAACACAAAAACAATTTTTCAATTCGGACCAGTACTTAGTTCCTGAGATTAGCGGGTTCAAACAAACAAGCATATAATATTATAGTACATATATTGTAAAGTATAGACGAGAGGGTATCGGTTTTTGCTGTGTGAACGCGCTTTATAGTACTTTTTACGCGTTTAAAGACTGCAATATCCTTAACCGTCAGGTGTCTTGCAGTAAAGGGTCAGGTCTACTGCGTCTTGCGACTTGGCTAGTCTCTTTGGGGGTTGCCAGTTCAAGCCAATTAGTCAGGAGAGTTTAATTATACGTAACTAAATAGTCTTCTTACAGGAAACGACCACTTACGGATACCAATCATTGACTCCACATGCATTTATCCGTATGAAATGTTTGAAGAGGTGACTGACAGCATACCGAACGGTATTGGGCATGATCAGAAGCGGTCGTCATTAGAACTGGTTAAGCGATCCCGTTGCGCAGAATACCGCCGCGTCCCACATGCGCGGGCGCATTGTAGCGGCTTGTGCACACTGGTGCGATGTATCTGTTACTATCATCATTATCATCTGATGATAATCAAATCTTCAGCCTATTGCAGTCCACTGTTGGACATGGGCGTCTCCAGTTGTTCGCCACTTTGGTCAAATACCTGGAGGTTACCTATACCTTCCTATGTCATCATCACCGGACTGTTGGAGGAGCGGAAGGCTCTCACCCCTAGGAAGTTATACCCAAAATCGCCACGCTGGGCAGCCGGGTTGTCGATCGCTGGGTGTAGCTTCTTGCTTCGGTGACGCTGCTGCCCGTCATCGGTCTGTCAAAAAAATCTCTTTAAACCACGTTTAAAGGACATGGCGTACCTATTTACTGTATGAACGCAGCTTTAGTTACGGTTCCGCCCGAGCGCAATTCACACATGCGTTAACGTAATGCGTATTGCGCATCGTTGATACAACTCTGATTTGCGCTGATTAAGGCCCCAATTAAGCCGAGTGGATCAGATGGGTACATAAAAAGTTTATTTGTAGACTCTTAATGAGCAAAACCGAAACAGTTCAAGCCAGTTTCTGATTTTACAATTTAAAGTTTAACTGACTGATAGAAGGAAAGACGATTGGTATATCAGACCTAATTTACCTACACTTTCTGGTCCTTAACTCTCATAATCAAATGATGGGACGATAGTTTTGGCCGATCCCACGAAAAGTATACCTCGGTAGTGCTCTACGCCCCATACCACAGGTCTTAAAGCATAACAAATACTTATAGCAGCTCATTTCCTCATTTGTAATATCAGTTTGGATTTGAAAATACAAAATAGCGTCACTCTACAATGTATTTTGAAATTAATCACTGAAATAAAAAACGCGATTTTTTAATTTAGTTTAATAATGTGGGTATACCTACTAGTGCAGTAATTGACAGAAATAGCCAGCTGTAGGTAAATGAGTATTTCAGTTTCGCATATTCATATTTCACAATGAACGCTAACCAAGTAGTGCGTAGATTATGTTGAAAAACATTCTGATTTCCGTTGCATGAGAATTGTTTTAAAAAAAATCAGTTTCTAAGTAGGATACTATGTTCTAGCAAGCCAGTCTCATGATTAAATTTACCCAGCCAATTTAATATATCATCATCATCAGCCTCATATTGCAGTTATTTGCAGTTCCAGTGCTGGACATAGGCCTCTCCAGTTGTTCGCCACTTAGGGCAAACATCTGTATATCCTTGCTCCGGTGACGCTGCGCCTTGCTACGCCTACTACTACTACTAGCTACGCCTTGAATTGTTATGGATACCGCCACCTGTCGGTTGCCAGCGCCACATTTGTTATTCGACTGGATGCACCACGGGCAGGTGAGGTTGGCTTGGCGCGAATAGATGGTAGGCCGCTCCCTTACGTTCCATTCCATTTAATGTATCAGAATAACACTCTCCGGACCGAGGTTCAGCCACCGTGGTCAATGTACAAGAAGATTACCTACTGGGCCATTCCAGCACTCCAGTATGACATGTGCGTCTGTTTCTTCTTCTGCAAGATATCCTCTGCTCAGAGGGTTGTAGGCGGTGAGTTTTGAAGTTGATTAAATAAATAAACCATCAAGCCACGCTGGCTTGCCACAGCGCCATCTAGTAGCAAATTATGCCAAAGCTAGTACTATGAGTACTAGACCTACGTAGTACTTAATTACCTTCAAATGGTGTGTGGGTCTACCCACTTCTAACAAACGTACCTACATTTTTTAGAAGAACCGTGTCGGGTTAGTGCTCCCGTCACTATTAGGGGCAGCGCAGACGACATACTATCCGTGACGCTCTTTTTGCAATTAAGTATATGTAGTAGGTAACGCACACGACGCGCAAAAATCTGTCGCGGATATTTCACAGACTCGACGCACACGACGCACATCTTCGATCATTCTATCGGCAGACCTAGACGCTCTTTTTAAATGTCTCAGACGCAGACTCTATCGCACAAAAAGTCTGTCGTCTGCCCCTTAGTAAATACTATTGGTGTACCTAACTATGATTCTTATTCGTTATTTTTCACCTAGCGCCAATCTAGACGTATTATTTTTTCACGTGCTGACCTATCGCAATGTTTACAAAACAATCCATTCAAACAGTTTGATAGTTCTAAACACGCATTGTTACGATCCAAGTGTTGAATGTTTCACTATCATGTTTATGTTATGGGGATCGATTGAGACCTACACATATCGAGTTAAACCTGTCGATATTTTAATTCATTATCATCATCATCAGCCCGTGTCAGTCCACTGCTGGACATAGGCCTCTCCTAATGTTCGCCACCTTGATTTTAATTCGTTGGAGAAGAAAATATGAACAAAATTAAATATGATTTATGAGGTGGTGGAATATGATTTATAAATTAAATATGATATGGACTTATGTCCAGCAGTGGACTGTTAGAGGATGATGATGATGGATGATGATAAAACTTTTGTGCGTAAAGAATACCTTAAGTATTTGATGTTCCTTAGAAGAAAACTTAGGTTACCTACTAAAAAAACAAATTATGAGAAACCTGTAGGTAGATTTGGTAGGTTGAAAGGGTTATTAACTTACGCGTGTCCAAAAAACTATACTAGATCAAGATAATTTAGCTATTAAAGCTGGTTATTTATCTACCTAGCTAGTTATTGAATGCCTAAATGTCATGCCAAATGGAAATTGTGTAAGAAAGGGATAAGTCGGACACATTTTATGTAGGCTAGGAAAACTTATTATGGTACAAAAATATCAGATTTGATTTGATTTAATGTCAGTTAACCGCTCCATTTACATATCTCGATTTGTGGCTTTAGCAGACCTTGAATTATACAGCGAAAGTTAGTAGGTATGTAGGTATACCTATGTAACTGTAACAACGCGAATTAAAATGATGACTTCTGACAAACCATTCTCAATTATAATTTATTGAAGGTCAAAATACATGTTCAGAAAGGCTGTATGTATGTAAATGCCAAGACCAATAAATAAAAAAATAAAGTCACCGCCCTCGTGACAAAAAGAAAACAAAAACACTCCGTTGCGGAATAAGCCGTCTTTGTTTGTAGATATCACTTGAACAATAGGTATATTCAATGCATTGTAGTATACTATCAATTAAAAGAGATAATAACAATTACCTAATGTAGTAATACTCGTAATAGTTTCAAGATAAACAAGATTTCCTTAAAAGTTTTCAAACCAAACTTACCGAGAAGGGTTCCAAACCATCAATTGAAAGGAAAATCCAATCGTGCGATCACTACACTAACTCAATCTGTCACTGTATGATATTGTCTTTGCTCTTATTATTGTTGCAAAAAAAAACAAAACTTGAACGTAAAAAGAAAAAAATAAAGAATTCAAAAATGGCCGCCGGCAAGCGACTCTCGGCAGCCGTGTGCGTCGGGATACTAAATATTGCGAGGGAGATTGCACCGTACAACGTGAAGTACTAATGAATACGCGGATCAGAGGTCACAGTCACCTCTCGTTAACGTCTTCCAGCATCGAGATGTCAAGGGCCATCGGGAAAAGGATCTGAGGTAAGCCTTCTTTGAGCTTCTTGTAAGATGTTTAAACCGTTAGAAATTCTTTTGAATTCCTAACTGGAACATCAAACTAAGATAACATCTTAAATAAGATAGATGAAATCTACTAAACCAATGTGGATATAAACAATAATAAAAGATTGTGAAGTCATGCTGGATAGGTTTACGATACAAAGATTGCATTTTTTGTTGAAAATAATGTTGAAAATCCAATCCATGTCGATTATAATTATTGTACTAACATTACCTACTTCTATCTATCAAGAACTACTGTTAATATGCCGGGATTTCGATATGTTACCATTTAGTGTAACATTTATTACAATAACAATAAACATACCTACTTTTTTACTTTCACTGAACATAGTTTTACATAGGCGTTGTTACAATACCTACATATTAGGTGATTATTATTAGGTGAATACTGGTGCTAAAAATGTCTGGAAAACTCTATATTA
Source organism: Conogethes punctiferalis (assembly GCA_031163375.1). NCBI lineage: Eukaryota > Metazoa > Arthropoda > Insecta > Lepidoptera > Crambidae > Conogethes > Conogethes punctiferalis. Next base: position 639,720 of record CM062086.1, read on the forward strand.
TTTTGTGTTCCTTTATTTTGTGCGTAAATCATATCATTTTCGTAATGACTACGATATGGTCAGAGATTGTGTCATATATTTTGAGAATTGTCTTTTAAATATAATCTTTTAATCCGACATCGGTCGTGTAACAGTTGTATCTGGAAAACTAATAGGTACTTAGTCCTCTTTGCCTCTCTTCTGTTGATTTCCCTCAATTCTAAGTTCTCTCGCAATCAGAACCGTCCCTTTGTACAAACTCAATTAATTGTCTTTGTTAACCTAGTACGGTAATTTATTACGACTTTACAATCCGCTGTCAATTATCCATTTAACTACACAAGAGACCTAGGCATTACTCGGGCGAGTCGTGACTGCCACCACAGGGCTCTACGTTTTGTGATCACGAAACATTTGAAAATCAATTTTAAAGACCCATTTTAGCAGTTCAGTGGTTTTCGATTTAAAAATTCAACGTAACTTGTAAGAGACGTTCCAAATTTGAAAAGGCTTCATATATATTAATGACTAGCTGTGCCCGCGGCTTCGCCCGCGTTGCCCCCCATTTTAGGGAAGTGGGGGGTTTGAAAATGACAAAAAGTTACTATCCATTCCTTCAACTATCTCCACTTAAAAAATCACGTCATGATATCTCCAATAATCTCCAATAAGAGCGAAGATTAGCTATGCCCTACCTCTCTTTAATGTATGAATGTAGTATTATAACTTTTAGTTACCTGGACTCAACTGAGTCAACTTTGGGTCCTAACCCATCATAATGCCAAGTGGCCCCAACCGGTCGGGACCAGGCACACAACTGTACGGTCTGGTGCCTTTCCCCATGTGCGAGTGCACAAAAGTGGTAGGAAACTACACCAAGGTCTCTGGGCTACCCGCGAGCGGCGACCCGTGCGGGCTTACGACCATAGATTGGTATCAGACAGATAGGACTGTGTCTTGTGATAGCAGCGATTGATATTTTGGTGAAAACCTCGGCCTCTTCTTAGGAAGACATATAGAGTAACTAGCTGTGCTCGCGACTTCGTCCGCGTGGAATAGTTATTTTTTCCCCGTTTTTTTACATTCTCCATTATTTCTTCGCTCCTAATAGTAGCAGCGTGAAGTTATATAGCCTATAGCCTTCCTCGATAAATGGTCTATTCAACACAAAAAGAATTTTTCAATTCGGACCAGTAGTTCCTGAGATTAGCGCGTTCAAACAAACAAACAAACAAACAAACTCTTCAGCTTTATAATATTAGTTAAGATGTGCAGCCGGTTGCATCTACTACATGACAATGTCCTGGATGTCCGTCGAAGATACTCTTCTGACTGAAGTTCGGTCACGACGGCCAAACTCCATGGAAACTAGTTAACTTGAAATTGCACTTAAGACCATTGTAATATAAAAATATTGTAAGTAGACCCGGCAAACCGCAGACAGATCAGCCGATACCAAATCGTTATACTTAGTATGCGGACTTGCATACATCGTCATACTATTAAACTACCGGCCGATACAAAGTCTGTGGTTTGCTGGGTCTATTAATTGGCGATATCTAGGTATACTCGTAGAGTTGGTTCTCGATAAAAACCACGGCGGTAGAATACATTTTTGTTTGTAGGTAATTTAAGACGGTAAGGTAATGCCAAGACGCTGATTTTCAGTGGAACCGTCAAGAGGGAATACATATTACAGTAGGACAAACAATGTGTAATTAAGTATAAAATATTATAAGAGTAAAAAAATTACGATAATCCTTACTATATATAATATTGTAAATGGGAAAGTGTGTCTGTCTGTATGTATGTTTGTCTTTCTTTCACGGCAAAACGGAGCGACGAATTGACGTGATTTTTTTAGTAGAGATAGTTGAAGGGATGTAGAGTAACATAGGCTACTTTCCACCCTATCTAACCCCCACTTCCCTAAAATGGGGGGCAACGGGGGCGAAGCCGCGGGCACAGTTAGTAATAAAATATGACAAACAAACAGTGTGGACAATTAAATTTTGCAAAAAGGTATTATTTTTCCTTGAGACCCTTAAAGCTACTTTCTACGCTTGACAGTGACACATTAGGCACAATCTACACTACCAGATCGCCTTGTCTTGTCTGTACTCACATAATTAGTTATGGTTTATTGAACGAATGGCACGTTCACTTCGACTGTTGCATAATTATCTACTTCTCGGTCACCTGTTTCCATCGAGGGACATGAACTGAATGCATTCATAAAACTTCAATTATACTATTGGTTATTACAACCGGTAACCATTCATAATGTCAATTGTATCAATAAATACATGCCGCGTGTATTAATCAATTTGACTTATTATGTAGGAACAGTGATATTTAATATCATTCGTTAATAGTGATATCAACATCATCAGCCTATTGCAGTCCACTGCTGAACATAGGCTTCTCCAGTTGTTTACGACTTAGTGCAAAGATCTGGAGGATATGCCCATAATCGCCACTCTGGGCAGGCGGGTTGGCGATCGCAGGGCGTAGCTTCTCGCTCCGATGACGCTGTTGCCCGTCATCGGTCTGTGTTATTTAGCAACGCCTTCGATTGCGATGGTTATACCGCCACCCATCGGTTGCCAGCGCCTCGTTTGTTTCGGTAAGATACACCACGGGCAGGTGAGGTTGGCTTGGAGCGAAAAGATGATGGGCCGCTCCCTTGCGTCCCATCGAAAAGATCATGAGCCGCTCCCTTAGATCCCTTGTATTTCCCCATCAATCACATCTAGGGGTGGGAGCCTTCCGCTCCCCCAACAGTTCGGTGATGATGACAAGGCCGGCCTGGCCATCATCGTAGTCATTTAGAAAAAAAAACCTTATCACGTCATTAATGTATGGGACATTTGTAAATAGGCCTACAAATTAGTCCATTCAAGTTAAGTCTAAATAGCTTTTTAAAGGGCGGCAAAACGCAAGCAATGCCTCTGGTGTTGTAGCCGGTCATGGGCTGTGGTAACCGCTTACCATCAGGCGGCCCGGCAGCCATTTTGTCATCCCTAATAGTAGGTCCCTAATAGGAGGGATGTAAGGGAGCGACCTATCATCTTTTCGTTCCAGGCCATCCTCACCTGCCCGTGGTGCATCCTGCCGAACAACAAACGAGGCTCTGGCAAACCGACTGGTGGCGGTAAAACCATCACGATAGAAGGCGTAGCTAAATACCACAGGCCGATGACGGGCAGCAGCGTCACCGGAGCAAGAAGCTACGCCCTGCGATCGCCAACCCGCCTGCCCAGCGTGGCGATTATGGGTATATCCTCCAGAAGTTTGCCCTAGGTGGTGAACAACTGAAGAGGCCTGTGTCCAGCAGTGGACTGCAATAGGCTGATGATGATGATGATGATGAATAGTAGGTATAAAAAAACAACTAACAAATAAATTGCATAGTGTGGTATCATTATTGTAGTTTAATTAGTTCGTCATATACCTAAATCACCTCATTCCCGTTGCGAATACTCATCACAGTAAAGGTTTTTGCAAAGAACATCATTATGGTTACTGGGAATTGATATTACGTCGGTTGCATAGGTAACAGTAGTGTTACAAGTAACGTAACAATTGCAAAAACAATAATGTCTCCAAGTTCTCAGAGCATTAACGCATTCGTACCTAGATGCATAAAGTCGCATCAGATAGTTCGTAGAAATAGATAGATAGATACACTTCTTTTCACATAACGATTTTAGGAGTACCTACCTACTTATCAACTGTTAACTCATGAAAAATCAAGACACGCCACGTTCTGGGCCACACAGCGCCATCTAGTAACAAACTAAGCCAAAGTTTGTATGGGTACAAGACAACTTCTAAAAAGGAATTTAATTTAATCACTTATATACCTATAAGGAATAAATACATATTAAACCTACATACAAAGCAATCACCCAGACCAAAATAAACAAACATGTTTATGAACGCAAATGTTTGTAATGTGCGGGAATCGAACCCGCGACCCCTGTGTCAGAGGCAGCGTTCACTGTCATTGAACTAAACTGGTAGTCTAATTTTAAAAAAATGAGATAATAATAATTCATACCATACCTCATTTAATTTTTTTTTTTAACACTGTATTATCTTTGTAAAACCTGTCTTCTTAAAAAGGCATTTAAGAACAGCCTGTCGCAATAAAAAAGTTTGCAACATCCTTCTAGTACAAAATACGAGTAATACCCTCAAGAAGCTTCAAGTAGTCAATTAAGCATTATTTTTATAGCAGTTTATAGGTATATTTCATAGCCCAAAATAGACAACATTGAACTTAAGAGCAATAATACCTCAATTACCATTATTATTAAAGCGGTTCCGACCCTTTGCACCCCTCAATTGGCAACATTGAACAAAAACATTATACATTGTCCGTCGTTTTCAATCCATCCCAACAATACCTCTTATAACCTTTATGCTTAGCGGTACCGACCGAGCGAAACCGGTTCAACAACCTCTATTATTGATTCGGTTTTGCGGCGCCATTTTATGTTCTCACTCAGTCGTCTGCGAGCTCTGACGATAAACGGAGTTTTGTTAGGTTAATTTTTATAACCGTTTGAAAAGCTTAACTAAATACGTTTTACTAACTTCAGTTGTGCAGTACACGCCTATAATATCTACTAGTGTTAAATAAACATGGGAAGAAAACGAAGGAACAATATTTATAAATATTTTATCTATGACGAAGAAAAAAAGACGTCTAAGTGTAAAATAAGTGATTGTAAATACGTTTTAAAGGTAAGAAAATATACCTATTTGGTTACTTATGTACCTATACTTCGTTATAAAGGTTTAGAAATTTAGAGGTATTTTGTAAATAGGTACTTTTTGTACAGATGTGTTGTTGTGACAACCCAGTGTTACCAGTGACTGAAGATCAGAAGTAACATGAAAATGCTCAAAAGTAACATTTTGACACAAAAGTAGCATAAACCTTTTTTTAACAGACTTCGAAAAATGGGTTCTCAATTCAACTGACTTTTTTTCCGAGATTTGAGAACCGATTTGTAAAATTATTTTTTTGTTAGAGAGGGTGTACTTCTAGTCGGTACCATTATCACCATATTAAAGTCGTTTTTTTTGCAAAAAATTTTGTTATTTTTATACACTGTTGGATGAACTGTGTATGTTTTAGTAATGGTTTTGAGTGTGACTATTAAGCATATCGGGAAGTTTAAAGGGTTATCTGTCTTATACTTTAATTATCTTATACTTTACACTAAATCGAATCGGTCTAAATCGAAGGTGTGGCGAGAGTTGATATGTTCCGAAACACGGGCACAAGTTATCAGAGCAGATAATATTTTTCATTCAGTTCAAAAAGTAACATCTTAGTCACAAATTACATGTAATGTTAAAACTAACATAAAATGTGACAAATATCATTGTTTGACGAGAAGCATATTATGGCAACACTGTGACAACCAGTTGCGTATAATACGCCCGCTTTAAAATGTAACACGGACACAGGCGTGCACTTCCATTTGCCGTGTAATATTCTGTCAAACTAACGAAACGTTCCGTTACATGTTTGCCACCACTTTGCAATAATGTGGTATGGTAAAAAGAATAATAACATAACTGTTAAATGATTATTAGGTACCTTTTGCAAACTTTTTAACCGACTTCAAAAAATAGGAGCAGGCTCTCAGTTAGACTGATTTTTTTTTCTTGTAGGGATATTTGTTATATAGAATTGTGAACCGATTTGAAAAATTCTTACTTTGTTCGAAAGGGCGTACTTCAGTTCCATTGTCAACATATTGAAGTCGGTTTTTTTTTTATCTGTTATCATTTATTCTATTTTATTTCAATTAATTAAAATGTGCATAATAAGAGAAGCGCGTTTTATACTATGTAGTGACTAATCATTAGTTAAATTATAATTTTATTTTATTTTCAGGGACACCACGGCTCTAACCTGTTACGACACTTTTATATTCACCACCGGTCATTATACGATGAAATAATAAAACTCAATAAGATTAAAATAGAAATTTCAAATCCAGAATTAAATAGGAGCAACCCGAGTGTTATGTCTAGTGTTATAGACATCTGTTCTGATTTAGTAACTGTACATGGAAGACCATTTTCACTTATAGAAGACGAAGCTTTCCAAAAATTGATCAAGTTAATACCAGGTATGCCTAGAGATGTAATAAGCTCTTTGAATACTGAGGCGATTAAAGAAGCCATTAAAGAAAAAGCCTCTATGATTCATAAAAATATTTGCGATGAACTAGACAATAAACTTATAGCATTAAAAGTTGATGTTGTACCTATAAAATCCAAGAGATATCTTGGATTGAACATTCAATATATTAATGAGGGCAAAGTTGTGCTACTCAACATTGGCGTAAAGGAATTAAATAGACAAATTACTGCTGAAATTCTAAATGATTACATCGTTACAATGTTAAGTCGTTTTGAAATCAAAACGGATCAGATTTATACAATTACCGCTGATAATGGTGCCAACATGAACATCACAGAAGAGGATGAGAGTCTCGAAGATAAGATTGATGTCGCTTACGACGAGTATTATCAAAGCTTAATAGACAAGTTGGACTTTGAGCAGATTAAACAGGAGGATATTGATCTTCCAAGACTATCTGTCATCAGATGCGGGGCTCACACGCTACAACTTGCTATTAGAGATGCGTTAGCTAAGCACGGGGAGCTGCTCGATCAATGCAGGCGCATAGTCAAAGTTTTGAAAAATTATTCTCCTCAGTTGAGACGCAATAATTTTCCCCAACCTATACTGGATTGCCCAACAAGATGGCATACCACGGCAGACATGTTACAAAGATTATTAAATATAAAAACTTTCTGTCAAAATATTAGTTCTCTCCAAGAGTACATTCAAGATAACACTTGGGCCGATATCGAAAATATACTTAAATGCCTCGCACCATGTAGAAAACTTTTAAAATCCCTACAAGAAGACCATTTGACATTCGGGTGTTTTTACATAGCTTGGATTAAATGTACACTCGAAATAAAAAAAGTTAATACTCCGCTTGCTTTAAAACTGGGAACATGTATGACTAATAAGCAGAGAGCTCATTTCGATAATTATTGGTTTTTGAGTGCTATTTACTTAGATCCCAGAGTGAATGCAGTATTATCAGATGAACAAACTTATATGGCTCTGTATGTTCTAAAACAGACGTATTATAAACTAAAGCAAATGTCCTCTGAATCTACAGACCCGCTTCAAATGAATGCAACTCAGCCATCGACGTCCTCAGCCAGTGAAGTAGATCGTTTCTTGGAATCCAAATTTATACAAAAACAATTAATAGAAGCTGGCGAAGACATTCACACTGAACAGAAAATATATATTACGAATTGTTTAGATGCTTTTTTGAATCAATATAGACTGCCCTCTAGTGCAAACATACTTACTTATTGGGAAGATAGGAAACATAATGATCCAGATCTATATTCACTGGCAAATGTAGTTTTAGCCACTCCTGCGTCACAAGTGAGTGTGGAGAGATTGTTTTCCTCTTTAAAATTTGTCGTTGACAACCTTGGATTGTCTATAAATGATTCTATTGTTGACGATATATTACTTGTGAGAAGCTGGAATTTAATCAACAACTGATTTCTTAATATGAATATTATTGTAAGGTCTCATATTTATAAAAAATAATCTTGAAGGTATACTTACTAAGGTAAAAGTTAATTTTCTCAAACCTAAACATTGGCCAAATCGCAATCCCGACTGTCGTGTTTGTTTTAATTTTCCGAGTAGATTATTAAGATAGGTATTATTTCTCTATTTAGTCATTCAGTTTTGTCTTTCCGTTCTGTTCTATTACATTCAGCAGATAGCGACGATGATTCATTAATTACCTATGTTCTTATTGTTAATTTATCGGAAATAAAAAAAATCTTTATTATAAACGTGTATCATTGTAAAAATTATTACTAATACATACCTATTGAAACTGTCAACACAAAGCCTATTTTAGTTAACTATAGGTGTATACTTATATAAGCAACCTCGGTGCAATATTTGAAGTTTCTAACCCTTACGAAGGTAAGAAGTAAGGAATCTAGGTAAGGGGTAGAAACTTGAAATATTGCGCTGAGGTTCATTTAATAACATGCAACAGAATATTAAATACCAACATTTTCATAAATCAATTTTTAAAATTGATCCTCTAATAAGGGATAATAGGCGGCCCCTGACTAATAATTTAAGTAAGTAAATATAAGGTATGGCATAACCTAACCAATATTATTTAATTACAGTTTATTTCAGTTTCGTAAGTTTTTTTGGTTGACCCGGATGCCGCCTAATGTAATGATTGGCAATAAATATTGTTTCCACATTAATATCATAACTTATGTGTTAAGTTATATAAATTGTGTAAGTAGGGGTCAATGGGATCTCAAGCCGAGAAATCTATATTAGTATGTCGAAACAAACGGTCGTCGTTTGAATATTTATGACAATATTCGCAGTTCCGAAAGGAAAGTTCCTCCGTTGATCCATACGTAATCTTTATGCAATGTGTCCGAACTGCGGCGCTGATGGTACATAAAACATTACAAATTGAATGTCAAACAGTGTTGCCAGCTATAGTATCGATAGACTACCAAGAAATACTATCGCATGAAATCATCATCAGCCCGTATCAGTCCACTGCTGGACATAGGCCTCCCCCAATGTTCGCCATCTTGATCGATCTTGGGCTTCTCGCATCCAGCACTTGCCAGCCGTCCTGCGCAGATCGTCAGTCCACCTGGCCTGTGGGCGTCCTACATTACGTTTGCTTATACGCGGTCTTCAGTCAGACAGACAGACAGACACACTTTCCCATTTATAATATTAAAGTATGGATTATTTTGACCCCCAAAACATCACTATTGGTGTACTATCGATATTCTTAAATAAAAGATGGGTACTAAACAATATTATCTTACCGATACCTGTGACCAACAACTAATCAAAAGTTTTTTTCCTTACGATAGGATTGCCTAGTGCTAACAGTGAATAGTATGGATATAATATGAAGTTTACCCTATCTTGATGAAAACTATCGATAGTTCTACAACACTAATGTCAATTCGGTAATGTCCTTTAAGAATTCTTCTTTAACCTTTATCAAGAAGACAATAACGTTCAAATTCCTTTAAAAAAATAACTTAAAAACGATAGAAAGTGGTTTGTTAGTTAGCTTTCAAGGCTTGTTGATTTTGTGGCACGGGACAATAAGTGTCCGTACTTTTACCGATTACGAGAGTAAGTGCTTGTGTTATTAATATTCATTTACTTTTACCATCCGTGTTATATGTTTTCTAACGATGTCGTAATTACCTCTACATATACCTAAGGGATAAGAAGAACGAGACTTTAATAACATAGTGGACAGTAAAATTAAGAGAAATTAATATGTACTTTTGTATAAGAAGTTCAACAGAGTTTTAGGATCTATTGGCAGTAAATTGCTAGACCTAAAGACAAGACTGCCGAGCGCTGCCGGGGGCGACGCGGCGCAGGTCACCGAAATTGATGGCTAATAATAGGAAAATTTGGGATGTAAGGGAGCGGCCTATCATCTCTTCGCTCCAAGACAACCTCACCTGCCCGTGGTGCATCCTGCCGAATAGCAAACGAGGCGCTGGCAACCGACTGGTGGCGGTATAACCATCACAATTGACGGCGTAGCGAAATACCACAGACCGATGACGGGCAGCAGCGTCATCGGAGCGATAAACTGCGCCCTGCGATCGCCAACCCGCCTGCCCAGCGTGGCGATTATGGGTATATCCTCGAGATGTTGCCTTAACTGGCGAACAACTGGAGAGGCCTATGGCCAGCAGTGGACTGTGATAGGCTGATGATGATGATGAATAAGAAAATAATGACACTGGCCGATGACGGGCAGCACCGTCGCCGGAGCGAGCAGCTTCGCCCTGCTATCGCCAACTCATGGGCAGGAGCCCAGCGTGGCAATTATGGGTACATGCTCTAAATGTTTGCCCTAAGTGGAGAGGCCTATGTCCAGCAGTGGACTGCAATGATAAACTAAACACTTATTTTATAAGCCCACAGATTATAAACTACCTTCTTACTTATTATACTGTATAAGCAATCAATGTGTCAATCTTAACATACATTTTATGCTCCAAATTTTAAATCAGCTAATCTAGGTCAACAATCAGATGCTTTAATAAATTATGTAATACAAGATTGAAAATATGTTTATACCTATTAGCAAAAAGACAGCAGAGGTCGATGGTCGCGTGCTGTCAAAAAGTGAAAACTTATTTATGCTGTCATAACTGTACGTGATAATATTCAGCCTATAAGCGTTTGGTGCAAGCGATAGAAGATCACAAGGGTTAAGAACGTTTTTTTGTTCTCTATTTTTTATATTTTTTTAAAAGAAGAGCTTTAAGGATGACCTCACTCCACCTGATGGTAAGCGGTCGTGAGGTCCAAAAGTTAGGTCGACAGGCATAATAGGACAAACCCATTGCACCTGTCGCCCTCTCACTCACGAGACTCACTCCTAAAAAATGCAGAATACCCACTAAACCTAAAGGTGGTCAGCTACGAGCGATCATCTGAGAAGGGTCGGGATGCCCGTCAGGATTCGTCTCGACCCCTCCTTTTTTTTTTTTAAGCCGGGGAAAATGCTTTTAGGCATACCCGCCGCTCGGGGAGCGACGGGTTATGTGGGACTCGCCCTGCCTCAAGATGGAAGGGAGGCAGGGAATACCCACTAAAAACCCCGGCCCTTTCGTCACGCGCCTATGGGGACGGTGTCAGGGGGCCTGAGATGACTCATACAACCCTGACACCGCCAGCAAAAGTTTCAAAAAAACCAACCCCTCAGACAGCGACAGCGCCCCACTCCCCCTACGGAAGTAGGGGGCGAACGATCATCGAAGGCTGACAGTGAACCACCGCGCCACGCCTCATCAACGCGGCTGGTTGGACCTCACGTAGTGTGAAAGTCTAGCGAAGAGCTTACTATAGAAATGATCCTATGAAGTAAGGTCTTATGGCGGCACACCTCGGTTATTCTTACGCCCCATACCGCAGGGCGCATACTCACTCAACCCGCCTGCCCCAAGTGGCAATAATGGGTAAAGCCTCCAGGTGTTTTGGCGGTGGTTCAACGATCGGCCTATGGTATGGCCGATAACTGATGATGATACCCCCATTTGCATATGACGTCGTTACAGCAACCTGAACCAGACGTCTATTCAAATCTTTCCAGGTTGACCACATACCTACTACCTACTTCCTCTACCCAAAGGTTGTCTGGAAGAGATCGCTTAAAGCGATAAGACCGCCTAACTTGTACGTCAATATATCTTTGTATTTAGTTACTAGCTGTGCTCGCGACTTCGTCCGCGTGGAATAGTTATTTTTTCCCCGTTTATTTTTTACATTTTCCATTATTTCTTCGCTCCTAATAGTTGCAACGTGATGTTATATTGCCTAAAGCCTTCCTCGATAAATGGTCTATTCAACACAAAAAGAATTTTTCAATTCGGACCAGTAGTTCCTGAGATTAGCGCGTTCAAACAAACAAACTCTTCAGCTTTATAATATTAGTTAAAGTTAAGATAAGTCAAATGTTTGGTGTATCTATCTATCTACTTATATTTCCTTTCTTTAAACCACCCACGCCAAAAGCTTTACACCTAAAGGCAGAGACATTGCATAATTCGCAACCTTTCTCACAACCTTTCGACCGCAGGCGCTACAGTACGGTGTATTCGTACATGTTTCCTAATTTTACTTTTAAAATAAACCATAAGAACTCTGTATAAGGTTCAACTTAGAAGGCTGCATTATTTGAAGATTTTTTTTGTCATATAATGAGTTGATGACAGAATGATGATATATTTATGTTCAAATGAACTGTTACTTTCGCATAGAAATGTTTGTGAGAATAACGCAACTAGCTGTGAAACCATTTTTTTTTTCTATAGCAAATTAGTCGATGGGATCCGCGTTTTGGAGAAAGCGCCTTGAAATGTTCCTCATTAATGTCACGTAATAAATAAAAAGTAGCCCTTAATTTTAAATAGATTTACTCGTAAATTTTCAGGAAGAAATCGCTTAGCAAGAAGACCTAAATGGTACGGTCAGCATTTACAACACATTAGCACCATGTCAAAGTAAACTTAAGTTCGTTATCACTTGGATCAGACAAATCAGATGATGAAGTGATTCATCGGCTTAAGCTGATCATACAAGAAGATCTCTAGTATTTTCATTGTTTGCAAAGAGCCCTTTTGAATTTTCTTTCTTTTTGGTCCGAGCTTTTAAATCGTTAAAAACTTAAATCGTTAATTGGAACAACATAGGAATCGTCCTATGTTGTTCCAATTAATATCTTGCCAATTTTATTCCAGCTACAATGGCCAATGTAACTGTGTGCCCAAACACATACCTACCCAAATGAACTCCGTGTTTCCTCACTCTCACAGTTCAAACCAAATGGAGAGAGATCCGGCACGGACCTAACTTAACTAACATACTCTTACTTTTCAATCTAAATATATATAATTCAAAAGTGACTGACTTCTTTTAAATATAACTATATCTTAATTCAAAAGTGACTGACTGACATAGTGATCTATCAACGCACAGCCCAAACCACTGGACGGATCGGACTGAAATTTGGCATGTGGGTAGATGTTATGACGTAGGCATCCGCCAAGAAAGGATTTTGATCAATTCTACCCCCAAGGGGATGAAAAAGGGGATGAATCTCTATTCCGCGCGGACGAAGTCGCGGGCACAGCTAGTACACCATACACGTCGTACGTATCGTACGTAATTACATGTGCGTTGTAAAAACTGTTCTAAAACTTGTCCCGCATCTTAATATCATCCCCTTTCATCTACACGACTTCGAACCACCGGTCGTAAAAGTTCAAAGCAAATTACCAGGTTTCTAATAACATAATTGGCATCGCGTTCATTTTATAACTACGTAAATATCATGCAGATGATAACACGCCTCCTATGTGCCCACACACTGACGTATATTAATTTATGAAACGCATCTTGAAGTTAATGACTGCATGGGCTGTGCAGAAGGATCTCTAGTGTTACCAAGTCTAATGTGACGAAATTTGGGACAAGAATAACCTTTGGCAGTTGAGATCCCAAATCCGGATAGCTTTATTTTCATCATCATCAAGCATATAGACAGTCGGAGTCTGTAGAGTTTAAAATTATGAGCTAAACTAAGCTAACAGTCGGCATTGGACTTTATTTCGGGTTTCGTAGCATTCATATTTCATTTCGTAGCGGGATTATATCGAGAGCGTCATCAAAACAGCTTCCCGTAAACTCGGAATCCTAAACAGGGTGAGACGGTTCTTTACTCCGGCGCAACTCTGTGTCTTATATAAGACGCAGGTTCGTCCGTGTGTGGAGTACTGCTCTCATCTCTGGGACGGTTCTGCTAAGTACCTGTTGGAGGCTCTTGATAGGTTGCAGCGACGTGCTATCCGTATTGTTGGGGATCAAGAGGTGACCAAAAACCTGGAACCTCTTCAGCTACGTAGAGACATTGCCAGTCTTAGTGTTCTCTATCGTCTTTACAATGGGGAATGCTCCGAAGAGTTATTCCAACTTGTTCCGCCCTCTCCTTTCCACTCCCGAACAACACGTGCTGGACAGCGTTGTCATCCGCATACCATCCAGACGATGGTGGCGCGCACCAAGAGGTTTAGTTCCTCGTTTCTGCCCCGTGCCATTAAGTCATGGAATGCCCTTCCAGCTCATGTGTTTCCTTCTTCTTACAATCCTGGGTTCTTTAGGCGGGGCGTGAAACGGCATCTCAGTGGGCCTTCAGGGTGAGGGCGACAGGCGCAATGGGCTCTATTGTGCCTGTCGACCTAACTTTTGGACCTCACGACCGCTTACCATCAGGTGGAGTGAGGTCATCCTTCTCTTCTTAAGGAAAGCTCTTCTTACAAAAAAAAAAAAAATTCTAGATGTGGCTATTGAGCGACTTGGTCCAGGGAAAGGTTGAGGGTACCAGGCCACGAGAGAGATCGCCTATGATATGGATGGACCAGTTAAAGGCAACAGTAAAGGGCTCATCGTCTCTACTCGAATGCACGAGGAAGGCAGCTGTGAGAGAGGAATGGGAGTGCGTTGTGAAGCTGACCACCAACGCCAGAAATGACGACTAGGACCACTCTGGCAAGAGTGATATCGACGATGAAGAAGAAGCATTCTAAATTAATGGATCTGACCGAATAAATCCCCAAGGATTTATGAAACGCAACCAATGAATGCAAAAAATGAAAAACCAATTTGAGAGGAGGTCATTGTTTCAGAACATTTTGGCAACTCACTAGTCACAGAAAGGAAGCATTAATTACTTAAAAAGTGATATGTATTTAAAACAGCGGTGTACCTACTTACCTACTTTCTGTTTACATGGGCTCCAGAAATTGTAAGGCATGAGGCATCTCTAGTCAGATTATAAACCTTCACTACTACCTAACTTTGTTGGTTTTCTGATTTTAAGTGTCAATACGCCTAACTTGTCGACAGAAGTAGCAACTTAGAAGCAACAAGACAAATAGGGACAGGAAATTTCATTCTCCAATAAGAATGCACATCATCAGGTCTTCTAAAACGAGACGTCCCGCGCAAATCTGACACTTGACAGCACTAAGCGACGCAATCTATCAGCGAGACAGTGACGCGTCGGCGCCCGCGCACCCACGGCCGGCACTTGACGCCGGTGACGTCACTCGGCGCTATCCTTTAGCGGAGTATAAAAGGCTCGTGGTCTACTTCACCGGAATGCTTTTGGAGATTTAACGAATTTATGTACATCAATAGCCTGAATAATACTTACATGGTGGCAATCGGGATGTTTCCAGGGTCAAAATAATTACATTTTATTTATTTTGACCCTGGAAACATCCCAATCCCTGGAAATATCCGTATTTTAGATTATAAAAATATATTGGACACGTATTTTTCCTTTTTCCATTTAAACAAAAAATTACAAAGATACAAGACATCAAAATATAGGAGTGGGGGTCTGTGACGTCACTCAGTGGCGAAAAAACTCCCACTCTTTGACGGCACGCGTAATTTTAACGGGCTATATCTTCTTTGTCATTTTTGGTCTAATTTACAAATGTTCTAATCTTACTTGTTTTTGAACAAGTAAACGTCAAACTCTCCCAGTGAGTTAAAGGCCTAACTGAAATTGCACACTCCATAAAACATTTAAAACTTTATTACCAACGACATTGAGTCCTCTTTGTCTACCAGCACACTACAGATATACTACACATACTATACTATACTCGTATTACCAGAACAATACAGATGCTCCTTTAGTAACAGATCGTCAATCACCCTTTTGGTGTTCTTTCAAGGCAGATGTGTTCATTTAGCGCATTCTAGCGGTCGTGTGGGTCGATTTTTGAGCTTTTCCTGACTGCGATGGGCGGTTGCATTGCTTAAAGTTCATTGTCAACCGGCTGTTTATAGACTAGCGACTAAGATAACACAGACATTCTGAATAGTTAAGTTAAGCGCATCATTTGTCTGCAGTCTACTGGGTTATACGGATGTGGTATGCTTTTATACCACAGCCATATTGGATTCAACTTACGTCCAATCACTGTCCAATGCCCAATACTAATACAATGAAATAAAATTCTTATCATCACCGGACGCAATGGTTAAAGCGGTAAACTTAAAGCGCGTACGATACGAAAGTTTTGGGTTCGATTCCCGGTTGGGGCAATTTAGAAAAATGATCTTTTCAAAAATGTCTAGTAGAAGGTAAAATGTTATTTTTAAAGTCCGTGTTAATTCTCATCATCACCGGACTCTGAAACGTCAACTTTACGATCGGACAACAGCAGTTGATCACTCATCCCTGACATTTGCCTGACAGTGACGTAACCCGCAAACAATGGCGCCCGCCGTTATCGCATCTTCCACTTTCGCCGACCTTCCACAATGCAGGGTTAGATAAACGTCCGTCAACGGATGCGGCTATTTTAGAATTCACACACAAGCCATGCTGAGGTATATTTATCGATATTTTATAATTATTATAATATATTTCATTTCATTTTTTAAATATTTTAGTAATTAAATCTTTTCCTCCCTTTTTTAATTAGGTCCTTTTCCCCACAGTTAGTCAGGCAAAGTCCTGTCCCAATTTTCTGCAATTGACTCTACCTGCCATTTGTATTTGGCACCCTGTAATTCATGGATTGAGTAAACAGTTACAAATATTTACTCTCCATCCCCTTGTCAGCAAAAGTAAGTACATACAACAATGTAGTAGGTACCCCCTCCGTAAACGTTTTTCAATTTCTGTATTAGTTTTTCATATAATTTAATAGAGCGCAGTAATTCCCCTATTCAGTTCTAAGCGACCGCCTAAAATGCATTAGGTATTTGCAGAAATTCCCGAAAATGTTTTTCGTTTTCAAGAAAAGACAATATGCGGGTCGCCATTTATGTAATCCTCATCTACTTAGACCAATATAACCGCATGTCATCTAAGATTTTTTATATTGGCTTAACATAATGTCTTCCCTTCCCCTAATGAATAGCTAAAAAGGAAGCCCAGGGCGCTCTGACAACGGGCGGAACACCTCACGTTTCCAGTCATCGATATATCGACTTCGATATTTTGAAGCTCTCGGCATCTCTAGAGCCAAAGCTTCCATAACAGTACGGTACATTTGGCTTTATGTAATGCAACCGACAAGCGTGTAAAACATACAACAAACACCACATTCTACAATGAATCTTATAACAATGCCGTTAAGGAAACAAACACCAATACAAACGTAAACAATAATTTATGTTGATTTTCATCTGATTCATCAATAAATCAAGATTACGAATGCAGAGGAATTCAATTTGAGCAATTAATCGCACACGAAATGCTTACATTTAACTTCAGTAATCTTCCTCCTACTAATAGGTACCTACTCGTACACAATTATACAATTGTTGTAATAACTGATCCTACTAAATGGATAGCTTAATGCTTAAATGCTATTACAATATTGTAAATTTCCAAGAGAATCCATCCAAACCCTTCACAAAGCTTCCAGAAGTTCATCGGCGTTGAAGTACCTATTAACCCTTTAACGGCCAAGTTATATGTAGAACCTTAGAATAATGTAGAACTGTAAATCTACGACAGAATCGAATCTAATAAAAATAAGAGTTCTAATTCCAGAGATTAATTCTAAGACGCAGCTGCCCATCATCAACCCGTGGTATTTAACTACGACTTCAATTTTTTTTTTTTTTTTTTTTTTTTATATAATCTGTTTTAAATGTTCTGTTTTTCTAATATTATATAAATTCTGGAAGTATTTAATTTGATTGCGCTAAGTTGGTTGCCTGCTAGAGGATACAGGCGAAAGAACTAATGTTGTGTTGTTTATGTTTGATTGACTCTTTTTAATTTTTGCACGATGGAGGTGACAAGTTTGACGAAACCGTCAGTGGCCTCCTCACTCTATTGTGATGGTTTTACCGGCATCAGTCAGTTCCCAGAGACTCGATTGTTATTCGACAGGTTGCACCACGCACCGTGGAGGGTGGCTTTGAACGAAAAGGTGATAGGTCTTTACATCTTTGAAGCACACATAAAAAATAATATCACGATTAAGTCCCGTTCCTTCAAGTTTAATTTTACAGCAAACGACTCAAGCGCAAGTCAGGTATGATGTCTCCGAGTTACACAACGGGGCCGCTCCGCTCTGATTGGCGGTTTAATGACTCAGAACGGTGTCCCATGAGCCGACAGCTTCGTACTGTTTACGTTTGCTAATCCGTCATTAAGACTAATGTGTATGTTGCTTCATAGGAGAGTGCTGATGTCCCGTGTCAAATCTGCTGTAATATGCATATTGCATACCTAGTTGAAACGGACACACATCAAGTTACGTACCCAATAATGCATTGCGTTTGCCTTTTAGATGAGAAAGTTTTGACTTTTTAGAATTTTCACTATGGGTGCATTATTTAGAACGTAGCATTTGAAATTCGAACTGTCAATAATTACAATAAGCGCGTTCTTAAAACGAGCTAGATACTTAATACTTTCAAGACGCATATAGGTTTTAAGTTTAACAATTACATGGACAATATTGCAAGATTGAGTAATTTTTTAGAGCGAAATCCTTTCTGTCGTCGATACATTTTTTTATTTATAAGTAAGGAAGGATACTGCACATTTAAATGACAAATTCTATATATGAGATGACAGTTAAGCAATCATGGCTGCTAAATTCGAACGCGAAATGACAGTATCACTGAGAGGTGAGATGAGAATTTCCGTTCGAATTATAAAAACACGATGGATATTCGAATGTTTAATTACATGTATCCAGATCGAATATCGGATATCGGTATAGATAAAACTGAGTACAAACAAGACTTTTAGTTACGAGGTCGGCAACATTTCGCAACTAGATTCTCATGCTTAGACAAGTAGTGCCGACCCGGCCATATTTATCTTATTAACATTCCTTTAATAATGAGAATGTCAGTTTTCTTCAATTTAATTAAAGATTGCACACATTTTTATTTATTGCACTTAGAAATCACATTTGGGGTTAATTTCAAATGAAATACATTTATATGCGATATGATTTTTATACGTAAATTAATTAATGCAATTAGCAGTTTTATGTTGACTTCATAAAATTCGACAGATTCCGGTATATGCGGTAATCAATGGTTCCGTTTTAAATATCGGAACTTAGCAATTTTTAAATGAAATGTGCTCTAGAGTTTAATTAATGTAAATTGAATTGACGGTTGTAATTCCATAATATTGTACAGATTCCAATTGAAATATATTGCTAATTAATGGCGTCTAGTTTAAAAACGACAGCAGTCGGATGAATTATTGTGAAGGAAATGGAATTCAGTGTAGTGTTCAGCTTTATTATAGTAGCACTACTTAGTGGCCTCAATCACTTGATAGGGAAAGAGAGGCCCTGCGTCGCTGCGGCAACGGCCAAGTACCTAAATAGAATAGAATAGAATGAATTTATAATAAATGTCAGGGTTGTCAGTTGCCACCGGCATGCTGCCCTATAGGATTGTTCTGGATACGCACAGACTGATCCCGAAACGCTACCAAATTCAAGGTGTGCTTCAAGCTGGAATCCTGGAATCCTCACCAACCTATAGCTATAACTCCGAAACTATAATGCGACTATTTATGACTATTTCATGACTATTTTTTGACATAGACAAAATTCGTCTTCATTCAGGTTTCAGAAATGAGGATTCCAGCTTGAAGCACACAATTCAAGGGGGTTTCACCGACTGTATGGTGTGGTCTACAGCCAATGGAAAAAATTGTGCGATAATTTGTACATTTTTCTAGTTTTGTACTTCGGTTTTACTTTACTTTAATATAATGAGATTTTTTTTCTGGAAATCCCTACAGTTATGAGTACCTAACTAGATATCAAGTACTTATTACATCCTATTCAGAAAGCCTAGATACTAGAATGCATTCATAGTCAACGCACAGTTAGCATTTGAAATGTTGCCAACGAACTCGATGCAACAATGGTGACCGCACGAATATAATTCTGCCGAGGAATCAATTGATGGATTCTTTAAGAAGGCAGCTTATCGGTATGCACGCTCTATCTATTAGGTATATTGATTTCTTTATATGTACCTACTAGCTGTGCTCGCGACTTCGTCCGCGTGGAATAGTTTTTTTTCCCGTTTTTTTTTTTAATTTTCCATTATTTCTTCGCTCCTAATAGTTGCAACGTGACCTTATATAGCCTAAAGCCTTCCCCGATAAATGGTCTATCCAACACAAAAAGAATTTTTCAATTCGGACCAGTAGTTCCTGAGATTAGCGCGTTCAAACAAACAAACAAACTCTTCAGCTTTATAATATTAGTTAAGATTTATCCATCCTAGTACGTTACTAAATAAATTTAATCCTAAATCCATGAGCTGCCCGTCCGGGGAAGGACCTCCACCCTATAGAATACCGCAGCCAAATGACCTCCGGGTCGTGTTTCTGCTGGTGAGTAGGGTCTCCGGATACATACGGCCACACACCAACCTATCTCTTCCTGTAAAATTTCCCTAATCAATTTTCTACTAAATGTACAAAGCTTAGAGTCTATTATCGATTGAGCTATAATATATTGACAAGGGTAGCATTATTTGTAGCCTCCTATATACTCCTCACAGAGAGACAGGTTGTAGGAATAAAAACACAGTTGAAGTGTCATCATCGCCTATTTGAGTAGCTATTGTTATGCATAACAGGTCGCTTTATTTCCGATACTTCCTTACTTTATTAAGTTAACGCAAAATATACGCAAATTATATGTCTGAATACAATCAGACATTATAATGTCTGACTGTTATTAGTCACTACTGAAAACTGGTAATCTGAGTTCGTAATTTTGCCTTTAATCAATGTTATAATTTTTGTAAAGTTTTCTATGTAGGTATGCCAAAAATTGCGTTTGAAATGGACACCGATTTCCTCTTAAGCTTTTTAGTCGGGATATAAGTAAGTAATTATTTGTGACGACTACGTTCCAAGGCTTGGGCTCGATGGGGGAAGCCTGGGATAGATAGATAGATGTGTGGGGCGAAATAAAGGAGGCCTACGTTCAGCAGTGATAAGACCAGGGCTGTTAATTCATGGTCTAAGGTACAGTAGGCTTGCTTAATACAATGTCACAATTTCTATCTGATTATAGGTATATCGGATGATAGGTAGGTACCTACCTATGTGTCTCTCCAATTTACAAAGACCTTCTAACAAATACAAAACAGCTTCAAAATAATGAGGCGCCTCTATCATACGCTCTAATGTAAAGATGACTCAAAGTCCTTGAAAGCCTACGTTTAAAAGTTAATTGGTCGAACTCCTAATGGCATACAATGTGCAACACTAAAACAATAACCATAAACAGCATTGTGTGATTGTAATGTTTCTTTTTAAGTATAATGTTACAGTTAATAAAGCAAGTGGCCCGTAGTACGTACAGTAAGGAGCGTAATGCGCGGAAAGTGAAAGTGACTCACCTCGAACTCGCTTCGTTCCTGCACCACCATTACTTTTTTGAAGAAAATCTGGGGCATGGCGTTACCTTCGACCCTCCTTTGTCTTAAAAAATCAAATGTCAAATCAGACGGCACCAAAGAGGTCTCGACGTTTCCGAACTTTTTACAACCCGTTGCGGTTGTGGCTGCACACTTTTTTTGTCTGTGCTCCACCAATGTCACTGGCAGTTTTTTTAACTGACACTAATTTGGGCGCGAAACGAACTTTCAAACACAGCACATGGATATAACTTTTTTCATAAATAACGTCTCTTTACTCATGATTGTAGCACTGGAACACGATTTGACCTGTCAAAACGGTCTATACTTCAATTTTGCAGAAACATACTATATTCGTGCACAGACCTTTCCCTTCTAACACTATGTCGGCAACTAAGCAACACAACAAGTATAATGTTTATAAGTATGAAGCGTTGACTTCGCCGTAGGACTGACTGTCGCAATAGCTGTATTGTGCTGTTCATTTTCGCATTTATTAGCACTCTATTCTATACGCAGTAGAATTTAAAATACCATAGCAAATGTGTGCAATATTGGCAAAAGATAAGTTTGCCGCATCGATGCAATAGACTCGGTTCAGATCTAATCTCAGACAACTTGATACGTACTAGATTTACCTGTCTTACGTTAAATGTGTGTTCCGAGTGCCGTAAAGAAGGAACTTAGATATTTTTAGCATTTAAGTAGCTGCTTGAACAGGAATTGCAGATTAGTAGTTGTCGGGTGGGATTTTATTTCGTTGAGGTGTGATTATAAACCTTGATTGAATGGAATAAGGTCCTTCTGTTTGTTTTACTTTATAACATTATAATATAATATATAATAAAAGGGCATATTTTTGATTTAGTGGAACCAACTTTCTGCGACAGTCTTTCCGAACAGCAACGACTTGGGAACCTCAAGAAACAAGCGTCTTCATATTTAAAAGGCCAGCAGCGACCTCTAAACTCGATTTGAGTTGTTGGTGTCCATGGGCGGTGTCGACTGCTTACCATTAGGCATCACACTTGCTCGTCTGCCGCCTCTTGCAAAAGAAATAAAAAAAAATTGCTAATGTCATTCATAAATAAACACGGATCCAAACATTTTCCTATTTAATTGATTTTCAACTGCAACGGGAACGTAACAGGAGACAAGGGGATGACCATTACCATTAGGTTTTGTTTATAAAATGAACTCATTTAATTATTTACTTAAATATATAAATAGGTATTATTAATCAGACAATATCACAACCGATAAGAGAAAAAGACAACAAAAGAAATTGAAACTTTTCTATGAATTAGGTATTGGATGGGATTCGAACCCATGACTCGCAACTCATTAGGCAACGACCGAATGAGACAACTAATAGCCAGTCAACTTCATAATCACTGATTGTCGACGAGATGAAGACTATATGTGAAGCCAGCCTATAGTAAAGCCGTTTGTAGATTATATCATACTTGAACATAACACGTGTACATTAATGATGTGGTGTAACTCCTATGAAAAAAAAAATAGCAAAATGACATAATAACTATTTCGCAACAAATATTTTCTAAGTAAAAAAGATTAACGAAAAAATGGAGGAAAAATATTAGCCTGAACCACAGATTATTAAATAGTTACTACGCCTGAACCTAGTAACGCCACTACAGCGCTTTAAAAGCATTATTACTACTTTTAAGCTTAGTCTTTGGCACATATTTGAGTTTGGCTTGGTTTATTAACTTATCTTGGCCACTCATTCCTACTAACACCCTATAAATTTGTGGTAAACCGCGCATAGACAACACACTCGGATATTTTACATTCGGCCATAGTCGATCGATTTCATGTCACAACTGTAGAGCGTAACACTTACCCCAATTCGTGTAAGTAAATAAATCAAAAGCAAGCTATTTGTATTCTTTACAGTGCGCCGCGGTGTGTTCAAGGTTCTGGTGCACAGATAAGTATGTTTGTTCTAATACTAAACTTTTGGATCTCACGACCGCTTACCCTGAGGTGGAGTAAAGTCATCCTGAATACCTCATTTAGAAGGTAAGTAAGCAAGTCGTAACAGATTTAAACCGACTCGTCTCTTCTAAAAAAATTAACATATACTCGTATGTAGGTATAGCTTTTAAAGCACCCCTTGAAGATTCTTCCCATGGACGGGTTTCAAAGCAAGTTTTCCAATATTAGACGCTACAAACGCTACGCTACAGACGAATAAACATACAAGTATAACAAGGTAAGTAATATCCATAGGAATAAATGATTAAATAAGCTTTAGAAATGGGAATGTTGCCAATGTTAAACATTTGTACCTACTACAAAATTAATGACAAAAAGCAATAAAAAAAGATCGATTATGCTTGAGTTATGAACTGGTTTGAAGGTCGGACAAAACATAAAATGTCATGACTTTCTGGTTGCATTATCAACATAGACTAGTCGTATTATGAAGCGCGACTTAATAATAATTTAAATGAGACCAGATGAAATGAGTCATGTAAAGTATCAGGTCATGAGTCATCTTGTCCGAGTCGACGCCGCGGCAGGGTCCATCCATACCATTTGGAAACTTTTCCGTCCAGAACTGTTCGTTTCCAACGTTCGTTCTTTCCGCGTACCTGTAAGCTCTGGAATGAGCTCCCAGCCGCGGTGTTCCTGATCGCTACCACTTGTCCTTCTTCAAACGTGGTCTAAAGAGAACTCTTTCCTCACGGTAGGCAGCGGCTAAGCTGTGCCCCTGGCATTGCAGAGTCTATGAGCGGCGGTAACCGTTTAATATCAGATGGGCCGCTTGCTCGTCTGCCATCCATTGCAATAAAAAAAAAGTAATAGGTACAACCAGTAGGTACCGTTACCAACCCGCCTACCAAACGTGGTTAGGCAAATCCCCTAATATGACAATTCTCATTAGGCCTATGTCCAGTATGTACTATAATTAATGAAGACATTTAAAAAAAATGGAAAAACGTCCGCAAGACTGGAGGCGCCATCATAAATGAAGTCAAAGTTGGCTTCAATGGACTCATCAAAAAGAAATACCTAACGATGTATGTATGTATGTATAAACGGTGAAAGAAATAAAATTAAATTATGTCACCTATAGTTGGGCACCTGTGCAAATAGTACATAATCCACAAGAACACTTAAATACCCGGGTATAGTTTCGAGTTTCTGCAACAATGTATGAATGTCTATCTAATTTATTAGAACGGCATCGATCTAGGCTACCTAGTCGAGATTCGTGAGAAAATTAGCAACAATGTGGCCGGAGCGCGGTCTGCGGTGCGCGGGCGCACAGCGAAGAGGGTGTGGTGAACCTTTGGCACGGGGAAATTAAAATGGTCAGAAGCGCTTTTTAGTAAGATATTTTTTATTGTATATAATTCAAAAGACGCTCTCAGGCCACGCAGGGTGACGATTTGCGCAAGATGATTGGTACTTGCCAGTCATCTTAGTACACTTGTACTAACAAGTACTAGATGCGAGGGGCCCAAGATCCTGGGACTCTTTCATTGAACCCTTGCCGGCCATCTTGCGGAAATCGATCAAACATTATAAATCATAATTTATGTCTTTAACATAGGTACATTATTATTATTATATAAAGTTTAAAATTAATATATTTTTCACTAATTCTGTTCTTAATTGTACAACAAATGTCTATTAGGTATACTTAGTTTTTAAATCAACTGTATGGTGTGCAATAAAGATTATATCTATAAAATATACTGCAGAAATCAAAAAAGGGACGCCATTTTATTTTCTAGTATTCCATAAAATTTCCGAATTGATTTACGAGTATTAGCATCGTAGTAAAAACTTTTATTTAGCGGAAATTAAGTACGTTCCGGTTGTGATCGCTATACTTAAATCATTCAAAAGATATTAGAACACGTCAATCCTGCCATAAAATTTTTAAACCAATAGTGGCTTCACTTAACATTGCGATTTCACTTATTTTACTTCGACGCTCTACTGTACAGGAAAACATCGCGATGTTTTACCACGTAAAACCTGCACAATACAGGCAATTTTTACTAACCGTCCAATGCATAGAGTCCATTATAAAAGATTTAGTTAATTTGATGTGGTGTGTGGCCGTGTATCTCTCTTAGAATTGCACGTACCTAATATTGGAAACAGCACAAAAAAAATATGACATGTAACTGATATTACTTGATCGCCAGCTAATGTTCCATGTAGAGTCTCTGCTCTACAATTTTTTAACTTTAATACTTACATAATAATAGATTTCGAATGCTTTGCACTGTCAAATGTTATTTAAAAAGGTTCACATGCTCTGATGTATTGGCTTATGCGCGGTCGCCGGGTCAACCGTATTACTCCTTACGGTAAAAGGCTGGTTGATTTCCTGGACCAGACACCATTCCACTTTACTATATGTAGCATATGTATTTAAGTATGTATATTTCCGTGATATTAGACGTAAATAGCTTATTCGAAAGAGGATAGCGCCGTTTTATAATCTAACTAGCTGTTATTTCCTCTTTTCAGTGTAATCATTACGGCAAAAGTTTAAACTCAAGTTTAAACTTCAAAGTTCAAACTTGAGTTTAAACTTTTGCCGATTTAGGTTTTCAACTATGTCAAGTTCATTAGCGAATTGTATAAGCCTCTTATCTCTCGATATTGTGTAGGTATAGCCTATGTTATGTAAGTAAGGAGCTATTTATAGGTATCACGTAATTTTGACAGCCAACCGTAACCGTGCACGAATTAAATGTCGATAAATTGTCTCTGAATGTCACAGATAGTATGCAAATTGAAAAGAAAATAGTTTTCCATATCGCCGAACACTTTTTGTATGCAAATTAGTGATGAAGCATTGTTGTGCTGTTCGTATGCAAATTGTCCGCTGAATTCGGAGCTTGTGCGAATGTATTGGTGAAAGTGAAAACCGCATGACCATATTTTATTTGCCAATGAAGAATTTCTGGTAACTGACTGGTGGCGGTATAACGATCACGATTAAAATCGTGGCTAAATACCATAGGCCGATGACTGGCGGCAGCGTCACCGGAGCGAGGAGCTGCGCCCTGCGATCGCCAACCCACCTGCCCAGTGTGGTGATTATGGGTAAAGCCAGGTGTTGGGCAAACACAAATGGCGAACAACTGACTTTAACTATTTCAGAAGATGGTTTGCCTACTGAAATGGTTTCTAAGAGAGAACAAACAAATATGAAAGTCACAATCCTGTCCATATAAGTAATTTATCTGTGCCCGCTGCTTCGCCCGCTTTCATGTAGGTATATCACATAAGTGTTTCTTCATCCCTTTTTTTCGCGATAAAAGGTAGCCTATGTCCTTTCTCAAGGTCTGAAATTTGTCTGTGCCAAATTACATCAAAATCGGTTGAGAGGTTTAAGTGGGAAAACGTAACACAGAGTTACTTTCGCATTTAAGTATAATATTAGTAGGGAAGTAGGGATTATTATGAGTAGTGCATCAGTTCTGCGACCGTTATGAACACATACTCGTATCTATACTATACTATAACATACATTTCCTAGATCTGACCTCGTCTAACGTTCAGACTTTGCTAGAACTACTTCCCTAAAGTCGTTAGCTTGACAGGCTGGGGCAATCACGATTGCGATCGCGCCCGTATGCCAGCCCAGCGATAAATTAGCGATAATTACGTGTTTTATCTCTGCGCGGTAACGACGCTGTGACGAAGAAAGCACCGTCTGCGCATGACGGTTTGTGCAACGTTCGTAATACATTTTTTTACCCGTCTGCCGAGGAAAGACGGCTACGACTTGGGAACCTTCAAGAAACGAGGGTATTCATATTTAAAAGGCCGGCAACGACCCTAAACTTGGTTGTTAGAGCTGCGGGTGTTCATGGGCGGTGTCGACTGCTTACCATCAGGCATCACAATTG
The DNA here is from genome assembly GCA_031163375.1 of Conogethes punctiferalis. NCBI lineage: Eukaryota > Metazoa > Arthropoda > Insecta > Lepidoptera > Crambidae > Conogethes > Conogethes punctiferalis. Next base: position 666,729 of record CM062086.1, read on the forward strand.
CTCGTCTGCCGCCTCTCGCATAAAAAAAAAGAAAAGAAGAACAGGGTTGTAGCTAGTATGGGATCCTTTAAACAGCTGACGACAACGGGCGACAGGGCTGTTACTTGCCCGTTGTCGCAACGACTTGGGATTCTCTTTCGCAGATGCAGATAAAAAATTCTCCCGTTTTCCCAACACTTCCCGTCACTGCTCTCCTCCTATAGATTGTAGCGGGATGAAAAGTACTATTACCTGCCCAGGAGTATGAAGAATAATCGTACCAAGTTTCGTTAAAATCCGTCTAGTACTACACTAGTTTTTTCCTATAACGAACATACATACAGACAAAAATTTTATTGATTGCATTTTTGGCATCAGTATCGATCACTAATCACCCCCTGATAGTTATTTTGAAAATATATTTAATGTACAGAATTGACCTTTCTACAGATTTATTATAAGTATAGATAATGAATGATATATATTACTATCACTGTTATTTTATGCAGGCAAAGCCGCGGGCTGATGCTTACAAATATTGAGTACCTATATCTCCATAAGTACGGTCAGTACTCATCCGCTTATCGACAAATCGATAACATTCGATTGTCACCGTGATAAATGTCACTTGTCGTGTGTTTGTATAAATTAGATTAAGAGTTCGTTTTTAGACATTAGCTCTAACTAATTAGCAACCGTTTACGTCATTTTTACCTGTCAGTTGCCACCGCCATGCCGGCCCAACCCTACCCCCTAACGGAAACCCTACTCACCGGCAGAAACACGACCCATAGGTCATTTGACTGCGGTATTCTATAGGGTGGAGGCCCTTCCCCGGACGGGCGGCTCAATTCGAGCGAAGATTCGCTTTGCGTCCTGACAGCCAGGCTTGAACGAGAATCAAACCCGGGCTATCAATTTCACCTTAGTTAGAGCTATTATATGTTGTAGTTGTTGTTGTATGATTTGTGTTGTATGTTGTTGTTGTAGTGAAGCAGGTCAATTAACTAACGATTTCAAACTAATGTTAATTTTGTGTCTGGTACAGCACTGATAGAAGCCAAAATTGACCGGACCGAGTCTATACTCGGTTTCTAGTTTCTAGGAGATTCTATAATCTAGACTAGACTACGCTCTGCTCTTTAACACACGCCTCACAAGTAATTCGATGAGTACCTATTATACGCCATCCATGGAGGTCGTTACATGTATAATAAGTAGCCTGCTATGATTATGGTAGGTACTTAAAGGATTAACAAGTAGATAAGTAGGTACCTACGATTGTTTATGCATACGAACAATTCTTTAGGCCATCCTTTTACGTAGATAGTACCTACTTATATCGTATTATACCTACCTATTGAACAGTGGTATACTCATAAATACACCTTGAACATAATGTCAGCACCATAAATAATTGCAGTCACGTTTTCAAAATGACGCATCTATCCATTGTTATTCATAATGTTAAATTAGTAGGAATAATTAGGGACATTCATTATTCTAAAACATGGAGTGAAAATAATAATGTTTTTTTATAATGATTTTACGGCCTTGGTTTCTGGGATCCATACAGCCAAATAATTAGACCTATAGATTATGTCAAACTCCTTGGGTAGTAGGTAGGTACTTTGGTGTGTAAAAAATAAATAAGCCGATTTTCTATTTCAAGTTTTCAATTATCGTTCGAGATCATTACTACTTACGTTCAAATCATAACCGCTGCTTATCCAAGAGTGTTTCTTCAGGATACCACCCACATATTTCCTCCTCCACTTTGTCAAAAGTCCATCATTTTTTCTTTTAGATCGACGGTTCACTGTGTAACGTTCCATCTCGAGCACCTATCCTAAGCGTCAATGTATAACACCAGCACTGCACATAGACACGATGATAGCCACACGCGGACGTGATAAAACTAAATACGCTTAGAAAAACAAATCTCACCCAGAGATGCACATTACAATATTATATAAATCGCAACGAAGCGGGCCGAATTAATTACGCCTTTCCGAATAGATTACTCTAACGCGGTCACAACGAGTGCGTCTCGCATATAGTTCTGCAACCTTAATAAGATAAATTAGAAAGTTTATAAAAAATGTTCATAATAAAACACCTAAATAAACGCAACTAGACCACGACTAACAAAAAAAGAAAATTGTCATAAATGGAACGGTTTTAAAAAATAATTTCGCGCGCAACAAGGGACGTTCGGAAACGTCGTCCTGTGTTGGTACTTGGCAGACAAATAATATTGTTCGGTACACTTTTGTCGCCTTATTCGTGTTACGGTATGTTGGAACCAATACAGGAGCGTGATGCGCATGCTACCAACGTAGATTTTGATTGTCGTCCCATACAAAACGGACAATCGGCGTTTTGTTATGCGACTGTCGGCCGTCCTCAGTGTAAGTGGGTAATTTCCCTAGCCTAAATACTTGATCAAGGACGTATGTGTGGGAAATAGGTAGAGGAGAATGAGAACGAATGTTATTTATCAAACAATGGGATTGACCTTTATGCATGTTTTTTTTAAGAAATAACGCTTTTTTTTATAGTAGCTCGACATAATGGCTTCCCTACGCCTGATGGAAAGCGAAAGAGAAGCTCAAGTCGCTGTGACAACTGGCAAGTAACTGGTCTGTTACCTGTCAGTTGCCACCGCCATGCCGGCCATGCCCAATTCTTACCCCCCACGAACACGACCCGGAGGTCATTTGGCTGCGGTATTCTATATCTATCTATAGGGTGGACGTCCTACCCCGGGCGGGCAGCTCAATTCGAGCGAAGATTCGCTATGCCCTACCTCTTCTCATAAGTTAGTATAGATTACTACATATTATTGTCTTGGTGTGGACTGACTCCACAGCCAGACGAGTCTCGGCAGGGCCGTCTTAAGTATATTCGACGCCGGGGTGCCGGACTCAACCTACGCCCTCGCCGCCCGGCAGCGCCCGGCAGGCGCCCCTTGCACCCCCTGGTAGAGACGGCCCTGAGTCTCGGAATGGACACCGCTCTTATGCAGACATGCAGTAGGACTCCCCACAACCCGTTGGGTGATGACCTTAGAAAAACTGCTGGCATTGGCTGGATGAGGGAAACCGGGTTGAGAAATGTGGCGCGAATTGAAGTCGAGGCCTACGTTCAGCAGTGGACGGACCTGAGTAACGGATCACGTACTTTTGCACCATTAAATCCCTCTCATTTGTCCCTCCCGTGCTCGAATATGCGAACTAAAATTCGTGAAAGTAGATTTTAATTAATTTAATTCATATTTTCGAACACGGAAGCGATCCGTTCAACGAACGATCGTTTTCGTTTTTGGTGGTAGGGGTTCAGGGCTGTTGGTTGATAGGTTTACTTTATTGGTAATCCGAACTACCTAACCCGTTGCGATAAATCCTTAATAAACTACGCATGAGTGACTAACAGACAGGTTGGTTTTAGGTCAACTAGGTAGGTAAGCATTTTCCTTTAAAATACCACACATGAACCATATTATACATGTAAATTTAAACAGGGCTTACTCCCAATTTATTACCGTAATCGTAACTTGAACCTTCCCTATTTAACTAGCTTTGGATAGCTTTGTGGTAGACCGAAACTTCGGGGCAGCACGCCTACATAATAGTCCACGTTGTAATTATAACATTAGGTGTACTTTGTAAAAATGAGGGCATATGGTTTTGTGGTAAGTAGGTATTATTGCTTAAGTTGTATATTCTTTGCCCTGACATACATTCGATACAATTTAGCGACCTAAACTGTTGTCTAGCCGTGTTAGGAAAACAGCGCTGGTGGTCTTGGAGGCCATGTTTTCCAGGACCCTCGGTCCCTTTTTTTTTAGAGAGGAATGCATTAACCACCGTTAATAGTTATAATTCTCTTACCTATTACGAGTATACCAACGCAAGTTTGTTATTAAAACTGCGTGTTCCATTTTACGTATGTACGACGTACCTATTTTTATCTGTTTTCTCCCATAAAGTCTTTTCATTATTCTACTAAACTTCTATAAATAAATTAAAATATTGGCAACACTGCTCCCAAAATGTCAAAATCAGAAGTAGACTCTGATGGCTTTCAGGTTGTAAAATCGAAACATTCAAATAAAAACAAACATACCAAATTGCCTAACAAGGACATAAAGTTCGAAAAACGAGAGAAACATATCGATATTGAACAGTCCTTAAGGTACGATCCAGTTTTCTAAACATCTTACATTAAATTATACGTTCCACTTTGAGGTTATGTGTTCAACATTGATATTTATTTTTCAGGCGAATAAACTCTGCCGTCGAGGATTTGCAGAGTTCCGATTATCTAATAGATGTTTTGAAATCTGTAAGTACTATATTGAAAGATAAAACAGTTGTAGAAGTAGTTTGTTTTGGTCTTGGCCAGATATCAGAATGTAGTATAGCTAGGCATCAGTTAGCGTTCTTACTATGCCTAAAAGATTACTGCAAACCTAAAAAAGTATTGGTACATGACCCCATATTTTTTACTGCCGAATGTGATTTACTGAAACGTCTCGAATTAGAGGTAATAGAAGAAAATTGTGAAGGAAGTTATATAATTTCTGAGCATGATATTACTCTAGTCTATTTACCTCATTGCCCGAAACAATTGACCAATAATTTTCTTTGGGCTAACTGGAGTACCAAACTACAGAACTGTATCCTCATATGTAATAGTTTTGCTTCTATAATAGAGAACAATCCTAGCAGAATTCTAATAGAGTCTGTTCCATACATACACAAGATTCATCCTTACCTGTGTGAAACCATCTTGGAAAATAACTTCAAATATACTGATATATTTAATGATACATCAATTCATTATTTTTCTAAAGAAAAATTAGAAACGGTCCCAGATCAGTTCTGGTTGGAAGGTCCAAAACCTGTCTATGATAATACTGAAGAGTTCATAACATCTCTTATGGTTGAAAAGCTGAACATTTGATTTCTTTGAAGGTCTGAACTATGACATCGATTACTACGAAGCCAGCCCTAGTAACGCTGAGACAGCTTTTGTCTGAATTACGTCAGCAGAGTTCATCAAAAAAATTGGCTGATAACCAGATGGTTCAGTACATTTTCAGTCAGTACCGTAAACATCAGACTACAGACCAACAACTTTGCAAGGCTGTTGAAGAGATGCATTTCAAAGCCAAAACTTACTACAACTATCTGCATTATGCAAGGAGGTACAAAGAAATCAATACAGAATTCAAAGGAAGGGGAGAAAGGAGTGTAGAGGATACCGCTAAAATGGTTGGATTCAAACTGCCACATGATCCGAAGCCTTGATAAGTTGTACTGCAAAATAGGATAATTTTCATTTGTAAATATCTGTTATGTAGAAATTCTGTTTAGAAATAAAAGATGTCAATTTTTAATATATTATTTTATTAACAGACCTTAACTTTCTTTATACAACCATTGCTTCAAATAATCAGACATGATTTATGCAGTGTAAAATTGAGCAAAATACTTTACAGTTACATACTATTTACATTTTTATAATATTTCATATTCACTGAATATGCATTAATTGATTGTTCCCATGTTTTGTCCTAAGGTCTAATTCGCCATAATGTACTTATTTGAAGTACTTACATTGCATAAAGTTACCTATGTAAATAAGCATTTTAGCTAAAGGATATGTAAGGATTTTTATATAACATTGGATTAGATTCAAAATAGAGAATCTTAGTTATTTTGTCACATCTTAGTGTAGCACATTTATAATAGAAAAGTACAAAATTCTCTTTGATAAATGCAATTTAAGGAACATTGGGATTGATTGATTTGATATTTGGACATAACTCAAATTTTATCTACCTGTATAGCTGACATTTGATACCATACAAGTAAGCTAACATAGAACCTAGTTGCTCCCACAAGGATTCACACAATACAGGCACTACAAGCTTGGATAGCAATGAGTTTGCCCATCATTTTAAATGAATACAATTTTTAGTAGATTACATGTCTTGTACAGGTTTATTGAGAGTATTCTCTCTCTATGAGTTTGGCTATCGTCTGTAGCTGCATGTTGCTGGTGCCTTCATATATGGTGCCGATCTTGGCGTCCCTGAAGAACTTCTCTTGAGGGAAATCTCTCGTGAAGCCGACTCCTCCCATGAAGTCTATGCACTTGGATGTCAGGGTTTGGGCGATTTCTGAAAGAGGTTTACGGTTAGTTTATCGGTTGATAGGTCTTGCGACGTTTTGGAAAGTTGGCATAATGAGACCCTGGTCTACTATCTGGGCTCCTGGGCCCTACTACAAAAAACGAAAACGATCGTTCATTGAACGGATCGCGTATTTTTGCCCCATAAATCCCTCTCATTTGTCCCTCCTGGCAAATACTCACTAAAATTCGTCAACGTCGATTTTCAACATATTAGTTGATTTGTAGGTACCAAGTGTTTCATATTAGCAAAATTACCTGAAGCGAAGTATTTAGCCATTGCTGCCTCCTTCATGAATTCCTGTCCGTGTTCCTTCAGTCGTGCGGCGTTGTACATCAACAGTCGGGCCGCTTCCAACTGCGTTTGCTGATGAGCGATTTGGTAGCTGATACCCTGGGGAATGTAAAAAATACTTATTTTATTATCTCTTTCAATTATTTACACTTATTGGGGACTTATAACTTTGTTTCAACTTTGTTTCCAAAAATCTAGTTTTTTTTGCAGAGTTGTCGCTTAACTGGGTAATAATAACTAATGTTACCTACTGTTTCCCCTATTTTTTATAAATAAATATTTTCGTCATCGTGCATCTATGTTTTAAAGTTAGATGAAAAATGCATTTTCTTTTGATTCAAAAGGATTCCGTCGATGTGACTACTAGGGATGTAAGGGAGCGGCCTAACATCTTTCGTTCCACAATTGAAGGCGTAGCTAAATAACACAGATCGATCATGGGCAGCATCGTCACCGGAGCAAGAAGCTACGCCCTCCAATCACCAACCCACCTGCCTAGCGTGGCGATTATGGGTACGTTCTCCACATGTTTGCCCTAAGTGGTATACCTACAACTGGAGAGGGCTATGTCCAGCAGTGGACTGCAATAGGCTGATGATGATAAATAAATATCAGACAACATCACATACATTGCTCCGATCCCAAAGTAAGTAACTTAAGCACTTGTGTTATGGGTATCAGAACAACGAAGGTACCACAAATAAATACTTAAATACAAATATTAACACCCAGTGATGATTAGTACCTACAAAGTGTAGGTAGGTTCGTATGTTGTGATGTAAGTGTAAGGTCTTTTTTTACTATGGACTATCACGCGTGTAGAGTTAACGGGGATACCAGTCCCCAATTTCAAGTGTGTGTCAAGTAAGGGCCATAGAAATAGAATATTCACTTGCCAACTGTCATTGAATAGATAGATATTGGGATGAATTCATAAAAGTTTTTATTTATCTAATCTGCGAACAGAAATCTACCTACAATAACATTTTTTATCTATTATTATTTAAGGAATAATCGTTTTGATTCTAGCACGCTTAACGATTGAGGTAGGTACGCCTACAAAATCACGTCACTTTTATCTACTTCAACAAAACAAGAATTTAAAATGATATGATTAAAAATATTATGTTTTGGAACAAAAATGTTATGAAAAATAGCAATAGGAGTTTAATTATATTCATAACTAGCTGTGCCAGCGGCGTCCCACGCGTGGATATCGGGTTTTAAAAATAACAGACTTCCATAAAATGGTACCTAAATTTTAAATTAGACCTCTAGCAATACATTGCTGAAAACCGCATTTAGTTCCATGCATTAGTTATCGCGTGATGCGCGATCAAACATGCAGATAAAAATTTCTCCCGTTTCCCATACACTTCCCGTCACTGCTCTGCTCCTATTGATTGTAGCGTAATGAAAAGTATACTATAACCTGCCCAGGAGTATGAAGAATATTCGTACCAAGTTTCAACTCGTCCATTAGTTTTTTTTTTCTATAACGAACATACAGACAGACAGACAGACAAAAATTTTACTGATTGCATTTTTGGCATCAGTATCGATCACTAATCACCCCCTGATAGGTAGTTAGTTATTTTGAAAAAATATTTCATGTACAGAATTGACTTCTCTACAGATTTATTATAAGTATAGATAGAGATATTATTATTAAGAATTTTCTGAAACTTTAAGTCTGTGGTGTTGTCTGTATTTCGTGAACCTACAAAATGAATAAATACTAAGAAGGAAGAAAAATTTCAGGAAGACTGATTATTCGTATACCTAGATATAACTTAGTATTTGCCCAAACACACTATATTTTTAATTTTTTTCTTTTAAACATGAGCCAATATGGATTTACATCACTCTTTCTTTGTATTCTGTACAAGTGTAGGTAGGTACATGTATGCGCTAACATAATAACAGTTTTCATCATTGTTATTTGATAACGTGATTACGCAGTTGGTTAAACAATGTAGGTCTGATACATTACATATTTTATCACCTTATGGTACGGCTAAAAATTAATATAATGGGTAAATTAATTTTTATTTTATTAAGTTTTATTTATTATTTCTCTGAAAAGAAAAGCAGAAAAATACTCTACAGGTGGCCATATTTTTGTCATAAACTGATTTGTATACTGATATACAGTTGTATATATGTATCATATATCAGTATACAGTTGTATATCAGTATACAAATCAGTCAAAATGATGACAAAATCAAATAATGACTGATTATACAACTAGTTAGTTGTAGATTATACAACTAGTTAGTTGTATAATCAGTATCTACAGTACGTTATACAACTAGTTAGTTGTATAATCAGTCATCATCATCATCATTATCATTAGCGCATAGGTCTCCCCCAATGACAATTGTCATTTAGGCGGATTTGCTCTAGTCACCACGTTTGGCAAGCGGATTGGTGACCGCAGTAGGTTTTATTTGTACTCAGGTAGATGCTGCGATGCTTAGTCGTCTTTTACGGGTGGTCCTAAATCCATTTTTATCAATTACCAATGAAAATAAAATAAGAATTCATGATTATATCAATAGGCAATTATGGCTAAAAATTGTAATTAGTCCGTCTTTTAGCTTATTAAAAAATAAAAGACACGTATTTTTCCTTTTTTCATTCAAATAAACAATAGCAAAGATTCAAGGCATTAAAAGTTATGAGTGGGAGTATTTGACGTCACTCGCTCCCGTAAAAATGCCTCACCGAGTGACGTCACACGTAATTTCAACGGGCTATAACTTTGTAATTTGTAGTCTAATTTACAAATAAAAAATACGTGTCTTTTATTTTTGAATAAGCTGAAAGACGGACTAATTACAATTTTAGCCATAATAGCCTATTGGTTTTTAGTAGGTACGCTGCGCACAGTGCGTCTCCTGAAGACCGGAAGACCAGCGTCACGGCGTCTCTTGTCGCCGCGACAATATGCTGAGCATTTTGTCCTTTTTAGTGACTTGTTATTTTAATATGAATGTCATTGTGCTATGTAGGTAGCTTAAGATTTATTATTTGTCACTGAATAAACATATTTTCTTTCTTTCTTTTTCTTTCTTTCTTTCTATATCTCCTATATTTAATCTTATCTGTTTATTTTGCTACGTAACATCAATGTATGTTGTCCGCTTTAAGTATACGCACCTGATAATTGTAGATGCTCTTCCCGAACTGCTTCCTTTCAAGCGTGTAGGGGATGGTGGCGTCCATGCAGCCCTGGCAGAGGCCGATCATCTGCGCCGCGATGCCGATGCGGCCCTCGTTCAGGAAGCCAGCGGCGTATTTGTACCTATGGATATACACATTATATAAATTAGAGATCATCATCATCATCAGCCTATTGCAGTCCACTGCTGGACATAGGCCTCTCCAGTTGTTCACCACTTAGGGCAAACATCTGGAGGATATACCCATAATCGCCACGCTGGGCAGGCGGGTTGGCGATCGCAGGGCGTAGCTTCTTGCTCCGGTGACGCTGCTGCCCGTCACCGGTCTTTAGTATTTAGCTACGCCTTCAATTGTGATGGTTATACCGCCACCAGTGGGTTGCCAGCGCCTCGTTTGTTATTCGGCAGGATGCACCACGGGCAGGTGAGGTTGGCTTGGAGCGAAAAGATGATAGGCCGCTCCCTTACATCCCCATAAATTAGAGATCATCTAGTTTTATTTAGGTCATTCTTGGCTGAGGATTCATGTTGATAGAAACAGTAAAGAGAACCCATGAACAAAATGTCCATGTCAACGAGATGAAGATACCGAGATGGGCGGGACTTGATAAAGTGATCAACGAATTTATAAGAGGCAGCTTTAAAGTCGCGCCAATCACCCAGAAACTCACTGAAAACCGTCTAGAACCGACCTTTTAGAACCGACGTTGCACCGAGGGGTCTAGGTCCAAATGAGCTGTAGCGACACTTATCTTCACAACGCTACAACTATCTAACTACACGTTGCTACAATATGCAATCATTAGTTCCGCCAGCTAATAACAAGTCGCGATCTAAAATCCGCGGCTATAGAAAATGAAATCGCTCCATACAACATTGTATGGAAGACCTACAATGCGCATACGAAGTTTTCATCACATACATTTCAACTGCCGTTTATTATTTTCCGGAAGTTAATCAACTACCTAGGAAATTGATCAACTTACGATTCTTGCTATTTTCCGGTGACATATACGCAAAACCAAGATGGTCCAACGGACCGCGGACCCCGAGCACGATCACCTAGCTCGGCGGAAGTACTTCCACTTTTCGTAGGGACAAGTCTGTTCCTACAGAGTCATCGAGCCCGGCGAGTATCAGTCTATAGTACGTTTAAGTAACTTGATCAGCAAAGGGATCACAACTTACCCTTTCCCGTATTCCCCAAGGATGTTGCCCTCCGGTACTCTCACGTTGTCGAAGTGCACCATGCAAGTGCCCGACGCCTTGATGCCCAGCTTGTTCTCGGGCTTCGCCACGCTCAGGCCTGGGGTCTCGCGTTCCACGATGAAGCAGGTGATGCCTTTGTAACCCTACAATAAGGTCAAAGTTCAATAAATAAAAATAGATGGCGTTGTGTAGCCCTACGGTCTAGCTATCATGTGATTGTCAGTTGCTATGTAAATGACAGTGCCATGTCAAATGAACCAATCACGTAATAACTGGACCTGTCCTTTATGTGGTGCCATCTGGTGGATTTATTTTTCCAGAAAATCTTCATTGGTCTAAAACTCTTCCGTTGCTTAGCGACGTAGAGTCAACCCTGTGGTTTTTGTCGTTTGAGGTCACAGCACAATCATCATCATCATCATCAGCCTATTGCAGTCCGCTGCTGGACATAGGCCTCCCCAGTTGATCACCACTTAAGGCAAACATGTTGGTAATCGCATGGCGTTGCTTCTCTTTCCGATGACGCTGTTGCCCGTCATCGGTCTGTGGTATTTAGCTACGCCTTCCATTGTGATGGTTATTAAACCACCTATCGGTTGCCAACGTCTGTTATTCAGCAGGATGCACCACGGGCAGGTGAGGGTGGCTTGGAGCGAAAAGATGATAGGCTGCTCCCTTACATCCCTATATAATCAAGCCACGCGAGAGCGTGTCAGCCAAGTTCCAGCGAAGAGAACTGGTATTCACATTTCTCGATATAAATTAAAAAAAAATATAATTTAGATATCAGACAATTCAACATCACATACATTGCTCTAATCCCAAAGTAAGTAGCTTAAGCACTTAAATAGTCTTACCTTGGAAGGATCAGCGTTAGCCATGACCAAGAACACTCCAGCCATGTCAGAATTGGAGATCCACATCTTGGAGCCGTTGATGACGAAGTGATCACCATCTTTCTTGGCCACGGTCTTCAGGGAGAAGGCGTCTGAACCAGCTGATGGCTCCGTCAGGCAGAAACTTCCGGGCTGAGAAAATTAAAGAGAATGAAATGAAACATGCCTAAGATAGGTAATTCGGCTATTATGGCTAAAAATTGTAATTAGTCCGTCTTTTAGCCCATTCAAAAATAAAAGACACGTATTTTTCCCTTTTTCATTCAAATAAAAAATAGCAAAGATACAAGGCATCAAAAGTTAGGAGTGGGAGTCTTTGACGTCACTCGCTCCCGTAAAAATGCCTCACCGAGTGACGTCACGCGTAATTTCAACGGGCTATAACTTTGTAATTTTTAGTCTAATTTACAAATAAAAAATATGTGTATTTTATTTTAGAATAATTTAAAAGACGGACTTTTTACAATTTTGGCCTTAATAGCTTTGGCCGTATGAATTCGGGTCTTATGGTATTTTTTTTTTATAAGAAGAGCTTTCAGGATGGCCTTCACTCCACCTGATGGTTGAACACGGGAGGGACAAATGAGAGGGATTTAAGGAGCAAAAATACGCGATCCGTTCAACGAACGATCGTTTTCGTTTTCTGTAGTAGGGCCCCAGGCATTGTGTTCTGGCTGGGTGTGGTGCGGAATACATACATACAACTAAAGTTAAAAAGACTCACATATTCCGTGCACAGCTTGGTCAGATACTTCTTCTTCTGCTCCTCGGTGCCCAGCTTCATGAACAGCGAGTTGACGAGCGTGTTGTGGATGTCCACGAGCGCAGCCACGGCCGGGTCCACCCTCGACAGCTCTTCCACCACCAGCATCATGGTGAGGAAGTTGCAGCCGGAGCCGCTGTATTCCACTGGAGTTTCGATGCCCATCAGCTGTTTTGAAAGGAGTTGGTAAATTAGGATTGTAATCGGCTGGCTCGGTGGCTCAATTGGTAGTGACCCCTGCCTTCTGAACCAAGAAATCCAAGAATCGTGGGCTCGATTCCCTCTCGGGACAATCATTCGTGTGATGAATATTTGTGTTTGTTCCATGTCTGGGTGTTTATTTAAGTATACCTATATTTGTGATACCTTCGTTGACCTGATACCCATAACCCAAGTGCTTAAGCTACTTACTTTGGGATCGGAGCAATGTATGTGCTGTTGTATAACGACATTGCAAGGCTCCTATGCTAGCTCAGGAGATGGCCTCGCGGTACAGGGAGATCTTTGTACCGCTAGCCAATGGGTAATAGGTATTTTTTAGGACTTGCAATGTCTTACTTACTTACTCCTTGATTGAACCATACGTTGATGGTCTCTCATTGTGTCAACTGAAAACCAAGTCTATTTTCCAAGTGGGATCAGACTTATCCCTACGAAAAGTGGAAGTACCGTGGTCTAGCCACGTTATCGTACTCGGGTACCGCGTTCCGACTGACCACCTTGGGTTGTCGTATGAAAAGTCAAGAGTCGTGATAAAATCTTCCCATGCTCGTAGCATTCTTTGTTGAAGCTATGTGGAAATAGATGTTACTATATGACACTACATCCATGTAGAAACCAATTAGGACCCTTAGAAGTACCGCATTCCTGATATAGGTAGAAGAAACATTTTTACAATTTGGACTTCCTCCGTCGATTTTAAAAAGCCATAACATGCATTGGAAACATTATGGGATTCATATAGCTTACACCATTGTCGAAGAGCAACTGTCTGACGCCGTCATCGATGCGATGCTCATCTTCCATCTTCTTCACTAGAGGAGCGATTTGTTCTGTGGCCAGTTTTCTGACTGCAAAGAAAACAGTTCGTTAGTTTATCCGGTCACCAACCCGACTACCAAGCGTGGTAAAACTGGTGCACCATGGCAAATCCTTTCTTAAGAAATTTGTCATTCAGGGAGGCCTATGTCCCGCTGTAGAAGTCTGCAGGCTGATGATCATAGTATATTATAGTACACAGCTAATTAGGGAGATGGTTAATGGTGGTGCAACGTGGCGATTATGGGTATTGCCTCCAGGTGTTAGCCCAAAGTGGCGAACAACTGGAGAGGCCTATGTCCTGCAGTGACTGCAATAGGCTGATGATGAACTAAACTTTTCGAGGCCCATAGATATTGAAACTGTAGCGACACGTAGCGACACCTATCTCCACATCGCTACAACTATCTACACGTCGCTACAATATGCCATCACTAGTTCCGCCAGCTAACAACAGATGGCGATGTGAAATCCGGGACTATGGAGAATGAAATCGCTCCATACAACTTGTATGGAAGACGTACAACTCACATACGAAGTTTTCATCACGACTCGCTATATATACGAAAAACCAAGATGGTCCATTGGACCGCGGGCCCCGAGCACGATCACCTAGCTCGGCGGAAGTACTTCCACTTTTCGTAGGGACAAGTCTGTTCCTACAAAACCATTGGAAGGCTGGGGGTCGTGCCAATTTTACGATGCCACCCTGTACTTACACGGTGGCGGTATTTACTCCAGAACCACTCTACCCCAGCAGTTTAGCCCAACGGTCGTCGGTTCATAACGAAAACCTACTTATGCAAAATAAATCTGTGATACAAATGCATGCCCACTCGTCGACTACACAATCTAGCACGTAACCAGCATATAACAAGTTGTTTATTTCTGCATAGAAATTCACAGAGCGTCTAGATTTAGCCGCAGTGATAACTAAAATAGCTTCAAAAGTCTCGCGACGCGATTCAATTCAACTTGATTGCGACAATAAAAAGATAAGAAAACAAATTGAACGGTTTGTTGGTGAACTGTAATTGATCCATAATATGGTCAAGCCCTTCTGTGGTATCAAATGTACATAAAACCTACTATCCGGACTGAGTTTCAGCCACAGCTGCAGGTATTTCAACTTTTCAACTTTCAATGCCAAAGTAAGTAAGGTACCTATAAAATTGTATTTGTAGTTCTAGTATAATTAAACAATACCTTTAGTTCTTTAGACAGGGTCTATTAGATGGTTCATTCGGTTCATGAAGCCTAAGATAAGGTCTAAAATTGAATATCTTAATCTGTTGTACTGATGATAACTGTTCAAAATTTGAACACTTAGGAGGCGTGGATGTTTGTGCGTCAACAACACGATAATATTAGTTGCGTATGATATCATTAGGCGGAGATTCACGTAACAACACATTTCATAACAATGTTAAATATGATAAAAATGTTTATCTAGGTTTGAAAAGTGAAAATATCAGAAGAAAACAACTTTTGTTCTAGAATTGTATTTAAAATCTTATGTAAGTAGGTACGATGAAAGAAATTTTGTTGAGGACCCCGACAATAACAATCGAAAACAATCGTTGGATTGGCGTAGGTATCGCGATTATTTTGTTTAATCGATTGTTGTTACTTTTAACCCATACTTTTAACATCCATATTTATTTATCTATTCGGTACATTAATCCAAATCGCACGCATAGTCGGCATACAGAATACCTACTATGCCGACTTAGAGTGTTATACCTTTGCAAGCAAAGGTGTTTATGAATGGATGAATGGCTATTAGTAAGGACATGGAAGGTGAATGTCACATCTGCGACAAGCCAGGACAGAACGTCCTCGCGAAAAATTACTAGAAGAGCCGACCCCAAATAATGGGACTAAGGCTAGGTAGAGAGAGAGACCTTCCAAAATTGCTTATGTATTTGCTTCATTTTTGTGCTTTTAGAAATTTTTATTAAATTGTGTAATAATGTTCACCGTTGCAAAATAAGGTGTCTTAATTAAATTATAATTGTGTTACACCCACACGATAATACATTACTTAAACGTCATTATCGCTGATAAGTTTGTTTGGCACTCGTAACAAACATCTCACCACCGACTCGGCAACACGATAATGGAGTCGGACGAACAATTCAGTTTTTCATTTGATAAGACTCCTACAAATATTGTGATATCTATCTTATCACTCGCAAAGTGTAAGATAAATTTTTAAATGGTTATTAACTATATGCAAAATACATAGTTCAATATTCAATGTCAGTTGATCCCGACATTAATACATCATCAACAGCTCATGTTTACACAAACATACATGCAATACCTACATGCAAAAATACACAATTCAATGACGCGGAGAACCAAAGTCATGGACATAGCATATCGGATTAAAGCCAGCTGAAGTGGCAGTGGGCTGGCCATATTAGCCGCAGATCCGACAACCGTTGGGGTAAACGAGTTCTACAGTGGTCACCGCTTCTCGGCAAACGTAGGACGCCCTCAGGCCGGGTGGGGTGACGATACGCGCAAAAAAAGTATAATTTCGTAGATACACAGGTGAAAAAGAAAATTACCTACTCTCAAAAGCACCTATTATAAGGACCTGTCTGTCCCCAATCTGGGGTTCTCCAATTTGCGCCAGTCACCAGGTCAAACGAAGGTTTTCGTTGTGCTAACTGACTACGATGTTAGACAAGGCGGCCGGGGGGCCTCCCCGGACCAGGAGTGCCGGCCGCTTATCATCTGCGGCTGGCCAGGGCAAGCAGGGATGTGGCCGTATGCTTCGGCGCTACCCGTGTCCCTGCAACTTGCTGCCCACTGGCGACACAGGGTTTAGTGGCTCCCCTTTTGGGAGGTGTGAGTCCCACACACCATACCGCCTCCCCCCGGAGACGACATGAAGGTGCCTAATGCATTCCCCTCTTTAAAAAAAAGGCGGCCTTGTCTTCATCACCGGACTGTGTGGAGCGGGAGGGTCAGTGGCGTAGCTAAGGGGGGGCGAGGGCAGCAGCCCGCCCCGGGTGTCACCCGTTTAGGGGGTGACACCCGAGCCCGACTATGACCATCAGTTATAGGTAGTTATTTCTACCTATAAATATGTAATCGTGAATCTGTGGCAGAGAGCATCTCCGCCGCTAACAAAATTATAATATCGTACCACAACGTCCCAGAACACCCAGACCCAGATATAATTTAAACTTTAGCTAAAACTGCTAGTGTCGCCACAGTACCTACGGAACCATTCGTGCTCGAGTTCGGTTTGTAGGTAAGTAGGTATATTATCAAAAAAAGTCCTGATAAGTATTGGTAGGGCTGAAGGTTAAATAAAATATATCTCTCAAACCCAAGTAGGTACCTAGGTAGTTAACATTTTACGACCAAAGACATTATAGGTACCTAGTAATTACCTACTTACTTACTTAGATCATGATATCTTCAACTATTAGAAAAAAAATGGTCTTAACGCTATCATCGTGTTGGCTGATGAAACGAGTTCTTCTTGCCTT
Source organism: Conogethes punctiferalis (assembly GCA_031163375.1). Taxonomy (NCBI): domain Eukaryota; kingdom Metazoa; phylum Arthropoda; class Insecta; order Lepidoptera; family Crambidae; genus Conogethes; species Conogethes punctiferalis. The sequence goes on from CM062086.1 coordinate 683,805, forward strand.
GAATGAATTTTCCAATTGAGAATTACTTATAGGACTAAGGTACAAGACAAAAATAAAGTTATCGTTTGTATGGGAACTAAACGAGGGAGGCTTTAGTTACCGATCGGTTTAATTACTTATAGATGCACGTACATATTTATTGTTTTACCTACCGGCGATTGGTATGTGCCTACATACCTAACCATTTTTAAAAAAAATTACAACTAAGTTGCATAGACTTTATGAAAGATCCAATCAAATTAATAAAGATTTTTGTGAACACTAAAAGGAGGACCTTTATCAAACGATAAAACAAGAACTAATACGGTTTATTATTGAAAACATAATATGTTAGGGCCACGTTACGATTATTAGTCTTCAGTATTATGTAGGTACCTCGATACCTAGCTTAAGTATCTACCTATATGTGCACGTAATTACTATCAGTCGGTATAATGCCTAGGTACAATAAAAAAGAATAACACTAACTTGTCTCTTTCATGGCCAATTCATCCTCAGTCAACATGGTTAGTGGCCGCGGAGTAGCCACTTCCGAACTGTAGGCTTTCCTCAGAGCGGTGGCCCCAGCCGACGACGGAGATCGCCATTGTTCCAAAATCTACAATAAAAAACAAGCGGGAAAAATCACAAACATGAACACAACTTAAAAAAAAAATTAAAAATTCACGCAAAGACATCAAATTACCTTACTGCCAACGCGGCGCAATGGGATCATTGTTTTATGATTTCTATTTGCAATTTATAAGAGCGAGTCGCGCGCACCGCGTCCACACCGCAGTTGGCCAAGACTGGTTTAATTTAATGTCGAATCACGAAGGCCTTTGAATAAGTTATCTCACTCGCACCGAGATAACAACCGGCTACTACTGATGAATTGAATGTAGTGTTGTTAATTTGGCGTTGTTCTTATTAGGAATGGAGACAATATAGGACTATAGGTACCAACTGTAGTTATTAGTATGGATACATACGTATTAACATGCTATTATTGTTAGATGTTGTAGAAGAAATGACATTGAGATCCCCCGGCAACCAATATTTATTTGCCAAAATGTTGAACCAGCAATTTATTCTTACCTACATTGTTTCAATTCAATACCATTTTCATGTTTACAGAATTAACTATACCTACCTAATGAGTACATTTACCTGCGTAGATTATGCCATGCCTTCTGTTTTGGCAATGTAGACAGGCTAGAGAGGTACTTACCTACCTATTAGAGGTAGCAAAGCATCCACCTACAGGTATAACAAAACAACTTAAGTTCTGTACATAGATACCTTTAAGTACACCTCAGCACTTATGCACATTTAATAAAATTCCTAGAAAGGTGGTTGTGGTAAGTACACCAACTTATGCATCTTCCGCCCGATTCACCACTCGCATACAATACATCTAGGTATACGGTGGAGCGTTCCACTCAATCGTACGTAACGGTGTGTTGGGTGCAGCCACACCATTGTGCGAGGTCTAGGGTAAGGAGTATTTATTTAACATTCCTAAACTAGGAGTGCCGGCACTCCTGGGACGCGTATCGCTGCAAGTTCTTGCGACACTGGAAGTCTCGTGGGCAGTGCCGTAACAACGGCGGTGCTAGCGGTGCCCAGGCACAGGGCACATACCCAGGAGGGGCTCAAAAATGACCAGACCACATTTTTCAGGAGCGCAGTTTTGAAAGCTCGCACCGGGCCCATAAAAGGCTAGTTACGGCATTTATTATTTAATTATTCTTTTCTATAAATTCTTGTTTTATCGTTGTTGACCTACTTAGTACCTCCTTCTCTTAGCTCATAAACATGAAAAAAACAATCAGCCAGCAAAACGCGAAATTAGAACTATCGTAAATTTTTGTTGATGTGCAAATGTCGACCAACCTGCACTTCGCCAGGGTGGTTTATGGAAGATCGCTTTTGTTTCGATTCGCTTTATACTCGAGCCCCTGAGTGGGGACATTATATTCGAGCTGTTGGTATCAAAATCATTTAGCTTTTGCGCCTAATAAGCATACAGTTTATTTTATGATTTCCTACATACCGGGTAAGTGGAAGGAAGACGGACCTATATTTTTCTTAACATGGAACTCCTTGAGAAAATAAGATACCTAAGTTCCTAAAAGTCATCGTCGTGTGTTTGTGCTCTTAATATTATTACAGGCACTATTGAAAATAAAACACGAATTTATTTAATAACTTTCATCTTGAGAATGTGAATGGAAATCCGGGATATTGAATTTAAGAACTGAATGTTGTGGATGGCAATAAAATTTGTATTACATACCTACACATTAATTTTATGATTGCGATGAATGGTGGCAGTGATATTGTGTAAAACGGAACGTATTGGACAGATATCCGGATTACTGCGGAAAGGTTGGCATCACTGTTTTCTAGAAACTTACAGAAAATACTAAAGTGTTGCCAAGAAAACTAAGTGTGCACATATATTGGGAAAATATTTTTTAGTTGAATAATTTATAAATTGAATTATTTTAATCGATCACTTAAGGGTTATAAAGAGAAGATGTGTGCATAAATAGTCTTCATGTGTGGCTGAAGTCCAATTTATATTAAATGTTACCTATGGGAGAATTGTTCTCTCATACTCAGAAATAAAAAGATTTTGTTATTTGGTTATGGTTGCAGTAGTTTAAAAAATAGACAATTCTTGTATCTCAAAAATGACTTGACCATTTAACTACCATAATATATGTAAGAGTATCAATGCTTGTTGCAGCCAAGCAATTTTTGTGCAAGTGCTGACAACACCGTAACTGTCAGTCTGTCGCCTTGTCTGGCAGCGTTGCCAGAATGTTACTTTTGTAACATTTTACGTTACTTTTGGCCCTCCAATGTTACTTCCATGTTACACTACACTCAATGTTACTTTTATGTTACTTTTGGGAATTTCGAACAAAATCGTGCATCGGAACGCATTTATGAATATAATTTTAAGTCATGTTGGCACGCTTGATAGAAAACAACATGGCGTTGTTGGACAGACTGACCATGGACTGACCAACCAATACGATTGTTTGTCAAATCTACTTATTCACTCACTCGTGTGTATTTCTCAAACTTTCATCCCGCTTACGTGTGCGAGCGTCGGATTTGTTTGTGGATGTGACGATGACGACCGCCTTCAACGCTCGCTCGCTCGGTCGGTTCGGCACTTGATTTTCTTCTTTCAAAGTTTGTATTGTATTCTTCTTTTACTAAGTATTGTGTTGTTTTGTTTGTGATGAATCTAAGTATTGCCATAACTAAAGAAGATTGTTGTGTATGTGAATGTTGTTGTGTATGTAAATCACAGGCACGACGAAGATTTAAATCAGGTTAGTATTGAAAGACATTCTTAAAATGGTTGATTGGTATATTTATTTTAATTTATTAAACACACGTTTTTGACTTTAGTTATTTTTCTAGCATCACCAGTCGATTATTCGATAAAAAACAATTATTAGCCACGAAATTAACTACACTTATGACTGAAAATACAAGTCATGTATTCATTGATGACAAAGCAGGTTGGTATTGAACGACACTCCTAAACTATGAATAACTATATTATTTAGATACAAATAACTGACTTGTTCATTTTTAGGGTTCCGTAGCCAAAATGGCAAAAACGGGACCCTTATAGATTCGTCATGTCTGTCTGTCTGTCTGTCTGTCTGTCTGTCCGTCCGTATGTCACAGCCAGTTTATTCCGAAACTATAAGAGCTACGTTATTAAAATTTGGTACGTAGATGTATTCTGTTAACCGCTATAAGATTTTAAAATCAGAAAATAATCCAAAATTTTTGGGGTTCCCCATACATGGAACTGAAACTCAAAAAAATTTTTTTTAACAAACCCATCCTTGTGGGGTATTTATGGATAGGTATTTGAAAATGATGTTGAGGTTTCTAACATCATTTTTTTCTCAGATGAATAGTTTGCGCGACAGACTCTTCCAAAGTGGTAAAATGTGTGTGTGTCCCCCCGTAACTTCTAAAATATAGGCACTATAAAACTGAAAAAAATATATGATGTGTATTACTATGTAAACTACTAACGAAATTAGTTTCAATGAAATCTAGACAGTAGTTTTTTTTAAACATCATAAATCAAATTACCTATTTTTTTTCATTCAATCAGTGGTACGGAGCCCTACGTGCGCGAGTCCGACTCGCACTTGGCCGGTTTTTATTTTCAGCATCGCCAGTCGATTGTTCGATCAACAATAATAACGAATTGTTAAGTTTAATAAAGGGGCGGATATTTTTATAGTTTTTGTATTTATTGATGACAAAGCAGGTTGGTATTGAACGACATTCATAAATGGATTAGTACTTTAAATAGATATAAATACCTAAAGCAGTTATTAGACGACCCTAAATTCAGGGCACTGAATACCGGGTGGGCGGGGACCCTAGTTAGTGTGGCGCTTATTAGACTACACTGAATATCGGTCCCTGAATCAGTTGAAACGTGAATGTCGAGAGAGTTGGACGTATCTTACATAATGCCGCCGTCACTATAAAAGCATCAAAAAGTTGCTGTAGTAGTCACGGAAATGCTCGCAACAACTAATTTTGACTTTCGGGAGATGTATTTTCAAAAATTCCGGAGATAGGTATATGACAATACCTTGAGAAAGATCGGGAGATGTTATTTTTGCTATGAATGATGATTACTATAATGATGATGATTATTATCACTTAAATTTTTCCCATTAAGTTGCTTGGAGAGCAAAAAAGGTCGTCGTTCTATGGAAACCGTTGAGATTTGCTCCATTTGGTCATATTTAAACAATATGAGGTAAAAAAGAATCGGAAGTAAAATAAAAATCAATAAAAATAAACTAAAATCTGGTAACCCTAAACACGCACGACCATTCTACGCCTACGCCATGACCGGCGCGACACTGAGCTCCCTAACCGCCCTAAGTGTTATTACACTACACTTTCGGCAGAGCGGTAAGGGAGCAAGGCAGACCGGGTCGACCCGGTCGCCCTAATTAGGGACCCTTACTCCCTGAATCCTATTACACCGCACTGATTCAGGGTCAGGGTCCCTGAATTTAGGGTAGTGTAATAACTGCTTCACTGACTGTTACTTTTTTCTTTTCAGCGTCAACAGTCGATTATGCGATCAACAACACAATTGTTACAAATTATTACTTTTAATAAAGAGTCAAGGAACGTATTTTATTTTCATTAAAAAAAATACCATTATTAACGTATTTTGCTAATTTCCACAAAAAAAAGGCAATGTTACTTTTTCTGGCAAAATGTTACTTTTTGATCTGTCTCGTGTAACTTTTGACTATCGGCCACTGGCAACACTGTTGTCTGGCCCGACTGACTGATTTTCTTGGTTAGATTGTCATTGACTCGTTTCTTTCTCTACGACTTTTCTCGAATAAACTAAATAACGAAACGTTACTGCGGTTGTGAATCCGTGAAACTTGTTCGTCGCGATCTTACTTACCTCGGCTTCGTGTTTTCATACAATATTCTATTCAAATAAGAGTAAAATCTGAGTTATTTGACTTTGAAGCCGTCAATTTTTGCTCGCGATCTCGTGTTGAGAAGAAATGGCAAAGTGGGGCGAAGGTGATCCCAGATGGATTGTGGAGGAGCGACCTGACGCCACAAACGTGAACAACTGGCATTGGACTGAGAAAAACGCGGGTCCATGGTCGAAGGACCGTCTCAAGGAGTTGTTGAATAATTTAAAAATAGCCCAAAATGGTATTGAGTGTAAAGTGAATGAGGTGGAGAAGTTGGACGGTGAAGCGTCGGCTAATAACAGGAAAGGCAAGCTAATATTCTTCTACGAGTGGGATATCAAGCTAAAGTGGGAGGGAGCCTTGTCCGGAGGGAGTGACAAGGTGAAGGGAGAGATTCATATCCCTAACTTGTCTGAGGAGAATGACATCAGTGAAGTAGATGTAAGTACAGTCTTTGAATTGAAAGTATGTCTAATTGTCGATGTGAGGATAGGGCCTTGATGTTAATTGATTTGTATAAATTTGGCTGGACTTGAAAGGATGCAAACCTATTATGTTAGTTTTAACAGCTTGGTTATGCTTAATTTTGTCCAGATCCTTGTTGTTAGAATGCAAGTTAGGCTGTAATAAAACTATTTCAATAGCTCATCTTCAGATTTTGGAAGATGTAATGGTACCTGGTTTTATTTATGATTTAGGAAACATATCTTTCTAATGGGCTTGACTTTAGCTAACAAGCATCCAATCCTTCACATTTTAATTCAAATTCAAAATTATTTATTGCATTATCATAGGTAGGTACATTAAAAGTTGTTACAATCATAGATAACTCATCCATGATATACCTTTAGTAAGGATCTATTTGTAAAAGAAAATGTTGTGAAACTCAAATTATTTTTATTCATAGACTTCAGTCCACAGACTTCTAAATTGTTACATACAATTAAAAAACACTACAGTCAGATTTGAAATGTAGCTTCGGTAAAGAACCAAATTCATGGTCATATTAAAAGCTACTGCTACTGTAGTATTTGCATGGTTTTACTCAATATTCTGGAATACATTTACTTGACTGAGAATCATATGCATTGCTAAATGTAAATGTTTTATTTATAGGCAACATTAGAATGTGCTGTTTATTTGAGACTTGAATCTTGTCCAATAGAAAAACTATACCAATATACTATATCAATCTAGGCTGGACATAATGGCTTCCCTACGTCTGATGGAAAGCGAAAGAGAAGCCCAAGCCGCTGTGACAACTGGTAAGTAACTGGTCAGTTACCTGTCAGTTGCCACCACCATGCCGACCCAACCCTAACCCCTCATGAGTCATAGACAATCTACTCACCGGCAGAAACATGACTCAGAGATCATTTGGATGTGGTATTCTATAGGGCGGAGGTCCTTCCTCGGACGAGCAGCTTAATTCGAGCGAAGATTTGCTATGCCTACCTCTCTTATCAGGCTCAATTGAGCCATTGGGCCGGTCGGATAAAAAGCTGCTGAAATTAAAGGAAATGAAGTACCTGTAAGATATAAAATGCTTGGGATTGAACATCCACAATCCTTTTCCACCCCACATATTAATTTTTGATGAGACTATATTTTCATATTATTTTATTAATTTTCAGATGACAGTCACAATTAAAGGCAGCGGTGACGAAGCCCAAAGAGTCAAAGCCTTCATGCACAACATAGGCCGCGATGAAATCAGGAAACAGCTGAAGGAATACGTACGAAGTCTCAAGGAGGAGTTCTCGAAAGGCCTCATTCTGCCCAAGAAGGGCGAAGCCCCGGTCAAACCGGACAATGTATCGACAATCACTAGCGGTTTTAATAAGAAAATTAGTATGGACCCTATCATGCAGGCTAAGACGAATCAGCAGTTGGGATGCAAGCTGGAGACGAGAACTATTGAACTGTCTGAGAAGTTCCAGTGTCGAGCGCAGGAGTTTTACGATGCTATGACTAGAATAGAAATGGTTACGGCTTTTACACAGGTAATTTTATTTTATATGTCATATGATTTTATTTATTTACTACATATTCTGAAGTGGATATGTCACCGGAAAATAGCAAGAATCGTAAGTTGATCAATTTCCTAGGTAGTAAAATCCGGCCAAGTGCAAGTCGGAGGGTTCCGTAGCAATATGGGGAAAAATAGGCAAAAATGTTATATGGGAGTTCCCTTTAAATAATTATTTTATTGTTAGTATTTGTTGTTATAGCGGCAACAAAAATACATAATCTGTGAAAATTACAACTCTATCACGGTTCTTGAGATACAACCTGGTGACAGACAGCGGAGCCTTAGTAATAGGGTCCCGTTTTTACCCTTTGGGTACGGAGTCCCAAAAAAAGACCAAAAAACAAAAGAAAATTAATTTTGTCTTCCATGAATGTATCGAACTTATTATAATTTTCAGGGCCATGTTAAAATGGAGGCAGAGAAAGGTGGCAAGTTCGTACTGTTCGGTGGCAACATCACCGGAGAGTTCCGGGAGCTGGTTCCCGGCAAGAAGATAGTCCAGTACTGGAGGTACAAGCAGTGGCCCGACCAGCACTACTCCGAGGTCACCTTTGACATTGAGGAGAAGGTGAGCAGAGAATCATCATCATCATCATCAGCCTATTGCAGTCCACTGCTGGACATAGGCCTCTCCAGCTGCTCGCCACCTAGGGCAAACCTCTGGAGGATATACCCATAATCGCCACGCTGGGCAGGCGGGTTGGCGATCGCAGGGCGTAGCTTCTTGTTCCGGTGACGCTGCTGCCCGTCATCGGCCTGTGGTATTTAGCTACGCCTTCTATCGTGATGGTTATACCGCCACTAGTCGGTTTGCCAGAGCCCCGTTTGTTGTTCGGCAGGATGCACCACGGGCAGGTGAGGATGGCTTGGAGCGAAAAGGTCATAGGCCGCTCCCTTACATCCCAGCAGAGAATATTGTAACTATTTCAGCATCTCGATGTGACTGTGCCTTCTGAGCCAAGGGTTGTGGGTCCGATTCCCGCACAGTACAAACATTTGTGTTAGTTAACATGTCTGTTTGTATTAGTCTGGGTGTTTAATATGTATTTATTTATACATATAAAAAAGTATCTAAGTAAGTTTATCAGTTGTTTAATACCCTCAGTTATTCGGGACAATAACTTTGTTGTGCAGAAATAGGCTCTATAGTTCATTCGCGTTAAGAAAATAGTGACTCATCACAGACTGCCGGCCGCCTAGCCAATTAAAACGCTAGAATAAGATAAGATATTCTTTATTGCACACCAAACAATTGATTTAAAACTATGTATAGTAGACATTATGCTGTACAATAGATAGATAGATAGATAGATATTCTTTATTGCACAAAATACAAACATTTAAAGACAAGGTATTACAGACAACAAGTGGTACAATTTAGGCGGTCTTATCGCTAGTAAGCGATCTCTTCCAGACAACCTTCAGGTAGAGGAAGTGTGCTATTCTGAAGAGGGGCAAAGTCGTGCAAACTGTTTAATTATATTATATAAGTAAATTTATACCAACATGTATAAAAATAAATATATATAAATAAATAAATACATATGTATAATATATATAAATAATAAATAAATACACAAAATAATAAAGTACATGAATAAATAAAAGCAATAAATACCACAAGAACAGAAAGGATAGTGGATGAAATGATGAAGGTTATTAAAGGGACAGGAGATAGGATTTAAGACGGGACTTGAAAGCAGGAAGAGATAGGCGGTAATATAGGCGGCCTTATCGCTATAAGCGATCTCTTCCAGACAACCTTAGGGTAGAGGATAGTTACAGAGAAGAGGTTAGGTGAGCTATCAACTGAATTAGATTTTCTAAAATCTTAAGTTATAGGTATAAATAAATACAATAATGATAGAATAGAAATAGAATTATAATTTCTAGCGTTTTAATTGGCTAGGCGGCCGGCAGTCGGTGATGAGTCACTATTTTCTTAACGCGAATGAACTATAATAACGATACCTAATGCCCAGAAAAAAATTGGATAGTGATTAAAAAGTGACCTTGTATGCTTAATTATATATTTATGAGTTGCTCCTCTGCCCCAGGACGACCACACCCTGGTGCGGCTGCAGCAGCAGCTGGTCCCCGCGGCGGAGGTGGAGCAGACGACGGCCAACTGGCGGCGCTACTACTTCGACAGCATCAAGCGCGCGTTCGGCTTCGGCGCCTTCCTGTGACTGGCGCCGGGACGCAAGAGCAACTTAGGTACGGAATATCATCATCATCATCAGCTATTGCAGTCCACTGCTGCACATAGGCCTCTCCAATTGTTCGCCACTTAGAGAAAACATCTGGAGGATATACCCATAATCGCCACGCTGGGCAGGCGGGTTGGCGATCGCAGGGCGTAGCTTCTTGCTCCGGTGACGCTGCTGCCCGTCACCGGTCTTTAGTATTTAGCTACGCCTTCAATTGTGATGGTTATGTCGCAGGCAAATTCTATAATTCGCTCGTATACAAACGGCGTCGGCAGTTTGCAAAGATAAAAACGTGTTATAAAATGCCGAAGGCAAATTGTCATCGCTTCAACGTCGACTTGGTTTGTGTATTAGGGTGACCATGATAATAGAAAAGAAACAGGGTTTTTAATCATTTTATTTAGGTACTAGCTTTTGCCCGCGACTTCGTCCGCGTGTTTAGATTTTTACATACAAAAGTTTTTTCCCAATAACTCCCGTTCCCGTAGGAATTTTGCAATATCGCGTTGCAAGTAAGCTTTACGTTCATTAGGGTACCTGCATGCCAAATTTTAATCATCTATCTTACGCGGTTTAGATTTTTTCATACAAAAGTTTTGCCCGCTAACTACCGTTCCCGTGGGAATTTTGCAATATCCTGTTGCAACTAAGCTTTAAGTTTACTAAGGTACCTACATGCCAAACTTCAAGCTAGACGCTTGAAACGGTTTAGATTTTCATACAATAGGATTTTCCAGCTAATTCCCGTTCCCGTGGGAATTCGGGAATGCCTTTCTTAGTGCACCTCTTCGGTATCTAAGCTACGTCTCTTCTACATTTCTAGTACCTACGTTTAGCCGTTTAGGCATATAAATGTCAGTTAGTAAGCCAGTCTATTTCTAAGTAGTTTTGGGCTGTGAGTTTATTTCTCGGCCTTTCAAGTTCTTTCCTATTGAATCCCGTAAAGGGTTGATTTAAATATTTGAAGTTTTATCTTTTTCGGAGTGGAATTTTATTTATCGAAACGCTTTCTTAGCAATACCTACGTCATAGTATAGCTTTATGAATGCAAAGTCTTAGCCCCACTGTTTAAAATTGACAAAGTTTCATACATACTTTCATCCCCTATTTTATCCCCTTGGAAACAGAAATTATCAAAACTCTTTTATAGTGATACCTACGTTATATGTAGTAACTTTATGAATGCAAGTCTCAGCCCGAATGGTTTAAAATTGACAAAGTTTCATACAAACTTTCATCCCCTATTTTATCCCCTTGGGAGTAGAAATGATCAGAACCCTTTTTTAGCGGATGCCTACGTCATAGTAGCTTTATACATGCAAAGTCATAGCCCAATCATCTTAAAATCGACAAATTTTTATACAAACTTTCATCCCCTATTTTATCCCCTTGGGGGTAGAATTGATCAAAATCCTTTCTTAGCGAGTGCCTCCGTCATAACATCTACCTGTATGCCAAATTTCAACCCGATCGGTCCAGTAGTTTGGGCTGTGCGTTGATAGATCACTATGTCAGTCAGTCAGTCAGTCAGTCACCTTTGAGTTTTATATATTTAGAAGATTTAAGTTTAATAATAGAATATTAATAATTATTGACTACGAAAATAAATTCGTCGATTAATTAAACATGAAATTAAAACCGAAACCAAACCAAACCTGCTCTAAATGGCACCGTGTGAGAACATATTCTCCATTATCTTAGGATAATTACACATACATAGTAAACTTACCAAGAATTACCTATTAATTAAATAAGACATTCAGTGGTAATAACAAAAATAAATTCAACAATGTTTCTTTGTTTCACTTATTCTGCTAAGCTTAAACAACCATAAAACCATCAGCGAAACAATTGATTTACAAAAATCAAAATACAAAGCATTTTATTGCAATTTTCATTTCCACTTTACCAGTTTCCATGGACACCCTAGCGTTTTTACGCGCTGGATAACCTCGAATTTTTTTGTTTTTTTTTCACGGTGTTTTCGGAGCCCCCTTTGTGATTAGTTTAATTTCAATAGTTTCCTATAATACTAGCCCTTAAAATCTATTCGAAACAGCCGATATTAGACATATTTTTAATATTTCTTTTCTTCCACACTTTCACTGTTGACCGCCATATTGGTTTTGGCGACTAGTAGCGCCACGCGCGGTTCAATTTGGTACTAATTCGAACGATATGCCGAGGCAATTTGTAATCGGCTGTAATATCGTAGCTCGGCATATTAGAAAATGAACGACATCTTACATACGGCGTACGGCATTTTATATAACGAATTTGTCTTTGTAAACTGCCGACGCCGTTTGTATACGGGCGAATTATAGAATTTGCCTGCGACAGTTGTTATACCGCCACCAGTCAGTTGCCAGCGCCTCGTTCGCTATTCGGCAGGACGCACCACGGGCAGGTGAGGTTGGCTTGGAGCGAAAAGGTGATAGGTCGCTCCCTTACGTCCGTATATTTATTTACAAAAAAAAATATTTAAGTAAGTTTATCAGTTGTCTAGTACCCATAGTACAAGCTTCGGCTTAGTTTGGGGCTAGACGGCGTTGCGTGGCATGTCTTGGGTTATTTATTTATTTATTTATATTCTACTCTGCTGGCTTGATTAATATTAATTGAGCTAATATTGTCCCTTTCTTTGTTCCAGGTTCAATTTTATCAATGATAAGAAGAATTATGACTAATAGCCCAATGCATTCAGCGAACGTTTGTTTTTGTACATTTTGTAAGACATCTGTGATGTATTCGTGCGTAGGCTGCGTCTACGCACTGTCGCGGCGCTTCCCAATAGCATTCAATTCGCTAACCGGATCGGATAGAAGTCCCGAAAAAGCTAAATAAATTACAAAATCACCAACCAATTAATTAATGTAATGAATTATAGAAGAAATATAATACCAGCTGCTATTATTCATCATCATACGTCTCATTCTTATACCAATTCAAGATTTCAGCGGTTTCCACTCCAAAACTCGTTTACCCAACGGTTATCGGTTCTGCGGCTGATGTGGCCAGCCCACCAACCCAAAGAAAGTCTTAGAAATTTGTGATAAGGAGACGTCTGCTACATTATGGAAATTTTGAACTTGATACATCTGTATCGTTAAAAAATCTAAATGAAATCTACCTCCTAATATCGCCTTCTGAAACCGATCAGAAATAAAGAAATATACATTTATCGTAACATATTGTATGTATTTTACATATAACTGTTTGTGTACCCGAGTTCATTAATAATTATATGAAGTATGTTGATCTATACTATAGTTATATAGCTTTGTCAGATGACAGTACCTCGCATATTTTGTAAAATGGATTGTACATTTGTCAAAGGTTTATGCGAATATGGAATTAAGGTCCAACCCACAGAGGAAATACAAAGAGATGTTGTACTAATATTTTTAATGAACAGATGGTGCATTGCTTATGAAATAATTGAAAACAAAAGCAGACTAATTAGGCCACGCCCACTAACGATGTTGAAGTGGTGACGTCATGACTTAGTCGGGAATAACAGTGCACAGTTGCTTAGGCCATCTCCTCTTTGTATTTGCTCCGTGAGTTGAACTTTCTAACTACTTAATGTAACTTTTAAATCATTCACGAGTCATGCACATTAATGAAAGCGAAATGTTCTACTTTTATTGTTTTCAATGGCTGTTAAAAGATTGACAGAACCAACTTCATAAGGTTTTGCCAAACTCAATTATCAAGTTTAATAATCTTTTTTGGGTTTGATATTATATAATACTTATTTACTTCATTTAAATTCTGCTTCTAGGATATGATTTTGAGATTCAGAGTCAAGACCATGTATTTATGTGTGTGGATCCAGTGTTACAAATATCTGTATAACTTGGTCACCCTGTCTCTGAATTTTCAAGGCCGTTTGAAAAGTGCAGTACTTGTTAAAGTATATTTATTTTGATACTTATTCATTAGAAATAGGGCCTACAAACTCTTCAATATTTCCAAAAGTTAAAGAAAGAACTCGCACGTCCACTCATCAAATTATCCTATTCTGTCAAAATGTGACGTTAACGAACCTATATTTTGACATATTTATTTGAAAATTGATTAAGAAATTTTGACAGAAAGGGGTAGTTTGATGAGTTTGTACAATAAACACATTCACTGCCATCGACACGCCTCGCGTGTTCAGGCTGATCTATATAACAACGCCATTAACACGCCAGGCGTGTTTTAAATATATTTAGTAATATTCCTCATACTAGGCCAGATTTGCTTCAAATTATTAGGTCATAATTTTTAAGGCGGACATTGTTAGGGCAGTATTAACTTGTAATCAATGGACACGCCTGGCGTGTTCACAGTTTTATACTGCGGCATCTTGATGAACTTGAAGATGATCGTGGCGGCAGAGAATGCCTTATTTTACTTAAAGAAAATCAGAGGTACTCGTGCATTTGATAGCATATTTTCTTCAAGCACTGTTTATAATATAAACGCTACTTTCTTTTCCACAATAGTGATGGATTTTTGTAACTTTCTTAATATTAGTAGCTATTGGGATGCACCGTGTTGCCTCGGTCTAGCGCTTAGGGTCTAACGGAACTAATTATGGCCGGAACACTGTATTGTTTCATAAGCTTCTTTTGTAAGTAGCTGATAATGTGTTTAATTTATGGAGCAGTCCAATAAATTATGTTAGATATATATTTGTGTTTTATTTTTCTTGATGACGGAGCGGGCTATAAGCGTACAAGAATATAAGAATGATGATTCTTATATTCTTGTACAAGCAATAAAGAATATAAAGTTGTTAAGTTTGCTTAAATAAACCTTTTTCTATTTCACATTATTTAAATTCGGTCGGTTTAGAACAGTCTGAATATACCCAAAACGCGGTATTGATAATAAATATTTATTAGTATTTATGTTTATTAATATATTATAAGAATATTTGTCATATTTTTTTACGATGTGCTGCTTATCACGCTGTGTACACATCAACGTGGATTTATGGCCTTCTTGTATGTTAGTGTTTGTTTAAGTTAGAAATGTATTACTGTAAATCTGTATTGTGTACCTAATAAATAAAATAAATAAAAAATAAAATACTTAAGTACCTAATCGTTTGCGTCCTATTATTAACTAAGATAGGTATTAAAAGTTATTAAACCTATATGTGTCATTATTATACAGACTGTTTTGGGAGACGGTTTAATTGTTATTATCGTTACCCCAATAGGTCACTTAGAGATATTATGAAACTTATTTGTAAATATAGTTTCAAAGAGAATAGTACCTTAATTATATTGGTAGCAAATAGGGGAAATGTAAATAAAGCTGAATTTAATAACTATTTTGAAAGTTTAAATTCTATATTAAACTTAAATAAAATTGTTTTGTTTACAGTTCCTTATAGTGACAGCTTGTCACATTTGGAAAACAATGCAAGGTACAAAATAAATTTGACAATGAGTACATTGACATATAATAATAATAAATTCCAATTAATTGACATCAATAATAATGTGACATATAATTTAACAAAACATTTATACTGGACCAAAGATAGATTCTATCTTTCGAATTATTTTAAAAAACAAATAGCGATTTCGCTAGCTTTTTATATTAAATACTCAGCCAAGAACTTGGCTACCCGACCTGCTTTTATTGAGCAGTCTATTGACATTACTGATAAATGCTTGGAGTCTATTCCATGCAATTTAAATTATACCATAGGACAATAGAGAATAACTCTAGCGAATTAAATGTAATGACAAAGGAAAAGTCTAATCAGTTAAACATTGTTCACCAAAATATACAGGGCTTTTCTGGCAAAGAACTTGAATTGGAATTATTTTTAAAGGACAAAAATATCCATGTATTGTGTCTAACCGAACATTGGTTACGTCAATCAGAATTGATAATTAGTATTGATAACTACATGGTCATTAGTTCGTTCACTAGGGAAAAAGCTATTAGAGGAGGGTCACTTATATTATTAGATCAAAATTTATTGAAATGCAAAGATCGTAAAGATATATCATCACACTCTATTGAGCGAACCATTGAAATATCATGTGCAGAGCTTGAGCGGTACATTATAGTCTGTGTATATAGACCTCCATCTGGAAATTACCAGTTATTTGAATCAACAATGGAAGATGTTCTAAAGAAAGTATGTAAATGTAACAAAAAAGTAGTAGTATGTGGTGATTTTAATATAAACATTTTAGATAATTGCCAAATCTCGGTCAGGTTCATAAATTTATTTACATCTTTTAATCTCAATCATCTATTTGCTGAACCGACGCGAGTGACTGCCACATCAGCTACTTGTTTAGACAATATTTTCTGTAATTGTGAAGTCATTACAAAAACTATAATAAATTTTATAAATTCTGACCATACTGGACAGATGGCAGTGTTTGAGCGCCAGAATGTTGGTACTAAATATAGTTATGTTTATAGACCTATAACTGCAAATCGAATAGAAAAATTTCAATCAAATATAAATCATAAGATTTCTATAATGCCTTTCAGAGACAGTCATATTGATAAATTATATGAAAAGTTATTTGTCACCATTAAAAAGGAATTTAATAGTGTGTTCACTAAGAAAGAAATTATTGTAGTCAATCCTAAAACAAAATTTAGTGATTGGGCTACCAAAGGTATTTATACAAGCAGAAGAAAGTTATTTGATCTATATGAATCCAAGGCTCATTCCAAGGATGACAGATTCATAGAATATGTTAGAAATTACTCAAAATTATTTAAAAAGGTTTGTGCTATAGCCAAAAGAAATTATTTGAAAGAAAAAATTCGAAATTCCAATAATAAAGTTAAAGCCACTTGGAAAATAATTAATAAAGAGACTTGTAAAACAAAATCACATAATAACAAGATCTCTCCTAAAGTAGGTAGTAATCACCTTAGAACTGATGCAGAAGTAGCAAATGAATTTGAAAACTACTTCTCTAATATACCTATATCAGTTACAAGTAAAGTAAAGTCATGTGTACATCTGGCTCAGTCTTTCCTTAAGGACAAAGTAAGTACATGCCAAATCTCATTTAAATTTTCTCATATAGATTTCATCACTATATTAGAGACCTTTAAAGAATTAAATTTAAAAAAGACTGAAGACTTATGGGGAATCTCAGTTGTGGTTTTAAAAACAATTATACCCACTATCGCCCCACATTTGGCTATAATATTTAACGAGTGCGTAAATTTAGGCCAGTTTCCAAATTTAATGAAGTGTAGCAAAATTGTTCCATTATTTAAATCGGGACAAAAAAGTGACCCTTCAAATTTTCGACCTATTTCTATATTGCCAGCACTTAGCAAAATCTTTGAGAAAATAATTTTTAACCAGCTTGTATCTCACTTTAAAGAAAATAAATTGTTGCATGAAAAACAATTTGGCTTCACTAGAGGTAAATCCACTACCGATGCAGGAGTGGCTCTCATGAAACATATCTTTGACGCATGGGAAAGAAAGCAGGATGCCATAGGTATTTTCTGCGATTTGTCAAAAGCATTCGATTGTGTTGAACATACTACTTTACTTATGAAATTACAGCATTATGGTGTCTCAGATGTTGCGCTAAATTTGTTACAGTCTTACCTTACAGACAGAATACAGAAGGTTGTAGTAAATGGAGTTGAGTCTCCAGGCGCCCTTCTACGTATGGGGGTGCCCCAAGGCTCAATATTAGGACCCTTACTTTTTTTAATATATATTAATGACCTTCCATATTTTGTTGAAGGTTTATGCGAAACAGTGCTGTTTGCTGACGATACTTCTTTGATTTTTAAAGTTGACAGACACAAGGAGGTTTCCGTCGAAGTGAATAGTGCTCTTTCCCAAGTTCTGCTTTGGTTTGATACGAATAATCTTTTGTTAAATTCTAATAAAACCAAATGCGTTAAATTCACAATGCCAAATGTGAGGCAAAGTAATACTAATATAGTTATAAATAATGAACAAATTGAATGTGTCAACTCGACCACTTTTCTGGGTGTAACGTTAGATTATAAATTACAGTGGGCTCCTCATATAACCGCCTTGGCTGGAAGACTCAGTTCGGCTGCATATGCTGTTAAAAAAATTAGGAACCTAACAGACATTGAAACAGCAAGACTTGTTTATTTTAGTTATTTCCATAGTATCATGGCGTATGGTCTGCTTCTGTGGGGATCAGCTGCTGATATCCAAACCATTTTTGTGTTGCAGAAGAGGGCCATTCGTTTCTTGTATGGACTTAACTCGCGTGCTTCACTTAGAGAATTATTTAAAGAAATTAATGTTTTGACTGTAGTATCACAATACATATTTGACTGTATTGTGCACGTACGAAAGAATATTCATCTTTACAAAAGAAATGCTGATTGCCATAAATTTAACACGAGAAACAAGAACAAACTTGCTGTTCCAAATCTCAGGCTGCATAAGACTGGCAATTCATTTGCTGGGCTAAGTGTAAAATTCTTTAACAAAGTACCACAGAATATTGTTGAATTACCAATACATAGGTTTAAGTCTCATATTAAGTCATGTCTTATGAAAAAAGGATATTATAAAATACAAGACTTCCTAGACGATAATATTACATGGACATAATGAGCTGCTCGCCTGCACTTAACAAATATTGTATTAATGTATGACATCAACAGTATGATGATTAAGTATGTATATTTTTGAAAAAAGCCAAAATTGATGAGTTTCTTGCGGCACTTCTTCTCATCAGGCCTCATCCTTATCACGTCGAAGTGCTAGTAGGGAAAAAAAAAAGTTTGACGTGCAAAAGAATTTACTTGTAAATCTACTTGCAGAAATAAATTATTTTATTTATTTTATTTTGTTGTTGTGTAAACAAATTAAGGATCGTTTCTTAATTCTTAGTCATAGCCTAATTTATACAAAGATTAATGGACGATAACATTGATCTTTCTAAACATTATGTTTTCTATCGTCTACTTAGTCCTATTTTAAGCTCTACTACAAATGGACCGACGTGTTTGAATTTTTAAAAACAACGCAAATAAGTCGTTGACCTTCACGTCGTCGTCCTGTTGATCACAAGAGGCCAAATTTTAAGCCACACAATTTTTAGACTTTTTGACCCACACCACAAAAGTTTCTAGCTAGGGACGTGTCACAGCTGCTGTGTCTTTCATCATTGTGTACTTCGTGAATAATATTTCCTTTGCTATTTATTTACCTATTTTTATATTAAAAATACCGTGTTTAAAAGTAAAGAAATGTTTTTTTTTTTACACTAAAGGACTATGGAGAAAAATAACATGTGAAGTGGAAGGTGGCAGTATGTAGTTACGTATTTTTTTTAAATCAAATATTGTATAGGTACTTAAAAGTAATTATTGAGCTGATAATGTACGCCAAAGAGTTGTTATCGTCAGTTCGCGACCTTACGCCGAGCTATCTGCATCTCAGTTATTCCTGAACCTTCGCCCGATATGCGGTTGTTGTGGTTTTGTTTGTTGTTGTACGCGGTGAGATAATATTTTATTATATTTTTCTTTTAATATGTGCAACGGCGCATTGGTTTTTATTATAATTTGTGTGTTTGAAAATTGAGTGAGAGCCCATTTTATAAGGAGATAGGTAGGTAGTATTTTTTGTATCATTATAAGTTTCTTTAATTTAATGAATATGTTACCTATTTTAAGTGTGCCTAATTATAGGCACAATTAAAATAGGTAACATATTATCACAATAGTGAATATCTTCTGT
Organism: Conogethes punctiferalis; assembly: GCA_031163375.1. Classification (NCBI taxonomy): domain Eukaryota; kingdom Metazoa; phylum Arthropoda; class Insecta; order Lepidoptera; family Crambidae; genus Conogethes; species Conogethes punctiferalis. The sequence goes on from CM062086.1 coordinate 703,278, forward strand.
TTATTTTTTCATTTATTTATGTACTTCAAGTTATGTTGTGATGTTCAAGAAAATTATATTTTCATAGGTAAATATTATAAAGTAGGTAAGTACCTACTTTTTCTTATATATAGGTATTCATTGGTTTGTATGTGGTATGAGTTAATAAAATTGGTATATAAATTTAATAATAGCTTATTATGTAATACATAATAACATTCGTATATTGAAATGAAATACCTAACTATTTGATTTTTTTAGTAGAGTCTCAAGAGATAATGTTTGCGTTTTTCTAAGGAATTTAACTTAATTAATATAAATCTAGGCGTTAAGTTAATGATATAAATAACATGTTTGCTTAAATTGGGGCGATAAAGTGTCTAAACGAATTAGTGAATAATTGACAGTGTTTCCCAAACTTTTGTAGAGATAGATAAGAAGTGGGTATTAATTTATTGCCTTAATTTACGTAAGATGTGTCACTGTAAGAAGAAGTAGGTACAACAAGTAAATATATTGAAATCAGCCTAATCGGGGAACAAGATAGCGACCTATAACACAACAAACTATTTCGGCCCATCAATTCTTAAATTCATAGATTAAAACTGAAAAGGTTTTAGTAGATAGATACTTTGGTTGACCATCAGTAGGATAGTTACTCTGAGCTAAAATGTAAGTAGGTAGGTAATAGTGCGACGTTTACGGAAGAGATTGTCATACTTTGGTAATACAAGAAACGATATAGGTGAAACAAGAAACGGTAGGTATACCTACCTACTTTACGTTTTTTAATTTTTTTTTTTAACTGTATTTTAATTACGTAATAATAGTTATTTTAGGTACAATATGTCGTGCAATATTGTCTACCACCTAACTACTTAGGTATTTATTAGCAATAAAACTTTTGAAACCAGTTGTAATTATGTTATTAATCGTCTGCTCTTAAAAATATTGGGGTCATTATCATTATATATTTGTGTCTATTCACGCTGATAAGAAACCTAACTGTTTTTAATGATTTTTTCCACAGGCGCATTACACCGAAGCCAAATTTGGAACGCCATATTTGCATAGTTCGCGAATAGTGAGTATTTTTAATAATAACTAGCTGTGCCAGCGGCGTCGCACTCGTGGATATCGGGTTTCAAAAATAACGGACTTCCATAAAATGATGCATTAATTTTAAGTTAGACCTCTACCAATACATTAGTGACAACCGCATTCAATCCCATGCTGTAGTTTTCGCGTGCTTCGCGTTCAAACATACAGATAAAAATTTCTCCCGTTTTCCCAACTCTTCCTTTAACTGCTCTGCACCTTTTGATTGTAGCGTGATGAAAAATACACTATGCACAACCTGCCCAGGAGACTGAAGAACAATTGTATCAAGTTTCGTTAAAATCCGTCGAGTAGTTTTAATTAGGTAATAATTAGTTAGGTAGGTACTTAGTTTCGCAGCATTTCTCTTTGGTTGCTTATTTCATTTGTATGATGTGTTTGTTATACAAATACAAAATTCTTTATTTACACATAAATAGGGTGGTTACATATACAATGTAGGTCTTACAGAAAGTGAGCATCTTATTCCTATTTAGCTACTATTGAAAGAGCATGTAAATATCAGTAGTTATAATACTGAGGTAACACTACGCTAAATTTATAAACTAATGTCATGTAAATTAAAATTAATTTACTCATCGTTTTGCTTCCAGAAACTCCTTTACGGAATAGAACGTTTTTTCTAAAAGCCATTTTCTTAACGCAATTTTAAATTTATGTGTGGGAAGAGTTTTGATATCATTTGGTATTTTGTTAAATATCTTAATGCACATTATGTAGCAATTTTTTAAAAAGCGAGTAGTGTTCGGTGCAACATTTAATATTAAATTATGTGTATTTCTGGTGTGCCTATTTGTATGATTATTTGCTGCTAAGAATAAATGTTTATTTTTTATTACGAATGTAGCTATCTCGAGAATGTAGATGCAGGGAAGTGGAAGTATTTTCAAAGATTTAAAATATGGTCTACAGGAAACGTCTGGTCTAATATTACATATTGCGCGGATGCATCTCTTCTGGGCTATAAAAACTGAATTAATGTCGGTACCGTTGCCCCAAATTACCAAACCGTACCTAATAATGCTTTCTACATATGCATAATAAGCTATAAGAGCTGTTGGTTTATTTGTTACTTTAGTTAGTTTGTAAAGTGCGAAGGAAAATCTATTAATTTTTGTAGAGACTTTTCTTATGTGTTCTTGCCACGTTAATTTTGGATTTATGATTAGACCAAGGAATGTTGCTTCTGAGGTGTGGTTAAGGAGATTACTGTTTGATTGTATAGATATCAATTGGTTCTGAAGGTTGTTGAAATTCATTATTTTGGTTTTGTTGAAATTAACCTGGAGATTGTTAATGTTTAGCCATTCTATGACGGAGTTAAGGGTGTCTGAAATGTCGGTTTTATGTTGTTCAATTGTCAATGCTTTGTTAGTAGTAATGATGACGGAGATATCATCTGCAAATAGAATGGTTTTGTGGTGTGTAGAGTCAGGTAAGTCGTTAATGTACATTAAAAATAAAAGAGGACCAAGGATACTCCCTTGAGGAACCCCGTAATTATTCCGTATAAGTTCAGACCTGTATGTCTGAACAATATTTTTTTTACCAGCTCTACCTATTTGATTGATTTCAACACATTGGTATCTATTTTTCAGATAAGCTTCAATCCATTTTTGTGCGTTACCCCTAATTCCATAATTGTGTAGTTTTTGTAATAGTAGGTCGTGTGATACGAGATCAAACGCCTTAGACATGTCTAGGAATAAAACAGTTGTAAATTTTTTATCATTATGGTTTTTGAGAACATTTTGTACTAGATCGAATGCCGCATGCGTAGTAGACCTGTTCCTTTGAAAGGCATATTGGTTAGTCTTTATGGTTTCATATCGTTTGAAAAAGGAAGTGAGCTGATCATGCATAGTCTTCTCAAATATTTTAGAAAATACTGATATCAAGGTAACAGGCCTATAGTTTCCTATATCAGTGCTATCGCCTTTTTTATGTAGGGGTTTCACAATTGAATGTTTTAGTTTTTCAGGGAAACATCCAGATTCTAATGAAAAATTTACTAGATAGGTAAGAATGGGGCTTAATTCATCTTTACAAGATTTTAATACTTTAGTCGATATAGAGTCAAATCCTTCTGATAGTGTATTGTTAATATTCATTATAATTTTTGATATGTAGGTTTCATTTACTGGATTTAAGAAAATTGTATTAGAAAGTGTTTTATATAATCCAACTTTTCTCTGCTTTCTATCGACTTGGTTTGTTATATTGATGAAATAGTTGTTGAAAGCTGTGGCCATATCAGAGGGTTTTGTAATTTTTTCACCTTTGTGGACTATTTCAGTAATGTATTTTCGGTTTTTTGTGTAGTTTGTTTCATTTTTAATTACAGTCCACGTTGCTCGTGCTATGTTTTTGCTGTTAGTTACGAATTTCCTATTTGTTATCTTCTTAGAAGAAATAGTACATCTTTTAAGAATCTTGTTGTATTTTTGGTATCGTTCGTAGTCAGTTTTATTTTTACTGTAGTAGTACTTATAACGGAGTACTCTTTTTGTTATACAACTTTTCTTTAGTCCCGTGGATATCCACGAAGGTTTAAGTGTCGTTTTGCTCTTAATTCTTGTAATTGGAAAACAAAGGTTATACAGAAGACAAAAGAAATCATGAAACTCATTAAACGCTGTGTTAAAATCGGAATGTTCATACACGTTTGAGAACGATATGGATTGTAAATGCTTTCTAAATGTTTCTATATTTTCATCTGAATAGATCCTTTTGAATATAAATATTTGTTCGGGTAGTTTTTTAATATCGATTTCAAACTTTAGTATTTGTGCAGTATCGTGGTCAGATAGACAAAGGGGAAGGACTAGCCCTTTTGCGTAATTCATGCTACTAATTATTTGGTCTATACATGAGAGTTGTCTGGTCGGTTGGGTTATATGTAGGTACATATTGTATTTATTTATGGTATCTTTTAAAAGTAGGGTATTTTTGTTATTTTTTTCTAGAATATTTATATTGAAGTCCCCAGCAATAATTGTTTTATGTTTTGGATACTTTAGTAGACATTTTTGTAAGAGAATGTCTAGTTGTGTAAAAAATACATCGATATCTTTTTGCGACTTAGATGGAATACGATATATGCAAATAATTAATATGTTATTTGAAGCTAAGTTGATAGCACAGCATTCAAAGTGATATAACGAAGTAATTGAATCCACGCACTTTACTTTTTTAAATTCAATACCTTTTTTAACGAAGATACACGACCCACCCCTTTTATTTGGTCTTGAAAAACTAGTCGCAAGTTCATAGTTATTGATACTGATGTTACTTTCTTCGCCATTTTTAATAAATGTTTCTGTAAAACAAAGAGCGTCTGGTTTTAATTCCTTATCAATATCCGTTAGGCTTATTTCTATAAGTTCTTTTTTGCTTCGTAAACCCTGTATATTCTGATGTAGTAGAGTAAAAGAGTTATTCACGTTGTGGTCGAAAAAATGTTTTGTTGCTGGTGTTATCTGCAACTTGAGAAGTTGAAATGGAATCATTATTAGATTGTGTAGTAAACTGCAGAGTAGACTGTGAAATGGGATGCAGAGTAGTGTCCGTGATAGACTGTAAATCAGGGTGAGGGAAGTTTGTTCCCGGGGGTGACTTGAGGTAGCTGTTCCTAAAATAGTACGGGATAGTTCCCTTTTTAGGAAGAGGTAGTGGTTGGTCATGATGTTGCTTATCAACAGAGTTTTTTATGTTACGAGAATTATGTTGTCTTATGTAGTCAAAGCATAGAATACTGTTGTCATATGTGGCACTATCGATGAATAAATTAATTTTTTTACAGACATAGTTAGTATATGCAGAATTGTTTCTTGTGAATGAGGTTAATGTAATATTAATACAATTCTCAAAATGTTTTGTCCATTGTTTCAAGTTGTAATTTATTTTTTTGATGTTAAAGTATGAGCTTGTAATGATCGGTGCAATATAAATAGTTGCTTTATTTAGTTTGCTTAAAGCTATACAAATGTTCGAATGTAACTTATGAATGTCGTTGTCATTACTACCTATACCTAAGATAACAACATCGTCATTTGAAATATACTTCGATAAATAATCACATCTATTTAGGAGTTCAGTACTGGTAGCATTGGGTAAAATAATTGCATTGGGTTGATAGTTGTCATTCCATTTTCCATGTCTTGTCCTTAGAATAGCAGACGCAAGTCCTTTTAGGTGTTCATCGCCAATAATGTAGATGTTTTTGTTCTTTTGTACCCTACCGCCCTCTATAGGTGACGTTGAGTCATGTAGAGGGATATTCTTCTCTTTGACCGAGGGCGACATCTGGTGAGTATTAGTGTGAATTATCTGGGCATCTGATAACTTATCTTCATCCTGAATCTGTGCAATCATAGGGTGGCTACAACTACTTTGACTTAACTTATTGATGTTTTGTTTGGTAGTGATTTGCCTGTTCAGGCATTCATTTTGCGATGTAAGCTTTTTTATTTCATTCTCAGCTGTTTCCAATCTCTTCTCTAAGAATTCTACCTTTTCTTGTAATTTTTTTAGGTATAATAAATTTGGCCGCTGTTTTGGGCTCTTCATTATTGTGTCCCCAGCTGGAGTCGACGATGTTGACATATAATCATCATTTTCGGTGTCTAATTCTTCAAAGGAGTTTTCGATAGGAATATTTATCCTGCATTTGTCCCGATAGGTTATATTGTTTGCCTCCTGTAAGTCGCTGTTTCTCGTAGCCAAGCGCATATTTATTCTCGGTGTCTTAGGTGAGATACTGTGTGGCGCGTTGTTATACATGGATGGAGTTGATGTATTTGCGATATTATCATGCAGTTTGGACAAGCAATCGTGACATCTATAAGCCTTTTTATTATCCGCTGTCATATTGCGAAAACGTTGGAAAGAGACACTGGTACAGTCTAAGTGGAAATGCTTTCCACAGACGCGGCATGATAAAAATTGTTTATTTATGATAAGCTTTTTGCATTTTTTACAATTGAGTGACATCTTGCGGTTTTGGTTAGGAAACTGAACCTACCGATTAGCAAGACACATGCAATGTCACTTCTTTGTAATAGTCGTCGATAGATGGCGTTAGTAGTTTCAAAGTTCAGCTGCTTATAACAACTTCAATGAAAAATTTGAATAAAAAACGGTTGTTTGATAGATGCATCTCTTAAAATTATGGCAAAAATGTATAGTTCTTTAGTTTATAAGAATAAACATGCAATTTAGTCCACCACCACAAAATTTGTTCACAAGACGAAGCGATTTCATTGAATAATTAAGCGAAAGTTTATAGGTTTTATACGTCACTCGTATTTAGCTGTCCAAGTTGGATTTACTTCACTTTAAAGTCTACTAACATTTACACTTATTCATTGCACTTAGACACAACTGGTTTATCTATATTTTCCACATAATTTACACTTCAGACATTTAAAACAAAAATAATTTATAGGAGCTCAATGTACACAGCGCGACGGTAGCGCCCTCAAACACCACTCAACTCAAACACTCACTGTTCAAAGACAAATAGATGTGCAACCATTGTTGGCTTTAATACCACAGGCCAATGAGCCGATGACGGACAGCAGCATCACCGGAGCGAGGAGCTACGCCCTGCGATCGCTAACCCGCCTGCCCAGCGTGGTAAAGCCACGAAAGCCTTCAGGCGTTTGCCCAAAGGCCTATGTCCAGCAGGGGATTGCGATAGGCTGATGATGATAATGGCTATGTTATTATGTGTGTTAGGAAGGATTGAATATGTTAATGTGCAACTTGTAAATAAACATTTTTTCAGTGCAAACCCTGGAACTGTGTCAGTGCTAAGCTAGGCCTGTCAAATGTCCTGCCTCCCCAGGACGAATACAGGGCCACTCTCAAGTCCCTGCTCCCCCCTGGGCCCTGGCAGGACGTTGTGGATACTGTCCTGTACACCTGTTACAATGACAGACCGCGGAACTACGTGAGCACATGCCCTGGGCAGGCTTTACTGCACTGTACTATTGATAACTTGGTCAGGGTAAGGATCTACTTTATATTTTATGTATATTTTAAGAGAGGTAGGGCATAGCGAATCTTCGCTCCAATTGAGTTGCCCGTCCGGGGAAGGACCTCCACCCTATAGAATACCGCAGCCAAATGACCTCCGGGTCGTGTTTCTGCTGGTGAGTAGGGTCTCCGGAGCTCGTGGGGGGTTAAGGTTGGTGCGGCATGGCAGTGGCAACTGACAGGTACCAGTTGTCACAGCGACTTGGGCTTCTCTTTCGCTTTCCATCAGGAGTAGGGACTAGCCATTATGCTACTAAGTACATATAAAAAAAACACTCTCTTTTCGACTGATTTTTTTTTTGTTGTTGTAACATACAATTGTAGCCACAATCTTTGAGAATAGTTAACCTATTTGGAAAATTCTTATTTTGTTTGAAAGTGTGTACGTCCTAGTTAGTTCCATTATCAATGTGTCTCTGTAGTTATGAAATAAACTAAGAAAAACAAATGTTTTGCCATACCCTAACAGGGTCTATATTCTATACTAGTTATAAGTTGTTTAATTATGTATGAATATGGTTGCAAATAAATGAATATGAATAAGAAAGACATTGCTTTTCAGAATTGCCCTGACGAAAATTTGAGGAAAGATGACGGTTGCTATTGGGTGTCTTCCCTTGCAGGAACGACTCATATGTTCACACAAAGGTAATGATCATACAATGTCTTAATATAATGGACATCTATTGAAAGTAATGTTTAATTATGTAATTATACCGACGTAGGTAGATCCTAGGTCTATACGACCCGCAGCGTCACCGAAACGACAAGCTACGCCCTGTGATCGCCGAATGAGTGGCGATAGACCTGTTGCCGAAAAAAGTAATTAGTCCGTCTTTTAGATTGTTAAAAAATAAAAGACACGTATATTTTCATTTGTAAATTAGACCAAAAATGACATAGATATAGCCCATTAAAATTACGCGTGACGTCAGATTTTGGGAGTTCTTTCGCAAATGAGTGACATCAAAGACCCCCACTCCTACATTTTGAATGATGCCTTGTATCTTTGTTATTTTTTGTTTAATTAATGAAAAGAGCAGTGTTGGGAAAACGGAAGAAATTTTTATCTGTATGTTTGATCGCGCATCACGCGATAACTACTGCATGGAATTAAATGCGGTTTTCACCAATGTATTGCTAGAGGTCTAACTTAAAAGGTACCATTTTATGGAAGTCCGTTATTTTTGAAACCCGATATCCACGCGTGCGACGCCGCCGGCACAGCTAGTAGATACTAAGTAAAACAACATGTGAGACCCTGCACATAAAATAAATTTATTTTAAACTTCGGCGTATGTTTTTGTTTACGATCGCCGCCTAGCTAACCGCCGCGCTTGATATGAAACAGACACGTTTTTGCGTACATTCTTGCACATTTTATTTATTACTAGCTGGCCCGGCAGACTTCGTACCACCCATTATTTACCTTTTGAACCTTCCCTGGACTTTCACAAATAATTTAAGATCAATATTAGCCAAATCGGTCCAGCCGAAACGAACAGGAATTCATTTTTATATATAAGATAGGTATACCTACGTACTTATAACTTTAATTTGAGATTGGTCTCGGTTTTTTCTAATATTAGATTACGTATGTTATGTTTTCAGCCGGTATGCGGATCTTGAGAAGAATTTACCGAAGGAAAAACGACCTGCCTGGTTCATGCGAGATGTAAGTCTTTATAAATAAAATAAAATAATTTATTTCTGCAAATAGATTTACAAGTAAATTCTTTTGCACGTCAAATTTATTTATTTCGGCTTACGCAATTTTACTATACTGTAGCAAAAGTAAAACTATAACTGTCCCTTTCACATTTATAAGCTAGAATGCGCACGAAAGAGACAGGCAGACTTTTCATGATGCGCATGCAGTTATGATAATGTGTTGAATGTGCCATCTTTAGTTAGCTCACTTGTAGTCTAAGTTGTAAAGGGGATGTAAGGTAGCGGCGTTCGGCTTGGAGCGAAATGATGCTCATTTCGCTCCAAGCCAACCTCACCTGCCCGTAGTGCATCCTGCCGAATAACAAACGAGGCGCTGGAAATCGACTGGTGGCGGTATACCTAACCATCACAATTGAAGGTGTGGCTAAATACCACAGGCCGATGACGGGCAGCAGCGTCACCGGAGCGAGAAGCTATACCCTGCGATCGCCAACCCGCCTGCCCAGCGTAGCTGAGTGGCGAACAACTGGAGAGGCCTATGTCCAGCAGTGGATTGCAATAGACTGATGATGACGATGAAGTCCAAGTTGCAGATAAACTTTCTGGCAGTAAAATATTCTATGCAAAAGTAGAGTCTACAATTGAAAGATATATTACATAACGTTTTTATTTGTAGGTACGAGTATATTCACCTATAACCCGTTTCTTTTTCAATACTTCAACTCAAAATGCTGTAATTTGCCAGATATAGTCAACTCCACTGTAGTTAAAGAGTGTGGTTTCTCAAATCTCATTCATTACTATGATCATACGCCGACTGTACATGCCTATGGTACTACGGAGAACGTTAATTTCATGGTTAGTAAAACAATTTTTCTTAATTTTCACGAGCCTGCCTAGTTGGTATCTTGCTTGTAGATATGTCGCAGTCGTCTGGTTGAATCTCCTTTTCAATTAAATGTCTAGCGCGTTTATAGAATGACGACATTTCTTTGAATGACTAGACCGAACTTGGCTAAACACGCGTCATTTAACATCCAACTAGGTAGCGGATTGAAACATAGCCCTTTGAACAGAGCGGACGTAAAAGCAGTCAGGTGCTTGTAATTTAGTTCATTTTTCCCACGCGGCGTTAGTAGTCACCAAAACAAATATGGCGTCAAAAATGATCAAAAAGATGTTTTTTGGTTAGATTTTCTTTAAACTGACTTATTCGTAATAAAATAATGTGTCAGTATGGATTTACCTATTAATAAGCCGCCGCCAGACACTTTTAAAGAAAAATTTAAAACTAAACATTAAACAGTCGGCTTTTACCCATTCAACGACTATGCTAAACTGACGTTCAGTCAAGACGTCAAACGTTACATTAAGCGAGTGACGAGTAGTCCTTTATGCATTCAATACAATATCGTCATTCAATGAACGCGCTAGCCATTAAATTGAATAGGAGATTCAACCAGATGACTGCGACACATATATTACGTGACCGCAAAATTATAAATACCGTTAGATTATAATCCATCTTGCGAGATTGTGAACTGTCGAAAGATTGTGAACCGTAACAACTGCTTACTGCTACATAATTTAACGTATTATTTTTCGGTAGATTGTCAGATCTCGCGAGATAGATTAAAGTCTAACTGTATTTACAATTTTACGGTGACATATTATAATGATTTAATATAACGATGATCCTTAACGCGCGTTTTAATTTAATACGTATCTATCGTATTCTAGAAACAAGTAAAGCATAATTCGAACTCAAGAAGATACGATTCGAGTATTTATAAAATTGTAAGTACCTATGGTAATCTACTGTGGTACCTGTTAAGATTAACTATAAATACCTACTAATATGGAATCTATTATGTATGTAGGTGCAACTGAATTTAACATTTTATTATAGACTGAGTCAGGAAAGCCTATAGTTTTATATCTACTTTTTGCATATGAACTTTAATAGATTAAAAAGTGTAAAATTTATGACTTTATACAACCACACACATATTATACTAATAATTATACTTAAATTGTACGTATGTTTTAGGTACACAACACAGATAGGTACAATACAGAGACATATGACACAGAGAAGTACAATACCGAAAAGTACAACACACCGAAGTACAATACCGAAAAGTACAACACACCGAAGTACAATACCGAAAAGTACAACACACCGAAGTACAATACCGAAAAGTACAACACACCGAAGTACAATACAGAGAAATACAACACGGAGAGGTACAATACAGAGACGTACAATACAGAGACGTCCAATACAGAGACATCCAATACAGAGACGTCCAATACAGAGACGTCCAATACAGAGACGTACAATACAGAGAGGTATACCTCTGCGAAGTACAACACAGAGAGGTCTACCTCTGCGAAGTACAACACAGAGAGGTCTACCACTGCTAAGTACCACACGGAGAGGTACGAAGATACAGAGAGATACAACACAGAGAGTTATAATACGGAGAACAATGCAGAGATTTCCACAACAGAGAGCGGGAATGTTGACCCTGTGCTGGTGAGTGATATAAACGTCTTTATTCATACAGAACTCACAAGACAAATTAGAACTATTACTAAGTAAAAATACTTACATACAAAATTAACAGTTTTAATCTGGCTGGCAATTTAGAGTACCTATGTGTAATTATAGAAAAGTACGCATTCTTACAAAACAATTATATAAGATTACTCGTATGATAGTCAGAAGTCTGTCGGTTTCATACATTTAGTATAGCTAGAAACACACTGTAATGTTGTGCACCCCCGTAACAGCCGTATTCACAAACGTTACTATGCGCAGCGGGGACGCAAAGTACCCAAAAACCTATTCATAGACAACACTTGAGTGTCGGTCGCCATTGTTATAAATGCTTTACTTCGCATAGTGCATATAGTTTTCATAGATAATTATTGTTTGTGAACGGGTGTTGATGTATTAAACCGAACTTTGACGCGTCACAATACATAGTCTGACGCGTCACAATACATAGTCTGGCGCGTCACAATACATAGTCTGACGCGTCACAATACATAGTCTGACGCGTCACAATACATAGTCTGACGCGTCACAATACATAGTCTGACGCATTTATACAGCTCCCCGAGGACCCGTTGCACTGCTGCGACATGTCAGACTTCGTGACGGACAGGACGCGTGAGGAGTGCGCCTTCCGACCCTACTGGGACGACGAGAAGAGGCTCGTGGTAGACCCGGAGGCGGCTACATCCACGACCACTAAACGGCCGTCCATCGTGTATGGGCCTAGAGACTTTAAGCTTGTACCCTTGTCAGTGAGTATCGTAGCTTTATGTATGTTTCTTTGACACTTAGGCTAGGCGCGCACTGGTGACTTTTTGTCACCGTGATGATGTCAGATGTCTCTTCTTCTCATTTTAAAACTCGTGGGGGGTTGGGGTTGGGTCGGCATGGCGGTGGCAACTGACAGGTGACTGACCAGTTACTTGCCCGTTGTCACCGCGACTTGGGCTTCTCTTTCGCTTCCCATCAGGCGAAGGGAAGCCATTATGCCGACAGCCGAGCTAGGTACTATAAAAAAAAAGTTTCTTAAGAACATAGTGTTTTTTCCGAAATTGGAATACTAAATAATAGTCTACCTTTTTTTTCAGTGCGAGAAAGAGCAATGCTTATTCCAACAACTGAACATCGTATCCGAGACGGGTTCCGTGGACACCGAAGCGTTCTCCAAGCTACTAGACAATTTCACGTCAGCACATCCTCTCTGGAACAAAGCCAAGGCGAGAGTGATCACGCAGTGTCTCTCGCGAGGCGACCACGGGTATGAGGCTAGCTGCGAGATAAATAAGCTGCTGGCTTGCACTCTGGATGTCTTGACTGAGGTAAGTATAACATCAGTGGAAATAATTCTTTTATCGTAAATTCGACTAAACTATTTTCACCACGCGGGTGCTAGATCTGACAAATCTTACACCTTCACAATTTCGGCGGAAAAGCGGATGAAGATTAACAAAGTGGGGACAGATGGAGGAACAGTTTAATTTAGTGCAAATTGGCGTGAATATCAAGATGGCGGACCACGCCAGATTTTTCGAATATGTTGAATATATGAACGCGCCCATAAAATGACAGATGTCACTGTATCGGTTTTCCGTTTTTACTATTTGAATATACGCGCTGTCATCGTACATCTTGTGTGTTCTCATTTTCTGTTCTAACAACTAATTAGTCTGGCACTAGTTTTCATTAGAATATAATATTGAAAAGATATAGGTAATACAGAATTTCTACTAATTTTTACTTTCAGGCTGTCCGGAAGAGATTTCTCATGCGATAAGATCGCCTAAATTATACATCTCTACGTTGTGGTGTACCTACTACTATATACTTTGTTGTAATGTCTATCTAACCTTTTTTATTTTCAGAACTGTCCGTATGCACCCAAAAATGATGCATGCAGGTAATAAAAATACTTTAAAATTAATTCAAATGGGAATAATTTTTAGTGTTTTAATTGACTTTCTTCTTAATTGCAGGCATGCGAGGAAAAACTTTATCTGTCAGATTAGTTCTTCAAGGTACAGGCCGGTGAGTAATATTAAGTCATAATTATACCTATCGTCATTGTAAGGGAGCGGCCTGTCATCTTTTCGCTCCAAGCCAATCTCACCGGCAGGACCGGTGGACCGGACCTGTACGGAGTCGCATTTTTCGAATCTTCAACAGGTGTAATAAAACTTAATCTTTTTAAATGAAATTTAAGAGTAGACTTTCGTCAATTTTCACCAAAATTAGATTTAGTTCAGAAAAATAGAAAAATTGGTTGGGCCAAGACTTCTTAAGGGGTGTGAGGATGTAGCCAACGACCCCCCCCAATCATTGATTTCAATTTGGCACACGATGTACCAAACACCCTGTATTTTATTTACCTAAATTATACCTGCTAATATTTTTTTCAGAAAAATCGCCGCTCCTCCTGTGGTCTCCCGAACCTCGTAAACAATTCAGTGCTGACATCTTGCGGGGTGACCTCAGTCAGTAAAATAGAATACCTCCCCGAACCTCCGCAAGTCTCGAAAGCTGATAACTGGAGAAATTCTATCTATGCGGTAAGTAATGTGGCACTAGACTCTTCTTTTCTCATAGAGCTTGCATGAAGCACAAGTCCCCATGTGTACCTAGTTTTTACTTGATGTAGCAGCTTCAACGCCATCTGTTTTTGATCGGCGGAACTTTATTTATTTTTGGGACTACCAACATAATACGGTACAGTACGTAATAATAAGGTACTAAGTAATAAATGAAATTATGATATAGTATTAGGTCTATGAAGCTAACTGTCCTTACAATTATAGGCAATCACAGTATGTAATGCAGACTGAAAATTTATTAAAATACAAAGTTTCAAAAAAAAAAATTTTTACATTAAACTGTTCAATAAACAACGTTTTAAATCATATGGCGCCCTATTTTAATAAAATGGTATCTTTTTTAATCAAACGGCGTCTTTTGTTGAATCAAATGGTGCGCTTCATTAAATCAAGCGCGCCCTTTTTAACCGACTACGAAAAGGAGGAGGTTCTCAATTCGACTGTACGTATATTTCTTTTATCTATGTATGTTCACCGATATTTCCGTCAATTATAAATCATCATCATCCTAGCCTTTTTCCCGATTGTCTCAGGGTCGGCTTCCCAAACTGAGAGATTTGGCGAGGGCTAAGCTTTTTACACAGAGCGACTGCCATCAGACCTCCGCAACACTTAGTAAGCTATACCCATTCCCAGTTAGGAGTTATCATTATCTCTGATATGATGTAACGACTGCTATCTGAGTTGGTAAAGATAGCACCCGGGACCAACAGCTGAACGTGCCTTTCGAAGCACGGAGGAAATCGGTGTCAACTTTTGGTCACCCATCATCGGATTGGCCGCGCCAATGGTTGCACAACGTTGCGATCATTGTTAAGCGAACAAGACCGCGGCGCCACCGAGCTCCTCCGTCAATTATAAATGGATTTCAAAAAAAATTAAATTAAAAGATGTCCTTTTTTAAGTGCAAAGACAACGAGCCCGTCACAACCTGCGTCATGGAGAGGATGGGTGTCCTCAACAAGTACAGGTTCATGGACTACTTCAGGATGAAGGACAAGATCCGCAGCTTCACCAGACGGCACCAGGAGTGGTCACCCTTCACCGACACCTACTTCAACGCTGTCCTAGAGACGCCAGCGTACACGGAGTACTGTACTTCTACAAGGAAGTTGTTGAATGTATTGGATGTTATGATGCGGGTCAGTTTTCTTAAGAAGTGTTGTAACACGTTGAGAGCCGTGCGGTATCTTTTTCACACGAATTGATTTTCTTTTGCGTTTAGAATTCCGGCAGTTAAACGGTTAAATTCTAAGGTGGGGGCCGCACACATTTAGGATTCCGAATTCATATTCAGATTTGTAAAAATAATGCTCTACTTACATATAAAATGCGGGAGCCAAGTCTCTACTTGCATACAAAGCGAAAGAAATAATGCTCTCATTATTTCTGAAAATCTGAATTTTCATTAGATTCCGGATCGGAATTCCGAATTGAAATTCACGTTCGCAAGAAAATGCTCTATGTATTTGCATACAAAGCGCTAACCAGCATTAATAAATACATATTATACATAGAAAACACCCAGACCAATACAAACAGCCATGTTCATGAACACAAATGTTTGCACTGTGCGGGAATCGAACCCACGACCCTTGTCTCAATAGGCAGAGGTCACTACCAAATGAGCCATCGAGCGAGCTATTTTTTCGGTAGATTGTAATCGATACCTAGCACTTTAATTATTTAGGCTTCTCTCTTCTGCTGTCCATAAGACGTTAATCATTGTTGTACAAAAAAACTGTAAAACTTGGTATTGTGTCTATGGGCTGAAGTGATTACAAACATAACCTCTTTCTTTTTCAGACATGTCCACTTTCCAAACGGAAAACCACCGCAGAATGCACAGCCTTCTTCAAAACTATAAACGCGGTCACCCACCAGAACGCGACCAAAACCAAGATAGAACAGAGCCGCCGCCATTACGTCCACATGTTCTATCCGCATACAACACCCGTACCCCACACCACACCGTCCCGAAGAATCATTCATACATCAAGAAAAACTAACCATCTCTTCGATTTTGGTATACTAGACTCTAAGAATGCTCCTCCAGTAGAGACCCTTGACTTAGAAAAGTCTAAACCGATACAAGTAATACTCCCAGTTTATATGCGCTTGCGCACGAACCCTTTAAGATTTGACACTTCGACATTAGCGAAGAATTCGGATGGCGTTTTCCGCACCACACCTTACTTGTTGCATGGGAAAATACCGACCACAAACCATGAAGCCCCTTTGATACCTCCAGGCTTGCCATAAACTTTTTAAAAGTTCATTGAATAAGAAGAATACGCCTGTTGCCATGGAATAAACTAAGAATTAAATAACAGCTTTTTTTAACAAAACAAAATCGACTTCAATATGCTGACAATGGGACTTCTTTCTTTCTTTCTTTCAACTAGGAAGTACACCATATCAAACAAAAAAGAATTATACAAATTGGATTCTCGGAGAGATCTCTGAGAGAACCACATATCTATGTGGTGTATAATTTACATACAAAAAATACCTCCTTTTTGAAGTCGGTTGAAAAGTCCGAAAACACTTCAGTAACTAAGATTTATTTTACCTATATTGTGCATTTATATTAATAGAACATTAAATTAAAAAATAAACACCTTGAAGCAATATGAAAATTTTATTTAGATAATAATTATGATAATTATGTACTGTCACAGTAATTATTGTACTTAAAATACATCTTATTTGTCTATAGTATAAACTTAGGTGATTTTAGCATTTTCAATGTCACCAATTTTTAAATGTCAGTCTTTAAATATATCCGAAAATTTCAAACACCTCTTGTAATATAAAACCGCTATACCACTGGTAAATATAATATATTAATTATGTAGATGGTAAATGACTATTGTTTAGAACAGAGAACAAAGTCCCGGTACAGTAGAACAATTTTCAAAAAGGAGCATCTGTAAATTTCGTCTGCGCAGAAGAAAGAAGGCGTTTAAATATGGTACTGTATGCCTAAAACAAGTTCTTTTTCTATTTAATTTAAGTATAAAAATTATTATCATCAGTGGTATCAACTGTTGTAATTTTTTCGTTTTTATATATTTTTTTTCACCAAACATTAAATAAATAGAATAACTATATTTATCTATACATCACTCTGTATACCAAGACACTTGACACATCCAAACAAAACCCACTAAAATCATGCCTACACAAATCAATCACGTTTTGCTAAATATAGAGCGAAAGCTAAGGCGACGACCAACCGGGGCGTAACGCAACTGGTACGTGACGTAACGTAACAATAGCAAATTCGTAACGTATTTAATTACAGCTATGACTGACAAGGGCAATCATAAGGCATTTTGACGTTAAAATAAGCAACATGGCGTCAAAATGCTCTCTATGCGTCAAAATGTCATTCTAATCAAATTTTTTTATCGGCTTAAAGGACATTTCCAAAGCTACGCTCTTATTTTGTCGCCAACGTTATACATAATTTTAAAACTTCTCGAGTAACCTGATGTCTTCAATAAATTAAAATAAAGCAAGGACACGGGCATATGAGTTTAACTCAAACATCTTACTTGTACAAAAAAAGTAATAACAACAAAATTAATTAAATATACATTGCATTGTTTTAATTTAAACTTGAATTTCATCAAGGCACCAATTTAAAGTAATTTTCAATTGATTTAAATCAAATCAAATAAAATAATTTTTTTGTTAAAATGTTTAAAATAAAGAAATTGATGAAAAAAATTTAAAGCATTTCCAAAGTTATAAAATGGCAAGCAATCAAATGAGAAATATATTCGAGGCTTAACTAAAACGCAGTTAATCACTGTACACTGTCAAAATAATAATAAAAATATATTTCAATAGGATTACAAGTTATTTACATAGTAACATATTTCATCACATAATATAGATATTATATCTACACGCATAGCATATACATATCAGAAATAAAACTTAAAAGTAATCAAAAGAAGTTATTTGATTGATAGTGATTAAGAAATAGTAGTTTAAATTGTCATTATATGGGTAAAATGATATTTGATAATTCATACATAGTTGAAAATATTGTAACAATAATTTACATACGAGAAAGTACTTAAATGTTAATTGCAAATATTGGTCGTTCGTTCGATTATATTTTTACATTTTTCTATTTACATAAAGTATCATAATTGTTTGTACCAGCCATAATAAAAACAAAATAAAAGATACGGCTCTCATAATTTATCAGAGACTTTAATGTCAGGTTAGATTTATCATTTAATTTTCTTTAAATGTGGTTTAAAAAGGGCTATGCTCCTGGCATTGCCGAGTCTATGAACGGCGGTTACCGTTAACACCAGACGGGCAGTTTGCTCATCCGCCACATTTGGTAATGAAAAAAATATTTCGTTTCCTTGGTATCGATAAAACCTATGCGATTAGTCATTTGTCGATCGATTCGAATTAAATAAAATTTGTCCATGTAATCTGTAAGACCCGAGGATCGAACAGAAACTAAGATACAATTTTACGCGGATATAAAATGAATCATTTCTTTTCTCGACTTTCGGAAACGAGACGGTTTCGTTAGTCCTAAAATTCAATCCGAATTGTCAATTATTGCGCCAGCCAGCGCTTTCTATCCAATATTTGAATATTAGCTAGGTAGCTCTGAGTCTGTAAGACTGTATCTGATATGGTATCTCACATTCAAGGCATATTAAAGCTGATAGTATCGAAGTTGCGCATATTATGGCTATATGCGCCGGAGTTGATCCTGGCGAGAATTTCGTGGTGTACCACCTTTAAAATTAAAATGGCGACACCGCATCTGATATCTCACATTCAAGGCATATTAAGGCTGATAGTGTCAAAATTGCGCATCGACCTCGCGTCTCCATTAAGGCTATGTGAGCCGGAGTTGATTCTGGCGAGTATCTCGTGCTGTAAAGCTTTGAGGGTGGCGATGGCTGCTCGGTCGGTGGCAGGAGCCAGTAGTAGTGCTCTACGGGCGTGTGGTAATGCTTCGGCCGGCTTGTGTAAAGCGAGGATGGCGCGGGCCATTGCGTACGCGCATTCAAACGCGTTGGGGCGTAGGACGGACGCACGCGCAGCTAATTCGAGAGCTTCTGATGGTTCCTGAAAGAAACGATGATTGATTAGAAATTGTTTAAAAAAATGTAATTAGTCCATCTTTTAGCTTATTCAAAAATA
Source organism: Conogethes punctiferalis (assembly GCA_031163375.1). Taxonomy (NCBI): domain Eukaryota; kingdom Metazoa; phylum Arthropoda; class Insecta; order Lepidoptera; family Crambidae; genus Conogethes; species Conogethes punctiferalis. Next base: position 722,427 of record CM062086.1, read on the forward strand.
AAAGACACCTATTTTTTATTTGTAAATTATACTTAAAAATTACTAAGTTATAGCCCGTTGAAATTACGCGTGATGTCACTCGGTGAGGCATTTTTAGGGGACGGAGTGACGTCAAAGACTCCCACTCCTAACTTTTGATGCCTTGTATCCTTGCTATTTTTTATTTGAATGAAAAAAGGAAAAATACGTGTCCAATACATTTTTATGATCTAAAATACGGACTAAATATAATGCAATTATTTTGACCCCCAAAACATCCCTATTAACTTAACAGTATACCTACCATTGAACGAAGGGAGGGGCAAGGTGTCAATCGATGAATTTTTTTTTATAATGGCTCGACAAAATGGCTTTCCTACGCCTGATGGAAAGCGAAAGAGAAGCCCAAGTCGCTGTGACAACGGGCAAGTAACTGGTCAGTTACCTGTCAGTTGCCACCGCCATGCCGGCCCAACCCTAACCCCCCACGAGCTCCGAAAACCCTACTCACCGGCAGAAACACGACCCAGAGGTCATTTGACTGCGGTATTCTATAGGGTGGAGGTCCTTCCCCGGACGGGCGGCCCAATTCGAGCGAAGATTCGCTATGCCCTACCTCTCTTAAAGGTTAGGTTAAATTAAGGACTCTATAGCTATAATTATCTGTATAAGTTCTATAAATGCAATGACATGTAACTTACATTCAGCTTCCTCTTGCACCTGGACAAGTTCAGCAGCAGATGTGTCTTGAGCTGCACGAAGGCGGATATATGCTCGTGAGGCACGGGCTGTCCGCCAGCGGAGATGCCTTCGTCGCTGATCAGCGCGTTGATCTTCTTCAGCGCGTACTGGTAGCGGTGGGCCGCTTCGGAAGGCCTGTTCTTGCGGTACAACATGTTCCCGTCTTCTAGCAACTTGTTCAGCAGTATTAGCCTGGGGATAATATGGATAAAATAAATAAATAAACAACCCAAAATATGGCACGTTGTCCCCATGATTTTGTCCCCATCATGGGGACAACAAGAAGCCTAAAAATGTATTATGTTGTAGTAGAAGTAAACTAGTCGACAAAAAGCGACTGACGACAGGAACATCACTAGTTATTAGAATCTAACGAATTACTGTAACTTATTTAACACTTACATAAATTCTGGTTTGCCTGACGCCATAACCCACGTTGTAGGGCCTAATTTTGCACCTTTTCTTAGGAAACAGTTGACGACCTGCAATGAAAGATATGTTTGACAATTACAATTTATTCTGCCATATTAGCTATCATCTATCACATAAATAAATATTTCTAAAATTAGTTTGCTACATTTTAGATGGGTTCGTATACCATCAAGAATCTCATTGACTAGAGAAGAAGAAGATTAAAATGTACTACATACTAAATTTCGGGTATGAGACCCAAGTTCTAATTATTATTATTATTATTTTTTTTATATCAGACAACATCACATAGGTACATTGCTCCGATGCCAAAGTAAGTAGCTTAAGCACTTGTGTTATGGGTATCAGAATAACGAAGGTACCACAAATAAATACTTAAACACAAATATTAACACCCATTTTTCTTGCTTAACAACCAGTCACGAAAGCAGAATTTCTAGTAGGTAAACTTACGCCATTTATTCATTTATATTATGATAGAGTATTTTGGAGACACCAGATTGATTGTTGTGATTGAGGTTGATTGATACTACTTACATGAACATTTCGTTGGCCGATAGCCCTGTCCAGGGGCCTGAGGCCGCTGTGATCCACCTTCTCAAGCGAAGCTCCTCGCTCCAGCAGAATCTCCACCAAGTCCGCTGGACCTCCGCATGCGAGGCCGAGCGGAGTTCTGCCACTGAGGTCTGGTTGATCTGGAAAAGTGAAGTGCAAAAGTGAGGTGGCCGTTGAGAAACTTGGGGTGGCTGACGGGAAGTTCGAAGTGGATGTTGGGATAAAGAGATAATTTCTTTTTTTAATTCTAAATGGGTTTGCAGTTATGCGTTTGGAAGTTGCCGTATCCTTCCTCGTCCGGTGTTAAAAAATGGATATGATGAGAAACATTCTTATCATAAAATGGAAGTGGATGTTGGGAAATATGAGGAGTCAGTTGAGAAGATTATGTCGGATTGTGGGGAAAACGCAAAGAAGAGACGATGTGGCTGTTAGGAAAAGTGTGGGAAACGAGAGGTAAAAATAAAGGCCTTAAAATTCAGGGATTGCAAATTTAAACGGGTTAATTGCTCAGTATGAGAGCGACCTATCTTTTCACTCCAAGCCACCTTGCTTGGAGTGAAAAAAAAGGTCGCACCTGTCCATAGTGCATCCTGTTGAATAACAAATGAGGCTCTGGCAACCGACTGGTGACGGTATAACCATCACGATTGAAAAGCGTGGCTAAATACCACAGACCGATGACGATCAGCAGCGTCACTGGAGCAAGGAGCTAGGCCCTGATCGCCAACCCGCCTGCCCAGGGTGGCGATTATGGGTAAAGCCTCCAGATGTTAAGGCCTATATCCAGCAGTGGACTGCGATAGGCTGATGGTGATGATTGCTTAGTTACAAATTGACTTACCAATGGAAGCTCCTTTGTCTAACAAGACCACCATGGTCGGTATTCTCGACCGTAAGCACGCCCAGCCAAGCGGTGAAATGCCGTCCGAGTCTACCGCGTCGGGATCCGCACCTTGAGTTGAAAAAAGTACGTTTCACATAAATAAAAAAACAGCTGAAAAGAGAACCTCCCAAAAAGTTTGTCGATTTAGGAAAATACAATTTACTTTTATGTATATGCGACAATGACAATCGATTTTTTATTGTTTCATTTCTCGAGGTCAAAGGATTAATCTATCATTTCTCTAAATATCCTTGACGTAGGTATAGTACGAAATCATTAGGTCATTTCATAGCTCAGATTAAAAGCCTATATATACGTTGTTAGAGCCTGACTTCACGAGATGTACGACTACAAAAATCATTCATACAAAAAAGTAAAGGAAAAGAGGAGTACTCGTATTTGAGGCTGTAAAAGTGGTAAAATGAGTTTGAGAGGAATTGAACCCGAGATGCAATTCAACAGATATTTGGTTTAAGTTTCATAGTATAAGTCCTGTAGGGAAACACTTAAACTGTTGATTTTACTCTCACATTAATTTAAACCTTATTCAATTACAAAAGAGTTTGACAACAAAATTTACTAGTTCCTATACCCAATTTAAACCAAAAATCGACTTTAAAACGATGAAAATGGGACCAACTAGGTTGAGAGGGTTCTCAAACAAAAAAGGAATCATCCATTCAAGATCATCCATACAAGATTTATATGTTAATACATACAACTCCTTATTTTAAAGTCGGTTAAAAGCAATTAAACATACCCTGCTCCAACAGCATCTCGACCACATCGGCGTGCCCCTCAGCCGCCGCCAAGGTCAGCGGATTCTTCCCCCCGGAGCCCATCACATCAGCGCCGCAGTCCAGCAGCCGCAGCACCAGCGCGGTCCTGCCGTTCTTGGCCGCTAGCGCCAGCGGCGACATCTGGCGGGCGTTGAGCGAGTACGGCGTGGCGCCGCGGATGAGCAGCGCGTCGGCGATGGCGGCGTTACCGGTGGAGCACGCGGCTGTTAGAGCCGTCTCGCCTGTCACGGGGCAGATGCCGTCCGGCTGGAAGGAGAGGAGTTGCTTAGATATTGCCTAGACTTGCTATAAAGAGAGTAGTTGCTAAGAATTGGAATAAATAGAAAGAGAGCATTCTAGATACAGTTACGACAGTCCATTGGTAATTCTATATAGTGGTTGCGTCATCAGTGGGATTGGAAAGCAAACAAGAAGACAATTCTAATGACATTGCCTGACCGCTTCGTGAAGCAGTCGCCTGGTATCGTGAAGCAGTCGATCACTATCGATTACCACCTGATCCGACTAGTCGTGGTGGAATAAAGATGATTCTATCGGAAGGCATTACGGGTTAGAACGGTCCACTATGTCCGTTTTGTGTGCGATCCGAGCTTGCCAAGAAGTTGTATTTGAAGTTTGAAGCGTTGGAGGGTCTTAGTCCTATTCGAAGGCGTCACTCCAAGGATCTACTCACAACCAACTCCGCAGTGTCGAGCAGGTAGTCCACGATGTCGACATGTCCATTCTGCGCTGCCGTTTGACGCTTCAACAGGCTTTTATATAGAGCAGGTACTCACAATCAGCTCGGCAGTGACCAGCAGATACTTCACGGCATCAGCGCGTCTATTTTGCGTATCAGAGCGTGCCAACAAGTCTTATCTGAAGTCTGAAGCGTTGAATGGTCTTAGTCCTATCTGAAGCCGTCACTTCAAGGGTCTCAGATTGTGTAGGCACTTACAATGAGCTCAGCGGTATCCAGCAGGTAGTCCACGACGTCGGCGTGTCCGTTCTGCGCTGCGGCGACCAGCGCGTGCCAACAAGTCCTATCCGAAGCCGTCGCTTCAAGAGTACATAGGGTAGGCACTTACAATGAGCTCAGCGGTGTCCAGCAGGTAGTCCACGACGTCGGCGTGTCCATTCTACATGCGATCCGAACTTGCCAAGAAGAGTTGGAGGGTCTTTAGTCCTATCCTAAGGCGTCACTTCAAGTGTCTCCTCACGATCGGCTCAGCAGTGTCCAGCAGATACTTCACAGTTTACGTTTGTTCTGCGTGCGATCACAAGGTGGGTAGGTACTCACGACCAGCTCGGCAGTGTCCAACAAGTAGTCCACAATATCGGCGTGTCCAATCTGAATGCTATCAGCGCTTGCAAACAAGTTGTGTCTGAAGTCTGAAGCGTTGAGTGGTCTTACTCCTATCCGAAGGCGTCACTCCAAGGGTCAGGTCCAAGCGTCACTCCTACTCACAATGAGCTCGGCAGTGTCCAGTAGACACTTCACGGCTTCGTTTGTTTTGCGTGCGTTCACAAGGTGGACAGGTACTCACAATCAGTTCAGCGGTGTCCAGCAGGTAGTCCACGACGTCGGCGTGTCCGTTCTGCGCGGCGGCGACCAGCGCGTGCCAACAAGTCTTATCTGAAGTCGCGTCACTGCAAGGGTCTACTCACGATCAGCTCGGCGGTGTCCAGCAGACACTTCACGGCTTCGTTTGTTCTGCGTGCGATCACAAGGTGGGCAGGTACTCACGATCAGCTCCGCAGTGTCGAGCAGGCAGTCCATTATGTCGCTGTGTCCATTCTACGTGCGATCTGAGCTTGCCAAGAAGCGTTGGAGGGTCTAAGTCCTATCCGAAAGCGTCACTCAAAGGGTCTACTTACAACCAACTCCGCTGTATCCAGCAGATACCTCATAGTATCAGCGCGTCCGCTTGCCACTAGGTTCTATTTGAATTCCGAAGCGTTGAATGGTCTTAGTCCTATCTGAAGCCGTCACTTCAAGGGTCTCAGATAGAGTAGGCACTTACAATCAGCTCAGCAGTGTCCAGCAGGTAGTCCACGACGTCGGCGTGTCCGTTCTGCGCGGCGTCCTGCATATCTGCAGGACGCAGCATTCACAGCTCCGTTTGTTCTGCGTGCATTCACAAGATGGGTAGGTACTCACAATCAGTTCAGCGGCGTCCAGCAGATAGTCTATTATGTCGCTGTGTCCGTTTGGCGTGCGATACGAGCTTGCCAAGAAGCATTAGAGGGTCTTAGTCCTATCCGAAGACGTCAAGGGTCTACTCACAATCAGTTCAGCGGTGTCCAGCAGGTAGTCCACGACGTTGGCGTGTCCGTTCTGCGCGGCGGCGACGAGCGCGTGCCAACAAGTCCTATCCGAAGCCGTCGCTTCAAGAGTTCATAGGGTAGGCACTTACAATGAGCTCAGCGGTGTCCAGCAGGTAGTCCACGACGTCGGCGTGTCCATTCTACATGCGATCCGAACTTGCCAAGAAGCGTTGGAGGGTCTTTAGTCCTATCCTAAGGCGTCACTCCAAGTGTCTCCTCACGATCAGCTCAGCAGTGTCCAGCAGATACTTCACAGCTTACGTTTGTTCTGCGTGCGATCACAAGGTGGGTAGGTACTAACGATCAGCTCGGCGATGTCCAGCAGGTACTTCACGGCTTCGTTTGTTCTGCGTGCGTTCACAAGGTGGACAGGTACTCACAATCAGTTCAGCGGTGTCCAGCAGATAGTCCACGACGTCGGCGTGTCCGTTCTGCGTGGCGGCGACGAGCGCGTGCCAACAAGTCCTATCTGAAGTCGCGTAACTGCAAGGGTCTACTCACGATCAGCTCGGCGGTGTCCAGCAGACACTTCACGGCTTCGTTTGTTCTGCGTGCGATCACAAGGTGGGCAGGTACTCACGATCAGTTCAGCAGTGTCCAGCAGGTAGTCCACGACGTTTGCCTGTCCGTTCTGCGCGGCGTCATCAGTTCAGCGGTGTCCAGCAGATAGTCCATTATGTCGCTGTGTCCGTTTGGCGTGCGATACGAGCTTGCCAAGAAGCATTAGACGGTCTTAGTCCTATCCGAAGACGTCAAGGGTCTACTTACAATCAGTTCAGCAGTGTCCAGCAGGTAGTCCACGACGTCGGCGTGTCCGTTCTGCGCGGCGGCCACCAGCGCGTGCCAACAAGTCCTATCCGAAGCCGTCGCTTCAAGAGTTCATAGGGTAGGCACTTACAATGAGCTCAGCGGTGTCCAGCAGGTAGTCTACGACGTCGGCGTGTCCATTCTACATGCGATCCGAACTTGCCAAGAAGCGTTGGAGGGTCTTAGTCCTATCCTAAGGCGTCACTCCAAGGGTCTCCTCACGATCAGGTCGGCGGTGTCCAGCAGACTTTTCAAGGCTTCGTTTGTTCTGCGTGCGATCACAAGGTGGACAGGTACTCACGATCAGCTCAGCGGTGTCCAGCAGGTAGTCCACGACGTCGGCGTGTCCGTTCTGCGCAACGTCCTGCAGACAGCTTCGTTTGTTCTGCGTGCGATCACAAGGTGGATAGGTACTCACGATCAACTCCGCAGTGTCCAGCAGATAGTCCACGACGTCGGCGTGTCCGTTCTGCGCGGCGGCGACGAGCGCGTGGCGCGCGCCGGGCACGAGCTGCTCGACGTCGCGGCGCGTGCCGCAGCCCAGCAGGTACACGCACGCGTCGCGGTGACCGTTCTTGGCCGCGTGTACAAGTGGAGTTTGCTCAGCTGTGTCTGTGTGGCTGAGGGACGCTCCTGCAGAGGAAGGCAATGTCAGACCTCATTTATGTACACCGAAACAACTGCAAGCCCCTGGGTAGGCGTTCACACCAAGTGAGGGAAGACGTCGCATTGCGACGCTTGTACAAGATGACTTTTTAATCACTATCCAATTTTTTTCTGAGCATTAAGTATCGTTAATTTCTGAAAAAAAAAATATAGTTCACATTTTCACAACTTTATTGTCCCGAACCCATTATAAATTTCGCATGGTTACCATTTCTAGAGTAAATATTTAGTACGAAAAACGATAAATATCAATGGTATTACGAATTAAGGTACGAATTAAAGGCTACAAAATGGTAACCATACGAAATTTATAATTGGTTCGGGACAATGAATTTTTTTGTAAAAATATGAGTATCGGTTGTTTTATTGTGAAAAAAGTTTTCGTATTTGTAAAAAAAGTTTTCGTATTTGGATCATACGAGAAAATACATTAATGTCTACATAAAAAGGAATTCTACCTATTGTGTGTCCTTAGATTGGTACCAATAAAACAGAAGTAAATGTTACACAACATCAAAGTACATACCTGCAGCAATAAGTCTTCTAGCAACATCAGTGTGTCCTCTCTGACAAGCCAAAGACAGCGCAGTGCATCCCTGCGAGTTGGTCATCTCCAAATCCGCTCCGAACTCGATCAACAGCCCCACCATCGACAAGATCCCTTGATACGCGTACATACACAGCAGGGGAGCGTTCCCTAAACACTCAGTCACGTGGTTAGGCGATCCTCCCGCCAACAACATCAAACGAGACACCTTCACATTCGGCGTATAAATATTCCTCAAATTAGCAATAGCTTCACCAACATTAGCCGAGCTTGTAGCCACCATCATTGCTTGCAAATCCCTCGGGCAAAGACCGAGCTGAGCAGGCCCAAGATTCCTATACATATGCGCCTTCAGAATGTGGTGACCCAACTCCATAGTCTTCTCTGAATCCAACGGAGCTTGCACCCTCGACAGCCTATAAGCGATCCCGCAGTGCCCCGCTCTCAAATCACACAGAAACTTCGAGCTCTCGTTATCATCCCGACGGATCAGCCATTCCCTGAACGAGGGATGGAAGAACATGTAAGTATTGTCGATCCTCTTCACCAAAAACTCCGAGAGGCTCTCGAATCTATCACAGAATTCATCCCACGGGAGGAACGTGTTCACCAGAAGGGAGTTCACTGAGTAGTAAATCTCCACCAGGGTCAAAGGGTACAGAGCTGCCAAACAAACGCTCAGTATATGCGTTATCTTTTCAAACGATTGCACTGTTGGAAATCTCAAGTTGAATTGCAGTAGGAAAATCTGAGCCAACGATATAGGGACCACTTTGTAATTGGTCGATTTGACGACTATGTGACTTCTTTCTAATAAATCTAAGATTAGTTTCAGGAACAAGAACGAGCCTTGGCTCAAATGGAGGACGTATTGGGCGAACTTGAATACGGAATTGTGTACGCCTTCCGACTTCCCTGTGGAGCATTTTATATTGGTCTCTATGATGGGCGCCGCTTGTACTCTAGCATTGAAGTATTCTAGAAGATCCTTGTTAACATTATCACACTCGTCGAGACTTAGCCTCGTGTATGGCAACTGTTTTGTAAGCTCCAAGAACTGTGTTCTGACTGTCGCGACCACTTTGAGCCAGGACGGCATTTCTGCTATGTGCCTCGCTATGAACGAGGCGATGGTATATCCATGGTCTGGTCTGTGGTATTCAGCTTCGCAGAGTCCGTCTACCAAGATGATGCTGTTGCCTGTGTCTATACTGCCGTTCTTCCTCAAGATGTTCAGAGGTTCGATGATGCCTCTCATGAAGGCGAGGTCTGGGTCCGCGACGCACTCTTTCAGCGAGAGGCAGGCGAGGAGATGAGGCTCGCTGAGGAGGTATTCCCTGTAAGCTTGTAGCCTGGGAGCCTGGCACAGCTGGGCTGCTAGCGAATGGACGAATTCTCCCACTAGGCAGGTACTGTTGTTGTCAGCCTGAAAATAAAATATCGATTATAACTTCGGTTTTAAGGGGACACACAGTAAGCATACTTTGGCTGGCTTCCATATTTTTTAACATGACTTATTGGCGCATAGGTTTAACTATATTTGACTGACGATATCAAACTAGGAGCCATACTTGGTAGTGTAAAATTATGTTCGGACGGTCTCGGACTTAGTAAGCGAATAAAGAAATTAAAATTGAAGTAAAGGACAGAACTAAAACGCTGTATCATTATGAGATCCAAAACACATCAAGATTTTATTTACCTTAACAAATATGTAATTCAGCGCGGTATTTGACATGTAGCTTTTATCTTATACATCGTACAATCCACGGTCGATCCGAGCACCTAGCTCGGCGGCAGACTTTTTTTTATAGATACAAGCCGGTTCCTACACCGTCAGCTTACCTTTTTTTTTAGAGGGGAATACATTAGGCACCGTCATGCCACCTCCGGGGGGAGGTGACATGGGTTGTGGGACTCACACCTCCCGAAATGGGACGGTATACCCACTAAACCCCCCCTGTGTCGCCAGTGGGCAGCAAGTTGCAGGGACACGGGCAACGCCGAAGCATACCGCCGCATCCACCGTCAGCTTACCTGGCAGAAGTGGTAAGCCACGACATGCGCGGCCAGGCTGGTGCACAGGCCGGCCGCCGTCTCCTCGGGCAGCAGCTCCCTGATGTCCGACTGCTCTCGCAACTCCTCGTACTCGTAGTTCCTCTTGCGGCCGAAGCAGGAGTATTCCACCAGCTGCAGTATTAGTGCTGTCTTCCCCGTTCCTGGACAGCCTGATATGAGGATGCCTGGAATTGAAGGATGGGGTTTATTAAGACGTCGTTATGTAGAAGTTATATCTTATTATTATATCAATTCTTGGAGAAGTGTCCACTTTTTTTATAGCTAAGGTCGGCAGTGTTGCTGGTTATCCGTGTGTCATATTAAACTGCTTCTCGGAGCTCATCCCATAAAAAGTGTACAAAAGGCACAGAGGGAGCCACTTGAACAGAACACTGTTGTGTCTAGTATTTCGTAATCCCTAAGATCCAAAAATGATGATAAGCAACACTTTCGCAATACCTACCTATTTTCGATTGGAGTTGGAAACTTTTAATTAACTTAATTAAAACTTGACATTAGTCTAATACAACTAATGTCAAATTTAAATGAACTTCGGGGAAGTTTCCAAAAGCTATTTTTCCGAACGCATTTGTGAATAGCCCCCGTAGGAGACTTTCAGTAGAGTAACATAACTCACCAGGAGAACTCGATTCTAACGCCTTCTCCATGTCTCTCATGAGCCACTGTCGTCCCGAGAATATACTTTGGTTGTCGGTGGAAGGTACTTCGAAGAACAACGGTCTTAGGGTCAGCTGTGGTGACGGGTGAACTGGAAATTTAATGAAAATACGATTAAAAATCAGTCAGCATCATCAAAAGTGTCCAAAACATAAAGACAATTAAATTGTCGGAATTATCGGTTTATGTTCGGATTCGGGTATTTTCAGGCCAGTTTGGAGCGGATCTATCAGTTTTTGACCAGGTTACATTAATCATTCAGCTAGATGTGTACGAAAACAACCAATTGCCATAAAAAAATTTAAAAATGTCAAAATGTGATATATCGGTTTTTGTTCCGACGCTCCTCTACTCCCAATTCATACTCAATGGGTAGGGTCGTTACATTCCATTCAATATGGTGTCTGACACAAATGTCATGTTAGTGAACAGGAGCCTGATTAACTTAACTTATTCCTGTTACTTTCAATAGGACCTTGAAAGCTCCCCTCAACGTTTAACTCACTCCTTCATAAACATAATAAACAGCCAAGGGATTTCTGTCATGTACCTATAATTTATCTAGTAATTTACCATAAATTATTTAACACATCAGATTAATAAACAATTATTCTGGCAGGCAAATGATAAACAAGAACGGAAAATCCATATTAATATCTGAAATATTGTGTTATTTAATAATATGTTGTAACTTTTGTAAGCGTTTGATAATTTGTATCTTACTAATTAATAAACTGTACAAGTTTTCTTTCGTAACTTTGTGTTCCCACAGTTAATAGTGTATTAACCTACTTAAATGATTATTTTAATAACATTAAAATTTATATAAATATTTGACCACAAATTATGGACTTAAAATTACAAGACACAGCCTACAAACTAAAATGTCAAAGTGTTTAAATAATATGTTCGTTTAGTAGACATACAAATACAGAGAATAATTTTCATATCCCCGGTTCATTTTAAATTGTAGCTATAGATCTACTGGCATAATTTAAGTCAAAACATTATTCATACTCCTAAAATTTTATAAATTTAAATTACACTTGTAAAAAGAAGTTGGCATGTAAACATGACCCAGTTTTTCAACTTCCCGAATTCCGAAAATTAATCCGAGCGGGAATCGACCTTTATCTTAAAGAACGGCATGGTAATGGCAACAGACAAGTAAGATTGATCTGGTTGCCGTAACGTGGCCTTTTGTCCGCTTTCCATCAGGTGAAGACACTAATTTTGTGCCTCTGTAATAAAAAACAGCGTAAAAAAGGTCGTCATATAACTATTTATACATCTGTATTATTTATTACAAATGTATCTCCACAAATTAAGATTATTATAACGATAAATTGTTAACTGTACAAGTAATCACGTTGGGTAATCTCACTGCAATGTAACGTAATATCTTTAAACTCCAATTCGTTAATATTTCATGTCGCAAACCGCACGCGAAAAGCACCTAATTATTAATTTCTCGACACCGTCAACCGTATTTAACTCGCGAACGACTGAAACGAACTTGTCCGGCGGGTATGGTTCAGGGTTCCGTAGTTTACGTTTGGAACCCTTATAGTTTTGTCAAGTCCTTATCATTTAAACTGTTAGTTCTAGATCGATCATTTAATGAACTTGAAAGATAACTCATTGTCCTAGGTAAGCTACGGGAGGCGACATGTAGCGTTGCGACTTAATGCGACCTAAAATTCGCCGCACATTGAATGACCATGACAATGTCACGATACACTACGATACATATTTATCTAGTGTGGGTAGGTGCCACAGCTAATTATACTTATAGTTGTCCTAATAACAATGTAGGTCCTAGTAATACAACACTATGTGCTATTCATTCAAAGACATGTTTTCGCATAGCGTCGCGCTGCCCCGTTTTTCGTTAACCTAGGACAACGGTAACTGACTGGCTCAAAATATCAAAGAAAATTCAATATGAAAGTCCATAATCCATATGATGAGCTTTGAAGGAAATCTATAACGGCTTATATAACATTGTTAGTTCAGAATTTGTCGAGGCCTAACTTGGAAAATCGAAATGTGCCAAATATGCCGAGCATCTGACGGTAGGAAAGAAGTGTTAAAGTGAAGACCGTGGATGGTTCGAAGTGTGAGGTAGCCAGCAAGGTCTCCAAGTGGCTGAAAGGACTGTATCAAGAATGCCTGGGACCGTAAAATAGGGAATGGCTTGGAAGAAACCTTTACTAGTAGGGTAGATAATGGTTGAATAAGAAGAATTTGGAAAAAGACGCAAAAGACGAAGAAAGCGCTCGTATTCAGAAACGTAACGCTAATGGTTAGTGGTTAACGCACTATGCGTCACGCGAATGTACACAGGTACCCAAAAGCAATAGGATTTTCTGCACTGTGCGTCCGCGTGTAGCACAGTAATGTTTGTGAATACGGCCGTTACACGTATTTGGAAAACTTCGTTCAAAAACAACCAAAATGGACAAATCGTGGCTAAATCGTTTAATGGTAATTTTAGTATTAAGAAAGAAATGTTATTAGTACATTAAGAAAACCCACTTATATTTGCTATGCCCTAGCAGGGCGTCACATGTATACCTTCTACATATACCATCTGTGTAACTTTTTTTGTAATGTGACATGCAATAAACATTTGAATTTGAATTTTATCAACCACGCCTACGAGTCACACAGATTGACTACGGAACCTTGTACTATGCGTGGCTTAACCCGGACTTTACTGTTTTTTTTCTCTAAAACAGGGTCACAATTACGCTCTGTGACATTATCTTTTGAGCGAGTTGAATGTACACACGAAGTGTTTGTCGAAATTTGTTACAAACAACATTATGGGATCAGATAAAGACATGTCTGAATAAATCGCGGAACCTTGGCTTACATTTTTATGAGTTTTGATGAGGATAATGGATCTGTCAAGGATTTATCAACCTAACGGCTGCGTTTACGTCCTATAAAACTATAATTTGCTTTAAAGAGGATGGATGTTTATACTCTTACGTGGGCTTGTGTATGCATTAAGTTATTATTCGATGCATTCCCAAAGGCAATCTTCAATCGATCAATATTTAACATTTATTAAGCTTCAACAACAATCGTATACTAACTTAAATCCAGTTAAAGATAACATATCTTTTTATTTTAAAAAGGAAATAAACATATCGACCTCTCATTCCTGTAAAAAAGTTACTATCTTTTATTTTTGGAGAATCTTGCATTATTATGAGTAATTTTAAATTACGTCATAACATCTACTGCTGTAGTAAATAAATAGTCAGTACTCGTATTCTCGTATACGTATTAACGTACTGACTATTCTTTTACGGGTCAATTTGGGAATAGAACTCTTCTAAATTGGCTCAGGTCTTGGTGTTTTGGGAAACATCCTCGGGCTTCAACAGACACTCATAAAATTTAAACCTGTAGAGACCAAGGCATCAATTAAAAACTTTTCGGAAACTTAGCCGAATCGACTGAATGAACTTGACTAAGTTTGATTATAGCAGAAGGACATAGCAAAAGAAAAATATTTTTTATAGCCAATAAATAACATTTGACTGTCAAATACGAGTATATTGATTTTCATCACTTTTCTTCTACAAACATTACTACTCGTATTTATAAGAAACCCTAGCTGTGCCCACGACTTCAAATAGAATAGAATAGATTTATTTGCAAGAAAAGTAGTACATAAGATCTTACAGTGTTATCATTATCAATATTCTCACTTGTCACCAAAACCACGTTGTCAGCGTGGTGGTTTGTCCGCGTGGAATAGAGTTTCATGCCCTATTTTATCCACTTGAGAGTAGAAGTGATCAAAATCCTTTCTTAGCGGATGCCTACGTCATAATATCTACCTGTATGCTAAGTTTCAGCCCGATCCGTCTAGTGGTTTGGGCTGTGCGTTGATAGATCACTATGTCAGTCAGTCGCCTTCGAGTTATACTCCGCCTTCTAGCATTACCCGTAACATATATATAAGAAAAATATAAGGATATTTACCTTTTTTAATCTCTGAAGATGTCGAGGACTGTTTACTGCTGACCCTGGCCGACCGCCTCGCCGCCGTCTTCCTGGTCTTGAAGAAGCCACTGGACATGCGAGTCAGCTCCTCCGACCTGCCGCTCTGTAGTGCTGTAAATGGTAAAGATGTATGTAAGGTTCTTGTATTTTGTGCTCTACCAAAATGATGCTCTCCATTTTCTGTCAAGAAATTCAGTAGCTGCCCCTGAGTCTAGGGATGTCCCGTGCATTGGAAAGCACATTAAGCCGTTTCGTCATGTGTCTATCATCATCATCTTCAGCCTATTGCAGTCCACTGCTGGACATAGGCCTCTCCAGCTGCTCGCCACCTAGGGCAAACCTCTGGAGGATCGAAACTCGTACTAATATAATACTCTGATCTCTCCACAATCGTGTCGAATTATCGTCCAATCAGAAGGCAGGGAAGTCTGGGTGTTGTGATGTATTAATTGACTGACAAAATTGGAGAAGCCTATGTCCAACAGTAGATTGCGATAGGCTGACGATGATGATAATGTTGAATTGACAAATAAGTAACTACCTAAGTAACTTTAAATCAGTTGTTTTTTTTTTCAAGACATGCCACGCAGCGCCATCTAGCCCCAAACTAAGCCGAAGCCTGTACTATGGGTACTAGACAACTGATATACTTACTTAGATAAATTTTTTTTGTAAATAAATATACATTATACATAGAAAACACCCAGACCAATACAGACATGTTCATGCACACAAATGTTTGTAATGTGTGGGGATCGAACCCACGACCCTTGGCTCAGAAGGCAGAGGTCACTACCAATTGAGCCACCGAGCCAGTCAAGTGTTTGTACTCATAGTACAAGCTTCGTCTTAGTTTGGGACTAGATGGCGTTGTGTGACATGCCAAGACATGCCACACACTAACCACACTTTGTTCCTTATTTATTTGTACGTATCGTGGAATACGGACTCTGCCGTTCTTAGCCGTTCGCACTATGAACGTAGAGACAAAGCGCTTTGTAATATTACCGTTGGGATGTAAGGGAGCGACCCATCATCTTTTCGCTCCCAGCCAACCTCACCTGCCCGTGGTGCATCCTGCCGAATAACGAACGAGGCGCTGGCAACCGACTGGTGGCGGTATAACCATCACAATTAAAGGTATATCTAAATACCACATACCGATGACGGGCAGCAGCGTCACCGGAGCGAGAAGCTACGCCCTGCGATCGCCAACCCGCCTGCCCAACGTGGCGGTTATGGGTATATCCTCCAGATGTCGCCCCTAAGTGGCGAACAACTGGAGAGGCCTATGTCCAGCAGTGGACTGCAATAGGCTGATGATGATGATGAATATTACCGTTAACGGAATGCCGCCGGCTACCAGGGCTGGATGAGGAGCAGTTGCTGGCCGCAGACAGGGACATGGAGGCTAGAGAGCCGAGAGAGTCCCGGCCCAAGGGCGTCGCGGCCTCCACCTCCGAGGACCCGGTGAGGGTCGACACCTGCAACAATACGAACACTAGTAAACAAGTTGTTTTACGTTACTAAGGAGAGGCAGGGGCTGGTTGTAACGTGGTTACATATATATACGTTGTCATCATACATTCGTCGGCAAATCGCTTCTCCTTAAACGCCTCCATTCTATGTAACACTGTGCATGCTAAGACGAGCCTTCATCATCATCAGCCTCTCCAAATGACAATTATCATTTGGAGGAATTTGCCTTAGTCACCACACATGGCAGGCGAGTTGGTTTCGCCTCCAACAGCCTATATCCAGCAGTGGAATGCGATAGGCTGATGAAACGCTGCAGCCCTGATATTTCCTTAGACGTCTTTTACGACACCCTCGGGATGAGACGGGGTGGTCCTATTCTAAGTCCGGAAAGCACACGGTCAAGACGAGGCCTAAATGATGTAATCATCAGCCATCAGCAGTTGTTCGCCACTTTGAACAAGCACCTGTGATCGCAGGCCGTAGCTCCTCGCTCCGGTGACGATGCTGTCCGTGATCGCCCTATGGTATTTAACGCTTTCAATCGTGATGGTTATACCGCAACCAGTCGGTTGGCAGAGCCTCGTCTGTTATTCAGCAGATTGCACCACGGGCAGGTGAGGGTGGTGAGATTATGGGTCATTCACTTAATTGCTCGTTTAAAGTTTCCTTACATTCAAACAAAGCCTAATTGAGCCCAGCTATTACTTAGCAAGGGCGCAAGTTTACTTACCGGGCTAGTGTTGTGAGAAGCCAGTGTATGCGCGTCCAGGGAAGCGAGGGATGTGCAGCTATCCCGAGCTTTGTTCCGGGCGCCTCGCCGCTCCCCCAACAGGAGACCAAGTCGCATGTACAGGTCATTCTGCCTCCGCGACTCGTAGCCTTGCTTGATGTGACCTCCCTCGTCATCTGAAAGCAAACGTTAATTAGTTATGTCATAAAATGGAAGATATACAACGTTTAATGAAAAAGCGCAAAATCTGAAATTGCTTTGTTCGAAATTGAGAATAAAAAATAGATGTAACATTTTAAGTATTAAAATAATTTAATTATGTCGTTTTATCATTAATTACTTAAGTCTATTTTCAGTGATCGTGGGTTTTTAACTAATTTTAACTAAGTTCATATAAAGCCTTTTTTGATGTGAAAAGCTAACGTGCGTAATTACCATAAACTTTTTAATTATTAAAATATACAAGTATAATTATCTACGTAAATACTTCTCGAAACTTTAGTTAAATAATTCTTTTATGGTAAAAATAAGGTTTTCTAAGGTTTTGCGCTTTTTTATTTATTGATAAACAATAACAAACGCAGGCATAATACAAAACTTAACAAGCCTATTTACAGAAAAATTAAAAAGTGTATTAAGCGTGTTCCATCAATCGTTCCTTGCAGTTAGTTTGTAAATGATTTTTTTGTTTGTGATGTTTTACACATTAGGTTAAAAATAAATCTGTCTTCTAAAACATAAATGTCTTTATTTATAAATACACAGTCCTTTAGGACTGCACAGAAAAGGGACATATCTTTCTAATATTAATGTTTGAACAGGTGCAGATTTCTAATAAAAATAAATCAGATAAGACATAGAAGGTGTTTTTAAGAGCTGTTATAGGTGAAAGTAATCTAAGTTAAAAAAAAACTGTCAATTCACTATATGCACGGAACCATTGACATACTACACAATATACTCGTAATTGTACAGCCGCGGTGCACAATGCTAACAAACTAAACAATCTGAAGACTTTCGATGAACATAATAAAAAAACCACACTGACATCTTAAAAACAGAATAGAATAATATAAAACTTACATGCTAAAACGAAGCGTAATTAATTGGTAAAGATAAAACAGTAACTCAAAATCAAACAGAAACGCACATGATCACACATGCTATTGAATCAAAGTTTTCAGACACAACATCAAATTCATGCTCTTTTCAAACACAAAACTTACTACTTTATGTATAATAATAATAATAGGTACATGTTCTCGCAATTTTTAAAGATACAAAAAATTATGTCCAAGACTGAACTTTTGAAATGGTATGAGGTTATGATAACAAAACATTTAGCAAAGATTATGGGTAAAGCCAAAAAAAGGTTTGCCCATAGCGATGATGACAAAGCATAAACTTTTCGTGTCGGAAATGTTTCCGGACAAGGAATAAGGCCCCAAGTTCAAGTTTTCTCCGATCCAACATTCTGAATGTAGGATCTCTAATTCCTTCCTACAAAACCATCTCAGTCATAGCATAAACGGCTCTTATTTCACCCACGATAGCTAAATAAAGATTTAATGCGCATTAAAATGCATTTTCTTTAACTATATTCCGTAATGGACTATACTATCATTGCACGGGAAAAGGCACACCCGTCGTTAAAGTTGCTTAATGTCGATTCCCATCATCGTAACTCTCAAATGAACTAGTGCTTCCCACATTTGGTATTAAAATGCTATCTGCTGCGGAGCCACTTTTTGTCTATTGTGGCTTGCACAAAAGGCAGGAAGTGTAAACATTCCTGATGTAAGACTTACATCGGATTCAGTAGATATTGTTTTTGTTTCTCCTTAGACAATGTTGTTATTAGTAACGGATCAATGAGGACGGAAAAATGCGTTATTTTTTTTGTATGTCTACTACGTTGAGGCATCGTAGTCTCCTTGATTGATGGTAAGAAGCTCTAAACACTGTGGCAAAGGGCAAGTAATCTCAAAGAAGTTCTGTTCTTCAATCGATAAGATATTGTTATGCGACCGAATTCAGCCGTCCCGCCGTTGGCAGTTTTAAACAATGTTTCTTGTCAAATTGCTACAGTTATGCTTCTTTAAATGCCCCACATAACCTAGGTGTCCCATACCCAAAGACCTGGTATATGCATAAAGGGAGCTATGTTGTTCTTCATTCTTTTCTCAAAAAATCTATATCTTTGAACGGACACAATGCATGTATTGGTAATGAGTTCTATTTTTTAATTCTGCGGTAATACCTAGAAGGAAAGGTCGGAGTTTTATTTTCGCTTTATGAGTGTTCTCTAGTTAGATTTGATGGCTGGCAAGTGCTGGATGCGAGAAGCCGAGAATCGTGTAAAGGGAATAAACATCAAGTAAATTATGTCTAACCGATACTCTCAAAGTAAGGGAAGCCACAGGTAAAAGTTAGCAAGACATGAAACAGTATCAGTTGGTTACGTGAAGGATGCGATGTAAAACGGATTATACGATTATACGGTAACCGATACTATGCACCTGCGCCCGTGGGAATGTAGCTCCCGTAGGATTTGTACAATGAGGGCTATTCGCCAGAAGAGCTAGCGTAGTCTATGAAATGTAAAATAAAAAAATATATAGGTCATCGTCAAGAAACATTTGTTACTCTTTTACGGGCTGTGTTATCATCACTACAGGTATGTGTTATAAAACAAAGTCGCTTTTTTGTCTGTCCCAATGTATGTTTATCTTTAAAAGACAAGGGATTTTGATGCGGTTTTTAGGGTTCCGTAGCCAAATGGCAAAAACGGGACCCTTATAGATTCGTCATGACTGTCTGTGACTTCCCCCCCGGTGACTTCTAAAATATGGGCATGACAAAACTGAAAAAAATATATGACGTGTATTATACAAACTACTAACGAAAATTTAATTTTACAATAGGTTTTTTTTAAACGTCATAATAATTTTTTCATTCAATCAATGGTACGGAACCCTACATGCGGGAGTCCGACTCGCTGTAAACATACCCATGTTTCGCAAATAAAGAAAATTTGAATTTGAATTCGCACTTGGCCTTTTTTAGGGTTCCGTAGCCAAAATGGCAAAAACGGGACCCTTATAGATTCGTCATGTCTGTCTGTCTGTCTGTCTGTCTGTCTGTCTGTCTGTCTGTCTGTCTGTCTGTCTGTCCGTCCGTATGTCACAGCCAGTTTATTCCGAAACTATAAGAGCTACGTTATTAAAATTTGGTACGTAGATGTATTCTGTTAACCGCTATAAGATTTTAAAGTAAAATCAGAAAAAAATCCAAAATTTTTGGGGTTCCCCATACATGAAACTGAAACTCAAAAATTTTTTTTTCATCAAACCCATACGTGTGGGGTATCT
This sequence comes from Conogethes punctiferalis, assembly GCA_031163375.1. Taxonomy (NCBI): domain Eukaryota; kingdom Metazoa; phylum Arthropoda; class Insecta; order Lepidoptera; family Crambidae; genus Conogethes; species Conogethes punctiferalis. The sequence goes on from CM062086.1 coordinate 742,486, forward strand.
ATGGATAGGTATTTGAAAATGATGTTGAGGTTTCTAACAACATTTTTTTCTAAACTGAATAGTTTGCGCGAGAGACTCTTCCAAAGTGGTAAAATGTGTGTCCCCCCCCCCGTAACTTCTAAAATATGGGCATGATAAAACTGAAAAAAATATATGATGTGTATTACTATAAAAACTACTAACGAAATTTGGTTTGAATGAAATCTAGACAGTAGTTTTTTTTTAAACGTCAAAAATCAAATTACCTAATTTTTTCATTCAATCAGTGGTACGGAACCCTACGTGCGCGAGTCCGACTCGCACTTGGCCGCTTTTTAATAGATAGAGGGATTATAGGTGCTTATTATGGGCATATTGCACCCGCGCGAAGCCAGGGCGGATCGCTAGTAAATGATAAATACAAAAATGCCAATACATTTTCCATTATTGAGTTCGGATATTTTGCTGAATGTAAAACCAACATGTAAAATGTTTTATCCAACCCACTTTAGTAGTTTAAAAATAACTTGACGCAATCAAAAGTGGTTACAAATTACCAATAATTCAAGGCATGAGGTTTCTACATGACCACCATAGATTCCAAGGGACAAGGCAGATAATTACAGACAACTCTCTCGGCGACAGCAATGAGGTCCGAACCATTAATGTAAAGTGGTCGAGCATAGACACATATAAACACTGATGTGGTTGTCTATGGGAAAAATTTTATCAAGATAAAGTAAACTGTCGCGCCTTACGTGTGAGATTGTAAACCTTTTACCAAATTATATTCAACTAGCTTTTGCCCGCGGCTTCGCTCGCGTTAAATTCGGGGTGAATGCTCCATACAAACTTCCACCCCCCATTTTAGGGAAGTGGGGGTTAGAAAGGGGCAAAAAGTAGTCCATGTTACTCTCCATCGTTTCAACTATCTCCACTTTAAAAATAACGTCATTTCGTCGCTCTCGTTTTGTCATGAAAGAAAGACAAACAGGCAGACACACTTTCCCATTTATAATATTATATATAGTATGGATTTTTATTTTTTATGCATTAAAGATTTTTTTATTGTAATATCTCTGCATCGAATTAGAATCAGGTATTGTAATTGTGGTTGTAACTACCGACTAACCATGTTTGGAGAAAAGCAGGCTTCTTATAAGACTGTTTTCGATAAAACTTATAAGGCAATGCCTTACACTTTTAAAGGCATAAAATATTATATTTATACTTTAGGTCTAAGCAAAATAAAGTTCTCTTTACGCCATTGAAAAATGAAAAAATACAAAGACATAATAATTGACGAAGTACCTACACTAAACACTTGTTTCGAACTAAGCTTTTTCTATGGATTATCAATACAGGCATCTCATAAAGCTAAGATTTTTCCAAGAACACATAAACTAATAATATTATTTTCAACGTTCAATAAAGGTAGCGATCCACACAAACTTCCTTCACCGTTGAAGTATTTTATCCAGATCAAAAGGTTTACGATCCCTTCCACATCTGAACAAGGATTGTACTATCGGCTATCAGCTGATCAGAGATGCTCAACCGTTTATCGGCTTCATACCGAGACGAGATGTTTTGCTAAGAAATTTATTAGACCGACGCTTCCCTTATAGCTTGGTACAGTTAGCCAGTTCGTTATAAGATGTAACATTTTCTACAATCATTGCCTGCAAAGGTTGGTTGACCTTAATTTGACGTAGCACTTGGACAAAATAAGACTGGTATGGATAGTGTTTTAAAGGAAATAATAGTCAGTATGTGTGTGCAAAAGGTTTGAACATTAAAAACTAAGTATATTTACTTGATTTATTAATCAAGATTTCTTTTTTTTTCTAGCTGATTCTGATTACAGCCACTTCTTCGTTATCTTGTCATCGTTACCGAACTGCGGGGAAGAAAGCTGTCAAAAGTTATTTTGAATCATGGAAGTATCAAGTACTACGTACAAATCTACGTATATATTTATATATATATAAAAGGAGAAACTGACTGACTGACTGACTGACTGACATATCAACGCACAGCCCAAACGGCTAAACGTAGGCACTTGAAATTTGGAAGGGACGTAGCTTAGGTACCGTAGGGGTGCACTAAGAAAGGAATTCCCGAAATTCCCACGGGAACGGGAATTAGCGGGAAAATCCTTTTGTATGAAAAATCTAAACCGCTTAAGTTAGACGCTTGAAATTTGGCATGCAGGTACCTTAGTAAATATAAAGTTTAGTTATGGCTGTATTTTGAGAAATTCCCACGGGAACGGGAGTTAGCGGGAAAAAACTTTTGTATGAAAAAATCTAAACCGCGTAAGTTAGATGATTGAAATTTGACATGCATATCTCTCTTTTATAACACGCCACGCGGACGAAGTCGCGGGCAAAAGCTAGTACTATATATTACTTCCATGTTTTGAATAGAATAGAATAGAAAAACGTTTATTTGACGTTGACGTAACGTTTAGTTTTGATGGCTCTCTCGTTTACAGCGCGGTCTATTCAAAGGTTTGATTCCCAATCGGGTAAATTTAAGAAACCTAGACTCGAGTTTGTCCTGTTCCCTCAAAGTTCTTGGTCTCTACCTATATAAGATTTATTTTTGGATAAATGCGTGCTCTAAACTTAATTGATAATTGACATTTGATTGACATTGATTCTAATTTTTATTATTTATTATGGGCATGTGCCTGAAACAAACGATTTTTATTTTATTTTTATTTATTTTTAAACCAGAAAAGTAACTCTAGGGCCTTTGTTTATGAAAAATGCTCTAGATTTGTTCTTCTGGGAAATCTAGGCTCTTAACTTTATATTTCGCTAAAAGCTTTTTGGATAAGGTGTTTCACCCTTAATTTTTATTTAAAAAAGTATTCTACTATAACTTCTTCCTTCCACCTTCCATGATCAAATAAACACCACATTCAGTCTCAATTTCCCGCCGCTGTTTTTGCGTGCGGTTGCGCGGGCGCACGAGCAAAAAGCGCCAAGTCCCACGCTCTGCTCTGTCTAGCCTGTTTCGCTATGCGTACCTCAGTTGTTAGTGTTGCCAAGTACATAGTAGGTATGTTGCATGTGTGCAATTCAAATATAATTTCTTTTAAGCTTAGTTTTGTTCGTAATTCTATTTTAGGTATATGGGTTCGAGATTGTAATTCCGTTCCTCAATAAACATTTTTAGCCTTTTTCACACATCTTTACTAATATTATAAAATGCGAAAGTTACTTTATCAGTCTTCTTTTAAACTATTGAACCAATTTAAATGAAATTTGGTACTTAGGTAGTCTTGAGCCTGAGAAAACACATAGACCACATTTTGGGAAATTCAAATAACTGTAAAGTTAAGAGATTTAGTTTAAAATCAGATGATCAGAGTGAATTAGCTGGCGCATTTATGGTTTTTTTGCACAAATTATAAAAGACTGGTGTATAATATTGGATTGGAATGGATAGACAATTTAGTTATAGCCTTCTGAACCGTCAGTCGTGAGGTCGAAACCAACCCGGCACTCATGTGTATTCATAATTATGATAAACATTTGTGTTTAATCCATGTCTGAATGATTTAAATTGTGATATTTCGTTGTTACGATTACCATAACACGTAATTGTGCTAGTTGCTTTGGGAATAGATCAATTTATGGGATATTGTCTGAAATCATTATGGTAAGACAGTACTCGTAATACGAGTGAGTTTATTGGCAACACAATATAATACACATACAGGTCCGCCCGGAGAGCGCTCTCTATTCTCTCTCTCACTCTATTGCTCCCCAGAGCCCGGGGGTAGGGGTATTTTCCCTCCCCGGACCGGCTGCTTGTCATCTGCGGCACATTCATATGTGGCCGTATGCTACGGCGCTACCCGTGTCCCTGCAACACTGGCGACACATGGGGGTTTAGTGGGTATGCCCTCCAGTTTTTGGAAGCGCGAGTCCCACACACCATGCCGACTCCCCCCGGAGGCGGCATGAAGGTGTCAAATTCATTGCCCTCTAGAAAAAAAATGAGGTGCAGGGGTGCATCATCATCTACTTTTACTCTGAAACTCACTAATTTATACACAGGAAACCTCAGTCACAACTTTTGTACTCGCGATTCAAACCCGGAACCTTTGTTGGCACATACGACCACTAAACTAACGAGGCTTTCAAAATAAATACTTATCACACAACACACTTTCAGAACTTTAATTGGTAACACTTATTCATACGCTGACAACACTGGTGGCAATTTTGCCGTAGAAAGCTGAGGCTAACAATTTACAATTAGCGAGTGGAATGGCGGCGCCGGAGCTACTGGTTCCGTAGCTTTAGAAAATAGAAATAATAACACGTCGTTCATTATAAATGGTAAATCGTCTGTTGATATGACTGGTCCATCGTAAATAATGGCGGATTTAATCAAATCTAGATCTTAGACTCCAATATGGTATTAAACTGTTTAATTGGTAATTTTCAACGTGTAATAACTTAGTGGACTTGACTTTGTGATTGTTTTTGAATAACTTCATCTTCATCAGCCATACCAATGATAGGCTGCCATATCTTCAATAGATATCTTCACAAATAGAAGTATGTAAGCATTTCTACGAGATGAGGCAGACAATGTTGCTTGTTGAGAAGTTTGAAGACTCAAAATCTGCAGTGACGTAGTTTTTATGTCTTCAAATTTTATGACAACTTGACTTAAGTCTGTAATAAAGTATATGAATTTGAAACCCGCAATGTATATTACTACATTATAAAACTAAACAACATCCATCGGAAGCGATGTAACATATGTATAGACTCTGTGTTAAGCATAAAAACGTGCTGTTGCGTAATTCAAATCAAACAACCGTAAAAAACATAAACAATACAGAGCATGTTAAATTGAATAGAATGATCCCATTTGAATTTCAATCAGCAATTCACATACATTCCCCTAATTTTCAACCTTGATAGTGCTCTCTCAACCGTGGATATACCAACCATAAAACCATAGCCTTTAATCCAAAGGAACAGAGTTTAACTTTAACTGGCAATGTTTCTGTTATTACTTATTACGGAGATGTATGGCTGCTATGACATTTCCAATTCATTGACTACAATGGCTGCAGGCTGGTGTCATAGTCATGGTCATTTGGTGAACTTTGCTGTTGATTTCTCCATGTTGTATCGTGATCATGGCGGAATGTGCAATGGTAATGGATGCATGCACTTTCTGAACATTATGCTACCTGTGTGTAGGTGTGTCGCGATAAATAGATCCTTTAATTTACAAACCTGTAGGTAAAAACAAATAGGATCAATGCAAGATTTACTAAGTTGCTTTTATGTTTGACAATATCAAAAATGCATCAAAAATATAGACGTGATACAGTCGTTTAAAGCAAATTCATCGATCATTTTCTATTTTTGATTTCAAAAAATATACGATGGTAAAGAAATAAACGGATTAATTTATCCGACAATTTATGGTAAAATTGATACATTTCGTTTCGTGCAACTATGCGCATATCAAGAGTTAGAAATCTATGAAATAAGTATGGCATGTCGATTCTGGTAAATTGGGAGTTAAATTTGGTTTGCATTAAAATACCAGTCTTGATCATAATGATCTGTCATGTCATACGAGTGTCAAAATTAGCTTAATTTTAGGTAATCCACGGCTACATTTCCACAGATGCGTTAGTGGGCCCCAAATCCCTGATAAATGATCTTTCTCCACTTATATTGAACTGTTATCTGAGCAGTCCCCTTATTCAAACATTTCGGAAACTGAATCGAATTAGGCAAACTATGCTTTGCCTTTTACTAATAACGTTTTGAAAAGCAAAGTTATCGATTTCAATTCTTTTTCAGAAATGTTCTGATTATGGGAGCAGATTATAAGAGTGAAAGAACAGAGAATACATCTGTGTTTGCGCAATGCGTATCTAATATCTTTTGCTTAAAGGTTAGTTTCCTTCAAGTTTTACCCCTAACGTAGAAATTTTGCCGGGAGATCATAGTTTGGCACTTACTACAGATTTACAATAAATTGGAAAATAATGATATTATTCGAAACCTAAATTTCGAAATCAATGTTTCTTTGGTCTATACGAGTGAGGAAGTAGTTACATTTACTGTTACAAGGTGGAAGTTGATAAGTATCCATGCAGGCTCCCTATAAACGAGTCACAGACCGTACTCAACTTCTATCTAGCTGGCGACAAGTTGAGGGAAATCTATTGATAATGTATAGTATGACTAAATAATGTATTCTATGACTAAGTAATTTCATTTATTTATTTATTTAATCTTTATTGCACAGAAAATAACTAAAGGCCATAAAGGACTTATTGCCACATAGGCATTCTCTACCAACCACTGGGCTAAGCAGAAAGTAATAATGTAGCGTGCCAAAAAGATTTCATAAATAAATAAAAAATATTTACATAAAAATAACTATCTACTAAGTTTATCAGTTGTTTAGTACCCATAGTCCAAGCATCGGCTTAGTTTCGGACTAGATGGTGGTGTGTGTTTTTTATATCGGCTCAGCGGCTTCCTTTCGCCTGATGGAAAGCTGAAAAGGAAGCCCAAGCCGCTCTGACAACAGACGGGAAACCTCAAGTTTCCATTAAGTTGCTTCAGTCACTAGTTCAGATTAATCTTCTCATTATGAAGGCCTGCGACCCATAGTGGTATGTCTTGGGTTATTATTTTATTATTATTAAGAGAGGTAGGGCATAGCGAATCTTCGCTCAAATTGAGCTGCCCGTCCGGGGAAGGACCTCCACCCTATAGAATACCGCAGCCAAATGACCTCCGGGTCGTGTTTCTGCTGGTGAGTAGGGTCTCCGGAGCTCGTGGGGGGCAAGGGTTGGGCCGGCATGGCAGTGGCAACTGACAGGTAACTAACCAGTTACTTGCCCGTTGTCACAGCGACTTGGGCTTCTCTTTCGCTTTCCATCAGGCGTAGGGAAGCCATTATGTCGAGCTATTATAAAAAAAAAATGAACAGCTTCACCCAGGCAGCCGTTTGCGCCAAGCCTAACCAGTACTATACTGTACAAATCGCAGGAAACACCTACACTCATACTGGGCATAGACTCGAGACGAATGTGGGCGTACTCATCATGGTTTATGGTCGTGTGAATGCTCTTTAACATTGTTAATTAATGTCACTTTTATTGTATGAATTTTTATTCGGGTTCTAAAATAGGATGTTTATGGTACTTATAATGTTTGATGTCTCATAGGTTTAGTGGCTTTAAATGTCTTAAACATAGAGTTCCAGGTTCGCAGCAATTTGAAAATATGCATACCAAAAACCTGGTCTCAGATTCTTTCCCTTGTACCCCAGTATAAAATGATGACTACTTTTTTGTAAATAGCCAGATGGAAACCGCGAGAAAAACCCAAATCGCTGTGGCAATGTTTTAGTAACCAAAGCGATTACTAGTCAATTGTCACCGCCAATGTATCCTACCTATATAGCTCGACTCGAGCCTTCTGTTACTACGACATACATGGGAAGAGCTTGGGTGGTAATTTGTGTTCTTTGACGGCCTACAGTTACAGAATATTACTTAGTAGTAACCTGAACCCAGAGTTCTATAGTAAAATAAAACAGCTCTCAGTAGAAAGGCATAAAAATATCTTTTCCGAAACCAGTCTTCACATTTCATTTTCTTAAAAGGTTCTGGCTCTGTGAGTAAACCTTAACGTAATCGAGACAGCGATCTTCACCGTCTGTCGCTTCCGTGACGTCACGCCGTCCGCATCAGGACGTCCGAAACGATATCGGCCACACAGCCAAAATGGCCGGTGTGACGTCACCTCAGTATCGCATCAGTGAATCTGACTGAATGTAACTGGCCGCAAATAAAAAATATGAAAGAAGTTTTTAACCAGTTTTTCACGGCCTTAATTAAATAAATAACCAACTTAGTTTTTAAAACATTTTAACTAAATAGTGTTTGTTACTGACCACTTATTAAAAAAAAGGTAATAATAAATAAGAAACAGAAAATATTTATTGCTTTTAAAACATTTTTAGCGTAGATACTGGCCTCTTATTGCAAAATCGAAATATAAATAAACGAATTGATTGATCGGGATGTAAGGGAGCGGCCTATCATCTTTTCGCTCCAAGCCAACCTCACCTGCCCGTGGTGCATCCTGCCGAATAACAAACGAGGCACTGGCAACCGACTGGTGGCGGTATAACCATCACAATTGAAGGCGTAGCTAAATACTAAAGACCGGTGACGGGCAGCAGCGTCACCGGAGCAAGAAGCTACGCCCTGCGATCGCCAACCCGCCTGCCCAGCGTGGCGATTATGGGTATATCCTCCAGATGTTTGCTCTAAGTGGCGAACAACTGGAGAGGCCTATGTCCAGCAGTGGACTGCAATAGGCTGGTGATGATGATGATGATGATGATTGATCTTTAACTTTTATTTTTAATAGTTTAAGAAACCTTTGGAATTAATTCAGGCCATAGATTACCTCCAAATTCAGCCTGAAGTTAGGAAATCGTTGGAGAACCTAATAAAAAATTCCTCGATGCAGAAATTACTTTAAGCTCTATTTTCTTTAAGCCCTTTTTTCTCATTAAAAAGTAAAGTTCTTTCTCAGACTCCAGACTATCGACACACAGTTAGTTTCCCATTTATAATAAAAGTGCGGAAGTAATAATGTTCCATTACATAATATAACTAGCTACTCCTTGTCACTAAAATTATCCCCTGAGGTCTAAAGACCATTATATTATCTATCACTATAGAATGCTTCAAACCGCTGAGAAAAGTGCCACGGAAATCGAAATCATTTACAAACGGTACAAAAAAAGTGATCACTTTTTTACAAGCGGAAGTGGTCGGTGAGAAGACCCGACCCGACCGGCGACCATAACCATTACTCCGTAAGCCGACACCGTGACCGCTTCCGAGGTGCGCGAGCGCAGACACTATCACACAGCCATGATCAAACCCGTGCACTATAAGAGAATAATAGTTTGTCAGATATGAAAAACCCGGCGGGTATGTGTCGAAATCTCGCAACGAGGTTGTTACATGAGGTGTTCATCAGCATCATCAGCCTATCGCAGTCCACTGCTGGACATAGGCCTCTCCAGCTGCTCGCCACCTAGGGCAAACCTCTGGAGGATCCTCTCGCAGGGCGTAGCTTCTTGTTCCGGTGACGCTGCTGCCCGTCATCGGACTGTGGTATTTAGCTACGTCTTCTATCGTAATGGTTATACCGCCACCAGTCGGTTTGCCAGAGCCTCGTTTGTTGTTCGGCAGGATGCACCACGGGCAGGTGAGGATGGCTTGGAGCGAAAAGGTGATAGGCCGCTCCCTTACATCCCCATAACACATGAGGTGTTAAAGCTTCCTTTTTGCTTATTTTCCTTGGAAGTTGCACGCTGTGCCCGAATTTCGGTCAAGAGAGAGTTTTCCTACCACCCAAACACCCACCAATTTAGATGCTAAATCATCACACATTGTGCAACAAGACAATTATGAAAATACATTCACACTATCGATTATCGAAAAACAATAGCATAATCGTTATCGATTTGCGAAGGTGTCAAGCCGGTGACAGCTGTCACACAATGGCGCGAGGGCGAGTGTCACCTTGACTTAAGTGACAAGTCTGGTCCGGCCTCGCTCCCACTGCGGCTTCGGTAACGAGATTAAGGGCGATGAGTCATATGTGATACACAACACAACTGTGGCAGATTTAGCAACCTCGATGGCTTCAATTGCGGAAATAAAGTAATTCAGGATTGACTTCTTTGGCTGTACCAAGTAACTATTTACGAGTATTTATCTGTGGCTGTACGGTGAAATGCCTTTGATTTAGATATCGAAAAATATGTTATTAAGAATTCTGATTGACGTATCTGCCGGCAACGTAATGTAGACAAGCTTTATCAGGAAAAGCAATTTATTTTGCAGGATATTTAATGTCTCAAGTGTATATCATCACTAAATAGTATAAAACAAACTCACTTTTGTCTGCCTGACTGTGCCTATATATGCTTAGATCTTTAAAATACGGTTGAATGCGGTTTTTAAACAGATAGAGTGATTCAAATTAAAGGTTTATATGTACAATACGAACATAAAAAATAGTAGAGAAACACGCATAATAAGAAGAAAAAATTGGTATACTACGGGTAATTTTCAAAACTAGAGGACGATTTATGTCATTAGATAGATAGATATTCTTTATTGCACAAAATACAAACATTTATAGACAAGGTATTACAGACAACAAGTGGTACAATTTAGGCGGTCTTATCGCTAGTAAGCGATCTCTTCCAGACAACCTTCAGGTAGAGGAAGTGTGCTATTCTGAAGAGGGGCAAAGTCGTGCAAACTGTTTAATTATATTATATAAGTAAATTTATACCAACATGTATAAAAATAAATATATATAAATAAATAAATACATATGTATAATATATATAAATAATAAATAAATACACAAAATAATAAAGTACATGAATAAATAAAAGCAATAAATACCACAAGAATAGAAAGGATAGTGGATGAAATGATGAAGTTTATTAAAGGGACAGGAGATAGGATTTAAGACGGGACTTGAAAGCAGGAAGAGATTGGGAATTTCTGATGGACAAGGGGAGGGAATTCCACAGACGGATAGATGTGTCATTATTTAATTACAGTATAAAATAAATAAATAAATAAATGTATGTTGGTACTCAATTATTTATTTTTTATTTTAGGTTCCAGTCTCGATAGATCTTGTTTGTTTCCTCTTTATTTTTAACATAATAACAAATATTTTATGTTAACTTAATGTGACGTTGATTGAGAGGTGTGAATAGCATTAATTAACATCTGTATTTAAAATGATCAACTTCGTTTGCAATACCGTATAGCCAACAGTATAGGTACAGTTATAACCACAAATCTTTTCCAAGCAAATACGTTATCATCACATTCTTTAGAATTACAATTCCACAATGTCCATTCAAAAATATTCGACGATTTGAGTGCATACTCAATGGCTTTTATAAATTCAATTTCATAAATTAACTATTCAACACATATATAGAAAAGCTTCGAAAAAAAGCTACCGACAGAATTGACGGTTCAATCCTTACATCCATTTCAATCCGTGTGTGTGTGTGTCTTCTATAGAACCTGTTGTACAATTTACATATACTATTTGGAGAGCCATAACTTCAGATTATATCCGGGCATCTTCACTTTATCACCGAATATGATCGTAATCGCCCACATCTCGATATGTAGTTTGTCGCCGATACCATATCTCGATTCGACGTCAATTGTTCATATATCTCCATCTTACTCCAATAGAAAACCATGAATCATGCATGCAACATTAGTGTTTATTCAAATACACGCATAATAAAACGACAAAATCACAAGTCATTATCGATTTTGAAACGATGATGCGCTCTTACCAAGCGTAAAGAAACAGGTAGATCTCAAAATGTGTTCAAGCGTTATCTACAAAGAAAGGTCAAACACAGATGCGCAAAACAGAACTGGTTCCAAAGGCGTGTTTTAATCGATGGTGGGTTTATGCAAACAGGCAATAAGTAGTGCAAAAGTCGAGCGACTGTGCCGATCGGCGAGGAATGTGGACTCCGAACTAAATCAATTAGGCAGAAACGATTCTCGGAGCGGATTGAACGAGAATTCTTCCGATCGGCAAGATAAGTTCCAAACTGTGAGTTTAACGTGACTTTTATCACCGCTACATCCCGTTTAGAATGACCACAGGTTGTCAAAACACGTGAATTGTAATTGACGATTCAGAAGTCCACATTCCTTGGCCCAATTAAAATCTCTCCGTGCCTGTTAACTGGTTGAGCCCTTGCGGTACTGATGAGTGCGCCGACCAGAGCGATCTGATCTTATTGAAGACCAGGCTTGGCCACGCCGCCGTCCTGGGGCCTTCTTCCGGCAATCCTGTTGGTTACACTCCTAATAAAAAACTAAAAACTGATACCTTACTAATTAACAGATTATACAAAATTATTACAATAAACGCAGATATTATTCATACAGACAGATAGAAACGTTACAACCAATCGACAGACTAATTGCAGGCGTGAGGGGCCAAGGGCCGTAGCCAATTGCAACTAATAGATTATTAAGAAACCCACAGCTGTGAATGCGCTGTATATTTCAATTCGCCATCGCGAAATCGAGAACCAGAATGGAATAATTAATGGAAATGAAAACTGTAACAGATGCCGAGATAAAGTTCGCAGTCGGCCTGTCTGCGGATTGCACAAATAGTACCTACCTAAACTAATAAATACGGTTCTGACAACCGGTCCCTCGAGGACCCCTACGTACATCCGGCGCGTGGGCTCCTGTTATTTACGGCGAGGATCCTCGACGTCGGATAAAAGAAGCCAGGAAAGTGAGAGGTGCTACGTCCCAAGTGAATGAGATTTCGATTGCCGTAGAAGGTATCAATGAGCGTTGCGTGCGCCGCGCTTACGCAACGGAGGCGAAACGGACCACGCGCGAGCCTACAGATATGCAAATGCGGTATAAAGCTGCTTACCGGATAGGGGCACGTGGTTGTCGTGTGAATGCCGGGACGCGCGCTGTCCGAAAGGGCTTCTGAGCGACTTTGGGCTGAGGAAGAATCTTCTTCTCGTGTGCGGAGGAGTGGGGCAGCTCTGCGCTAGACTGGCTGGCTGTTTCGGTGGCTTCGGGAGGCGCAGCGGCGACTGCCAGTCCTCCTGGCGTTGTGGAGAGGGCGTGTACCTCTCCATTGTCTGCCGTCTGCCCTGACTGTTCCTCGCGCAAATGGGGCACGCTTCGTTCCTGAACATGCAGGAGTAGCAGCGCTCATGTCCGCACGTGTCGATCAGCTTTCTCTTCTTGCCCTTGTCAAAGGGCATGTTACAACTGGGACAGGTTGTGCCTCCGGTCTCGCTCTCCAGCAATTGTCGTATCGCAGCCAAGTCTGTAAAGATAAAACGCCATGTTAATTGAGGATTAGTCAATAAGCTTGGTTGTCGTTTGCATATATCTATCGTTTAGTATGCAAACTGGATAGTTGACGCTGCATGCTTGCAATCGATTTACGCTCTAACGATCCTTGAAGCTATTCTAACGAAGGGTAATGATATAATTCGTGTTGTGCGCGGGAACTGTCTGTTATGAGCAATTACATGAATGAGGATGTGGGGATGGAATTTTAATGAGATTATAGTACAGATGGCGGTGTTTTACGACGCAAAACGGTAGTCGATGCTTCCTTACGATCTATTACTAATGTTTTGATTGAATCTGGTCAGATAAATCAAACAATGTTTTTAAGTTGTCTTCATTTGCGGCGGCTTTTGATAAATAGCTGATGTATGGTTGATCGTTATGAGGACCATTGGGCCCATAAGTCTCTGCCATCAAAACTTAAATCAACACTTCCAAATTAAACGGATCATAAATCAACTGTCAGTAAACGAAGTAATTAAATACGGGAATTGCTTCACGTTACGCGGGTTGAGATGGCTGTATCTTGCATCTCTTTCTACCTCACCGCCGTATCTGTCACGGCGAAATGAAGATATCAGGAAATTCGCGAAATCCCTATACATATCGTTCATATCTATACCGTTTTGGATACGATATCAAGGTAGAAGTCGAAAATTTTTGTTTTCTTAATGAAAAAGGTTAAATCCCCATCCCATCATCAGTCCACTGCTGGTCATAGGCCTCACCTAATGTTCACCACTTAGATTGATAAAAAAAGGGTAAGTGATATCACAAAATACTAATATTATAACGTTGGCGATGTCACTTCACTAAACTAATTCTACTGATGAATAGAACAAGTAACAAAACAAAATTACCAATCCGAAAATAAAATCTTAATAAACAGGTATATTCGACGTCTACCGTGACTAGGGATTTCGAGTATTTTCTGATATCCACATTTCATTGCGACTTATCCTTTCCAACTCATTCGGCGACAAATAACACGAAGATCGAGCGTCGCCTGCGCATTCCCCCAGATCTTTTTACATTTTTTTCTGTCTTGTAGACGAGTCATTTATATGTACTCTCATGGCAACATCTGGTACCTTTAATACACGACTTGCACAGTGTGTGCATGGAATAAATATGTTCCGCCCATGAACTTTTTATTTATTAAACGAAAATGTTAATTTTTCGTGTTAATATGCCGTGTTGTGGTATACTGTAATGTTTAAACATATCTCCCTTTCGGCTTGTTAGTTGTCAGTGGGAAAGGATAAATAAATAAAGTTTTCAAAGTGTTTTATCATGACGGGAATATTATAATTATTTTAATGTTAAATGAATGTCGATTTACAAAAGTTTCGTTTGCTAAAGTAACTTTGGTTTGGCTCCGATGACATCATAACGCTTACTTTTAAGTAAATCTAAGAGAAAGGCATGATAGAATAGAATACTACTTTGGATGCAAAACACCCAGACATTATGAAAAGATCCCTTATGTATATTTTGTAACTCACTACATCTCTTTTTACCTTTAGACTAGAGTAATTGTACCTCACAAATGACCAAGCATTGTAAACCCAAAGAACAAGATTCTATCAAATTTTTCCAAGCGAATTTTTAAATAGGTATGAAATGCTTGCAAAACTTATAGACATTTTCATGAAATTTTATAGAAAAGGATCGGTTGATGGATGTCTGTACACCCACGTCTCAGTCTCAAACTAAGGTTTTCCATCCAGATGATAACTCTAGGTAAATCGCTTTTCAAGATGTTCAGAAATGAGGTAGCCCAGAAAAGCGCTTTCTTTCAAATCTACCCAAATTCCCGAACAACTCAGATAACCTGCTATAAGAAAACGCCCGGTCGTGGTGATGTCAATAATTGTATTGTTGATAATAAAATTTTAGAGGTATTATTAACAATCTCAACAAAATGAACCACTCAGAAGTGGTTGCTTTCAGTCGAAAAGATAATGAAAACCCTATGGCAGTGAGCTTAAAATATAATTTGCAAAAATTGATGTAAGCAAACAGTTTTGCTTTTGAGCCAACCGCGAGGTTGCGCGGGCGCCGCCGGGGCGCTTTCCATTTTTGACCTTTCCCAAAATACTTGTTTCGTTTGCCTCAGTACTGATTTTGTTCGGGTACTTAGTGCTGTGTACACTTTGAGGGTTGTTACAATTGATCCATTGACTGTGAAGAAATGAGACACAATAGAACATCTAGCATGTGGGATGTATGGGAGCGACCTATCATCTTTTCGCTCCAAGCCACCCTCACCTGCCCGTGGTGCAACCTACTGAATAACGAACGAGGCTCTGGCAATCGACTGGTGGCGGTATAACCATCACGATGGAAGGCGTAGCTAAATACCACAGGCCGATGACGGGCAGCAGCATCACCGGAGCGAGGAGCTACGCCCTGCAATTGCCAACCCTCCTGCCCAGCGTGGCGATTATAGGTATAACCTCCAGATGTTTGCCCAAAGTGGCAAACACCTAGAGAGGCCTATGTCCAGCAGTGGACTGCGATAGGCTGATGATGATGGCTAAATAATAAAATAAAATAAATAATAGTGGCTATACTATCTTCCCCACTGTAGTATCTTTTTCGTACTATTGTATCTTTTCCAGTATAATATATTTTTCGTACTAATCAATAGAGATTAGTATGAAAAAGATAGGTAGTAGTTTTATTTGGTTAGAAATCGATAGAATTGATTAAATATCCCACACAGATATATGGAACCGACAATCACATAATTTCGGTGGGTTTGTTACTCCGGGAGCTAATTTAACTCCAAGCATACTTAATTGTTAGCAATTTTGCAATTTTCTGGATAACACTCAGCTAAATATGATTGGGACCGCGGTTTCCCTATATTTAGCTAAATGCTAACCACGCCATTTTTTCGTATACACGTCATAATTATGAGTACGTGAGTGATTATGCCATTAAACGTGGGAAAGTTAGAGATAAGAAGTTGTTTAGATTCTTGTGAACATGTACCCAGGTTAGTTTTCTCATGGAAACACAAGAGGACTCTTTAGACCTATGTCCAGCAGTGGACATTCTGCGACTACCGAGACATTCTTTCCAGAATATTCATTTCTTTACTGAAATTTGAAGTGAGGTAGGGCATAGCGAATCTTCGCTCGAATTGAGCTGCCCGTGCGGGGAAGGACCTCCACCCTATAGAATACTGCAGCCAAACGACCTCCGGGTCGTGTTCCTGCCGGTGAGTAGGGTTTCTGGAGCTCGTGGGGGGTTGGGCCGGCATGGCGGTGGCAACTGGCAGGTAACTGACCAGTTACTTGCCCGTTGTCACAGCGACTTGGGCTTCTCTTTCGCTTTCCATCAGGCGTAGGGAAGCCATTATGTCGAGCTACTATAAAAAAAAACTGGTTTCCCCTACCGGAGGTTGTCTGGAAGCGATAAGACCGCCTAAGTTGTACTATTGTTAATAATATGTTTTCCTGTAATATCTGTGTTTTGTGCAATAAAGAGTATCTATTGCACAAATATCTATACAGATTTGTTTCGCTACATAAAAATATCCTTTACTAACGTTTTAAAAGCACCAGTCTTTAGCCGTAATGTCTAGCGCAAATGGCAATTTAATAGATGTAAATATCAAGAGTTATAACTTGAATTTTCAGTGTGGGCTAAGCGTGGGACTCGCTAGACGGAGCGACGACCTGCGAAGGTAGCCGTGATAAGGCCGTGAGCGAACCAGGGCGTACATATTTGTTAATATTATATTTAAGGATACCACCTCATCATCATCAGCCTATCACAGTCCACTGCTAGACATAGGGCTCTCCAGTTGTTCGCCACAGGGCAAAAACATCTGGAGGATATACCCAAATTGGGTATTTTATGGATATTATATGCATTTATAGGTGTTATTTCTTTTTTTTCTTCTTTCTTTGCCTTTTATTAAAAAATTGTCATCTATGCTCGACGTAGTCAAACATGCTGTTCACACATGTTGGTGGAGATGCAGCCTAACTTGTGTCGCATTAGCTTGTATCACTAAAATTGTAACTACTGTATATCCGTTGTGTGTGTCAAATAAATAAATAAATAAATAAAAAAAAAATCGCCACGCTGGGCAGGCGGGCTGGCGATCGCAGGGCGTAGCTTCTCGCTCCGGTTTTGCGAATTCCATTTTGCCGCGGTGAGCTAAAAGCAGCATCTTTGCCAGCTAATATCTTTTCTTTTTTTTTTTTAATTTGTTAAGTACAAGGACTTCTTCTGTCTTAAGGATCTTAAACGTCCTTGGTAAATTACTACATTTTTTTTGCGTGGAATAGGCATTCCCTCCGTTTGGTTAATTTCCATCTTTTCTTGTGCAATTACTCCTTACGCAATCCCAGTTTTCGCGACTTAACAGAAGTTGTTTTCGTATTAAACTCAAACCTGCTAAATAAAGAGTGTACCACCGACGAAGAATCGATATTAATGTTCCACAATAACAGTTATTTCACCGACACAAATTACTGTAACTAGTCATTAAATAGTTTGGTTTAACGATGCTTTTTTCGAGATTATAAGCTTGACTTCGTGTCATCACTTGAAGCTTTTATCGTGAACTGTCATTTACATGATTGGAGACAATGACGTAATCAGACAAAAAAAAACATTTACATTTGACAGTTGTGAGTGCCGTAGTATACTTCGTATAAAAACCATCATCATCCTAGCCTTTTTCCCGATTGTCTCAGGGTCGGCTTCCCAAACTGAGAGATTTGGCGAGGGCTAAGCTTTTACACAGAGCGACTGCCATCAGACCTCCGCAACACTTAGGGTAAGCTATACCCATTCCCAATTTTAGGCGTCAGAGTTATCATCATCTCTGATATGATGTAACGACTGCTATCTGAGTTGGTAAAGATAGCACCCGGGACCAACAGCTTAACGTGCCTTCCGAAGCACGAAGGAAATCGGTGTCAAATTTTGGTCACCCAGCATCGGATTGACCGCGCCAATGGTTGCACAAGGTTGCGATCATTGTTAAGCGAACAAGACCGCGGCGCCACCGAGCTCCTCAAACTTCGTATAAAAACCATTCTAGTAAAAGAGAACATTGTATAAAATCGGTACTCCCATAGTTGCTTAATGAAATTATACCTACCCAAAATTTACATTTTAGTTTTATCAAAACCGATTAATATTCTAGTCTAGCAAAATTCGTAACGTCAAGTTTTTGTGAAGCCTTCTAAAATATACTTAAAATTAGGTATATCAATTAATTGATACTAAGTACACATCCCCATTGGGTCAACAAAGAAGCAGTCGTAATAAACCTTTTTCTTACACAAATTACAACAAAAGAATGATTTTGAGGTGTATAACAAACCAAATGACAAACTTATAAACGTAATACTTTTTTTTTATGCAAGAGGCGGCAGACGAGCAAATGTGATGCCTGATGGTAAGCAGTCGACACCGCCCATGGACACCCGCAACCAAAAACAAACATCTGCTTTTTTGCATTTACTGATGTGAAGTGTAAGCTTTGCACCGAATAATTACGTTTTTTTTTTATTCTGTCCACGTGCGACCGCCATTAATTAAAAATAATGTTAGTACATATTTATGTCATCGATTAGAAGCTAAAAGTGACAGTTGTATAACTTGCCGTCCCGGTGACTATATCTGTTGAATAAGAGCAATCTGCGTGGGTCCAGCGTTTGTAGACATTAGCCTAATTGTCTAGCGGCAAAAAACGCTAGACCTAGATACTAGTTCGCACGTGTGGCACCTAAGATGTAAAAAAAAACTAACTAGGTAGCTCGAATAACGTAGTGCGATTGTAGAAAATGTTGTCGTTGGCTTAATAGAGTTATACTATGACAATCTTTTCCACAAAACGCGTATGGTGGTTAAAATAGTGACAGCAACTCTTATCGCCTCTTGGCAAGCGAAAGAGAAGCCCAAGTCACTGCGGCAACTGACAAGTAACCAAATGAATCACTTGTAAGCTAGATTTGGCTATATCGACATCATTTCGAGGGTGTATGGCAGAGTGTGACTAGTTGCCACCCAGGAGGGTAAGCAGTAGGGTTGAGAAACTGAAGAACTTAAGAAGTTCCTAGGGAAGATATACATAGCCCCAACCCAAGACATGCAACCTTGGGCCACACATTCATCTAGCCCCAAACTAAGCTCAAGCTTGTACTATGGGTACTAGACAAATAATAAACTTACTTAGATACTTTTTTTGTAAATAAATACATATTATACATAGAAAACCAGGCCAAGATAAACATACATGTTCATGAACACAAATGTTTGTACTGTGCGGGGATCGAACCCACGATGTCCCATATGGGACGGTTCTTTTTCCCTCACCACTCCTTCGGCGTTATTGATTAGGGACCATTTCAGACTATTGTGTCCAGAAATCTCGATCTCACGATCTCAAGCTGTTAAAACCAGTCCACATTTTGATAAAGACGGCATTTAGGCACCTTAAAATGACCGTTTAAAAAAATGTAGGCGCGAATTCCGCACGGTCATGTAATTACAATAATATAATATGTGATTTAGTGTATCGGTCTACACGAATAACTAAGTCTGGCTGAGCAGACGCTGACTCACGATAAATTTGCCTTTAGCGAAAAAAAAAACCGCAAATGCGATACTAAATTAACTCTCTCCCATCAGCCGAAGGAAACATTACTTTATTACTTAAAGAATAAGAGCTACGCGTGAATTATGAAGACCATAGTTTGTGGGGTCTGCGGTAAGGAATCTCAGAGTAATTTACGGTAAGAGAACTCATCAATTCTGTGGTCGTTTGTAGTTTTTTGTTCTACGCGTCTATCACAGCTAGACGGCGCGTTGTTTTGTTTTCGTTGGTAACCGGTCGTTGGTGGGTGTTTTATTGTGTATGTCGAGGTTATGACGTATTTTGGGTACTACTACGCGCCAAATTAGGAAAAATGGGTCACGAAATAGCGAACCCATATGTTATCTTCATCAAGGAGGACGGCAGATTGATGTTAAAAAAAAATTAGGTCCCACGTGTAGTGGGGTATTCGAATCCTACTCCCATATAGAGGTAGGTACTATGTTTCGCGATTTTTCATAAATTCAGAATTATGATTAGTTTTTTGCAATTTTTGAGAATTTTCGCAAAACAATTTAAATCTTTTTTTTTGAAACAACACAACAAGGATAATTTCGTATTGCCTTATTTGTGTCCTTTGAATTTAGATTGTGTCTGGAATCTAAAGTGCTACTTTATTAACGACTAGCTGTGCTTGCGACTTCGTCCGCGTGGAATAGTTATTTTTCCCCGTTTTTTTTTTACATTTTCTATTATTTCTTCGCTCCTAATAGTTGCAGCGTGATGTTATATAGCCTAAAGCCTTCCTCGATAAATGGTCTATTTAACACAGAAAGAATTTTTCAATTCGGACCAGTAGTTCCTGAGATTAGCGCGTTCAAACAAACAAACTCTTCAGCTTTATAATACACTAGCTGTGCTCGCGACTTCGTCCGCGTGGAATAGTCATTTTTTCCCCGTTTTTTTTACATTTTCCATTATTCCTTCGCTCCTAATAGTTGCAACGTAATGTCATATAGCCTAAAGCCTTCCTCGATAAATGGTCTATTCAACACAAAAAGAATTTTTCAATTCGGACCATTCGTAGTTCCTGAGATTAGCGCGTTCAAACAAACAAACTCTTCAGCTTTATAATATTAGTTAAGATATATATATATATATATAATATATATATATTAGTTAAGATTTACAAGGTTAAATACAAAATAATACAATTTCGTCTAACAGATAGTTACAATCTGTGTGATATTTAGAGGTAATTGCACACACATAATAACATACACATAACATACAACCGTGAAATGATTCGCTCACAAAACACAAAAAAATCTCAAGGTACAAAACAGATTCATGCAAGCACTAAAACACAATTCGAATACAGACTTCGTAATATTCTATTGTTTTAAAAGTACAGTTTTACGACGGGGAATACTGAAAAAAAATGGCAACATTCCACGTTCACGATTATCAACTTTAAACCTACAGGATAAGGGTCAAAAATGGAATGGTTGGTGTGATGCGCTTGCGCATTGCAACGGAAACGGCAGGTGCAACAAATTCTCTGTAACCTTATGTCCATTGTGGAGCGAAGTGATGACTTGAAGGTGATTTCTTTGACAATGTTTTTGCATTAGCGTGGCCAATTGTACACATACTATAGGTGCAAGGTGAGTTATCTTTTAAAACTGATGCAACGCGAACTCGGCGTATAATTTTTTTTTATAGTAGCCCGACATAATGGCTTCCCTACGCGTGATGGAAAGCGAAAGAGAAGCCCAAGTCGCTGTGACAACGGGCAAGTAACTGGTCAGTTACCTGTCAGTTGCCACCGCCATGTCGGCCCAACCCCCCACGAGCTCCGGAAACCCTACTCACCGACAGGAACATGACCCGGAGGTCATTTGGCTGCGGTATTCTATCCTTTAGAAATTGACCCAGTGTGAAATTGGGTCAGAAGAACGTGAAATTACTTATGCCAATACAATGTGTTATTAAGTCTCTGTAAAGGAGCGGCCTATCATCTGTTCGCTCCAAGCCAGCCTCACCTGCCCGTGGTGCATCCTGCCGAATAACAAACGAGGCGCTGGCAACCGACTGGTGGCGGTATAACCATCACAATTGAAGGCGTAGCTATATACCACAGACCGATGACGGGCAGCAGCGTCGTCGAAACAAGAAGCTACGCCCTGCGATCGCCAACCCGCCGGTCCAGCGTGGCGATTATAGGTATATCCTCCAGATGTTTGCCCTAAGTCGCGAACAACTGGAGAGGCCTATGTCCAGCAGTAGACTGTAAAATGCTGATGATGATTAAGTCTCTAAAAGTTACGATTAGTTATGCAGCTTATCGTGTTATTACGCCATCTAATATTTACCTTAATCCAACATCAAATTCCCCATAATTGACTTAATTCGTCCATAAACCAACGCCATACTAGCACCATAATATACCAGGGAAGTGGCGGGATGTCGTAATCTACACGTAATTAGGCCCAATTAGGCCGACGTTCGTTAATTAAGTGAGCTTATGACCTTACAGATTGAACACATCTATGTCCTATGTCCACCGTCCATCGTACTCTAGACGAGATATGGTCTATGGTATTTTTTACAATATTAAGTAACGATGCGAGAAAAATATTAAGCTTATTTTAAATACGAGTAAGTATTTGACTGGCTCGGTGGCTCAATTGGTGCCTGCCTTCTGAGCCCAGGGTCGTGGGTTCGATCCCTATACATTACAAACATTTATGTGCATGAACATGTCTGGTTGTATTGGTCTGGGTGTTTTCTATGTATGTTTTATTTACAAAAAAAAATCTAAGTAAGTTTATCAGTTGTCTAGAACCCATAGTACAAGCTTCGGCTTAGTTTGGGGCTAGATGGCGCTGTGTGGCCCAGCGTGGCATGTCTTGGGTTATTTATTTATTTATTTAATCGATAAATGCCGTGAATTACAACTATTTTTTTTTACGAACATGTTAGATTCATGTACTCCTAGTGTTGGGGAAGCGAAAGGCTGTCACCCGTAAAATTACTGCATGATTTATGTTAGTTAACCAGTTATTTGTTAGGTAAATGATTATGGAGTTATAGATTATAGCACGGTGTTATCCATTAACCAAAGGGGTTAATCTATCAAATAGGATAACTCACAAACTTTGCAGTATCTTCTACAGGGCAGTACCTGGATAAAAAAATTTAGAGCTTAACAAATGAAAGTCATTTAAAATTTAGGGCTAAAATGTATTAGGTAAGTGTGTTCCGTTCTAAGTAGAGGATTCGATCCCGGGATCCCGAAAACCGGGATCCCGGGATCCCGGTCATATTTCAGTCCCGAAATTTTCGGGATTAAATTTAAAGAGTCCCGGGATTTTCGGGATTGATATATTTTTAATATAATCTAATAAAAATGTGCGTAAAACGAAACGCACTTACTTTCATCTAACATTTTGACGGCCATCTCATTTACCCGGCTGATTTCATTTGATTGCGCTAACGCCCGGCACCGGATTATGTTTAAAAGTGAGTGAAAATTCCTCATCACGTCGTGATAAGTATTGATATTTATTTTGTTCATCAAAGAATTTATAAAAAAAAACAAAATGCACTACAGATCTTGGAGTTTATCGAGTAATCATCCACCATCGGCTTTTCTTTCGTTGAGTACATGTCTGATGCAAGTAATAAGCATAATTATGTACCTATTTCGTACGCGTAACGGCCCATTGAAAAAACGGCCATCAGTAAAATTTTTGTCGGTAGGTTCGTTATAGAACCAAAAACTACTTGACGGATTTTAACGACATGGTACAATAACTATTCTTCATACTCCTGGGCAGGTTATAATACTTAGTATACTTTTTATCACGACACAATCGATGAGGAGCAGAGCAATGAATGGAAATGTTGGGATAGCGGGGGAAATTTTAAACTGTACGTTTGAACGCGCATCTCGCGAAAACTTCTGCATGGAATTGAATGCGGTTTTCACCATGTATTGCTAGAGGTCTAAATTAAGATTTAAGCATTTTTTTTAAAACGATATGCGTGGGACGCGTGGGACGCCGCATACACAGCTACTAATAAATAAACCACGTCTAATATTAGACGTAAAGTTGAATCCAATTTGTGACCGCGGCATAAATATTTTTTTCATTTGGTTAAAGAAGTTAACGATGAATCCAAAGAATTTTGTATGGTGTATAATTTTAATTCTGTTTAGTTTTTTGAAGATTTTTGTTTTACTGTCTTTTTGTTACCACTTTTTACTACTAATACAATCCCGGGACTATCCCGGGATCCCGGGACTAACTGTAGAAAATCCCGAAATCCCGGGATCCGAAAAATCGACCGGGATCGAATCCTCTAGTTCTAAGTGACATCCGGTAGTATTAGGTAGGTATTATTGTCATCAAAACTTAGACCATAATTTAAAAAAATGTTACAGTAGGATTTTTTAACACTTGTACACAGAATTAACGTCCATAAAACCACAGAGACATTAATAAGGCTCTCCTGACCGAATTTCGGCCACAGTTGGCAATACATAATTTTTATTAATTCACGGAAATGAACTGTCAACTTCCCGAGGCTAGCTTCCTACGCTAGCTTTTGCCTGACAAGTCATTTCTAAACGAAAACACCCAGAAACAATCCTTGATCCGCCCAAGAACCGATCCCAGAACCTTCGCCTTTAAGCGGCGCTTGCAATCATCCCACCACAACACACAGACCATTTGTCGTTTTGACAGATGCAAATCGTCGCGGACGGGCGATCTCTCCTGTCAAAGTGACGTATGCGCCGATAGAGGCCACATTAATGCGCCCGCGCAGCGCGGTACGATCTCAATAGAAATCGGCACAATGCGTGCGATCCCGTTGCGCACCCGTGGCTGATTAGAGAAATTAATTATGCCATGTAAGGTCTGATCTGCTCGATATGTGCTTTAGATCGGACGGTATTGAGGCTGTGTTGGAAGAGTTATGGCTGTCTGTCTGTGAGATACATAGGCGCATGCGCTTGTACTTAGTATATTATGAGGAACTCTATATGTCTGTGTGTTGACAGCAAGGTGAACTTTCAGAAAGTTTAAAGGTGTTACCAGACCAATCGATACATCACCCTCCTCCTTTGGCAGTCGGGTAAAAAACTGGTCATAAAACCCAACTTAAACTGTTGAAACCAAAGCTATTGCCTCATAATAAGCACTGCAAATCGCGATAATGAACCAATGAAAACATAAAAGACCGATGGCGATGGAAACCGAAGCAGTGAAAGTCACGAGCTGTCGACTCCGGCGCAGATGCGATCCGTTGGGGCTGGAACTGTGGCAGTATCTCAGTTCCGAGCGTGACTCAGCCGGGGTGCGGAACTGGCGTAAGCTATCAGGGTTACCAATCCTTAAGACCCTTTTTTTTCATCATCATCATCATCAGCCCACATCAGGACGCGTGGCGAATATTAGGAGAGGCCTATGACCAGCAGTGGACTGATGTAGATTGTTTTTTTTTTAATAAATAGATAATTATCCCAAACATGCCATGCTAGCGCCATCTAGCCCCAAACTAAGCCGCAACTTGTAGTATGGGTACTAGACAACTGATTAACTTACTTAGATAGAACACAAATGTTTGCACTGTGCGGGGCTCGAATCAAAGGCCCTTGACTCAGAAGACAGAGGCCACTACTAAATGAGCCATCGAGCCAGACAAAGGGTGGTCATCTCACCCCGCGAAAGGGAATATCAGGAAACGGGCTGAGGCGATTACCTTTTACAAATTTGTAAAACCTACTGCAGTAGCCAACCCGCCTGCCAAGCGTGGTGACTAAGGCATACCCACCAAAATGAAATCTGACTCTTAATGTAAATCGAAGGAATCCTTCTAATATTTAACTTAATTCGGACCTCTATCTTTACTAAAATAAAAAGGAAATGCATTTTCCTTGCAACTTTTAAGGTATGATTTATTCAAAACAAGCGACCCGCCATTTGACTCGCTTTGCTTCGGGTATTTAAAAAAACCTATTAGAAACCTCAAAAAGTACTCTACTATATTATGCTTGTATTGTAGAGGTACGTCCTCTAGAATCAATTTAAAACTAATTTGTTTTCTTGTGTGTGTTATAAATTGCAGTCTGCAATTTGCAAAGACTGCAAACCGATTCCGAGTAAAAAAAATAAAAAAACATTTTGACAGCCCTAAACCAATAGACTCGCTATGCTAACTAGAAACGAAGTCATTGTCTGAATCCGACTAAGTGTGTATTGTATTGTCTATGGTCCCGATCGTACTGTCACTGCGGTGCACCTGTGCTATATTTTAGCCACAACTTCTGGGTCTAGTATTTAGAAAGGCTTGAACGGACACTTTATTATCCGCTAGGTGTAGTCTGACCTTATTACACTCTCTTAGCAGTTAAGTATAAACATAGACAAGTTTTCAGTTCAAACCTAGCCCTATTGATCCCGTGAATTCAGCCAGGGTCCTTCAAGTTTCACGCTTTAAATGTACGATTTATAAAGTATGGCAAAGTTGCAAAAAAAATAACAACAACAAAATCGCTTGAAAAAAAATGAATAAGGACAAACAACTTCGTTTGAAAAAAACTTATTTAACGCTATGTGCGATATCGTCTTAATTAAAAAACAGTTACAAATTATAAAAAAAAAATAACAGGACTTAAAAATCCCGTAGCAGATTCACGGCTCAAAATTAACAGCGTAAAATTATCTAATTCTTCACACACAATTCGACTATACCCACTGAGGCAATTATGTTTACGACACAAAACACTTTCCCACGTGACCACACGACCAAACGAGAGTACTCAAGTTAGATGCAATTGTGGAGCTACACCCACGACCTGTCTTTTTTTCTTACCGGGAGCAGTCTTACTAAGTTGTGAAGATTAAGCTTCGTGGCAGAAGGGCAAGCTTTTGATCGACTTTGACCGCTTAACATATTAGCAATGGGAACGAACTAGCAAACAGCGATAATAAATTTTAAATAAGCTATTTCAAACTTAATATCGCAGTTTTTTAGTACTCCTCTTTTAATTTTGAACCCAATTAATGAAATAAAAGCAGGTTTCTGAGAATAAAAACTTCTACACAACACGAGTACAAATTTCAACGCTAATTTGAAAGTAGTGCTATTTTTTTGTATTGAAACACGGCGTGGTTTATTGTCCGTAAAGTCGAAAACATTAATACGATTTTAACGTTACTCATTTTAGGTCACTATGCCATCCCTTCGTGAAAGGGTTACATGCCTAAACATACAGAAAATTACATTTATTGGAAATGTTTGATGATAAATAATATCCTATACTCGTACAAGTGGCCTTAAAAGCAGTCCCTACTAGGTATACCTAACGTAAAAGTAGTATTATATATTATTTCGTATACCTACTAAAAATTACAAAACTAAAATGTTGTAAGTTAAGTTTAAAAATCGGTTGCAAAAATGGAAAACTTCGAAACTGAAATTTGGCAGAAAGTAAATATCGTACCCTCTGGGAAAGTAGATTCTATGCTTTTACAATGTAACTACTTCGTGCACCTTAACTGACAGATAGCTACAATAGCAGAGAATGACATAGCGCCAACTGAGCGGTCGCGTTTTTATAAACAAACCGAAGCGAACGCCGATATAATCGTTACTTCACATTGTGACATTCGAAAAGTTCATGGGAATTGATTCAAGGTACCTTAACATAACTAACTATTAAGTTTTTGGACAAACCCGCACATGAGATATTTAGATAAATCCTAATCATTAGATGGGACTACACGTGTCGAAAATGCTCCATTACTTTAAAACAACCATGCTTTCAAAATCTAAGGTTATTTTTCAGATGAAATGTCACATCTAATATCCTCCAGTGAATTCACTCATCTTCTATTTTTAAAACCAGTTCATATACCTACTGTATAAATAAAACAAAAAATCTGTTAACATTACACACATATAGAAATTCACATTTTTCAAAAGTGAATGAATTGCTTTAAAGTGCAAGATTTTTGGAAATTGTATCTTAACCATTGCAAATCTAGGAGAAATACGAACGCATCAAACCAATTCGTAATCAGATCTTTAGTTATTTTTCCACCCCACATTACAGATGGCGTCAAAATGATGGTATCAGACCCGAACTGGTGTCGCAAGACCGTGGGGCGTGCAGACGCGACCACACTCGTCACGGCTGACAGATAAACATCTCACGCTACTCCGAGGAACAGCTAAATTAGAAACGAGACTATTGAGACCAAGGTTTAATGACAAATAGTGCTTATGGAGACAAGCTGGTTTCTCAAGACTTGATGTTGATGAAGATCATGAAATATGCTATACATACATCTACTAATTATATAAAAATAAGTCGGGTTTTCCTCCCTGACGCTATAACTCCAGAACGCACGAACCGATTTCCACGGTTTTGCATTCGTTGGAAAGGTCTCGGGCTCCGTAAGGTTAATGGAAAAGAAAATTCAGGAAAAAAGAAGCCATCTGATGGCGAAACGGAGTTCGCCAGGTTTGCTAGTAGTGTATAGGTTTTGCGGCTACTTTATTGCAATACATTTTTGATGATGATAACTTAGGGCCAACAGTACCATTTATCAGGATTATCCTGGTTTTTGTACAATCGTAATCTTAAAATCAATAGTATTTTTAAGCTTTTTTTGCAAAGGGCAACGGTAAAGATCAGATAATTCCAGTAATTTTCAAAAGGCGTAAACGAAAAGGCTCTCTCATTGAATGCGTCCTATATTTATACCGATCGAATTTTAGATTACTATTGTATATTAAACTCGCAGTTAATAAAAATGTATGAAAGATAGTCGGGGCAGGATCTTTTAGAGACAGCAACCCCAGAACACCCTACCAAAGTTTTCATAACATTCTGTCCAATGATTCCAAACCATTTAGACGACTAGCTTTCCAATATTATTTACACAAGACAACTCCTACCGAAACTAGGATTTATCGACAAATACTATTTAATTACACATAAATCATTATTACAAAAGACGCACATCTGATAACCAGCTGATTTATAGCCGCTCACTGAAGCCAAAGCAATTCTGTTCTCGGTGACATTAACAGCCTGCGCATGAGTTGCAAATTATGACATTTGCGTTAACAACGGGTCAGCGGCTGACAACGTTGGACAACGACATTTGATATCTTGATCTGAGGTAACTAATGTTGGCCATTGAATGGCCGGTGACATAATCCATGCTAATGTTATAAGGGGTAGAGCAGATTTGTCGGCGATCGGTGATTTTGTGACTGGAAACGATTCAGCATCGCTGTTTCTCGATATCCATTTGAACTTGGTACCCCACGTTTTAGTGTTTCCTCTGATTCCAAAAACAGGAAATGTATTGATTTGTGGAATAACAATAAATATTAGCCGTTCAAAGCCGGTGGTGACATAGTCTTTATTATTAATTAGATCATAATGGATGCCATGTGTTACCACAATGATGCCACAATTAATATTGATATGCTATTTAAAGCATCAGAGATATTCGAGGTGTTTAACCCTCGGTTAAGGCCTCTACGAGTGTGTACTAGCCCGCGAAATAAAAGCCAGTTTCGCTTAGCACACGACAGGTTTATTGGATAGCTCAATTATTGCAAGTTACAATTTTGCCTATATAGGCGTCGAGAAAAAACTTTGCCTGCGCGATTTATTAAGGTACAGCGCCATCTATCGGTCGACGGAAGAACTTAAAATTACAATGATCAATAGATCGCTTACATTTACCGCCCACCAAGGACATATTAAGATAATGTCCTTACAAATTGGACTCCGCCCACCATTTTACATTGATGAGCTTCTAATACTAAAACAATACCGCAACCATACAAAGAAAATAATAACAGTTATCTCCAAAACACAATGTATAACTGATTTAAAACTAAAATTGTAAACCTTATCTAACTTCAACATGTGTATAACAACAACTGTAAACTCTAAAATATGTATATAAACAAAACCAGTAAAACAATATTTCAGATACAAGTTGATCTCAAAACATGATTTCATCAAAAAAGTTATTACGTTGTAAAACATGCAAATACAACTAAAAACAATATTTTTAAAACAAGAAAGTAAAAAAAGATAAAATACAAAATTCATTCAGTAACCGGTAAAATACATAATTTATTAGCTGGGCGTTTTATCACAGAATTTTTAGTTTTTAGTGTGACCACCCTCGTAATTCCATCACGTCCTGGATGTTCCTCTAAAATGAAGCCATAGAGCCAACGACATGGGGGAAGATCGTCTTCCTTGATTAAAACGACATCTCCCGTTTTTGGCTGTGGTGCTTGCGTAGACCATCGGTACCTATGAAAGAATTGGTTTAGGTATTCCTGCGACCACTTACGCCAAAATTCTTGAGTCATGCGTTGGGTGTATTGCCATCGTCTCAACGAACTCATATTTGCTGTCTCATAATTATAGTCAGGTGCAGTCACTAAAGGTTCTCCTACAAAAAAATGACCTGGAGTGAGTATGTCGGCATCTTCTTGAATACCATCAAGCCTTGACAAAGGTCTTGAATTAAGACATGCCTCCACCTGAGCCAATACAGTCGACATTTCCTCATAAGTCAATGTCGAGGTGCCGATAACGCGTTTCAAATGGTGTTTTACCGACTTTATTCCTGCTTCCCACAGTCCGCCAAAGTTCGGAGCATGTGGAGGAATAAAGTGCCAAGATGTACAGTTATTAGCTAGACTTTCGGCTATTTCTGGTAAAATATTGTCCTTCTCATCCAGAAATAGTTTTCCGAGTTCCTTGGCAGCTCCAACGAAATTAGTTCCGTTGTCACTCCAAATATCCTGACAACGACCTCTCCTAGCAACAAACCTTTTAAACGCTAATAGAAAGCCTTGAGCCGTGAGATCACTGACTGCTTCTATATGTACTGCCTTCGTAGACATACACACAAAAAGGCAAATATAGCCTTTGTACGACTTGTGACCTCGACCTCTAGCCGTACGCATTTGGATTGGTCCTGCGAAATCTACGCCACTATGCAAGAAAGGACGAGTCGGAGTGACTCTTGCTGGAGGTAACTGCCCCATCAGCTGCTGGTAAGTACGTCCATTATTTTTTATGCACTCAACACACTTTCTCACATATGCTTTTACCAATTGCTTTACTCCCAATATAAAATACTTATTCTGTAAGTAGTTCAATGTTAATTGTGGACCGCCATGTAAGGTTTGCTTATGTGCGTCTGCAATTAACAAATGAGTTAATTTAGATGCTTTTGCCATAATAATTGGATGCTTTCTGTTTGACTTCAATTTAGCTTGTTCTAGTCTACCTCCTACTCTCAAAATATTATTGCTGTCTAAAATAGGGTTCAATGATTTTAATGAATTATTTTTCTTAATTT
Source organism: Conogethes punctiferalis (assembly GCA_031163375.1). Classification (NCBI taxonomy): domain Eukaryota; kingdom Metazoa; phylum Arthropoda; class Insecta; order Lepidoptera; family Crambidae; genus Conogethes; species Conogethes punctiferalis. The sequence continues at coordinate 773,450 of CM062086.1, forward strand.
CCATCTTTGTGTTTATTGCCTTAATTTCTTCTTCAAAAAGTATACTTTGATCTTTCCTAATACACATTTCTAAAGCTTCCTTTAATTCTTCTGATTTCAAGTATAATGTGTTTTCTTTTCTTTCAGATTTCGGCTTTTTCATTTCCAAAAATCTTCTGCAATATGCTACAACTCTGATTAACTTATTTAACGTAGAAAACCTATCCCAAATATTTAAACTATTCTCTTCTTCCTTAGCTATATGAATTTTTATTGCTTCTACTTCTGTACTTATATCCACAGGCTTTTTGTACTTCACTTCTTGTTCCCATAGAAAATTCGGACCATTAAACCAGAGTGTTTGGTTTTTCAGAATGGCTGGAGAAACTCCCCTAGATGCACAATCTGCTGGATTTTCTTCAGTCCTTACATGTGACCATTGATATGGATCCATAGAAGTAAGTATTTCGGACACTCGATTTGCCACAAATACTTTCCATCGACTAGGTAAACTATTTAGCCAGGCCAAAACAATTGTCGAGTCAGTCCATGCATGAATATTGGCCCTCTCTATATTTAGGATTTTTGCCAAATCTAAAAGCAGTCTTGTTACTTCCACCGCACCACAGAGCTCTAGTTTAGGAATCGAGACCTGCTTGATTGGAGCTACTTTAGACTTAGCAGCGACTAACGCTACGTGTACTTTTCCTTCTGAATCAATTGTGCGCAAATACACTACAGCAGCGTATGCCATTTTGGAGGCATCGCAAAAGCCATGCAGCTCTTGCTTCTTATCCTGCTGACTAGAACCCGTCCATCTTGGTATCTTGACGTCTGCCAACTTCACAAGGTCATCCCGGTAAGTACACCATTCTTTTATAATTTCAGTAGGTGCTTCTTCATCCCACGCTATACCTGCAATCCATAGCTTTTGTATTATAGCTTTCGCAACTATTATACATGGTGTGATCCAACCTAAGGGATCAAATAACCGTGAAATGTCCGCTATAATTTTTCTTTTGGTTATAGGTGACTGCAGCTCTGTTAGGTTCACCTTGTAGCAGAAGTGATCAGTACGTCGTTCCCAGGTAAGTCCTAAAATTTTGATTATATCATCCATTTTTATATTAATCCCATCCTTTGATTCCTTATCGTCATCTTCCAATTTTCCTATCATTTTCAGCAACTCTTCATCGTTACTTGCCCATTTTTGAATTTCAAAACCAGCTTCTCTTAATAATCCTTTCATTTGCTTGTAAATATCTAATCCTTCTTTTACAGATTCACATCCACACATTAAGTCATCCATATAAAATTTGTTAGCCACTTTTTCAGCTGCTATTGGATACTTGGTGCCTTCGTCTATCGCAACTTGTTGGAGTGCACGGACTGCTAAGAATGGAGCGGATGCTGTACCAAAGGTAACACGAAGCAATTTGTAGTCTTTAACATCTCCGCTTGCAGTATCCCGCCACAACAACCTTTGAAAGTCTGTGTCATCTTCGTGTACTTTGACCTGACGATACATTTTGACGATATCGGCCGTCAAACATATACGCGACATTCTCCACTGCAACACAAGATTTCTTAAATCGGGTTGGATAGTTGGACCAACCATTAAATCGTCATTAAGCGATTTACCATTTATACCAGGCTGAGAGGCATTGAAGACCACTCGTACCTTAGTAATATCTTTGTCCTCTCTAATCACCGCGTGATGAGGTAAATAAACTGACTCATTCTGTTTATCATCTGGTTTTTCAATTTCTATCATATGTCCCATCTCCAAGTATTCTTCAATCACCGCTTTATAACTGTCCCGAAATGTTTCACTTTTTTCAAATCTTCGTTCTAACCCTTTTAGTCTTTTCTCAGCAATATATCTAGAATCTCCTCTCTTACAATCTGGATCATCCGTTTTAAAAGGTAATCGTACTATGTACCTTCCTTCTTCATCTCTGGTAGTACTCTCTATAAAAATCTTCTCGCATTTTTTCTCCTCCTCTGTATAAGTCTGTTCTTTCGTTAATCCTATGTCTGATTCTAACTCCCAAAATTTCTTTAAAATATCGTTATCCTCCTGTAATTGACAATGCAATGCCAATACGCCTCCAGTTTGGTTAACTGGTGAATTTACTGTGCCAGATAAAATCCAGCCTAGGCTAGTGGATTGAGCAATCAGTGACCCATTGGGTGCCTTAATGATACCCTCTTCGATAACTTGGCTATATACTTCCGCACCTAATAACAAATCAATTTTATTAGGCCGGTGGTAGTCTGGATCAGCCAACTCAATTCCTCTAAAGCTCTCAAAATGCAATTCATCTACTTTCCTGCCAGGCAAGAAAGAAGTAATTGACTTAAGAACATATGCCTGAATGTTAATGACAAAATTGGGATTATACTTTGACTTTATTTTCAAAGTAACCATTGCCTTGGAGATTAGATTTTTATCTCCACCTACACCTGAAATTCTACCTTGAATTGGTGTTCTCTTTAATTTCAAATCATTTGCCACTGCCTCTGTGACAAAATTACCCTCAGAACCTTGATCTAACAAGGCTCTCAACACGTGACACGATCCGCTTTTCGACTCGGTATTGACTAGCGCGGTTGCCAGCAATACCTGCTTTAATTTACCTGTCGAAAAGTTACACGCGACAAACGCTGACGAATTATTTGCAATATTTCCTGCCTCATTACTAGGCCCCGTATACCTGGTGGAGCTATCCTCCCTATTGACTACCTTATCCCCCGATGACGGTAAACTTGTGGACTGTAGAGATTTAGGATGTAAGAGTGTGTGATGACGACGATGGCAAAGCTTACACTTGCTATTATTCTGACAAGCTTTCGCCCCATGGTTGGCTCCCAAACAATTGTAACATAGATTATTATTCTGGATGAAATTACGACGCTGGTCAACATGTTCATTCGCAAACTTTTTACACATGCTTAACTTATGCATATTCGAACAAAATTCACATTGAGTTTTCGTAATATGAAGAGCTTTGAACTTAACAAAATTATGGTTGTGCTGTGGGTTATTGTTATTATTAATTACAGGCTTCTGTGAAACTAATCTAGTATCTAAGAATTCAAGTGCTCTGTATCTGTTGGTTAAGAACTCTTTAAATTGGTTAAAAGTAGGTAGTTCTTCTGAAGAAGTACTGTTAGTTATATTGAACTCCCACTGTTTACGAGATTCTGCATCTAACTTTAAGCACAAAATATGTATTACAATAATATCCCAGTTACTAGTATCGATTCCCAAATTATTTAACCCACTCAAACAATCATTCGTTGTATCGATTAATTCTTTTAAAGCACTAGATGACTCAGCATTAATATTTTTCTGACTAAGTAACCTTTTCAGAATAAAATGTGAAAGATAGCGTTTGTTGTCATATCTAGATTTTAATTGTAACCAGCATCTATCATAGTTCGCCTCAGAAATTGGTATTTGCCTAAGTAATTGTTCCGCCTCACCAGACAATGAACTTTTTAAGTAATGCATTTTTTGCACATTATCAAGCTTCGAATTACTATGGATCAAAGAAATAAACAAATCACGGAAAGTTATCCACTCCGTGTATCTTCCTGAAAAAGTAGGAATAACAATCTTTGGCAACTTAAAAGAATCAGAACCAGCAGCCCTGTGAGATTCCTCACTGCTTTTCACTTTACTGTAAACACTTTTTGAAAATAAATTTATTCTAGACTTAAGTTCCGTTTTATATTCTGTGTAAATCTCTTCAACCATATCATAAATTTCCTTTTTACAATATTCATGATCTTTTAAACTCGCCCCATAGTTTTTCACAAGCGTTCTATGAGTTTTCGCAAATTCAGCCCATAATGCCTCTAAAGATTCTAACCTCGTGTCACAATAAGCTTCCGTTACACGCTCTTTTGGTGACTTTTTAAAATTAGCTCTCGCCTTATAAATCTTTTCATAGTTATCAATTTGCATATTTACTTCAGAATCCATCTTTAAAATATTAATTTATGGTAAACAACAATAAACAAATGTAAACATAAAACTCAAACGTAAACAGTAAAAAACAATCCTTAATTATTAAAATAAAAAGTGTAAAATTTTCTAAGTTTTTAAAACACAATTGATCGCACCAAAATCGGGCATAGGTTCCCCGTCGGAACCACTTTTCTTAAAATTTAGGCTAAGTTAATGTAAACTAACAAAATTATTCTAAGTCCCTAATTGTTAAAAATTACGCTAAGTTAATGTAAGAAAAACACGAAATATTTCTAAGTCCCAGTTATCTTGATTTTACCACTCCGAATCTCAAAGTTAAACTTCACTCACAAATAAGGTTCAAATTCCTTCAGCAAAAGTCGAATAAATAAAAACACTCACAGTTTGTTGTCTCTTTCACTCACTAGTGACGTATACCTCTCGTCGTCCTTGTCCCACACCAGTAGTTGCCAGGATCCTGACGGCACCTCCTCATCAGCACCGTCCCGAAGTTCAAGGCCGGATTCACCACCAAACCTGAACCCCTGCTGCAGCAGCTCCAACCCTCGGAACTGATCTACTTCCTGGTTCCTCCGAACGGGATTTCACACTTCCCCTTAATCCTCCAAAATATGCGTCACCGTCAAGACGACTTAACACCGGTTAGGTTGAGTATTACCTAATTCGGCCGTAGGACCATGTTTAACCCTCGGTTAAGGCCTCTACGAGTGTGTACTAGCCCGCGAAATAAAAGCCAGTTTCGCTTAGCACACGACAGGTTTATTGGATAGCTCAATTATTGCAAGTTACAATTTTGCCTATATAGGCGTCGAGAAAAAACTTTGCCTGCGCGATTTATTAAGGTACAGCGCCATCTATCGGTCGACGGAAGAACTTAAAATTACAATGATCAATAGATCGCTTACACGAGGCAATATTGAAAAAACATCCTAAAATTTCAATAAGGAAAGGATCTGCGATGGTCCATCCTTATTAACCCACTTATTTATCCTAAAATTTGGCAGATCTTACTATTGCTTTCAATCGAATACCACAACACAGCTATAAAGACGTCGCGAAGCTTTCAAAGCGAGCAGATTCAATTACGTATGCCGATGGAAATCGATCTCGGTGCGGCGGAGCTGTTGCCATCAGTTATCTGCTTTCTAACGGCTGGCGAATCTGATTTGACGTGTTTATTGTGGCTTTAGACCATCTTTCAGTACGTAAATCGAGTGAGTTTCTAGGGACAGTTGATTAGTTTGGTTTCAGATAGACGTTTGGGTTGTCGCCGAAGCTGCGAAACTCAGGAGATCATTTTTATGATTATGGCTTCTACTTAGCTTTAAGATTTGTATTATATGTATTTTTAGCAGTGGCTTCCTCTCGTCTGATGGAAAGCAATAAAGTAGCCCAAGATAATGGTACAAGTAAACTAATCTTTTGTCAATTGCCACCACTACATTAGCTCTGGCCCAATGATCTCGAAAAGCGAAACCACTTCATAAGTTTTTAAAACCATTTTTCCACTACGAAGTGTGATGCACATGATAGAAAAGAGACCCGCAAAAGTGACAGTAAGAGGGCAGGGGTCAAAAAGTCATGACAGTGTCACGTACTTTATAGACATGGATGAGGGCAGAACCGATGTGGACCAGAAACTCCGCCTTAAAAACGCTATGCAATTCCAACAAAAAGGAGAGATAAATACTAAGTAAAACAAAAATGTAAGGATGTGCATCCATAAATTTTGACCTAACGGAAACTTCAAAACATTATGAGATTCATCATCATCATCATCAGCCTATTGCAGTCCAATGGACATAGGCCTCTCCAGTTGTTCTCCACCTAGGGCATACTTCTGGAGAATATACCCATAATCGCCACGCTGGGCAAGCGGGTTGGCGATCGCAGCGATTATGAGATTAGGACCTTCTAACTATAGCTCTATCACTTCACAGTTAGTATGTCACGGCGTCTCTCACTCGAGCCTTCAGTGTCGCTTGACCATACATCCGCGACGTGTTGCTAGCTAGAAATACTAATCTCCATATACCTGTCGCTACGGTGCTTGTATATGAGCTGCGAACACGTATTAAATCCTTAGGGTAGAGTGAAATCGATCGTATTTCGCTGCGATCCAATTAGACAATGAACGCAGAAGCGTGCGCCGTTAGGAGGGCACGACTGATGCACTTACTATTGGAACTCGAATGTGGTGTGAGTATTCGAGGATTTCAGGTCAAACGTGGCGATATACATTATGGTAAGTGATATATGTAGGTGTTGGATGGCATAAGGAAACACTCTTAGGAGATATTGAGGATAATGCCCTCCCGATCACGTACATACGTCACATATTCAAGGAATTGTGTGAATGTCTCTCTGTTTTTTTCACTTTCTTGCAATCTCACATTCGAACGATTGTCCTTATTACTGGTTCTCACTCGATCTCTCTTTGCACTCGCTGTTTCTCCACTGTCATAATCTAGTAAGTCTATCGCCCGACAATTTAAAACAACCGGAGAGAGATAAAGCCCAAGCTTAGTCTTGGTTTAGCTTAACGTGCTTTTAAGACCGTTAATTTCCTGACTTTAGGTGGAGTAATATCTTCACAGGATAACCTAGTAATTTTTGGGCCGACCAAGGATTCAAATAAGACTCGGTATATTAGGCGTCATACCTATATGATCATTATTTATTAAGAGAAAATTATGCCGAAACATGTAAAACAGTTCTATGAAGCGAAAATTCGTATACTGTCTATCTTATGAAACTGAAAGATATCAAAGAGACTCCAATGATACGATCTTTCACATTGTGTTTCACGCTTAACTTCCAGTTTCTCTTGAGTTTTATATTCTAGTCATATGATTACGTTTGACACTCGATTTGCAGTAAATCTGTATCACGTTACTCACTTACTCCTCACGTTACGTTAGTAGGGGTCAAAAGCGAGGTTCACACGCTTATCCCATCTAAAATTTACACGACCCGGCTAAATGTCACAGTCTCACTGATAGTCCCAACGGAAAACGATACTGAATATTTTGTCTGTCTGTATTTCTGTATCGGTTTAATTATTTTAATAGCAAACGTATTTAGTGGCTGAAAGGTCAGTTAAGTGAATGATAAATCGTGAATAATGTTTTCGACGGCAAGTTTATAACAAACTAGCTGTGCTCGCGACTTCGTCCGCGTGGAATAGTTATTTTTTCCCCGTTTTTTTTTGACATTTTCCATTATTACTTCGCTCCTAATAGTTGCAGCGTGATGTTATATAGCCTAAATAAATGGTCTATTCAACACAAAAAGAATTTTTCAATTCGGCCCAGTAGTTCCTGAGATTATCGCGTTCAAACAAACAAACTCTTCCGCTTTATAATATTAGTATAGATGGGCCTGAAGTTGCATTACAGACCTAGGGTCAAACTAAGGTGTCTAAAGACGTTCGGTATTGTGCTACGCGTAATATCCAATTTCTTTAAGTGTGGGTCGTCTTCGCTTTCCATCAGACATAGAAAAGCCAAGCCAAAAAATTTGTCCCTCAATGGTGGGACCCTCAAGTAATGCAACTTAAATCTGCAAAATATAAGTAGGGAGAAAGAATGCTTCTACTTTCATAAAAAGGAGTCGCATAGGGCAGATGACTGTCACCGAGTATTCATTTATGCATGAGTTTCGTAAGCTGTGAGGTTTCCATAATGAGAAGGACAAAACACTGAATAATCAGTTCTGTGATTCAAGAGCTAAGGTACAGATTGCAACAAAAAAATTAAGTGCATTCGATTATGTTCGAGAAAAAATTGTTTGAAGTGCAATAATCTGAGCAAGATTTAAATACTACTTCGAGAATCAATTGTATTTATAACTGTTGATGTGATGATACTTACAATAATATCATATTGTGCTTACTTACTGATGAGATGACTAATGACGATGAAATTAATGTTGATGTTTATACTTAACCGACAGAAACCGTCTTTGGTGTTTACCTGTAAACAAAAAAAAGGAATTTAGGAACGCGTTGAAGAAAAAGTATAATAAAATGTAAGTAAAGAATATTATTAAAAGCTTGTATTTGCGATAAAGAAATACTTATAAATATGTCTGAAGAAGTTGTTCATTTACATCCCTGAAGTCGATTGTGCACCCTATCCATTGGAAAGTACGTTAAAGTAATGATCCGGAGACAGATCTCCGGTTGAATCTGACTTCGGATTATGAATCTCAAGGAAACAACAAGGACTGCCTATAGACAGACATGTACTAAATTATATTTTCTGCATACTTGGCTAAGATTGGCTTCATTAGGCGAAATCTGCCGGGAACTTATTATTGTTATGTTTTTTAATCAGAAAGTATGGTTCCATTCCCCACGAAGAAACTTTAGACTCAAATGACCTAGTTTTCTTAGGGATTGATTGCTGTTGCTAAAGTTGCTTAAATCTAACGCCCAGCCTTCAAAGGCTGTATAGTCCTTATAACAGACACAAAAAAGCAACCCAAGTTCCTAGTACAAGTTCTTTGATGAAATTTATGCGTAATGAATCCAAGGAGCCCACGAAGTATTACCATGATTATGTGCATTGTGCTCGCCGCGACGCACCGCATGCATTGATGCGTGAAAGCGATGATTTATTATCATCACTGGTACAGTCACTCACACTTGTGATAGGTAGGTTTGTCTGCGTTGCTGGTCTAGCTGTCGCAGGTGCTACCTGTTAACCTAGTAGTAGGTTTTTCTGTAAAGAAATTACTCAGTGGCAGCTCTGAAATCAGGAAGTTGGCTCGGAAAGTCTATTAAGCCGTTGGTCTTAAGCCTATCTCCTTCCGATCATGTCTACTTATATGTATATTTAGGTCTAATTCTATGGTCTCATTGAATTATGAAAGTCTTAATAGGGAGTGTATTTTTTTTATAGTAGCTCGACATAATGGCTTCCCTACGCCTGATGGAAAGCGAAAGAGAAGCCCAAGTCGCTGTGACAACTGGCAAGTAGCTGGTTAGTTACCTGTCAGTTGCCACTGCCATTTGACAAGGTTCCCTAACTAAGGTATTCAAATCCTATGAAAAGTGGAAGTATAATTATCTCCCGGCCTAGATAATTTCTGTACTCGGAATTCGAAGTTTCATTTCTGTTTTATAATTACTTTACAAGCATGTGGTAGGTTTGTCAAGAAAACTTGACAGGAACAGGATGTATCAATTTTGCAGGTTTAACGCCATCTGTTGGCCATATCGCGACATTAAGAAATATAACCTTTTACTCTGCGACTGTACTTGCTCGTGTTTAAAACGGTCCTATATACGTCTATGATTTTCAATACCTAATGATGTTCCGTATTCATGTTAGGAGTTAATAGCTAAAGGTTTTGCCTGAATAGGCGCAGTGAAGTGGAGATCTTATGGTGTTGGGCTTAGAATTGAATTGAAGGTATAGGACCAATGTGCGGTGGAATCTTAAGATGCTTTTACTTGAATGTCTCTACTATTATGGACTCTAATATAATGTAATAAGTTTATAGGAAGATTTTCCGGTCACTGTACAGTCGGCGTTTGCTTTGATTTCATGTGTTGAGTATAGGGAGCAGTTGGCATTGATGTGTGTTCGTGCGATGCGGTAAGGGGCTTGGAACACTACCGAAGTATTTCTGCCATGGCAGTAAGAGAAGACTGAAACGGCATTTGCATCGAATCCCGCCGGGACCCCCCTTAAAGGCCCTTGAAGCGGACCACAGTCGGGTTTAGTGGGTATTCCCCGTTAGATAGGAGTGAGCTCCACGTAACTTAGGTGTCCCGTATTCAGGCCCCTGCTGTAAACACATAAATAACACTTATAAAATTACTAGCTGTGCCCGCCGCTTCGCCCGCGTTCATGTAAGTGTGTCACAGTAGTGTTTCCTCATCCCTTTTCTCTCAATAAAAGGTAGCCTATGTCCTTTCTCAGGGTCGAATGATTGTCTGTGCCAAATTTCATCAAAATCGGTTGAGAGGTTAAAACGGGAAAGCGTAACAGACAGACAGACAGACACACAGACAGAGTTACTTTCGCATTTATAATATTAGTAGGGATCCTCGATAGATTTGTAATATTGAAATGTCAATTTGTCTAAACAGGCACTGACAACATAGCTACCCCTTTATGGCGCGGTCGTTAGACAACGGCTTTCGTAACATCGCTGGTTCGATCCCACTCGAGTTTTGTAACGCAGATAACAGGTTAAAGATCATTACCTATGTAGATCTAGCTATGGTTTCTAGTTTATAAGAATTGTCTAGATCTCGAGATCTCGATTAACTAAGGTTTTTTAGCATCGACTTTTCTGTATGTACTAAAATAAAATTATTCTGTTCTATTCAAAAGGGATGTAAGGGAGCTGCCTATCATCTTTTCGCTCCTAGCCAACCTCACCTGCCCGTGGTGCATACTGCCGAATAACAAAAAGGCTCTGGCAACCGACTGGTGACGGTATAACCATCACAATTGAAGGCGTAGCTAAATAGCACAGACCGGTGACGGGCAGCATGCGTCACCGGAGCGAGAAGCTACGCCCTGCGATCGCCAACCCGCCTGCCCAGTGGCGATTATGGATATAACCTTTTAGATGTTAGCCCTAAGTGGCGAACAACTGGATAGACCTATGTCCAGCTGTGGACTGCAATAGTCTGATGATGATGGTTTAGTCTCCTAGTCAGATTAGTCTCTGTGACCGAAATTCGGTCACGAGAGTATTATTACATAGTGTTGAAACAATTTTAAAGCTATTTTAAGGGCTTGTCGGCAGTATCTTGTCATTCATATCATATTTATCTAGAATATTTACTAATAATACGGATGATGACAAGGTATGAAAATGAAGAAAATAATTAGTCCGTCTCTTAGATAATAAAAAAATATAAGACCCGTATTTTTTGTTTTGTCGAAATAACAAGAAAATACTTAGATATAGCGCATTAAAGTTACGGAGTGGGGGCTAACTACGTCACGTTAGAGTATATTTTGTACTCTAACGTGACGTCATGTGACATTTAAAATCAATGTATCTTCGTAAGTTTTTGAACAAGAGGCAAAATAAAAAATACGTATCCAATATTTTTCATTAATCTATCTGATGGACATTAAATTATTTTTTAGTCATCATCCCAATTATAATGAGTAAGCTAGGTAGTAATTTAATGAATAGAATATCCAGTTGGTTTTGTATAATTATGATAATTTTGTACTCGATGTTTATTTTTAACCTAAAGTTAATTTAAATGAAGTTATAAGTAAGTAGCAGGATTGGGTATAATTTTAATCAAGTGATTACGAATATTATTTTAGCACATTCTACTAAAGGGATATCAATAAACATTATTCACGTCTAGGTGAGGTTTTGCGATGAAATTAAATATAATAAACAATTTGGGATGTAAGGGCTCATCATCTTTTCGCTCAAAGCTGTAACCTCACCTGCCCGTGGTACATCCTGCCTAACATAAAACGAGGCGTTAAAGCAACCGACTGGTGGAGGTATGTATAACCTTCACAATTGAAGGCGTAGCTAAACACCACAGGTCGATGACGGGCAGCAGCTTCAGCTACGCCCAGCGGTCGCCAACCCCCCTGCCCAGCGTGGCGATTACGGGTATATCCTCCAGATGTTTGCCCTAAGTGGCGAACAACTGGAGAGGCCTATGTTCAGCAGTGGACTGCAATAGGCTGATGATGAAACAATCATAAAATATGTTCGTATTATCCTCCAGAGCTATTGTGCTGGAGAAATTTCCAGCTGGACATGAGTGATGGCAGATTGCTGACCTGGAGGCCTTTAAACAGTCTCTGTACTTAGGTTGGTCGTAGCAAGGAAAATGGATTCAGATGGGGAAACACAGATGGGTCGAACCTCGCCTGCGTGTATGGTCCAGAGAACGTCCCCTCTGTTCTGCTGCCCCACGTGTAGAGAGATTTGTTCACTAGAAGAGGTAATGTCCGCGATACTCATATTTAAGAGAGGTAGGGCATAGCGAATCTTCGCTCGAATTGAGCCGCCCGTCCGGGGAAGGACCTCCACCCTATAGAATACCGCAGTCAAAAGACCTCTGGGTCGTGTTTCTGCCGGTGAGTAGGGTTTCCGGAGCTCGTGGGGGGTTAGGGTTGGGACGGCATGGCGGTGGCAACTGACAAGTAACTGACCAGTTACCTGCCCGTTGCCACAGCGACTTGGGCTTCTCTTTCGCTTTCCATCAGGCGTAGGGAAGCCATTATGTCGAGCCACTATAAAAAAAAAAGTTCTATGGTTTGTCTAGTGTCCATAAAGTTTGATGGCCGTGTCCGAAATTCGACCAAGAAAATGGCTTCCTATTAATCGTTTTCTTTTTCACTTTACAATAAATATTACTTATGCGTTACGTAAAATCGTTAAATTACTGAATCTCATCAGCAATTTTGTCATAAGCATTAAACTTTTATCATTACAGCGTAAGCTTTCTCTCTGTTAACAGGTTATTTTAAAATATTGCGTATGCACAATATTTAGGGTTCCCTGCAAAAGGGAAACAAATGACGAAATTATAGGTACTACGAACACGTAGAAGAGCTCGGTTAACAAAACGTTAGTTTTTTAAACTTTTTTAATCAGATCAATCGTCATTCACCAACCTTAAAAGAAATAAAACAAAAAATATTGTTGTAGTTTGATGACTTTAATACTTGGATGAATGTTTATCGAGGTCCTATTATGTTGGAACCATGTATCCTGGCAACGTTTCGTTTATTTTTAATTATAATGTGTGTGTGTGTGTCATTTTATATTTTTTAATTTTTTTGGTTAGTAGTATTAAAATAAGTATAATCGACATTTGTTGTACAATTTTGACGTTATTGCCGCTATGAGCGAGCTCTTTCTGACTACTTCAGAGGTAGAGGATAGTCCTTCGTTTCTTTATTTGTAAAATCTATTTATTAAAAAGGCCGCAGCAGTGTAGGTGTTGACTTAGCAGTTTATGATTTTCCACACTTCTTCTCAGCAAGTCCGAAGTGTTAAGCAAAAAATAATGTTGACGTGACAAAACATTTCATTCAGTTCTTCTAAGTTCATTATACCAACGGGTTGCAGGGCGTCATACATCTCGCCTAGGTATAAGAGCGGCGTCCACTCCAAGACTTCTAACCGATAGTCGTTTATATTTGCAAAATAAATGAATTTCAATCGCGGCTCACGCTTGGCGAATTTATAATTACTCTGAGTAGTGCCCAGAACTGTTTTATAATAATAACATAGTTTGAGTGGCGACTATAGCCGAGTTTGCAAGTGCCGTGACAACGGCCACTTAACGGTGAGGAAACTTAAGTATCACCCAATAAAAGTAAATTGTCAGACATTTTATCAGTATGGCATACTATCGTGTATAAGTTACTACGTATGACTTAACTTTGGAAAAGTCTATAAAAAGTTTGTTGTCTATTAATTTTTTAAATTATTTCTCAACACAATGCATCTTCATGTAAATAGATAAGTGGGATGTAAGGGAGCGGCCTATCATCATTTCGCTCTAAGCCAACCTCACCTGCCCGTGGTGCATCCTGCCGAATAACAAACGAGGCGCTGGCAGCCGACTTGTGGCGGTATAACCATCACAATTGAAGGCTTAGCTAAATACCATAGACCGATGACGGGCAGCAGCGTCACCGGAGCGAAGAGCTACGCCCTGCGATACCCAGCCCGCCTGCCCAGCGTGGCTATTATGGGTAAAGCCTCCAGGTATTTGCCCAAAGTGGACATGTATGTGGTCCAACAATGGACTGCATAGGCTGATGTATCTTTATTTGCGGTGGATTTTAATATGAGAACCTTCGGGCGCTTATGTCTCTGCCATCAAAACTTAAATCAACACTGTTTGACAAAAGTGGCGAACAACTTTCAATTTGTCAATTGACACCTTACTCCTTCTTTTAATTATCCTCTACCCAACGGTTGTCTGAAAGGGATAAAGCCGCCATATTTGTACCTCGATTGATCATTGTGACTAAGTCAACTATTTGGTGTGCAATAAAGAATATGTATCTATCTAACTTTAGAGGTCTATGTCCAGCAGTGGACTGTGGTACACTGATAATGATGATGCGATCATCTAGTGGCAACATCCCAATTCCTCGAACTGTCAAACGAACTGTCAATGAAATACCCGCCAATACAAACGGTAACACGTTCCAATCGGTACGAATTTCCGCCAATTATCAACCGTCGTATGCTTAAAAGTGTTTATTTTGGTGCACTTTCATTGCTTTTGCCCTTTTTGGCCGATGCCCACGACGGGATTTGGGGGTTAACGGCCCCACCTTGATTAACGGCCGTATTTGACCATGTGCTATGGTCCGAGGTTTGATTATCGGCTTGATTTATTAGAGTGCTCTGACGCTTCACGTATTAAATCAATGGCTGATATGATATGGGATTAAATTGTGATGGCATTAATGGATAGCGGGACTTTTAGTGTTTTGAGTTTTCTTTTGATGCAGTTCTTTTTTAATGAGTGCAGTGGGCCTATAGATATCAATATAAAAAGGTGATATTAGAGGATATATTTTATTTGTTTGAATGTAGGACAGGTGAGATTAGACACTGAAAATAACAGAACAAAATTATAAGAAAAATATAGATTTGTTAGATTTATATATTTTACTTATACTTGGACTGGCTCGGTGGCTCAATTGGTAGTGACCCCTGCCTTCAGAACCAAGGGTCGTGGGTTCGTTTCCCATCCGGGACAAACATTCGTGTGATGAATACTTGTGTTTGTTCCGTGTCTGAGTGTTTATAATTTGTATTTAAGTATTTATTTGTGGTACCTTCGTTGTTCTGATACCCATAACACAAGTGCTTAAGCTACTTACTTTGGGAGAGCGATGTATGTGATGTTGTCTGATATTTATTTATTTATTTACTTTTTGCCCCTTTCTATCCCCCCACTTCCCTAAAATGGGGGGCAACGCGGGCGAAGCCGCGGGCACAGCTAGTCAGCCTATAAACGTTCACTGCTGGATATAGGCCTCCCCCAATGACTAATTTTCTTTTATAGTATCACGGCATAATGGCTTCCCTACGCCTGATGGAAAGCGAAAGAGAAGCTCAAGTCGCTGTGAGAACGGGCAAGTAACCGATCAGTCACCTGTCAGTTGCCACCGCCATGCCATAAGTGTTCTGCTGGTGAGTAGGGTTTCCAGAGCTCGTGGGGGGTTAGGGTTGGGCTAGCATGGCTGTGGCAGCTGACAGGTAACTGATCAGTTACTTGCCCGGTGTCACAGCGACTTAGGCTTCTCTTTCGCTTTCTATCACGCGTAGAGAAGCCATTGTGTCGGGCTACAATAAAAAAAATGTCATTTTTGGGTTTTTTTTAGCTACCACGCTTGGTAGGCTGGTCGGTAACTACAGTAGGTTTTATTTGTACCCAGGTTTACCTGGCGTTTACGCTTCTGCCCGTTTCCTGATAATTCTTTAGTCGAAATTAGTAGAAGACCGCGACACCCACAAGATATATCCTATTAAAAACACACGGATAAACCTTACAATGTAAAATAAAATTTGTATCTACTCTAACTGTTCATTTGTCTACATACTACTCTATCTAATTACAAGTCTTGTACCAGGAAAGTAGGAGACCAAAAGAGGTCATTCATAGTTTGTTACACGCGATACTTGTCGTGTGTCAACATGGCATAAAATAGTATGACAATTAGCGTGGGAGGGCGACTCAAGCGTCGATTAAAATCTATCGGTCGATAAACTCGGGTTTAACAAGCTTCATAAAAATATGTGCGTTCGTATAGTATACCTGGAGCAGGTTTTGACAATTAAACTCTGGTAAAGCGATTATGTTTTTAGCAGACCTTTAAAAATACTTTTTGGTTGGCGAATGGATTTTTATGGGCCTCGAATTGTGTTATTAAATTGTGCCTCAAGACAAAGTAAAATACTTTCAAATAAAGTTGGGTTTGAGACAGGCTAGCGTCTCCCAAAAAAACTCGGATCCGAGCCAATTTTGAAAATTTAGTTTTCCGAAGAGTCAGCCGGGAATGGAACCTGTGGCGTTCTTCGATTAAGCTGTATAATGTCGTAAATGATGTGTCACCATGCCGCGGTTACCATATTTTCATCAAACAATGCGAATGTTGATTGAAAGCTTGTGTATCTTTTATAAAAAGTTCGGCTTCCAATAGCGTTAACGCCTAAAATTGTTTACTACATCAGATAAGTGTTCAAACCAATGAATATTTAAATGACATTAACACTATAAACGCGATCGAATAACTGACCAAAATGACCACTTCTAAAAGGCTGATGTTTTGACAAATTTGAAATCTGCATCACCAAACTCCGGCACAAATAACAGAACAATGGAACTCGTTTTAAAACGTTAAATTAACAAGACAAACTTTTAGATGACATTAATTGTTTTATAACCCTTAAGTGTGCAAAGTTGTGAACATGGGCAACTTTCAAGTTAACTCCAGTCAAGCATTATGTTATGATTGCTCAGAAATAATGAGATAAATGTTCCTATAGCCCCCTAAAGTAATAACGATCGGTTACGGTCAAACTGATGGTTCAGGTTTGAGGAAACTGAGAGGTTTTATGAAGGCTTTGTGTATGTAGTTTTAAGTATGATCAGACATAAAAAAAAACACATCACATTTGTCCATTGCTCTGATGCACGTCCAGAATTATTTAAAAAAATATTTTGTCTGCAACTGCAACTTATAACGACATGGCATGGCCTAAATAATTTGACAATTGTCCATATTTCGTTTGACATTATTCAATAGGTATAACATTCACTTAACAAACTATTATATTATTAGACTTGTCCTTCTTCAAACGTGGTCTAAAGAGAACTTTTTCCTCACGGTAGGCAGCGGCTAAGCTGTGCCCCTGGCATTGCAGAGTCTATGAGCGGCGGTAACCGTTTAACATCAAATGGGCCGCTTGCTCGTCTGCCACCCACAGTAATAGGCTTTCTTCTTTCTTTCTATAGATTTTGCTGAAAGTGTAAACTATGTAAGTGTTCTAATGACTTTCAATTCAAATTACTTAACATACTCGTATATGTATAAAATAAATAAAAAAATAAGTAAATGTAAAGGACATAGGAGGGTCCATAAAAGGTCCCAAAAATAACCCAAATATTGGAAATTTAATAATGCTAATTTAATTTTCTTACCAATTCAACCTTAACTTTTGGATCGGTAGCGTATTCAACTGTCCAAAAAGTAAATTATTAAGAACCATTTGGTATTTTAAAAGGTAATCGATGAGCTGTTAAAAGAAATTGCCAGTAATGATATTGGTCTTTTAATAGGCACCGACAAGTATCGAGGTCCTGATAAACTTGATGTAAAGATATTACGACATTTTGGTACGATGCGAATGCCTTTCATTAATTAAATAATTAGGTTGTAGCACTTTTCCTGTACACGGGTATTATTCCATTGGGTTTATATTTGAATGGACTCGGATAAGGTTTACGAACACAGTCAACCAGAAATGTCAAAGTTGTCAATTGATATCAAACCCTAAACCACTTGAATGTCAGTTGTAAAATTTCACGATTTTGTGATTTGTTTGTAAAAAGAAGACGGAAAATTTTATGGAATCCGGTTTAATTTAAAAACAAACGAGCATTTTAAATTGTCATGTTGTGAATAAAATTTGATGCAACAGTAAATGCACATTGGAAATTAATGAACGTACATTTTTTTTGTAACACCTGTAGAGTTATATTCAGTAACACGTTATTACCAATTTAATGGAAAATAAATGTATGCGTAATCTCAGTCCAACTGTTTTCGTATTAAATGGAATTAATGCTGTAATACCATCGTTTGTTATTCATTAAAATGTAAAACAGAAGCTCCGTATGATAAGATAGCTTAATATAACCATATACTGAAACAGTAAAACCCGCTATCTGATTTCGGTGCGAGTCCTCACTGAGAGCGAGAATGATACTTGGATATAATATATTTATTGGTCCCGTGGGTCATTTTGGTAGTGGGGCATGACTCGTTCCCCACCTGGGACAATCATTTATGTGATGAACATGTGAACAGTGAACAGTGCTTGTTTGTCTTCTTCAGTTTGCGCCACGTTTCTCTATCCCGACTTTCTCTAATCCTCATCTTCATCATTTAATCAATCAACCACCCTTGTCCGTCTAATGCTGAACGTATACATTTGATTCGCGCCATCATCTAATAATTATAGATTACTAAAGTTAAGTATATGTCTTATCTGGACTATCTACACTATTATTATAAAGAGGAAAGATACTATTTGTATTTTTGTGTTTAATGAATAAACTCAAAAACAATCGATTTCAAAAATTCTTTCACCATATGAAAGGTACATTCAACCTGAGTATCATAGACTATATTTTATGACTAGAAAAGATTTAGGGATCCTTCGTTACCTACTAAAAAGCCAATAATGTAACTCATTGAAATACCCGAAGGATAGGGTCGCTTCGCTAGTCACAAATAAGATTCATTTGACGGAATCGCTAACCGCTCAAATTGTGGCCCCATGCTCACTTTAGGCTCTCATAACAAGTTTCACGGCTCAGAGTCGTCTGCGCAGCTAATTTGGAAGTGCTATATCCGCGGTCAAAGCCTCCCAACGACGTGTCATATTGTCTCGCGGATATTAATGGTAGGATTATGACGGTGGTCAAGCGAAGATTTAAATGTGAACTATGGACTCTATGTAATGGAGTTAGGGCCGAGAATGGTGGTGTTTTTTGATAGATATATTTTTCTTAGCTTGGAACTGTGCTTGGAACATACAATTGTTAAAGGGATGGATTTGACGGTAGTTATGACAGATGTGAAGCAAAGACTGTACGTACAAGTGATACAAATATTGTACAGTCCTCTGTACAATATTTGAATCACTTGTACAGTCTTTCCTAACTAGGAGTATAAAGCTTTGAGGCGTCAGGGCACTGCTATATCGTCCCTCGAAGTTCCTGGTTTTCTTTCCCGATCTGGTCAATATAAGAAACGACGAAAAAACTTGCTCGCGTTGGGCTTTCTGCGAGATATTCTCAGTTAGTACCTGCAACTCATTGCTAAAGAAAAAAAAAATGGATACCCTGAACAGGCGCACATATTAGGCACATTTATTTGAACTAGAGGTCGTGGGTTCGATCCTCACATCGGACAAAATTCGTTATGATGAACATTTGTTTGTTCGGTTTCTGGGTGTGTGTGTGTGTATTTATATTTAGTTATATATTTGTGGTACCTTTGTTGTTCTGACATCCTTTATTTTGGGATTGGTATGTGTTGGTTGTGATGTTGATTACTTAACGACCTAATTGTATTGAATCTAAAGAAGGAGATTGTCATCAAAGTCGGTGGTACCTATTTGATGTGGCAACTTCAGGATTTATAATATCAGATATCCACGTTTGTTTTATCTAAAGATTTTGTATGTAAAACAAACCAGTTGATTGACAAGGACTGGTCATATATTAAAGCAGCTGAATAAATTATCTTTATTTAAACCTACGTCAATCATTACGTATTTATTTTTCCTCAACGCCAGTGTTTAATTAATAAAATTTATTCTTGAGGAAACGGATGAGAGGCAGCACTCCTAGCGAAATAAAACTTAATACTGCATCTTTCTTCTTTCTTTTCTAAACCATGTTGTCCCACTGCTGGGCAAAGGTCTCCCCCAAACTTTTCCAAAGTTCTCTGTCTAAAGCCAGAGCCTGCCATTCTTCTGATTGACGAACCAGATCATCACACCATCGTTTCTTGGGCCATCCCCTTCGGCGGTAGCCGTCTTCTGGCACCAATACTGCATAATAAATAAGAAATTCCTTTTGTATCATATACTAAAATACTAATAAATATAACCATTTTACATTTTATGTCTTATTGTGCAACTTTCGAAACGAAAATATGGTACATTAGCCTACACATTGTCCGGTTACGGACACCATAAAGAAATCCATCTTCGAATCCGATCGAACTATTTGTTTAATAAACATGAGACGTTTATTACTTATGCGTGGAAATCAAAGGAGAAATCGTATTTTATTACCGTTTGGCAGAACTGTTTAAGGGTTTACATCACACATTTTCTGTGACGGAAAATAATACAAAGCATCGCTGCACCGGTCTATTTCTTTCCATAGGTGGTGTAAGAGTCAAATATGGGACTTTTTTAGGGTTCCGTAGCCAAAATGGCAAAAACGGGACCCTTATAGATTCGTCATGTCTGTCTGTCTGTCTGTCTGTCCGTCCGTATGTCACAGCCAGTTTATTCCGAAACTATAAGAGCTACATTATTGAAATTTGGTACGAAGATGTATTCTGTGAACCGCATTAAGATTTTAAAATAAAATCAGAAAAAAATCCAAAATTTTTGGGGTTCCCCATACATAGAACTGAAACTGAAAATTTTTTTTTTCATCGAACCTATACGTGTGGGGTATCTATGGATAGGTATTTGAAAATGATGTTGAGGTTACTAACATCATTTTTTTCTAAACTGAATAGTTTGCGCGAGAGACTCTTCCAAAGTGGTAAAATGAGTGTCCCCCCCCCCCGTAACTTCTAAAATATGTGCATGATAAAACTGAAAAAAATATATCATGTGTATCACTATAAAAACTACTAACGAAATTTAGTTTGAATGAAATCTAGCCAGTAGTTTTTTTATTAACGTCATACATCAAATTACCTAATTTTTTCATTTAATTAACTCCAATATAATAAAACGTAAAGAAAAACATTTATTTAGCTGTATAGTGGTACGGAACCCTACGTGCGAGAGTCCGACTCGCACTTGGCCGGTTTTTGAGATTTCAGCCGCTCAGCCGGTGGTGGGGTGTACCTGCCTGGCTGGAGACGGCCGTGCACACCCGTGAAGTGATTTCAGTCGCTATATAGCAATATGCGGTGACAGCTGACAACTGATAGATGTGGTTAATGTCCATTGCACCAGCGACTTGGGCTTCTGGCTTCTCTATCGCTGTCACTAGGATTAGTGGCTTGAGTTATAAAAAAAAATTGATTGTGATGTCTCTCATAGTCCGTCTGCATAATAATTTGAAGAATTATACAAAGTTATGAATATATTACACATATAATTTTAAAAGCACCTATCGATTCTGTTCAGATGGATCGTAAAGTTGGAAGTTCTAAGTGAAAGCAAGTGCACCGCAAGTTGTTAAGCTATTAAATTTTACTTATCACACATTTATGTTACTGAAAAGCAACTAATATATACGTCAAATGGAAAGATCGTCGGTTAGCAAGAACTTTACGTCGTATTCCCACTGGTGTTAGCTATAAAGGTACGTTAAAACTGTTAACTTTAATTAAGAGTGTTCTACGAAACCGATCATAAAAGGTTAGGTTTATTAGACATAATCAATTCGCTTGCTATTAATGTGGGATACTTTCCCATCAATTTCTATTATCTTTTTCATCATCAACACCCCATCGCAGTTCACTGCTGGACATAGGCATCTCCAGTTGTTCGCCACCTAGGGCAAACATCTGGAGGATATACTCATAATCGCCACGCTGGGCAGGCGGGTTGGCGATCGCAAAATTATTTAAAAAAAAATTAAACCGACTTCAAAAAAAAAACACAAACGACTAAAACTAAAAAGCGATAAATAACGTAAGTAATTCTATCCTTAATACATATTACATGTATAACTATAATTATTTAAATACGAGTATTACAATTATCACTTATTTTTGGAGTCATCAGATCCTGACTTGGTGATAATGGGACCACCTCGGAAGTGTCCTCTGTCGAACAAAAATATTTTTAAAATCCATCCATAATTGACGAAAATATCGGTGAACATACATAAAAAAAAGAAATTATACATACAGACGAATTGAGAACCTCCTCCTTTTTTCGAAGTCGGTTAATAAACGACTTCTCTAACTAGAAATGTCACTGCAGTCATGTGACATTCAACGCCCCTAACCTTTCCCAAAGAATGGATAGGGAGAAAATTTATGTTCTTTAATCCATGGAACGGAATACAGTTAGGGGATTATACGTGACAAATGTCATGACACGTGTCAAATGGGGGGATGAGCGAACAATAACCGATAATTGACTTAGAAATTGAATGTTTACTGCCGTTTTTTATTGATATTTATGGATGAAAGCGTGGGATTTAACGGGAGCTTAAGTAATCGATATGTTTGAAGTCAAATGTACGAGTAGGTTTTAGTTAAACTGCTTTAAATCATTTGAGTTTTTACTTTTACTATGTTTACAATTACTCGTATTACGAAGTTAAGAAGTTTGTAAATAATATAGATAAAACATTTATTTAATGGACACAAAATACTTAATACGAGTATGATCATGTTAAATTCTAAAACTCGGCATATCTTAATCTTAACTAATATTATAAAGCTGAAGAGTTTGTTTGTTTGTTTGTTTGTTTGTTTGTTTGTTTGTTTGTTTGAACGCGCTAATCTCAGGAACTACTGGTCCGAATTGAAAAATTCTTTTTGTGTTGAATAGACCATTTATCGAGGAAGGCTTTAGGATATATAACATCACGCTGCAACTATTAGGAGCGAAGAAATAATGAAAAATGTAAAAAAAAAACGGGGAAAAAATAACTATTCCACGCGGACGAAGTCGCGAGCACTGCTAGTGTATGTATAAAACGAGTAAAATTATATTTCTGCGCACTTAAATACAAATTTTTGAAAAAAAAAGAATATGTTGACTTTGAAATAAATACTATTTCATAAATTAAAAATTTGACTTTTAATAGTATAATCTTACTTTATTCCTAAGATTAATTTTTTTAAGTACCGGAATTCCAGACACTATTGAAAATCTATTGAGACGCGACCGATATCGTGCTTTTGTAATTTGACGGGTTAAGTATAAGTACTCTTACCAATGCTCACATGTACCATCTTCCTTCCAAAGGATTATACAAAATTATCGTCATTAAGTATTAATAATGGGCCCTTTTAACTGATATCCAAAAATCCCACATGTCCCCTCCAGACCCCCAAAAGAGGGATCGCCGCATTGTCCGATAAGTCAATTTATGGGAATTTAATCCCATACTTTGGTGCCTGCGTGGGCGCATGTAACGAACATCGTCAGATTGCGACGGTAGTTTTAAAGTGGCTGATAAAGTGTCTCCTCGGATTGTCTATTCGTGTTATAAGCGCGTCGGGTTACATAATGGGACTACCTAATGATATGAATCGTATGAATGTAGTATCTCTAGAATTACTTTGTAATCATTTGGAACTCGATCTCGACACATTTGTTATCTTTTTCAATGATATGGTGTTCTTTAAACGGGCATAGAGCATTTTTATTTTACTTAGCAACCATTGTGCGATCCTTTTCTGCCAAAGTCAAATGAAACTTGACAAAGTTTTCTTTGTCGAAGGAAAAATGCTACCCGGGTGTGTAGAATTGTCTCAAATCAAGACAATTCTACACACCCGAATTTGAAGATTAGTCTAATTAGACTAATCTTCTTATGTGCAGCTTTCAAGACGTCTCATGCACATAGCAAGTTGAACACGCAACAAGTCGACATTCGATGAAACGATAATAATATAACACAAAATCCAAGAAATATATACTCATATATACTCGTAGAATCATTTCACTAGTCACATTCAACTATATTATCCATAGGTTCTTGAAAATGCGGCGAAATTTTTTGGCCCATATCTTCGCGCTCGACTTGGCGGGGGCACTGCCGGGCCCCCCGACTACTACATAGTAACGACTCACTGTATGGAACACAGATAGTTATTAGGTCTCATATACAGTCAATGTACTAACTATTTTATTCCTTATGTTAGTAAGTTCTGCTTTATTATTACTTAGTAACCCTGCGTCAAATATCATACGTCTATATCAAACATTAAACGTCAGATTATTGTGCTAATTATATATGTCTGATTTATACCTGCCATATTTTAATTAAGTCATTAAATTATTAATATGCACTAATAAACTGTCTAGATACGTGTGTACGAAACTTAATGACGTTGTAAATCTTTAGAATCTCCAGTATATGATTAATCTTCTCTGTCTGTTATTTATCAACGTGATTTCTTGAAACTTGCGCAGAAATGTCTTTATCTTCTATAGTTCTAGCATGTATTATTTCTTCTTAGAGAATTAGACTAAACTTATGATCTAAATAAAAATATACTTATATATACCTCCTTCTTCTTAAGAGGTTTTTAATCTCGACGCAAATATAAATGTAAAAATAATGGAGAATTTTGCGTAGAAGGTCCATCCTTTGTACCTTGTTAAAGTTCCAAATAAATTTTATTTTATTTATTTATTTTTTATCATTTATGGGTTCTCCAAAATCTACGAGTATAAAGAAAGTTCACATGTAATTGGACTTACACGACCGCTACCTTACAATCTCTGATTTAATTAAGGCCCAATTCAGTCGCTTCCTTCAAATAGAGCCCGCGTGTGGTCCCAATAACTCGTTACCATCGGACATCTCATAAATAACTTAAAGCATTTAACTCAATGACTATACGTCGACTGTCAGCTATTGTGGAAAGGAAACTCAATGATTCTGACACGCCCTATGTCAGCAAGATTGTCAGACACCAGTTAGGCAAGCATGCCGTATAATATTAGACTCAAGGAAACGACTCAGGTTTATCTTAGACCAAATTTGGGCAATGCAAATTTAAGCATAGCTGTTTTAATGATTCAAAATGTTAAGGCCAACTTTGTTCACTAAGCGAATGCAAAATTATTTAGTAAGCCCAATTTTTCGTATTACATTCAAGTAAAGAATGTACCTATGTCTCTCCTCATCGCATGTTACGTGGCTACCAATCCTCATATTGTAACTAGGTTGCTTCAACCTTTGTTGCTACCCTTTTTTCTATTTATTTCTTATAGTGGCTCGACATAATGGCTTCTCTACGTCTGATGGAAAACGAAAGAGAAGCCCAAGTAGCTGTGGCAACGGGCAAGTAACAGGTCAGTTACCTGTCAGTGGTCACCGCCATGCCGGCCCAACCCTACCCCCCCCCCCCCCCCCCGATCTCCGGAAACTCACCGGGAGAAACACGACCCTGAGGTCATTTGGCTGCGGTATTCCATAGGGTGGAGGTGCTTCCCCAGACGGGCGGCTCAATTCGAGCGAAGATTCGCTATGCCCTACCTCTCTTACGCTTATGGTCAGCTTAAAACCTTGAGCAGATTTGCAGGGTTAGAAACCAAAATTTAGAGCTACACATACACACACACACGCCCAGCATTCCTCGCATGTTATCCGGACATGTTTTACGATAGGTAACATAATAATGCTACCATCCCAGACAATGGTCTGAGAGCAAATACACACAATATTTTGTTAACCGTAGCTTATTCAGAGGCAGACAACAGACATGACCTATATTTCCAGTTACAGATAGAGTGTCCCATTTAAAAATTCTTTAACCATAACCCTAAAATGTACATGGGCACTTAATAGCAGACTTCTTAAAGGAAACTTGACATCAGAATCCTTATTCAAGCTGATCTTTGTAAAGAAAACCAAGCTCCACAAGCTTTTGCATTGTTATTGTTAAAGTAATGAAATTACCTTTACATCTTTTTTAGACCAAAACTTTACTTGACAAATCCTGGACATCATTCGTGACGAAAAAGCACACTTCGTCAATTTGTCAAGTAAAGGTTTGTGCATTTTCGTCAGGAATAGATTCGCATTGCTAATCAGCTATATTTTGTACTATGCTAAAATCAAGTATTCTGATGAAGGTATATCACGTTCCCATTCACCTCCATTCACAGAGAAGTCAGACCGTGCTTCCTGCTCAAATGCAAATTTGCATCATTATTATCCATACATTATTATCATGTATAAATGCAAATACTAGAAGCCTATGTACGGTTAGCCTATTAAACGCGGAATAAACTTGTACATAATTAATGCATAAAACGTTTATTGGAAAGGTGTCAATATCAATGGAGCTGTTCGATGATTAGGAAATGATGGGTGAGAGAGAAGGTAGCAAATTGCGAAATGAGACAAATATGCAAGCGAACATAGAAGTATGCAAATTCTAAACTCTCCTATTCAAGAAACAGCAACATTGCAATGACACTAAAACGTTTGTTGAATGAAACGAGTAATATGAATGAAAACACAAGCCCATAAGCGCAGGCGCTTTGAATAGAATAGTATCTACGATCGACTGTTCTTGTGTTTCTGACATACGTATCGCAATTTCATAGTTTGTAAATACCCGACCAAGATAAAAAGTTTTGTTTCACTTTTAGAATGATGTAGATTTTAATTATGCGCTGTCAAATGGGGAAAATGGCGGAATTTTAAGCAGAGTTAAATAGTATAAATATCAATTTGCACACTTTACTCTTGTATTCAGGGTAGACGAGTCTACCAACGCATTACATTGTGGCTAGGCTTTTCATAAATGCGTTCACATATTTAATTAAAATGTCAAAGTTTCGCCAGCCTATAAGCACTCGTTTTCGATGAGAACTGTCAAATTTGAACGAACGACCTTGTAAAAGTGTTTCCGCTCGGATCTCCCCTTTCCGAAAATCTTTCTTGACTTACTAATAGTATTACTACGTCTTAGTTCAGATGTTCAGAAGACAAATTGTTGTCATCATTAACTTTCATTTCAATTACAACAATGTTATTTCGCGAACAAATACAACGAAATAGACAGTCGTGCTTGTGTCCTATGTCGCTCTGATTTCGTGATGTCTAAAATTACCTTAATTATCTTGTCTACCTTCAATCTAGCCGTTGTTGCTTCGAGCGATGTCACTATTTCAGATCGCTTATTAGCTTTTATTATATAATTGGATTTTGATTTGTTGAACGTGTAATTTTATAGTGGCCCTCCTGGTTTCATTATTAAATTCAAGTATGGACAGACGATGCAAAAATACTGTGTTATTATATCACTCAAGGTTAGAAAAATCAAATTATACAGTATGTCTGATAGTTACAGAGTTATGTAGAACCTTGTGCGTAACAAACCACTCGCAAACCTTCATTCTACCACCGTATATAGTTGGCAAGTCATGTCAAGATTTGTTTTATTTTTTAAAGTTTGTATATTTATGAATGATTCTATTGAAGTATTAGATTCACTGCTATTAAGCAGCAATTAAAATAGGAGATTTTAGTACTGTACTTTAAATAAAACTCAAACTAAAGATTTAAGTAAAAACTTGAAATAAATATACAACTAGTTAAAGATACTGGAACAAACAGACAAATATTCTTTGGGGCACAGAAAATATTACAGGAAAAAAGTATCAAACTAGCAAATTATATAAATAGTGATGGTCATCTGATTGAATACGTAAAGTATTACAACCACATATGGAACGTTTTGAAGCACATTTTTTACTAAGACACTCTTAATAAAATAACGTCCTTATTTGAAATTTTGGAAAACATGAGTTAATGTGAAAAGGCGATCCCATTACCACCATCGCTTTTCATATATCAACACTTTTCCAAAGGTTATCTTTGGGCCAATACTAACACGATAATTAATTCAAATTAGAACATCATTAGGATCCATTTACAACATCATTCCTTGTGCCCAATAAATATTTAAGTGATTCCAAATATATTATACAAAACACAAGTTTATGAGTTTTAAAAGAGAGTGTATAGTCGTAAATATGTAGTAAAATAATGATGACGACTTGAGTAAGTTAGAAGCGGACGAATGTTTGCTGTCAGATGTAGCAAGTAAATGTTAAGCTTTCAAACAAACAAGGTTTTACAACATTATATTACTAGGAGTATGTAATTTGTAACTAAACAGCAATTGAATGCAATAACAAATATTATTACAAGAGGTATCCGTTTCAATGATTTACAAATAACTGGAAGTTGCTATTTTAAACAGTAAATACGAATATTATAATAAACAGCCTATTTCTGTCAGTTGAAGTTACTGGATATTGGACAGTGTTATTATTTTGTATGTATAAATATCAATTGATAATGATAAATATGTCCGCAACGTGTCGTACGATAATATAGACTTTTTACAAAACAACTAACAGTTGATTATGGATTAGTTGTTTACCCTTACTTTGCTATTTAAACAAACTAGGTACCTTTAAATTTTTTATTGATGAGTTACATAAAATTAATTAAAACGTTTATAAATAAAATTAATGCGCCAATTGCATGAACGAAAAGGAACGTTGAAGTTGCGAGAAAAAAGTTATTTTTTCAAGGAAATATTTTTTTTCTCAAATTAACTGATTATTAACATAAGTGCGGTGTGTCCAGGAGGCCATGCTGCTGTCTGTCGCGAGGAAAGAGCTCTTTATAAACGCCATTTAAAGGAGGTGTTGTAACAATACTTGCAAAGTTGTAACAATATGACGGGATGGCACAGTGTGCCCCCATGGGGCGCACGTCAATAACCTCATTTATTAGCGCAGGCCGCGCATACGGGCCTCGCACGAGTCTGCGCGCACGCACCTCGCGATTCGCGAAATGTCTGCGTTGTAGCCTACTTGCGCAATCCGTTGCTTTGTATAGCGTCTAGCTGGTTACTAAGTTTTTTAATACGAGTAGCACGTCAAAATGCACATTTTTTTTTTATAATAGCTGGACATAATGGCTTCCCTACGCCTGATGGAGAGCGAAAGAGAAGCCCAAGTCGCTGTGACAACTGGCAAGTAACTGGTTAGTTACCTGTCAGTTGCCACTGCGATGCCGGCCCAACCCTAATCCCCCACGAGCTCCGGAGACCCTACTCACCAGCAGAAACACGACCCGGAGGTCATTTGGCTGCGGTATTCTATAGGGTGGAGGTCCTTCCCCGGACGAGCAGCTCAATTCGAGCGAAGATTCGCTATGCCCTACCTCTCTTAACTGCCTGCCTGCCTGATGTAAAGCAGTGAGGATCCACAACTTCAGCCTATCGCAGTCCACTGCTGGACATAGACCCACTCCTGTGACGCTGTAGCCCATCATCGATCGCGAAATCTTCTTCATTCGTGATTCGTATACCGCCACCAGTCTGTTACCAGAGCCTTGTTTGATATTCAACAGGAGGCACCACGGACAGGTGAGAGTGGCTTAGAGTGAAAAATGATGGTCGCTCCCTTACATCCCGTCGTATATCTACCCGGATAAATATAATCCGTATAATGATGAAATGATGTAGTATGCTGAATGACATCTTAAATTGCCAATTCGTTAAATGTGAATGTGTGGGATGTAAGGGAGCGGCCTATCATCTTTTCGCTCCAAAGCCAACCTCACCTGCCCGTGGTGCATCCTGCCGAATAACAAACGAGGCGCTGGCAACCGGCTGGTGGCAAATGAAGGCGTAGCTAAATACTAAAGACCGGTGACGGGCAGCAGCGTCACCGGAGCAGAAGCTACGCCCTGCGATCGCCAACCCGCCTGCCCAGCGTGGCGATTATGGGTATATCCTCCAGATGTTTGCTCTAAGTGGCGAACAACTGGAGAGGCCTATGTCCAGCAGTGGACTGTAATAGGCTGATGATGATGAAGATGATGAAATGTGAACTCTTTAAAAGCAATAAACTAAACACAATATCAACAAGGCTATCGTGTACACATTACATAATCTGACTGCAACATCAAGAAGAGATAATAAGAACTTTAATGGGGCTACATGCCAACAATTGCATGGGTGTTTCTGCGTTTCCTTTAAATTATACCCTCACAGCCGTTGAATTGATTTTGAAAATGTTATGATTGCATGCTGTCAATATTGCTTTAAAAAATGCTTTCATAATTTTGTGAGGCGAAAAATTTCTTTACCAATTTGTTTCGAAAGTCGATCTAGATTTTTAAAGCTTATACGTCATTTATTAAGAAATCATAAACTAAAGCTAATGGATTACGATAATGGAATGTAGGTCATATTTTTAAGGTCAAATTTGCTTCTCATAAGAAGTAAATTTGGTCACTAAAGTAATTAAGGAATGTTATTTAAACACAAGTATCCATCCATCCATACTAAACTATAATATTATAATACACCGCCTGCCAAGCGTGATCACTAAGGCGAATCTCCCCAAATGACAACTATCTTATGTCTATGTCCAGCAGTGGATGTCAGAAGGCTGGTGAAGATGCTTAAAAAATCACATCCAAAATTACAATACAATGGATAAACCAATAATCAAAAATTAAATTTTGACAACATAAAAGTCAGCTGCCATTTTGTGTACCTACTGACTTCATATCTCAAGCGAAAACAATAATATAACAAAATTTATTATAATTACTTTCGTTAAGCCCTCCCAATACCTCGGGATTCTGAAAAGTGGCAAATATTTTCATACAAACGACAATTGCGACGCAATAAAAGCATTTTAAGATCCTCCATCTTGGTAAAGTGTTAATTATTACAAGCGTATATGGTAAAGCGACATGGCAAACCAGGATAATTGTTTTACACAAAGAGAATATTAACATACCCGCAGCAGCAGGCAATGTTAGTTAACTAGTGTACAGTGATTAAGATGAAGTTCCTATTTCCGTCATGAATGACGAAGATGCAATTTCTGAGTAAAATGCTGTTCAGTTATACAATAAACTGCTCTTTAGTTTGAATAGCGCGATACTGAATGAAAAGACCTAAATTTCGTCTAAAGAGGAGCTTTATTCTGTAACATTATCAATCAATCAACAACAGCGCTGGTCCGTCCACTGCTCCTCCTAAATGTAGATCTAATTATATTCGAGCCACAACAATTAAAAAAAATAGTATGTTAGCATTAGTATTTAAAAAATGAATTTGAAAAAGTTCCGCCAATAGCTATTAAAAATTAAAATTGTAAGTGTATTTGTGTTACTCCAAGCATTATTACATTTTGTACAATGTGCTGATTTATTCCCAAAGCTATAAATATGTGAACCGGATCTCCGAAATCGCCTTTCATTGAACTAAAGTATGCCTAAACGTTAATAATCTCAATATTTTCTTTCACTGGTCTCTCCTCACTAACATTGCTCTTCTAAAGTTTAGCAATGCGCAAATGTATGTGCAACAACATAAAACACTTGCATACCACGACGGCTCTCAAAAAGCCTTCTCATTAAAAATACATTCCCTGTTTTGTGCCCAGGAATGCTTGGTATGGTATTCCTGGACTGTTTAGACGACCCTGCGTACGCGCAAGGCTGCGCATCGCTCACGGTCGAAAGACACAAGGGAATATTTGGAGTATTTCGGCATAAACAAAATAAGAATGTTCCATATCTATAACTATTAAATTTCAGACACTAATTATTACATATTTCCATAACCTTTGTTGCGCAAAAGATCAATTGGTTAACAAAGGTAGCAATTAAAATAAATCTCTAACAATACGATTTTAAGCCGTTGCTGACTAATTCAAATACCAAATATTGACCTTTAGCACTACCGATTCAATAAATTAAACGCTCTGTCAATACCTCTTCATTAATAGGATTATATTTAAGTAACACATTAATTTTACTTAGTTCATCAAAAATCGAAGTAAATCAACAGACGGGTTATTGACTCCATTAAAATACGGTAAAACGGGATCATTTTGTCACAGTAAATAAAGTTTTGATTTGCATAATCATAATATCAACTTCGTACACGGAATGATGGTCGTATTGGTCGTATAATAGCGTTTTTATAAAGGTAGAGAAGCGAACTCAAAATTATGCCCTGGCGAAAACCCCGTTAGGTAATAAGCGAAACATTACGTCACGATTTGAATTGCAGAAAGCTATGAAACAATCTCAAACGCGGCACAGTGAACCCTTGTAGATCGGCCAGCCAGTCTCTGATGGTGGTATTTGAAAGTAATTTCTATACGACTGGTACCGAGAGCTTGTCAATTATTTTAAGAGTTTGTTTACGTAGATTTATCAATAGCTTTCTATAAGTCCGGACATGACCACTGCAACATAGAAATAATGAATTTATGGTCTTTCACTTAACTGTATAGGGTTGTATTTATTGAATAAAATACGTTAGTAAATTATGCTTGTCGTCAACAAAGTTGCGTCATAATCAGTCCAAGAATGGTCATTACTAAAGATAGAAGATAGATTTTCAATAGTGGGTTCATAATACGCTACAGTCGGTTCATCGGACTTTAGTCTGACTTTAACCAAATGTGTTCAGCTTAATAATGGATTTAATTTGCTAAATTGAAAGAGTTTCTAAAGGCTATTCCAGCATCATTAATTACAGCTACACCAAAACTCCATTCGGTAGTACATTCGACCACTCACCTGCGGTAACAATAAGGATTGTTAAAAGATCTTTCCAGATACAAAGGAAACCGGTAAGCGTTAGCAATTGAAATCGTAATTCTAATGTCCGCACTTTCGATGCCGCAGGCCTTGATCTTACTATTGCACTTATCCGGGGCTGAGTGTGGGGGCTTTCTAACCGTGTGAGGAACAGGCGTTTAGAGGTTGTTTTTGACCCTTGAGCTGTCCAAAGAAACAACAAAGAACGTGTTAAAACAAAACCAAATTAGCTGACAGTTACTGGCGAGTATTTTTAAAATGGTGCAGTAAAATGGGTTACTTGTACGTCTGATATGTATGTAGAATAGATTATCAGTGATAGACAATGAGCGAAAATCTTCCTGTTCTTTTATTTTATGACACAGTGTCTTTCTATGTAAAAGATAGATATTCTTTTTGGCGCACCATACAATTGACTTAAAACTAGGTATACCAAGCTCGTAACAGACGCATGTTGCACAATTTAAGCGGCCTTATCGCTATAAGAGATCTCTTACACCAACCACCAACTCTTACGACAACCTTAGGGTAGAGGATAGTTGAAAAATAAAGGGGGTGAGGTGAGCTACCAGCAGAACTATTTTTGAAAATGTCTTTGGTGAGATCAATGTAATCGTTGGAAGGCTAACAGTCACTTTGGGTCGCTGGCCGCCATAGTAAATGAATAGTAAGGAAGTAAGTAAGTAATATAAAAGCACATATAAAAGTTAAGTCATCAATTCACAAAAGACGAAATATTTTTAACCTTAATTTGGTACTCATCAACAATTTACAAGTGATGCTGCGCATAATCTAATGCTTTATTATAATATGTCTAGCTACCTAACTTAGCTAAGGCAATTCTTGAACTTTCTAGTACGCATATAACATACGATGACATCTCCCATTCTATCCCATGATGTTTATACGCCCAAACGTACTTAGCTCACAATACGAACCAACTTGGCCTAACTTCTGCACAAATCACAAGCTTTATAAGTTAACAACGGATTTAAAGCATCTGCTAGGCCGCGTGTAAGACCGAATGCAACAAGTCACCACTTGTTATAACTAGATACGAGTATAACAACTTATGGTTAGCTAACCAGGTCACATTTCCACTGTACTGAGATCGTTAAATCTGACCTAAGAATAGCTGCCGTGACATAAAAATGTTAGAGAACAAGTCTGCAGTCAGATTGAAGATAAATTTTATAACTGCACTTGCGTTTTAAGATTCTTGATAAGCTGCATAACTCACGCTGTTTTTATATAAGATATCTAGGAAATATCATAAGATCCTGACAACATTTTTTACCTGATGGTAAGTGATCACTTCACCCTACAGACACCGCATCATGCGAGGAGTCATAGGTGCATTACCGGCCTTTGAGGAATTTGTAGGCTCGTTTTTTAAAGGTTCCTAAGTCGTATTCATTCGTAAAAGTCGCGACATTAAGCTAAAAACGACTTCACTTGTGACAATTGCCATAAATTGAGATTATCGTGTTTAACAGTTTAACTGAAAAGCCGGACCGCTAAATATTACAAGAGAAACGAGCGTTATTTCAAAATCTCTTTACAATTAAGTACCTGCACTGTTATTAAGTGTAAAACGGTTTACTGCCTGGCAACAAAGTTGGTAATTTGATACGCGGTTAAAACACTAGATAGGTATGAGTTACGATCTTATCTGGCTCTGGTCCTTCGAACCGGATCTTCTGTGGTGTTGCCGCTAATTGATTATCGCTGTGGTAGCGTCATGTTTTACATGGTGAACACTTGTTACAGAGACAGAAAAAATATTTTAATAATAAATATTTCCGTAGTCGAAGTCTTTATTTTTGGAAATACTATCTTTTCTATATCTTTGCCACAATGTTCATTATACAAGTTGTCTGCTGATATCGTCTTTTTTCTCCTAAGCTTGCAACGTATCTTCGCATGACTAACTCACATTAGTACTTGTACCATAAACTACAGTAAATCTTACATCTGTCGAACCAACAACCGGCTGTGGAACTCCCTTCCAGCACATGCGTTTCCTTCTTCTTAAAGTATTGGGTCTATTAAACGGGGCGTGCAGCGGCACTTATGCAGGCCGTCATAGTGTGATTGATCCGTGTTGCACTAACTAGACATGATGCAGATCGAAGACAGGACGCAGCCATTTTGACGTGATAATATAAAAAAAAAATATTCAAATGCCAAAAAAGATAGCTCTTGTAGAAGAATCAATGAACAAACTAGAGGACAAAGGATGAACCCACGAGAGCCAGTCAAAAATAAGCTAGACAGTTTAATAAGTTCGTTTGTCTCAAGTTGCGCCGGAGCAAGGCCATAGACCACTGTTGAGGTCAACGCACCGATGACATAACGCTCAGCAGTGAGTCAGATCGATCGCAACTGATAAGAGATAATAATATGATTGTGAAACTTTATGTAAGTGCGAACACAGATTCGGTGGTATCAAGTGCAAGTGTACAAATAATTTACTTGATTTGAGTGTTTTACTTAAAAGGTTAAAGCGGATTCGTTGGGTGATGATCATTGGATCAGATGGATAGAAAGATAGACTATATTGCACACAAAGATTACAGGAGTACATGTTCATTAGTTTAGTACAATTTAGGCGGTCGTATGGCGAATAGCTATCTCTTCCGAAAAGGCAAAGGAGACATCGTTGAACGGGAAAGCATGGTCGATCTATGCTTTCCCATGGTGTTATATCGTGCGTAAAACTTAAACAGAATTTGAATTACATTATTCTGACTTTCGTTTCGTTGTTCTGATACCCAAGTGCTTAAGCTACTTACTTTGGGATCGGAGCAACGTATGTGATGTTGCAAATAGGTATTAAACGTCTTTCCGACTAATAATGATTTGGAAAGCAGAAAATCTCCATTATGGTATGTAATTAACCAGATTCAATTAATAAGCTTCTTCCCATGTTAATTAAAAGTATAAGATCGAATCTGATATAACTATTATGTTAATTAAATCGATGTATTCCATGATTTTACCAATAAGTGGTTACAAAGTATGTGTACAGCTAATTATTATTTTGCTAATTAACTTGGATTCTTGTTAAAATGAGTTAAAAAAATATTGGAATTTTAATAACGATATTAATGGTATCGATATTAATTTAATTTCAAGAGCATTATAAAATGTGAAAGTGTTCTGATTCTTCTTTTACACAATAAATAAATGGTTCAAAGTAAATTTGGAAAGAACTTACACCCGTATTCCCAAACGTTACTATGCGTCACGTGGACGCACAGTTACCCAAAACCTATTCATAGACAACAACGCCGTAGTAAATGACTTACTTTGCATAGTGTTGTTATTTTTCATAGATAAGTATTGTTAGTGAGTGCGAGTAAGACTCGCGCACCGAACGATTCCGTTTCTGCTCTGTATCTTCTGATCTGAACGATTTGTATCTTTAGATTGTGTCTGCTTAGAAGTTTGACTTTTCACAGCTCCAAGGGACAGTAGACCTGAATGTTTGATAAAAATTCAGCTTGACACCTCCACGCGTTCCTGAGCAACAGTGTTTTGACATACAGACAGACACGGATGGATAACAAAGTGTAGTGATACTATAAAGCTTCCGTTTTTGTCCATTTGAGGTACGGTCCCTTTTTATATCCGGGAGAAATACATTTACGCATCCCGGCACGGCATCCTCCTGCATGAGGACGGCATCCTGCCTAAAGATGTTAGAGGTACGGATCCCTAAAAAATATAGCAATATTGACTCGGATCTCTGATAGAAAGTTTGATAACATTGGCAAGATCACACATATAATTATGATAGTTTGACCATATGTTAAAACATATGGTCAAACTATCATAATTATATTAAAATATTAAATGCCCCAGGTTATTATGTTAATGCAAAATTAGTACGAGTATGAGCACTTTCGCAATGTAACTTCAAACTCTCTACTTGATAGTAAACAATTTTGTTCCTTACAGCTGGTTTAAAACTTAAGCTTAGTTGAACTTAATGTTCATTGGGTGCCGTAAATGTTTGCAACACATTTATAACTTAATTGGTGTATCATAACTACTTAGGAACAGTTAGATACAACAACGCTTCGAAAGGGTCCACCAAACCAAACCCTAGTTTTCACGTAATCCTCTCTGCTATCAGTCGCACGCACATCGTTTTATGTCGCATTTACACGCTTGCGTTTAATACGACATTCAATGGGCACAAACACGAGCACAAGCATGAGAACGGGCTGTTCGGCTGTTTGAATGTGCACGTGCGTGCGCAGTGTGTAGGGCAGGGCTGCTCGCCGAGCTGCTTGCCAGGCTGCTTGCCGGGCTGCGTGCCACGCGTGTAAACCTAGCATAAGGTGTAGACCTTACACCAACACACCTTTATACCAAATTGAAAGACAAAATAAAGTGCAAAAATAATCCTTATTTTTTTTTATGCGAGAGGCGGTAAGTAGTCGACACCGCCCATGGACACTAACAACTCGCTAATCACCCCCTGATAGTTATTTTGTAAATATATTTCATGTACAGAATTGACCTCTCTACAGATTTATTATAAGTATAGATATCCTTCGAGCCGCTCCCATCACGAAATGTGTTAAAATTAAATAATAAATAGGTATATAATATATATATATATCTAAAGAGACAGATCAGTGCCCAAGGGATGTCATAGAGTGTGCACAAGAACTTTCGTTCCTACTGTCTCATTGTCAGAGAGAAATCAGGGGCAGAACCAAAGGCTTACGGCGAGTTAAT
This sequence comes from Conogethes punctiferalis, assembly GCA_031163375.1. Taxonomy (NCBI): domain Eukaryota; kingdom Metazoa; phylum Arthropoda; class Insecta; order Lepidoptera; family Crambidae; genus Conogethes; species Conogethes punctiferalis. The sequence continues at coordinate 810,499 of CM062086.1, forward strand.
ATTAACTAGAAGTTAACTAGAAATTAACTAGGCTTTAACATAATTAACAGTGAATATATTTTTTTAGCTTGAACTAGGCTTAGAACCCAGTCCGTTTTGAACCGGATCAGTCTTTAACCGGAGCGTCTACCACACAAGAGAGGCAACCAATTCTGGTATACTTTATTAGCAATGCCTTGAATTGGAAACGCAGTAAAAACTTTAAGTTAATTAATTGCCGAGTAAGTCTCTTTGTAAACTAGAAAAACGTAATTAAATGGATGGAAAACTAATCAAGGGTACCTGTAAAAGGTATTGTGGAAGGTGGGCCCGCTAGACACGATTATACAGTGTTTCAAGTAGAACTAGTTTTGCGGGGACATTACATTTTATTGGATTTGTGTGAAAAAAGTACGAGTATAATTTGCGGTCTAGACTTGTCTTTGACACTTTGTTTGTTATGAACTTAAAGTTTATACCTACAGCCAAGTTAAGTGTTTATGTTTATATTTATGGTTCTATGACAGGCAATAGTTTAGTTAATCTGTTTTTTTTTGGTTTCTTTCAAATAGTCACGAGAGCACGTAAAAAACTGCTTACTTTTACTATTTTTGTGAGATATTCAACTCAAAAGCGTATTTTCTTGTTAATTTATTATTTTTCTAGGTATCAAACCCACCTACAACTTTTATGATTTCGGTAGCGCAATGGTTAAAGTGTACTTCCCTAAAACACAGACAATCCGAAAAATTTCTTATTTTAATGATTTTTCCTAAATTTTGTTGTCTCGTGTTGGCGTGTTGTGTTGACGACCCTTAGTCTATTCGTATATATTACGTACCCATTGTATCATGGATAGTCTTAATTTGGAGGAGAGGCTGTTTTAAGTCCACGCTGGCGCATTTCATTAAAAAAATCTCTGCAGTTAATAACCTCTACAAGATGCAGGGCGATACATGTACGTTAATTTAACGATTATTGCCTTAAACAATCCGATTTCGATTTAGCTCGAGGCCGAATAACTCTATATGGTTAATAACTGTTGTTGGATCAGATGGAACGATGGCTCGTCTAGACGGTATCGTGTTTATGGTTTTTAACCGTTTTAGAAAATTGGCGATTCTAGGATACCAACAGCTGACAGCTGTTTGATGGGTTTGAAGAAACTGTACGAAATTGTTAGTTAGCATATTGAATAAGACTGACGGAATGCAGTCTAGTTTGCAATCACACCCATATTTATAGACTTTTCTCTTATTATTAAGCAAAAATATAATAATCAGTTTATCATCAACACTTATTGTAAAGATAAAAAAATGGAATATAACTTTTCTCGTCCGTAGTAACAGCGACTTGGCTCCATTTTACCTTTTCCACAGACGGAATGTTATTACCATTGTATTATGTTTAGATTGGTAGCACGATTCTCGGTTCAAAAGAAGTCAGGTTTATCTATTTAAATTAATTAGACAAAAACACAAAGATTTAATCGATTTTAAAGAACCTAAGTAGTCCGAGCATTTGCATCTGAGCATTTATAAATGTACTACAGCCGTTAAAAAGGACGCATGCATTAGGATAGCTCATTCATCAACTTAAAAAAATTGCAATACACATTTTATCAAACAAACCAGATTAAGTAGACAAGACATATGTACTGTAACACGAGTCACGGAGATACCATCGAAAGTTGTGCATCTAAAAATAAAACCAGCGAACATTCGCACGTCAGCCGATGCATTCTGCGGAGATATTGTCGAAGGCTCTACAAGGTACCGATCCTACGACCGGTTGTAACCCCACACCTGTAGTGAGGTGGCAGCCTAACCGCAGAGTTAAACGTGAAATTGTCTATCGATAAATTTTAATTTCAGGTTATTTCGTGAAGGACGTTAATATAAGGCATACAATTGAACCCGTCATCTTAACTAGTGGAGCGACTAAAGGACTTCATAAGATTTCAGCTTCTCAGGTGGTAGGGTTAAGCCGGTAGCCGGTAACCGTACACTCAAATGAGCACGTGTGTGGGGTAATTTCGATCCCATTTCGGGATCAACCCGTTCACAGCCAGAGCTATTGATTTTGCTACTTAACAACCAGGAGCCGAAGTCCTATAAGGGTGCGTCCACGACTGTCGAATGCGCGGCTGCGGTTGCGCGCGTGCATTTTTGGTGCATGTTTCCTCCTGTGCCATTCGCGCGCAAACTACGCGCCGAGCATTCGCGACGCACTCGTCAAATGTGGACACACCCTAAGAGTAGCGGACGTCTATTATAGCTATAGTCGATTCGACGTATCGGATTTATCTATAAAAAAAACATTATCATCTTTTCTTCGGGTAAAAACTAATGGATAATATACTTTCCTGATTATGCAAAGTCGGATAGGAGTTGGTTAACGTACCTGAAAGGAAAAGAAAAACATTATTAATATTACAGATTATTGTTAGTACCTACTTAAGACTTTTATTTCTAGGAAATCGAAATTTAACACGTGGGTTATAGAGATGACCCTATTCCTCTTAGAAAATAGTAATTTAAAGACAAGTGGTCAAATAAGCATCATTGCCAGTTAGATGATCTTTAAATTACCTCATTACCTGTAAAAAGACTTTGTAGTTATAATTAATTAAGGCTATTATAATAATTAAGGTTTTCAAATTTCATGAAACTTACATAGAAAATATAATTATTACACCTACTAATATATAATAAGGTTTGGATGGACTTAATATTGCTCATACATAACACATAGACTAAAATTTATATTGATATTATCATTTCATATATCACCGATATTCACGCGGACAAAGCCGCGGATTGCAGCTAGTATAATTATATTACCTACACTTTCGCAAAGAAAGTCAGTTCTATTTGTATCAGATAGATTACTTTTGTTTTCTATTTTATGATTCCCTACACCGTTCTTAATTGGCCGGTAATTGAAAAGACCATTCACATGAATCCGTCTCGCTTTTTCTCTTTTATGGTAGAAAAGGGAAAAATTGTGTTTGTGTGTTGTTCCCATTAAGTATTTATAGTTGAGATATTGATTGGCAGACCATGGTTCATATGACACAGTCACGAATGGCGTGGATTTGAACAATTTCTACTTTCATCTTGCGGGGCCAGCATGGCTGTGGTGACTGACTGGGAACTGACCGGCTTGGGCTTTCTTTCCAGCTTTACATCAGGAGAAAGGAACCACTATGCTCATTTCTTCTTCTTCCCAGCGTGGCGATTACGGGTATATCCTCCAGACGTTTGCCCTAAGTGGCGAACAGCTGGAGAGGCCTATGTCTAGCAGTAGACTGCAATAGGCTGATGATGATGTGGAAAGTTGGATTCAGCGTTTACGGGCTCAATTAATAGGTACACCTTACTTTTATACCGGGAGAAATCTAAGACGGAACAGCTAGTACCGATTGTTTCGCTAATTATTTCAGAGTTAACTCCGCTATTCCGCTAACGAGTGCGCTGTCAATCAGACGGACGTATCGAGAGATCGGCCGATGTATCGATAAGCCCGTTCGTCACTAGAGACCAGACGGGTATTATTTAGTCTTCCTGCTCTCTATTCGTGGGCTAATACGACATTGCTGGATTGTTTGATGGAGATATTTTCGACGATAAACTCGGTTATGTCGAGTTTTATGCCGATTCTTCTTTTTATATTAGCACGTCAAAATACCCGTAATACAAGCTTCGGCTTAGTTTGGTGCTAGATGGCGATGTATGGCCCAGCGAGGCATGTCTTGGATTATTTATTTTAATGACTATACAAAAGTAAACGATCGTTTAAAAGACCCAGGACTATAAAAAGAAGGGAACACGTGCTGGAAAAGAGTTCCATAGCCTAATGGTTCTTTGGGATAGAAACTACGTTTCGAAACCAGTGGTAGCGTATTTTTTTGTACCTAACGATACGATAAGCGCTTGTCGTCATCAGTTTACATGATTAAGGTTACATTTATATTTAGTTTTGTCATTTTATTAGATTCGGATTGGTCCGACGTGTGTTCCGGACCGGGGCGGAAGTTGCGACTACTACGCTAACGACCCAGTCCATTTTACGATAACATTTACACTAATTTAGTTATCAAATTTAGTATCTACAATTCCCAACATAAAAGCGAAATGTATAAATAAAACCTTATAACATAAAACCTATCCTTCATTTATGCGTACTGGTTTTCATTTAATCATATTATTGCCTTCATTTAAACTTACGCAAAACACTAAAATGTAATTGGGTCGTATAGTTTAAAGGGCAATTACCGGAGTTAAACGTTTTAATTGTGCGTACCTAGTAATTAAGAATATGAAGTCGCTTAAATGCTTAAGTAACTGTATAAGGAATTATGACTTTTTAGCTAGTTGTTTTGCAAAAGATGTACCTGCACAGCTTTAATTGAGCTAACTCTATAATATGACTTTATTTTGTACTTAATATGAATTGATTTAAGGGACATCTTTTTGCTCCAAGCCAACCTCATCAGCCCGTGGTGCATCCTGCTGAATAACAAACGAGACGCTGGCAACCGACTGACGGCGGTATAACCAACTAGAGACTGAAGACGGGCAGCAGCGTCACTGGAGCGAGAAGCTACGCCCTGCAATCGTCGATCCGCCTGCCCAACGCGGCGATTATGGTTATATCCTTCAGATGGATTAGTACGCTGAAGTAGTTTGCTGGGTATGTCTGCCCTAGAGCTGTCAATAAGTGGGGCAGGCAAGTCTGGGACCACTCCCAGACCTACACCGTTTTTGGGTGCGGACACCTACTACTCTACGATTACCCAAAAACGGTGTCCACTCCTAGACTTTTTTGTTGGGCATTTTCGGTTTTTTTTTATAACCTGTGAAACTCAGCAATAATGTTGGTGAAATTTTTGAAATCGGTTGAGTAGATCCCGAAATCACCCCATAATATGGGGCCCATATACAATCACACAAACTTTACTTCTTTATAATATTAGTATAGATGATATTGCACGGATTTTACAATTTCATTTCTGCTGACAACTATTAACCTATTAAACAAGAGCTTAAATAACAAGTAGCCAAGTTAAGCGATAATGAACTGAACGATTTCACTAAAATACAAAATTTATACACAGATCTAAAATTGCTTTATCTTAAGGTAAGCAACGAAACGTTTTCCAAGTTAACCGGCGCAAGCTCACTGAAACTTTAAGATATCGGATATCAGTTTGTAATTAACGATTTGTTTATAGCAAATTAACATAAAAATGTTGAGAGCCGTAATTTAAGGGTACAAGAGCTGAATTTGTCCTCCTTTTTACCGCCTACGATGATGCTATAAATAAGTAACTTTGTAAGTGCAAGTGTGAGTGAGAAAAGTTTACTTTTCAAGGTAAGGTGCATATTTATTTGTAGTGCATTTACGAGTATGTGTATGCAAGGCCGTAAGCTCGTACATAGAACCGTCTTTGGTGTTTCCGAAACGGGAAGTGTAATCAGGAAAATCATTTTAATTTTGAGAGACGGCTTCACCACTACACTACTAGCCACTGCTACAGTTAGCAAACGTGAAGCTATGTCATTTAAAGCGAATAATACCTATGTTTTGCGAATATCTTTTAATATTATAGTCAAAGTGTATTTTGTATTGTCTGTAAAGTGAAACCTTTAAATTAATAGTAACTATGTATACTTACACAAAATTTGATATACCTCCAAATCAGTCTTTCTGGCTTTTTAAATTAGTATTTAATAATGTAATAAAGATGTTACGTTAATTGTGATGTGAATGTAACCGTTTACTGTGTTCATAAACGCAATAATGATAAAAAACAAAAACAAATGAAGTTCTTCTCTTCCAAAAGATAATTCATTCATCAATGTAAATTAAAAGTGATAAATTATTACGAGTGTTAAGAAACACTTTTCACATGTTTTTATTGAACGTAAAATGTAATATTTGTGTAATGTCCGTTTTAGTGCGCGTCATAAATACATGTGTTTTAAAGTGCTTATTGAAATTTAGCTGGTCAATTCATTTGTAAGGTAAAAAGCGGCCAAGTGCGAGGCGGACTCGCCAACGAAGGATTCAGCATCATTGACTAGATTTCAGGCATTTACTTGGTGGTGATTTAATTATCAGACAAACTGAGGAAAAAATACATCCCTGTTGTATGACAGCCCCTTAAATATTTATTTTAGTATTAGTTGATATAGCGGTAACATAAATACACAATTTGTAAAATTTCAATTGTCACGGTTACCATAGACGGACGGACAGTCAAGGAAGTCAGTAATTGAGTCCCGTTTTTCCCCTTTGGTTTCGGAACCCTAAAAAGATTGTGAACGGACTTTTTTATAATCGTTTTAAGTCCAACAATGTTGACTGCATCTTTAATGAGAAATGTTAAGGCAATTTGATAACAAAATAAAATATGCTATTATACGTATTTATTATCAAAAAAAAAAGTATCTAAGTAAGTTTATCAGTTGCCTAGTACCCATAGTAGAAGCATCGGCTTAGTTTGGGGCTGGATCGCTGGTATTATGTATCTAGTTTTTATCAAAATGGCTTGATTATTTTTATGCATATCGAATTCTTTTCTTCCGGACGAACAAAACCAACTTTCTTCCATACGGAACCTTGATGCCAAGTCCGGACTCACACTTCACCGATTTAAAAAAAACTTTGATTACTGTGCGAGCTTTACGATCGCGAAACGCAAAGGAATTCAGTTGCGTACTTTTTGTTTCAATTACACTTACGTACTTTGACCATTTACTCTCCTTCGCATAAAACAAGTTACTTTGTACGCAAATTACTTAAGTTAAGTAAGTAAGTTACTTATTAAGTGCATTTTAATATCTTCGTCCTTCAGAAAGCACGTATTCTTTTAAATATAGTTGACTAGCTTTCCGCCCGCGACTTCGTCCGCGTAAAGTTTTTTTTTCCAAAATAAAATTGTGCCTATGTTACTCGTGGATAATGTAGCTTTCGAATGGTGAAAGAATTTTTAAAAACGGTCCAGTAGTTTTTGAGCCTATTCATTACAACCAAACAAACAAAGTTTTCCTCTTTATAATATTAGTGTAGATGAGACGCTGTAATGGAGCATGTAAAGATATGGAATTTTATACGGACAGACAGAAAACAAAGCGATCCATTAAGGGTTCTGTTTAATCATTTTGTGTTACAAAATAAAAAAAAGCTTTTTATTTCCGGGTATTTAAAACATACATAAAAAATTAATTACTTAACTCAGACTCACTACATCTTTTAAGTAACAAGTAAATGAAATAAACGTTGACTTTAAATTAGCCCAGGTAAGTCAAATTTAGTTAACATACTAGTTTGGCATTTAGTAAACAAAGCCGGTGAGTATAAAATGTTAAATAAATATAACAAATTTACTCTGGAACCCGTCTCAGGTAAAGGTCCCCTCAAAAGCTTTCCACGGAACCCTAAAAGCGATGTGAACAGTCACTATTGACTGGCTCGGTGGCTCAATTGGTAGTGACCTCTGCCTACTGAACCATGGGTCGTGGGTTCGATTCCCACCCGGGACAAACATTCGTAACATTCGTAAATAAATAATAAATATCAGACAACATCACATACATTGCTCTAATCCCAAAGTAAGAAGCTTAAGCACTTGTGTTATGGGTATCAGAACAACGAAGGTACCACAAATAAATATACAAATTATAATCACCCAGACACGGAACAGACACAAATTATATCGTTTTGTTTCATTTGTTAAAAATTTATTTATACAAGTAAATTTATTACGAAAAATATAAATAAATAAATAAATAATAAATAACCCAAGACATGCCACGCTGGGCCACACAGCGCAATCTAGTCCCAAACTAAGCTGAAGCTTGTACTATGGGTACTAGACAACTGATAAACATACTTAGATACATTTTTTTTTGTAAATAAATACATATTATACATAGAAAACACCCAGACCAATACAAACAGACATGTGAATATCTCGAATCCGAGTCGATTTCTCTTTCCGAAACCATTGTGAATATCCCTCCAGATGGTTTGTTTGTTTGGTGGTCATTGTTCGGTGTATTTATTTGACCTACACGCCGCGCATCTCGCGTCGTAACAATTTTCCAGTTTCATATTACTCTAAATATGCCTCTTTCACCGGAGATCGTTTTTCTCGACAAGAACGACAAAAACACCGCTCCGTTCTTTATTAGCACGACTTAGGGGTGTCAACATTTTGTGAAGGAAAGTTAAAAATAGGCTATTATGGCTAAAAATTGTAATTAGTCCGCCTTTTAGCTTATTCAAAAATAAAAGACACGTATTTTTTTATTTGTAAATTAAGACTAAAAATTACAAAGTTATAGCCCGTTGAAATTACGCGTGACGTTACTCAAGTGAGGCATTTTTAAGGAAAAATACGTGACTTTTATCTATACTTATAATAAATCTGTAGAGAAGTCAATTCTGAACATGGAATATATTTTCAAAATAACTATCAAGGGGTGATAAGTGATCGAACTGATGCCAAAAATGCAATTAGTAAAATTTTTGTCTGTCTGTCTGTATGTTCGTTATAGAAAAAAAAACCACTGGACGAATTTTAACGAAACTTGGTACGATTATTCTTCATACTCCTCGGCAGGTTATAGTATACTTTTCATCACGCTGCAATCAATAGGAGCAGAGCAGTGACGCGAAGTGTTGGGAAAACGGGAGAAATTTTTATCTCGCGAAAACTACTGCATGGAATTAAAAGCAGTTTTCACCAATGTATTGCTAGCAGCAAATTTTCATTGTATTTTCTATATTTTTGTATATTTTAGGATAAATAAAATAAATTTGTAAATACATGACAATATTCTTAATTTATTCGCTTTTTTCTTCTCGAAATTGGCAGAAATTAAACTCGTGAAGAGGCCGGCCGTAGAAGTCGCCGCCATCTTTGATTTGTAAGTGCTTGTCTCAAATCTATATGTAAAAGATTTTTCTGACTTTGACTTTGCTCAAGCGGTCAACCCTAAAACACCGCCTCATTTCTCGGAACGTGCTTTATGTATTTATAACTGGACTGGTGAATCCGCGTGCGTAAGCCGTCCGGACGGGACGCTCAGACCCCTGTTTACGGTTTGTTTTGGGCCCGTGGACGGATTAACGTTTCCACAGAGGTGGTAACGGGTTAAGCTGTTGTGTACGTACAAGTTGGGAAATAAATTTGAGGAAGGAACGAGGCATTATGTGTTGTAAGATTTGCCACACGAATCACTCAGTTGCGAAGTAATGTCACAAATACTAAAAAACAGTCAGACGGACAGACAAAAGCTGTATGTCCGCCTCTCCAAGCAACCAAAGTAAGTAGCTTAAGCACTTGTGTTATGGGTACCACAAATAAATACTTAAATACAAAATATAAACAACCAGACCCGGAACAAACACAAGTATTCACACAAATGTTTGTCCCGGGTGGAAATCGAACCCACGACCCTTGGTTCAGAAGGCGGGGGTTCACTACCAATTGAGCGACTGAGCCCTATGATGTTTGCTTACATCTTTAAACTACGCAACTAATTGACCGAATCTGGAATCGAATCTGTCACTTTCGGATCACAGATCGCTTACTAAACATATTTAAAACCGCCTAAATTGTATGTCTGTCTGTAATGCTTTTTCGCACATGCGTTGTGCAATAACGAATAACTGTCAGTTTTTCATAGTTCAGATACTTAATTTTCACCAAGATCACGGCCAATCCCACAAAAAGAAAATCCATTCATTCCTACGTGACCGCGCTGATACGGTCGCTCTCCCTCTAACAACGAAACACCAGTCATTAGAACTTCGCAAATAACCGCTCTGTACACCAGCCCTATGTTTACTCGCAGCCCAGTTATCGATTTATCGAGTTATCGCGGCATCGATTACTGCTTATTAATCGAATCTGGCGCAGCGGGCGTAGTCGACGCAGCGATGGCGCATTAAAAACTGCAAAACATCGGTTATTTACCGGCGTTACTGTCGTCTGGCTGGATATCCTGAATGATTGAAAAGTTTTTAAAAGGAAATCGTTCTCACGATGAGCACTTGAATTTGAAATGAGAACGTGGTCTGGTTCTATAAAGTTTTTTAATTCATAAATAATGGTCAAGGGTGGGTTTCAATTTGAATTTAAATTTCAATTATTTTACTATTGACAGCATCTCTCATCTACTGACAGCAAAATGGGTGCATATATTCGTATTTTATGTATACTCGTATTATATTTGTGGTACTGTCGTTGTTCTGATTCCCAGGATACAAGTGCTAAAGCTACGTACTTTGAGATGGGAGTAATGTATGTGAATTATATTTACAATAATTCAAATCACACATTCATCTCCGCTCTAAGTCAGTGGAATAATATTATTGATCTTCTGTAGAAATACATCCAAGAACCCACTTTAGATCGATCTCAGGGATTATTTAAAAGGACAAGGACAAGGCTTGATCTCATGGGCAAACTTTAGTGAGGCTCTTAGACTACTTTGATACACCACATTTTATGTAAGTAACACCTAAAATAATGCAAATAAATTGAGTTGACAATTTTTGATTTGATTTGATTTGACATTCGGTCTTGCGACCATAAAGGACATCACTAACTTCAATAAAGTTTCTTTCGTTGACAAGAAATTACTACAGAAAGTACATTCAAGTTGGTATAACATAAAATTCTAGAAATAAATCCTTCAGCTTAGAAAATAATTTGTTCTGAATACATTACTGTTCCGTACACGCGGTGAGAAGCAAATGTATTCAGAGTCCCTTGTAGAAACATCGACGGACAGCGAAGCCGATGTCCGATCATGATTAATGCACGACTACTATTATATTTTATTGAAAAATGTTAAATCACTTTAACAAATGCGTTCTGTTAAACGGTCAAGAGTGAGTCGTGTTTGTAAACGAGTTTATTTTAAACTAGCCGCAGCCCGCCACTAAGCCTCAATTGGTAGTGACCCCTGCCTTCTGATGCAAGGGTCGTCGGTTCAATCCCCACCTGGGACACGCGATCGTATGATGAACATTTGTATGTTCGTGTCTGGGTGTTTATATTTGCGCTAAAATGTATATTTGTAGTACTTTCGTTGTTATGATACCCATAACTTGTGTTATTGCTTATTTGATTTTTTTGATTGCTTACGGCTTACGCTATCAAGCTACTAACATGTGATATAGTCTAAAATTTACTTATAGTGGCCTATGGCTCTCTCCCGAGGCTATAGTAAGAAGCCCCCAAGAAGGTTGTGTGTAGAGGCTTTTAAAGGGTCGGCAACGAGCGTGTGATACCCCTGGTGTTGCAAGCATCCATAGGCTAATAACCATCAGAACAACCAAGGTGTCACAAATATACATTAGAAATACAAACACCCAGACACGGAACAAACACAAATATAATAATAATAAAAATCATTTATTTTCTCTCACAAGATAAAGGCGTCTTAAGACTAACTAGTTCCAACCTTAGAGAACCAAACTCAGACCCCTGTCATCGTGAGAGACTGGTACCTGAAGTAGGTATTAGATATGTCGCAGTCATCTGGTTGAATCTGCTATTCAATTGAATGACTGGCGCGTTCATTGAATGACGACATTTAATAGAATGCCTAAAGGACAACTCGTCAAGTTATTGAATGAAACGTTCAACGTCTTGACTGAACGTCATTTTAGCATAGTCGTTGAATGGGTAAAAGCAGACTGTTTAATGTTTAGTTTTTAATTTTTCTTTAAAAGTATCCGGAGGCGGCGTATTAATAGGTAAATCCATGCTGTCACACTATTTTATTACGTATAAGTCAGTTTAAAGTAAATCTAATCAAAAAAATATCAACACTCAGGTGATCATGTTCGACGCCATATTTGTTTTGGTGACTACTAACGCCGCGCGGGCAAAAAATGAACTAAATTACAATCACTTGACTGCTTTTACGTCCGCTCTTTTCAAAGGGCTATGTTTCAATCCGCTACCTAGTTGGACGCTTAGTGACGCGTGTTTAGTCAACGTTCGGTCTAGTTATTCAATTGAATGTCGTCATTCAATGAACGCGCTAGCGATTCAATTGAATAGGAGATTCAACCAGATGACTGCGACAGATATACCTGTATTACAGCTCACCAGGGCTCCCGCAGTTAAGGGAAATAGAGCTTTGTACAGAACATTTCGTTGTTAATGTCTTAGATTAATACAACAAAGGAATTGTTACATTATATCATTCAGCATTCGAGAAAAGAAATAAATAATTAACATAATTCCAAAAAAAAAAAAATTTTAATAGTATACTAGAGTTATGGGGTGTTATGGAGTGTGTATGTTGTGTAGTAAGTGTGGTGAAGACTGTGTATGGTATGTGTCTTGTGTTTGTGTCTGTGGTAGCAAAGCTTGAAGGCATATCTTAACTAATATTATAAAGCTGAAGAGTTTGTTTGTTTGTTTGAACGCGCTAATCTCAGGAACTACTGGTCCGAATTGAAAAATTCTTTTTGTGTTGAATAGACCAATATAAGAGGAAGGCTTTAGGCTATTTAACATCACGCTGCAACTATTAGGAGCGAAGAAATAATGGAAAATGTAAAAAAAACGGGGAAAAAATAACTATTCCGCGCGGACGAAGTCGCGAGCACAGCTAGTATAATATACATCACAAGAATCAGAATGTTTCTTCCGGGTGGGAATCGAACCCATAACTATAAAAGAAAAAGTTAGATAAATTTAACCCTATCCACACCTCGACTTGGCAACACAACGTCTAATCGATACGCATTATTTTAATGTACGCCATTATTTAGCACCAGTTTCTCGTAATCGGCTCCCTGGTTAGTGGGAACGGAGGCAAATCGATGTGCCCCCAAAGGCAGTTAGCGTTCAGAGAACACTAATAACGGCTTTTGTTACTTCTTATGGGAAAATTGGCGCGATCATGCGAATACGAGGAAGCGAAGTCATGTGGAAAATGACAATGGTATACCTTTGGACAAGTATAACTAACAGAATATCAATCAAACATCACATACATTCCGATCCCAATGTAAAAAGCTTAATCACTTGTGTTATGGGTACCAGAACAACGAAGGTACCACAAATATATTAACAGGTTCCCTGTCCCGTGTATCACATTTGATACATAACAATAAAATTCTATTATGTCTGGACGGTGGACAGGGAAAGGGTTAATTAATTACTTCAATACGAATATAGATACCCAGACACGGAACACACAAAATGTTCAGCACACGAAACATTTAACAATAAATAAAAAAAAATATTTGTCCCGGACTCCCGGAGAGGATCAAACCCATGACCCTTGGTACAGAATGCATTGGTCACTACCAATTAAGCCATCGGGCCAGTATAAAATAATAAAAAATGGTTTGTTAACTTTGAAAATCGAAGCCCAGAAGTATGATTTTAAGACTTGATTAATATAACTCGTATTATACATAGCAAATACCCAGACCAACACAAACAGACATATAAGTACATATCTATAGTACAAGCTTCGGCTTTTTTTGCGGATGACACTGTGTGGCGCAGCGTGGAAAGTCTTGGGTTATTTATTTAATTATTTAATTGCTAACAAATAGATGACCACGCGAACGTAACCTTACAACTAACGAAATGAATAATAATAAAACGTTTCCTACCGGTAGTGATATTACTCTACTTCAGTTAAGCCGTGCTCTATACTCGCTTATTTTGCAAACCAGTCGGATTATGCATATTTTTACATTACGACTAGATTCCTAATACGGTGCAAGGTGCAAATAAACAGCTTTAAATCATATGGTCGCGGTAATTATTAACAAGTTTAAGAATATATATAACGAGGTTCTGGCAACCGACTGGTGGTGGTATAAACATCACAAGCGAAGGCGGAGCTAAGTACCACAGGCCGATGACGGGCAGCAGCGTCACCGGAGCGAGGAGCTACGCCCTGCGATACCCAATCCGCTCGTCCAGCGCAACAATTATGGGTTAAGCCTCCAAATGTTTGCCCAAAGTGGCGAACAACTGGAAAGGCCTATTGCCAGCAGTAGACTGAAATAGGCTTATGACGATGATGATATGATGCGGTAGTAGTAAATAATGAAATACTGTAGATATAAAACTGTATAGAAATTGTATGTAGGCGTAATCCGTGATGTGACGGATATTAATATAAATCACCCGTCTTTTTTTTATAATGGCTCGACATAATGACTTATACCTTAGGCCTGATGGAAAGCGAAAGAGAAGCCCAAGTCGCTGTGACAACGGGCAAGTAACTGGTCAGTTACCTGTCAGTTGCCACCGCCATGCCGGCCCAACCCTAACCCCCCACGAGCTCCGGAATCCCTACTCACCGGCAGAAACACGACCCAGAGGTCATTTGGCTGCGGTATTCTATAGGGTGGAGGTCCTTCCCCGGACGGGCGGCTCAATTCGAGCGAAGATTCGCTATGCCCTACCTCTCTTAAAAAGTCTCATTTCTTCTCGTAAGTGTGGAAGGAGTCGTTATACTATCTCTCTATAGATTTAATGATACTACGTAAATAAACAGATATAATCTCGACCTTTGACTATGACGCAAATATATTGCACGTTCTTGCAATTAAAAGGAATATAATTACAAGTTCATTTAGATAGGGACAGATGCTAAAATGTCTGCCGGGTTTAATGATAAGAAAAGCGGAAGCATATTTAATAAGGTACATACAATAGGATAAAATATATATCAATAACAAGTCCCTCAGAAAATTCTGCGAAAAAAAATATAATCACGACAATTGGCCACTTGTGATTAATCATTATCAGCTTTTCGCAGTCCACTGCTGGACATATACCTCTTTAATTGTTCGTCCTCAAGTAGTGTCAACCCTAGTACACGTTTACCCCAACAGATGTCGGTTCTACGGCAGATGTGGCCAGCCTATTGCTACTTTAGCTAACTATGTTTTGAAGAGAGCCGTTGCGATTAAATAAAAAATATGTTTGGGTTTAAAAATAACCCTAACAACTTGTTAACGTTCTAAACAACCAAATAAGCGAATATCTTGTTATGAGAATATTGCTAAACGGTGTCCCTAAGTGGCTGAGCTAACGAGTCCTAAGTAGCCAAGCACTAAATAGCCCGTTAAATAAACACTTCACGATTATGTAGCAAGGTCCTGTATGTAGCTATTACTTGGGTACATTATGTTATTGACCGAATTACCAATTGGATTAGACTTGTAGTTGGATTTCAGAATCAACATATACTCGTATATAACCCGAGAAATGCCACGCAGGGCCACACATCGCCATCTAGCCCCAAACTAAGCCGAAGGTTGTATAATGGGTACTAGACAACTGATAAACTTACTTAGATACTTTTTTTTGTTAATAAATACATATTATATTTAAGAGAGGTAGGGCATAGCGAATCTTCGCTCGAATTGAGCCGCCCGTCCGGGGAACCTCCACCCTATAGAATACCGCAGTCAAATGACCTCTGAGTCGTGTTTCTGCCGGTGAGTAGGGTTTCCGGAGCTCGTGGGGGGTTGGGGTTGGGCCGGCATGGCGGTGGCAACTGACAGGTAACTGACCAGTTACTTGCCCGTTGTCACAGCGACTTGGGCTTCTCTTTCGCTTTCCATCAGGCGTAGGGAAGCCATTATGTCGAGCCACTATAAAAAAAATACATAGTAAACACCCAGACCAATACAAACAGACATGTTCATAAACACAAATAATTGTACTGTGCGGAAATGAACCCACGACTCTTGGCTCGAGCCAGTCAGTCTAAGGGTTCGGTAGATGTAGATATTCGCGCAATTTTTCGAAAGAGCGCAAGAAAGATGTATTATACAATACCGCGTCTGTTTCTCACGTCACCTCATGACTTTCCCATGCAATTATTTCAAAAGCTATCGACAACTGAGCAATTACAGCGTACACGTACGGAACAAATAGTTCGTGATCGGATACGTGACGTAAACGTACAGGCAGCATCAAAAGTTAATGAACACATTTAGATTTTCAAAATAATTTATTTATATTGGTTATTATACTGGGAACCGCCTGTCTTGGTACGGGCATGTAATGAGAAGAGATGAGAGTCATGTGACCAAGACCGTAATGAATATGAGTGTGACTGGATGGAGGGGGCGAGGCCGCCCGAAGAAAAGATGGATGGACTGCGTGAATGATGATATGGCTGAGAAAGGAGTGAATGAGACCATGACGGCTGATAGGGATGAATGGAAGAAGAAAACATATTGCACCGACCGCAGATAATGAGAACAGGGCAGGCGAATGATGATGGTTATTTATTATTATTTTTATTAGACTGTGGTATTTTCTAACAGTGGTTTTATGCGAAAAAACCACTTCAAAAGATGGGGATCTTATCTCGTGGTTGTCGTAGAAGACGACTAAGGGAATATCAGGAAACGAGCAGCAGTGTTTATTTGGGAACAAATAAATCCTACTGCGGTGGTGACCTACCTGCCAAAATAAATATATTTGAATTTGAACTTGAATTTTCCAAGCGTGGTGACTAAGGCAAATCCCTCTCAAATGACAATTCTCATTGCTATAAAAAAACATATCAAAACCTTATGAGCAATAATTTATATAAATTCCGACTAGTATCCAGCCTCCCGAACCGCATCTCCTGAGACCATTACAAGCTCATCCCATATGCAGGGTGAAGGGTATGCAGAGCAGAACTTAATCAAAATAATGTAAATCGAAACGTAATAATAAAAAACAAAATTCCGTTTACTTCAATTTGTATCACATAAACGCTCCGACACAAGCAATCCGCTTCTGAGAACCGCTTATACGTTCCAAATAAAACAGGCTTACCAACACAAAGAATGTTAATAACAGGACACTTGTCACTTTCCGTTCAAATTACCTGCAACAAAAATAAAGATAAATCACTACATGTTCGCGAAATAAACATAAAAGTTTCAAAAAGTCGTGTAGGCAAGGGATGTTATGAGGGAAACTGGTCCAACTTGTGTATGGTGGCCAGGAGATTGGATTTAATAGGACATAAACGGGACGGGACATCATCATCATCATCAGCCTATTGTAGTCCACTGCTGGACATAGGCCTGTCCAGTTGTTCGCCACCTAGGGCAAACTTCTGGAGGATATACACATAATCGCCACACTGGGCAGGGCAGCTTCTTGCTCCGGTGACGCTGCTGCCCGTCATCGGCCTGTAGTGTATTTAGCTACGCCTTCTACAGGACGATGTTCCTCACTCCGTAGACGCTGCTGCCCGTCATCGGCCTGTGGTATTTAGCTACGCTTTCAATCGTGATGGCTGTACCGCCACCAGTCGGTTGCCAGCTTGCCAGAGCCTCGTTTGTTATTCGGCAGGAGTGCTTGGAGCGCGAAAGGACCATAGGTCCATAGGTAGGGGGAATGTAAGGGAGCGACCTATCACCTTTTGGCTATGTCCAGCAGTGGACTGCAATAGGCTGATGATGATGATGACTTGATCACGAGATAAATGCAAGTTCTCTAAAACAAGTTATTAGCTTTTTTATAACTAAATTCGAAATTAATTTCTAATACATATATTTATCTCAGTACATTCTTCTCTACTTCGAAACTCAGGCCTCCCTACTGCATCGACTATGTTCCAATGCGCCTGCGCATTATAACTTTGATTTAAAGTCGTTTTATCAGCCATAACTCTAATCTGTTCAAAGGAGGCCTTGTGTTAAACGTCATTCATCATCTTTACGAAAATAAACAGACGCACATTCATATATGGAATATATTAGAGTTATTTTTGGAGTGACAAATATGGCTGTAATGGGGAGGCACGAGGATTTATAAAGGAAATAAAATGTAAATGTTTGTGCGAGTGCGGTGATTTGTAGTTTGTTTCATTTAAATCTTTAAAAAATCGTGTTTTTTAATAGTAGCACAGCATAGTGGCCTCCCGTTTAGGCTTGCCAGATGTCCGGATTTAGCCGGACATGTTTGGCTTTTAGGGCAAAATGTCCGGCCTTTGCATTTTAGGGCCTGGTAACCCTACTCTCGTTGCATAGGTGAAGCGAAATAGAGACCCAATTCGCTGCGACAACGGTCAAGTAAACAAATCAGTTATTACCGTCAAGCTAGTCAGGATTTTTCTGGTTATACACGGAATGTGAGCAAGGGATGTAAGGGAGCGACCTTCAAGGTCATCTTTTCGCTCCAAGCCATCCTCACCTGCCCGTGGTGCATCCTGCTGAATAACGAACGAGGCTCAATTCAAACGAGCGAAGATTCGCTAGGCCCTACCTCTATTGCTGTGTACAATTTTTTTTTATAGTGGTTCGACATAATGGCTTCCCTACGCCTGATGGAAAGCGAAAGAGAAGCCCAAGTCGCTGTGACAACGGGAAAGTAACTGGTCAGTTACCTGTCAGTTGCCACCGCCATGCCGGCCCAACCCTAACCCCCCACGAGAATATACATATATATTTATTTACATCTATTGCTGTGTATAATATGTATTTATTTCCAAAAAAAAAGTATCTAAGTATATTTATCAGTGGTCTAGTACCCGAAGTAAAAGCTTCAGCTTAGTTTGCCCAGCCTGGCCCAACGTGGCATGTCTTGAGTTATTGCTCACTCATGCCTCAAACAAAAGAACCTAAGTAAAAAATTTCGAAAAATGTTTACGCAAACATGCAGTTGTTAGACGCATAAAAACACAAAAATGAGTCACGGAACAAGTCGTTTGTGATCACGTTTCGTCTTACGCACACACCGTTAAGTGTGGCTAGAACATCTGGGTAAATACACGGTAATGTTACGGTAAGGCATTTAGAGAACATGTTACTTTAAATGAAAAGGAGACTTGTTCTAATAGAGTACATTATTTTTTGTAGAACTACCTTTTCCATCGTTTATCCGACATGCGCTTGTCGTGTCAAAATTTGTCAAATTATTTTAACGTTCCGTTGCGACCTCTTCTTTTTTTTCTTCTTTGGGTCTTTGTAATGCAAACTTTTTACAGTGTTCAATTTACTTGGATTAACTTACCGACATTGTAAGTCATACCTTCATAGCATACACGGTAATCAATACAATTAATAAACAGCTCAAGACATGCCACGCTGGACCACACAGCATCATCTAGTCCCAAACTAAGCCGAAGCTTGTACAATGGGTACTAGACAACTTATAAACTTACTTAGATGCATATTTTGTAAATAAATACATATTATACATAGAAAACACCCAGACCAATACAAACAGACATGTTCATGCACACAAATAATATTTGTTGTGGTAAACACTTCTACCGTGTCTATGATACCTAAGGCCATTCCAGTACATAGACAACATAGACCCGTAACTCAATCCGATTATATCACAAACCACAACCACTAAGGTCACGATATGTCCGTCCGTCTGTCTGTACATCAATAATATCAACATACACTTCATAATAATAATACAATGCTATGCAAAGAAAACCGTAGATAATTTATTGCGCGTATCCTTTAAAGGAGGTTTAACTACAGATAATATAAGACTAATAAGGATAATTATTTATTATGCTCTATGAGAGCTTAAGAATAAGAAAAATGATTACAAAACTGAAATCTTTCACAACAGTGTTAATAAGGTCGGAGTTTTTATCAAAGAGAAGGTAACTGAACTACATTTGTTCACCAGGCGCTTACTGTACCTTAAAGTCCAAATCTACTAAGAAATACGAGCTTTTAATATGGGGTTTTCATGTTAAAGATACCGATCTAGTTACTTCGGTTACGCTAACCATGAATATTGATGGCAACCAATTTATGAGAATGAACGGGTCAATTTAATTCGGAATTTGTTGTCATGTAACCTTATATGTAGGTATTAGAAGTGATTGCTTTTACACTTCTGGCGTTCTGGTCTGTCCTGCAGGGTAATAAATAATAAGTAATATTTAAATGTTTGAGGAACATTAAGGGTCCACGCTGCATTAAGCGTGAATCCGACGTTTGTCCCGACACAAGCGCGGGCATTTGCGAAGATGTTAATGTTGTTGCAAATATCTGTTGCATGCAGTAATAAGACCTCGTTTAAGAAGATGCGATGAATTTTCAATGGTATAGAGTTTCTCGTCACAGTTTCAAGGTGGAGTACAGGTTAATGAATAACATTGTACCTTAGATCTCCTGACCGAATATCAGCAACAAAGGCCAATGTCCAATTTGACTACCCAAATACGCAGGAGTTCAATCGCTGGGCCTTACTCTCATAATCCGATAGAACGATGAATGGCTTCACATCCTTTCACTAGGGCTTATCATCACCACATTCCTGACTCTTTGAGCTAATATGTACTTAGTGATTTATTTAAATGTCAGCATTAGCCCCCGGATCTCTCAGTTATTAGATGGCATCCGAGACGACAGACTAACGCGAAACAGTCATAATATGCCGATAGCGAGATTATTAAGGTTGCTGATATGACTGCCGCTTTTTTAGCAAGCTGGATGGCTTGCTGAGGCTACTGGATGACCTGGGCTGGCGGGAATGAAACTAGCTTAGGATGGTAAAGCAAGGCCCACCTTATGTAAAATAGGCGTTCGGACGTCGAGTTGCGAAATTCGGGCCTATCGAACTAATAAATACCCACCACGGGTACCTGCTCAATGTAGCGCATGCCCTAAATGTCACAAACTTAGCGTTTCTCAGCAACAGCAGCAATCGGAACGAGATTACGGTATTTTACATCTTATTTTAATATTAAGTGTGATGTTTAATTTAATGTATTCGCCGGTGAACATAATGCCCGCTCGGTCACGAAGTGGAGCGCTGGTTGAAATATTAGTATTACAATAGGAACGAACAGGATTATTGAATCGGCACAGAGTAAATAGCAAGTGGAGCTTTGACGTAGAATAAGTAAACAATATCTATTGTAGAGGAGAATAACGTAGTTGTATAAGCTCAATTACAATGCTTAGGAGATAATATTTTTGAAAGATTTTTATTTACAAGTAATCGGAAAAGAGCATTAAGTTAAGTTACTTGATAATAAGATTATTTATTTTCGCCACAAATCATACACAGAGATGATGTTTACAAAAATAGGTATAACCGATTTCTACATTTTGTGGAAGACATGAACTAAGCAATTACATGCTAGTACTTCAAACCACCAGGATACCCCTTGGACATATCAATAAACATGATTTAACAAGTATTTATTGAATGTGAAATAAAGGATTTTGATAAGTACCAAACCAGAATAGAGAAAAAACGGTTGTATAGGCTTATTTACAAAGCACTTATAGTTCATACTAGCTTTTGCCCGCGACTTCGTCCGCGTGTTTAAATTTATACATACAAAAGTTTTTTCCCGCTAACTCCCGTTCCCGTGGGAATTTCTCAAAATACAGCCATAACTAAACTTTATATTTACTAAGGTACCTGCATGCCAAATTTCAAGCGTCTAACTTAAGCGGTTTAGATTTTTCATACAAAAGGATTTTCCCGCTAATTCCCGTTCCCGTGGGAATTTCGGGAATTCCTTTCTTAGTGCACCCCTACGGTACCTAAGCTACGTCCCTTCCAAATTTCAAGTGCCTACGTTTAGCCGTTTGGGCTGTGCGTTGATATGTCAGTCAGTCAGTCAGTCAGTCAGTTTCTCCTTTTATATATATATATAGAAGATTATTAGTCCAAGATAACTAAGCATTTTGGTTTCGAATTCCACACTGGTCTAATTTAGAAAGTAGAAGTTTTCCAAAATGTCTTTTGTCGGGATATTCCAGATACGAAAGAGCCGAGAGCCATTCAGCCCTCGTCTATAGTTCAGTTGGTTACAATGCATTGTGTATTTACTTATTTATATCAAACCGACCGAAACGCATTCTTCCTTGCTGTACCATCCAAACAGTTAAAGTTTCAGCAATTCTTCAGTTATCGTCGATCATGACACGACATCCTATCAGATGACCCAGTATTCTGCATCTAACACAAAAATAGAAAAAAGAATTAACAAACTTGCGATCAAAGATGGATCGTGAGATGCCTATCACACCGAAATATTAAATCGAGCTTCGGTAATGTCCAAGGAACTGACACTTGTGACTGCAAAAGCGAAGTGAAAGGTGACCGCAGATTAAAGAAGCCATGTTTGAACAATAAAGTTTTACAAAAAAAAAATGAATCAGCCACGCATTAACGAGACGCCTACACGCCTCGAGAAATCAATGAAACACAATAAAATTGCAAAATAACTAAGGTTACCAGCATTCCGAACAAGCTGCGGTTAACAAATACTCAGATTAAGGCCGTCATCGACATGTCTTTTAAGTGTAAGCTTTCATTTTAATGCCTAGAATTAACTTCGATTACGATTTTAAGTTGTTTTTGCGTGTCTGCGTTCCGATGGGATTGTTGATTTGGTGCGCAAATACAGTTGCTCCGTTCGTTCCATTGTTCGTGTGATTTCCGGATTTCATCCTGCATATGTCGTAGAAGACGACTAAAGGGAATAGATATCAGGAAACGGGCAGCAGCGTTTACAAATTAAACCTAGAGCGGTCGCCAACCCGTCTGCCAAGCGTGGTTACTAAGTCAAATCCCCCAAATGATAATTGTGACTGGGGGTGGCCTATGCCCAGCAGTGGACGTTTGCAGGCTGATGATGATAGATTTTGTTGGACAGACCCCTACCACCAAATCGAAAACGATCGTTCGTTGAATGGATCGCGTATTTTTGCAAAATAAACCCCTGCCATTTGTCCCTCCCGTGTTCGAATATATGAATTAAATTAATAAAAATCTACTTTGACGAATTTTAGTTCGTATATTCGAACACGGGAGGGACAAATGGGGGGGATTTATGGTGCAAAAGTACGCGATCCGTTCAACGAACAATCGTTTTCGTTTTTGGTGGTAGGAGCCCAGGTCCAAACAGTTCTCAATGGGCCTCTCCTGGAACACTCCAGGAGGGGATCATTGTACCTACCACTAGGCTATCTGTAGTTCGGGAGGAATGGCGACAGATTTTGAGGCAGGATAGCACGTCTGAAACCACGGACATCTCAACGTATTGGTGACCTACCAATTCGCATAAGTGATATACAAGTCAAACAAAAAACTCTGTTTAAAACATATTGACGCTAATTCCTCTAAACCCTTTAAATTTTACGATCCATTAAGCGCTGGTTAATCCGTACACGACAGTGACTCACATGTGAGGTACAAGTTGCATCCGAACGAGGTATTCGGTGATTCACGCAAAAATGCACACTTCTGCCGATCTAGACTCAGTATTATCATTAGCCCAAATCGTTCCCATTTTGTATTCGAAAGGCCATCTACCTCAAAAATGTTGGTGCCGGAACATTTTGATTCGTGAATCAGAGGAGTGATTCGATGGTTTATTATGTAAAGCGAACGCCTAAAGCTTGGAAATAGTAGTTGGGCTTTTAAAAAACCAATCTTTTTAAATTAGGTAGAGTCTATAATGTTCTGTGAGACGCGGCCCTAGGGCCGTCTCACACATTCATATGATAGAAAACTACCTAAAAGAAATTTTCCTTCAAATTCGGTAGTAGGTACGTGTGCATATTTATTTTCTTTATTAAATAACCCAAGACATGACACATCGCCATCTGGTCCTTAACTAATACCAAGTTTGTACTATGGGTACTAGACAACTGATAAACTTACTTGGATATATTTTTTTTGCAAATATATATTATGTATTATTCTTAGTAAAGCTCGGTGGCGCGCGGTCTTGTACGCTTAACAATGATCGCAACGTTGTGCAACCATTGGCGCGGTCAATCCGATGATAGGTGACTAAAATTTGACACCGATTTCCTCCGTGCTTCGGAAGGCACGTTGAGCTGTTGGTCCCGGGTGCTATCTTTACCAACTCAGATAGCAGTCGTCACATCATATCAGAGATTATGATAACTCTGACGCCCAACTGGGAATGGGTACCCTAAGTGTTGCGGAGGTCTGATGGCAGTCGCTCTGTGTAAAAGCTTAGCCCTAGCCAAATCTTTCAGTTTGGGAAGCCGACCCTGAGACAATCGGGAAAAAGGCTAGGATGATGATGTATTATTATTGGTAAACACCCAGACCAATACATGACAGACATGCTCATGCACACAAATGTTTATATCGTGTGGGGATCGAACTCGTCTTTTGTAAATGATCTTCATTAACATCATCATTATCAGCGATTAAAGAAGAGGAACCATAATTAATTTTACTATGACTAAAGTGCCAAGCTACTTTTGATGCTAACCGTACCGCATTCAATTAACTTCAACAAATAGGTCAGTTATATTTACAGTAACTTTGTATTGTAGAAAGAAAGTTTCCCCGAAGCATTTCAAATGCACAATCTAAAGAAAACGCAACATCATTTTTATGGGCATTTCAAGAGCACAGCATAACAAGGTAGTATGCGCAAGAGTACAATGTGCAAGTTCCAATTAGTGTTGGCTAGAACTCGAGTTTTGTTTAAAAAGACTGGTTTGTAGGGGACTCGAATTGCAAATGAGGCAACATTTTCAGCGTTGGATATACTTAGGGGCCTTCAAGAAGCGAGCCTGCAAATTTCTAAACGATTGGCAACGCACCCGACTCCCTTAAATATTCGTAGAAGTCCAGGAATTTCATTTTAGAGTTCCAGTCCTTTTTTTTTCTTTCAACTATACATTTAAAAAGTCACGAGGTTATTGTGAATTACATCGGTATTCACAAACGTTACTATGCC
The DNA here is from genome assembly GCA_031163375.1 of Conogethes punctiferalis. Taxonomy (NCBI): domain Eukaryota; kingdom Metazoa; phylum Arthropoda; class Insecta; order Lepidoptera; family Crambidae; genus Conogethes; species Conogethes punctiferalis. Next base: position 835,218 of record CM062086.1, read on the forward strand.
ACGCGTGGGCGCACAGTGCCCAAAAACCTATTCATACACAACACTTGAGTGCCGGTCGCCATTTTAAATGTCTTAATTCGCATAGTGTTGTTCTTATAGATAAGTATTGTTTGTGAATAGGTACGGCTATTAGTCTCTTTCTCATTATTTAGAAACATCATCACATCAATCAGTCAATTAGTAAGAATTAGTTAGAATAAAATTCGAGTCCAGTAGAATACTTTCGATTAAAATTCGAGTCCTACTCCACACTAACACGAACGAGTTATTGGGCAAGATTTCTAGTCGGAAATTGTGTTTTTGCGCGTGAATGTACCGTTTACCAAAGCACACAAAGAAATACGTGGGTCCGGTGTACAATTTGTCGGCCATCATCCGACGCCTAGGGCGGACCACCGGACGGATCGATTTCTAAAACGTAAGCTGCAATCGATACATCGTTTCGCAATCGATACACTTTTTGTGGATCTACTTTTTTTTTATAATGGCTCGACATAATGGCTTCCCTACGCCTGATAGAAAGCGAAAGAGAAGCCCAAGTCGCTATGGCAACTGGCAAGTAACTGGTTAGTTACCTGTCAGTTGCCACTGCCATGCCGGCCCAACCCTAACCCCCCACGAGCTCCGGAGACCCTACTCACCAGCAGAAACACGACCCGGAGGTCATTTGGCTGCGGTATTCCATAGGGTGGAGGTCCTTCCCCGGACGGGCAGCTCAATTCGAGCGAAGATTCACTATGCCCTACCTTTCTTACTGTTTCAGCAGATTTGGACCAAATTAAATACGAGTACGTTTAATAAAATCTACTGCGGATATCAACCCGTTCACCAAGCAAATCTCCGAAAAAGACAATTTGTCATTAGCGGAGGCCTATGTCCAGTAGTGAATGGCTTTCACAAGTTTTCCTAAAAGACGTTGTTTCTTACTATTTGAAAGCTTTAATTTAAGATTCTGAGTGCCCCATAGGATTTGATTCCCTTACGTTGCGAGTGTTGAAAATTAGCGGAATAAACGGCTGTATCTTCAGTTTGCATTGGCATAAATTGGTTGGTTTTTACAGTTTCAAAGGACAGTAGACCATTTGATACGAACTCCAGCATGAAACCTAGGTATCTAATAATGGATAATGACAATCGACCAGACCAAATGGGATAGAATGAGACCATGACGAAAAGGCGAATAGGAAGATATGCGTCAAACTCAAATTTACTATCAAATTTCGATCGCATTAAGTTTCTGTTAGCAGACATCAATCCGGTACCGATTAATTTACCCCCGTCACTATTTAAACGTACCAGATACCGGTAGGAGTGTCGATACTCATTTGCGATTCAGATAAGGCTCGTAGCGTAAGCGTAAAATGAAAGCAAAAGTCATTCACTGCTTTTTTGGACACCACCCACAGGTTCGCTTGTTCAATTATCCTACTTTAGATATCGTGGGTTGTGGTCCCAGTGTCAGAGATTAGCAGAATCGAGACAGCTGATTAAATTTATCGGTATTGTTTTGAAAAATGGTAACATTAAGAAACTTTTATTTGATTATTTATACATTTATTTTATCTCCTTTCCTTTCCCGAATAACACGTGCTGGTCAGCGTTGTCATCCACAAACCATTCGAACGATAGTGGCGCGCACAAAGAGGTTTAGTTCCCTTGTCGAGCCATTAAGTCATGGAATGCCCTTTTAGTCATGTGTTTCCTTCCTCTTACAATCTTGGGTTCTTTAGGCGGGGCGTGAAACGGCATCTCAGTGGGCCTTCAGGGTGAGGGCGACAGGCGTGGTAGGTTTGTGCTATTAAGCCTGTCTATTCGACCTAATATTTGGACCTCACGACCGCTTACCATCAGGTGGAGTGAGGTCTTCCTAATCGCCTTTTTACAAAAAAAAAAAGGCTTCTTTACTAGTGTTTTTTTACTGATTTACTTTAAGACGTTTGTATTTAGCATCCCGTCTTCCTATTTTCTATAGCATAACGTAGCTTACAGACAGAATTGCAAAGGGTTTTTTTACAAGAGTGTATTTTTTCCCATCGAAAAGCGAAAGAAGAATGAAAGAAACAGAGACTCCCGATTAGGTGCGGCAATGGACAAATCAATAGCTAAACCAGATGCTTAAAACATTAGTATGCATTATTGTTGACTCGCTCGCAGTGAAGCCACACCCCACCTGCGCGTGAGTGCCACACTAGCTTAAGAATTAGCATTTCCGTGCATGCGTGGATTGTTTGAATTCGGAGCACGGTAGGTCCAAGGCAGAACGAGTGTAATACCTACTAAATATGGCTGCTGCAGGTATGGTCAACCTTTTTATTTAAATACATTTGAGGCCGATTCGTTGTTTTTGTTTTGTTGTGAACGCACATACACAAGAGGTCTATTCATAGCTAAAATAAACAAGTAGATATCAACTTCGAAAAATAGTTATTGATAGTAAATAGTAAAAATAGGAGATAGGAAATACGACGACTCACGTGCTAAGGCGAAAAACAATGGGCCCCGACAAAAACACCCATATATGAGACAGTTTAGAAAAGAACTTAGGAACTTAGAAATTGGCTTAACGTTAAGCGTTGATGCCTAATCTTTCCCCGCCCATTGAACTATGGCAGTAAAGGAACTGACCATAGTACATATACACTGAATAGCCCAGCCTGTCCTACGAAACCTTAGGCATCATCATCAGCCTATTATACGGTCCACTGCTGGACATAGACCTCTCCAGTTGTTCGCCACTAAGGACAAACGTCTTGAGGATATACCCATAATCGCCACGCTGGGCAGGCGGGTTGGCGATCGCAGGGCATAGCTTCTCGCTCCCGTGACGCTGCTGCCCGTCATCGGTCTATGGTATTGAGCTACGAGCCTTAAGCATTATTGCACAAACCGTCACACAATATCTGCGTATTGCAAAATTTTATCAATCAACTTCAACAAAAGGTTCTCTGCCACTGCTTTAAGCAATCCCAACGTACAAATACGGCTTGTGTCGAATAGGTCAAAGTTATTCATTGGTTTTCAACAAGCGAAGAAGCTGTGATGGATTAGATTATTTCACCTTCAATGTCTTGTTTTGTTGCTTTAGTTGATCAATAGCTTGTATCAATTAACAGTTGGTAGCGTTATTAGTTAAGATCCTTCACCTCTTCACATGAGGTCGTAAACAGTAGCGTTAATATCAATATCATAATTTGGACCTTATTGACTTTACGTAGGGTTCAAAATCTATGATTCTTTTCTCAATGTACCTACAGCACCTATACATCAATAGAAATAAGCTTCGTATCTGACAAAGATACAAGTATTGTACCTATAAAAAACATTGTTCTCAATTCAGGGACTCAATTATACCAAGTACATTGAACAACTGAGACAAGAAAATTAAGTAACTTTCATCATCAGCCTGTCTTAGTACACAGCACATTTTTTTTTTTTAAATATCCTAAGACATGCCACGCTGGGCCACACAGCGCCACCTAGCCCCAAACTAAGCCGAAGCTTGTACTATGGGTACTAGACAACTGATAAACTTACTTAGATACATTTTTTTTGTAAATAAATACATATTATACATAGAAAACACATAAGCCTCTGGCGATTATTGATAAAGCCTCCAGTTATTCGACCTAACTAAGTGACGAACAATTGGAGACTTTAACCATAATCGCCACTCTACGCAGGTGAGTTGGGCCTTACAGTCCACTGCTGGACATAGACCTCTCCAGTTGTTCGCCACTGAGGACAAACGTCGAGGATATACCCATAATCGCCACGCTGGGCAGGCGATTGCAGGGCGTAGCTTCTCTCTCCGGTGATGCTGCTGCCCATCATCAGCCCATGGTATTGAGCTATGACTTCTATCGTGATGGTTCTTTATAACTAACACTAGCTGTGCTCGCGACTTCGTCTGCGTGGAATAGTTATTTTTTCCCCGTTTTTTTTACATTTTCCATTATATCTTCGCTCCTTATAGTTGCAGCGTGATGTTATATAGCCTAAAGCCTTCCTCGATAAATGGTCTATTCAACACAAAAACAATTTTTCAATTCGGACCAGTAGTTCCTGAGATTAGCGCGTTCAAACAAACAAACTCTTCAGCTTTATAATATTAATTAAGATAATAATAATATTATATAGTATTAGTAGATTAGGTAAGAAAATTAAACATAATGCAACCTATATACCCAAGGAACATAATGCAACCTATAAACTTCCTGCGTGGCTCTTCGCTCCTAGTACATTTCACTTAGTTACTGATATGGAAGTGACGGATCACGTTACGATGAAAGTTGGACATTTTGCGTTTAAACGATCTACCTATATCAGTGGAACGAGTACATAAACGACAGTGACAAGTTTACAAGCTGCACCGAGGATGTGCGGCGCCGCGCAGCGACCGTGGCGCCGTCCGGTGACTCACTGAGGTACCTGACGGTGAAGACATGTGCTATTAAGCGAGCTTAAGTGGCTAGGAAAAATGCACAAATGTAGGTACATGTGTACAATGTATTTAATTACACAAACTAGCGTCTCCGGGGCGAGAAGCTACGCCCCACGATCGCTAAACTGCCCAGCGTGGCGTCTATAGGTAAATCCTCCGGTTGTTTGCCCAAAGTGGCGAATGCGATAGCTGATGATGATGATAAATATTGAAAGGAAGAAGCCTGCAAAGGGTCTATTGTAATTAAATCTGTAATAAAGAGAAAAGATAGGAATAAGAGAGGCAGGGCATAGCGAATCTTCGCTCGAATTGAGCTGCCCGTCCGGGGAAGGACCTCCACCCTATAGAATACCGCAGCCAAATGGCCTCCGGGTCGTGTTCCTGCCGGTGAGTAGGGTTTCCGGAGCTCGTAGGGGGTTAGGGTTGGGCCGGCATAGCGGTGGCAACTGACAGGTAACTGACCAGTTGCTTGCCCGTTGTCACAGCGACTTGGGCTTCTCTTTCGCTCTCCACCAGGCGAAGGGACGCCATTATGCTGAGCTACTATAAAAAAACAATAATAAACAATTATTTACAAAAAAATTACTATCTAAGTAAGTTTATCAATTATCTAGCACCCATAGTCTAGCAAGCATAGTTGGTTTATTTTGGGGCTAAATGGCGATGTGTGACCCAGCGTGGCATGTTTTGGCTTACATCGCCAACACTGGAATAATAGCCTTAACTTGTCATACGCCGTTTATGAAGCAGATCTTATGATTGGTGCGACCAATCACTCTTCAGGCTTTTCACATTTAATTAACCGCTAACTATCTGTCTGACATAGCTCATGTTCCATCACGGTTAATGGAAACCCATTTTCCGAAGTTTTCTCGTTCTAAACGACAATTTCTATGTAAATGCGTTTGTGAAATTTCTGCAGAGATATCGCTCGGGTGTTGAGGAAATTGGTGGCGACACTAAGCAATAGATCTAGATTTTTTTATTACTTGCCTAGTTAACAAACAGCACTAATATTTTTACATTATTAAGTCTGATAGAAATCCTCTAAGATATTCATTTCACTGCTGATTACAATGAGAACATAAGTCTTTAAACAAACGGCAGTATTAATCGCAAATTAATTATATTGGAGATCATTTCATAATCAGTTTAAAACCACCATATCTAAATATATAAAACTCAAAGGTGACTGACTGACTGATATAGTGATCTATTAACGCACAGCCCAAACCACTGGAAGGATCGGGTTGAAATTTGGCAAGCAGGTAGATGTCATGACGTAGGCATCCGATAGGAGAGGACTTTGATCAATTCTACCCCCAAGGGGATAAAATAGGGGATGAAACTCATTCCACGAGGACGATGTCGCGGGCACAGCTAGTCGTTAATAAAACAAGACAGTTAGGATCTTTACAATTTGCTTCTCAATTGTGTGACTTCCTCAAAAACGTATCTTTAAGGTGGTGCCGCGGTCTTGTTCGCTTAACAATGATCGCAACGTTGTGCAACCATTGGCGCGGTCAATCCGATGATGGGTGACCAAAATTTGACACCGATTTCCTCCGTGCTTCGGAAGGCACGTTAAGCTGTTGGTCCCGGTTGCTATCTTTACCAACTCAGATATCAGTCGTTACATCATATCAGAGATGATGATGACTCTGACGCCTAAACTGGGAATGGGTATAGCTTACCCTAAGTGTTGCGGAAGTCTGATGGCAGTCGCTCTGTGTAAAAGCTTAGCCCTCGCCAAATCTCTCAGTTTGGGAAGCCGACCCTGAGACAATCGGGAAAAAGGCTAGGATGATGATGGGTTCATACATACCATTGGAAACATGTGACCCCTAAGTAGAATAATCTTAGTAGAAATAACGATACTAATCAACCAAGCCATACCCACATACAATCTCAAAGTCGACCCAAAATGAATAATACAGTCTTATCACGTAAGTTCATTTAATGTAAGTGGATGAGATATTACGGTGTTGTAAATCAAAGCCTTTATTGGTTTTAGAAAAGCAATTTTGTGTCGGCTCTCGGTAACCGATTACTAAACGATTTTAATCGACTCGAAATTTAGGATACGAACTAAAAAGTAATACTGAATCCGAGCCCGCATTGATTGTTATTGGAACAAAATAAATAACTTCAATTAAAATTAAGTCGAAAGATAATTTGAAACGGTATTCTTCTCAAGGATTGCTAAGTAAATCTTTGGAAAGATATTAACCTGATTAAATTCATTCGTTGTCCTACTTGCATTAAATAGAAAGATACCGATGTTTATCAAGGTGGAAGAAATTGAATATCACAAAATGAAATTAGAAAACTAATTAAGCAAACAGGTACGTTACAACTCTCAATATTTCTTTGTCGAATATTAACCTACTGTCAAATGGATTTCAATACAAAGCCGGCAAAAATGAATTCGACAAAAGATTTTAATGGAATCTATCCAGTCATGTTCGTCGGAGTAAGTGATTTGACATTAATTGCCATTTCTTTTTTTTTTATTATAAAGCCTCACTTTCGCTGGCCAATTTAAAGCCTTAATTAGGTGTCTGACCGACTTCCCATAGAGTGATATCTATTATGATACTCTTAACGTTAAAAAATTGTTATTGACAAGAACTTACCGCCTTGAATTGGCATTAAGTACTTATACTCATTTTATTATGTTCAATTCTGAGTCTGATTCTGATGAGAACATTGGTATATTTTTTTTTCATAAAGGGTTTCAGATAGATACGCCAGGTTTTTATAGGGTTCCATACGAAAGGAAAAAAGCCGAACCCTTATATGTGTGACCGACCGTCCACCTGTTTGTTTATCAAGATCCTTTTTCTCAGGAACGCGTGGGCCTATCAAGCTGAAATTTATATAAAATATTCAGGTCTATTGGCCCTTAGAGCTGAGAAATAATCAAACTTATGGCGAAGAAATCAAAAGATACAGCCGTCTATGCCGCAAATTCGTTCGTTGATATCGACACTCTTTAATTACGTATACAAACTTACTTTTTTTTTTTTCAAAAAAATGTTGTTTACGCGTCCCCACTACCTACTAAGGGGATGCGTAAACTGCTGCATTGAGTGCATTACGTACTCTCCGTGCGGATACAACCCTAGCCGTTGTGACGCAACAAAAGCAAACAAACTCCGCATGACTAAGGCAGTAATTAGCAGTAATTAAAGCCATACATTAAATATATAACTTGCCGAGCATTTACGAGACACATCACTGTCCGCTAACTGCTACTAGAGGACATTAAAATAATACGCAATAGTTTATAGGTAGGACATCAATCCACATTGAGATTCGTAACGTGTAAATGTGTTTGGCCGTGTGTAAATAATGGGGTATAGATGATAATATAGCCGTGTTGATGATGAATAATCAGATGTCATGACGATCACTGTTAATCATAGGGTTGTCTTGGCACTCAAGCATTCGAATATAACCAAAAAAAGATATTTAGGCAAAAAATTCGCTTCATAGTAGGATTTCATGCAAACGGATATTTGATATTTTTTCTAAAAATATTCCACACAACTGGGTAGATAAGATAAGAAATTATGCTCACATTGAGTGTATGATCGTTTTTTCCTTGCAAGGTCTGGAATAAGCTCCCAGCCGCGGTGTTTCATGATCCCTACGACTTGTTCCTCTTCAAACGTGGCCTTAGCTAGTCAGTAACAGTATTGCAGAGTCTAGGCAGTAACCGTTTAACATCAGATGAACCGCTTGCTCGTCTGCCTTGTTCAATAATAAAATATATATAATAGGGATGTTTCCAGGGTCAGGGAACTATGATACGTATTTTTCCTTTTTTAACTTAAACAAAATTTTACAAAGATACAAGGCATCAAAATGTAGGATCTTTGACGTCATTCAGTGGCGAAAAAACTCCCACTCTTTGACGTCACGCGCAATTTTAAAGGGCTATATCTTAGTCATTTTTGGTCTAATTTACAAATGAAAAAATATGTGTCTTTTATTTCTGAACAATCTAAAAGACGGACTAATTACATCTTTTACGGCAACAGGCCTTTTGTCTGCAGACGTTTCAATATATGCAAGAAAATGTGTCAACATAAATAAGCGATTGTCATTTATAGTCCAAAGGGCTAATTACGGTAACACTCATTAACAAGCCGTAGGAAGCACATGCTTTTCAAGACTACCATAACTGGGACATTGCCCAATCATTATAAAGTCATTAGAGATTCTTCGTGAACAAAAAATGCCATCATTCGAAATGCTATGGTGTAATCATCACCCTATAGAAGAATTGATAAGTTGCCACAATTAAGAAGCGAGCGATGCCCTTAATTATTGAAGGGAATTTCTTTTCATCGTCGCGTTTGAATAAAAATGTACTTTCATTTGAACTTTGAAAGGTTTCATTTCCCGTTACGGATCTGATATTGCTTATAGGCATGTATGTGTTCATCAGAGAAATTAATATTGTTATTGTAATCGGCTATAATTTGTATACTGAATGCATTTTCTGAACTATCGATCTGTAACTGTAATTTGTAGATCGTTCGGCTATAATTTGAGCTCGGTGTGGACATACTGAATGCATTTTCTGAACTATCGATCTGTAACTGTAATTTGTAGATCTTACCTATTTCTTCGACATAATTACTTGCTTAACATCAGACAGGTCATGACCCCTCACTATTGAGGATCGTGGCTCCTTTTGACTTTGTCAATTAGCTGTCTCCATCGGTTTTGTTCCGACGCTTAATGGATTGCGGCACTGACAGGTATCTCCAGCTCCTTTGACACCTGGTCTGCCCATCGCATGGGACTCCGTCGTCTAGGTCTCTTTCCTTCCACCTTTTCCTTCCATCATCCCCATAATCAACCCTAAAAAGCCCACTGATTTTTTTTACTATTTAAAATTGGCAAACGTTGGCAATGGATCGCGAAATGTGGGGTGACTTGGCTTTTGTCCAGCGGTGGGATTAAGCTAAAGAGAATCCCAAGTCGCTGCGACAACGGGCAGTTAACCAGGCTGTCGGTTGCCACCGCTGTGCTGGCTTCGTTTAAAGGGTTATTGCTTAACAACAAATATTTTCATAAAATAACTTAACCATAAAGTAATTCATCACTCAAATAAACTTGCCAAGAGACAAAGTGCCCACCAAAGGAACACTTTTATCAGATGACTGTCATTTCGCGGCGCCATTACCAAAAATACCGACCGCCATTCAAGATTTGTTGTTCGGGTTCCGTACCGTAAAAGGAAAAACGGTACATACCTTTATACGAGCACTTTGTTGTACGTCTGTTTATTTTTAAATTACTAAGAAACGTTAATTCAAACGTACAATCAAATCCTTTGCGTGATGTGTATCATAATATAAAAAGATCCAAAAAAAACTCAAATAGGTCAAAAATCTAAAACAAGCCCATTTTCCACATATCTTTCCGCTTATTTTACATCTTTATCTTTATTTCTAATCCTATTTTTAGGTTTTCTTAGTACCTAGGTACTCTTCAAATACCCTAAGATAAGATGTGCTGTGAGGTTGCTGCGGTGGCTGCTGCGGCGGATGCTGCTGCCCCTGCATCACTATTTACACTTGCTGCACCAAGATTTGCTAGTGTCGTGCGCTTGGCCGTCGCAGGTGCAAAATGAACGCCTGCAGCGGTTTCGTCGGGGTGCTCCCGGAACTACTTCGTTGTCTTCGAAGTACAGTGCCGTGTTTGTGGAAAATAAATTCCACGTTTTTTAGTAATGATGTGGAGTCTTTCTCAGGAACCCATAGAAGTATCACGTTGAAATTAATACTTTTTTTTATAGTGGCCCGACATAATGGCTTTCCTACGCCTGATGGAAAGCGAAAGAGAAGCCCCAAGTCACTGTGCACACACGTATTTTAATACTAATATCTGTTAAAAGTTCTTTAAAACCGTAAGAATTAGTAAAGTTAATTAAAAAAATATTTCATCATCATCAGCCTATCGCAGTCTACTGCTGGACATAAGGCCTCTCCAGTTGTTCGCCATTTTGGGCAAATTTTATAAGTGAGCCACTATTAAATGTCTATTGAGGTATAATGTGAGATTCCATTTCAAAATAAATATTTTTTTACGTCTCAGGGCTCAACTTCGACTCGGGCTTGACCAGTTTTTTTATAGAAAAAAAAAGGATTACATGCACAAGTACTTCGACGGCGCGGTGTCAGAGCGTCAATTGAGTTGCGTGTACCGTGTCTGCGCCCGCGCATTGTGCGATGTATCGGCGATAATGCACAATCACGCGGCCAGCGGTCGGACGCGGTGATGAATTGGTAATGCGATTCGGTAATTTTTCCGACAAATAATCGGTTATTTGTACAGTTGGCGGTATTGAGAGGAGAAGTTTTAATAAAAAAGTTAACAGATTTTAGAGAAAGAATTTTGTTTAAATTATATCGTAGTACAGCATAGTGGCCTACAACTGATGGAAAGCGAAAGAGAGACCCAAGTCGTTGCGTCAACACAAAAGTAACTAACGGCCGTATTCACAATCGTTACTATGCGTCGCACTAACGCACAGGTACTCAAGAACCTATCGGACTTTGGGCACTGTGCGTCCGCGCGTCGCACAGTAACGTTTGTGAATACGGCCGTAAATCTTTTACGTTGCCACTGCCCATGCTCTATTTTGGCTGCGTCCGAAATGCGACCGAAGTCACTTCATGGGTGTTTCTTCGGGGGTACGGTAGTCGCTAGTCAGGCGAGTTAACCCAACCAAGTTTACCAACTTGGTAGATGGCCACGATTTGAATGCAGGCATTGAGCGATTCTAACCTATAACGTGGCTCAGAAGGCATTAAAATAAGCCAAAAATGTCTTACACCTCTAAAGACAAGGGCCAAATTACTAATCTCATTCTTAACAAAGCCTTGTTAATTATGTCTTTAAAGCAAATATCTGTAGTAACACTCTTCCTTATATTCGTATACAGTAATCGTTAGGGCATATCTTATATGGAGTACGGGAGGCCATAGGTCCAATTGTGTAACTCATTTGTAATCTGTACAACGTCCATTTATAAAGAGCAAAAGTAGCCCTAAACAGTTACTGAATAAGGTCGGAAAAGGTATGACATAAGCAACTGAAGTAGTAAACGATGCAAAGGATTTAGAACACCCACTATCAATACACTGTAGCAGATTGGAGCGTGGGTAACTTAAGTTTAACATAAGATTGATATGAACAATTAAACCGTCAAGCGAAATTCCGGCTCCTGGTCTAACATTTGACTAAAGTCATATTATTACTGTTGCAGTATATGTATATGTCGCAGTCATCTCGTTGAATCTCCTATTTAATTAAATGTCAAGCGCGTTTATTGAATGACGACATTTAATTGAATGACTAGGTCGAACATTGATAAAACATTCTTATTCTTATTCGTAAAAGCAGTCAAGTGATTGTAATTTAGTTAATTTTTTCCACTGTGCGGCGTTAGTAGTCTCCAAAACAAATATGGCGTCAAACAGCTCGCACAAATAGCACTGTGTTGCTATTTTTTGATTAGATTTTCTTTATACTGACTTTTTTTGTGATAAAATAGTGTGACAACATAGATTTACCTATTAATACGCCGCCGAAAGATACTTTAAAAAAAATTAAAAACGAAATATTTACAGTCGGCAATATATCCCATTGAACGACTATGCTAAACGACGTTCAGTCAAGACGTTGAACGTTCCATTAAGCAAGTTGACGAGTTGTCCTTTAGGCATTCAATTAAATGTCGTCATTCAATGAACACGCTAGCCATTCAATTGAATAGGAGATTCAATCGATATAAAGATATCGTTATCGCTTACCAAAGGGGTATCCCCATTTACAATTTTTAAAAAGGCGGTGGTAGTTGATGAATGATTAATTTGGTTTCACTACCACTATGCCGTGCTACTATAAAAAAAAGCATTAAAGCATTTGTTTAATCCTCATTTCCGTTACCAGTCCTACCCTGCAACTGCTGCTTCAAAAACATTACAAATTGCGCCTTCAACTGACAGAATGCATTCATTCGTCATGTTCCAAAGCAATTTCGTTAAATCGATGCTAGGCCGATGCTTCATTTGCTCTGATTGATTTGTGCACAGCAGAAGGTTGTGTATTGCGAAAACGTTATGTATTTTTAAAACGATTGACGGTAAGTGGTCTAGACAGAGTAAGTAAGTAAGTAAATTATATAAGTAACCAGCGCCATTTAGTCCAAAACTTATTTTTGGTTGCACCGGGGGAAAATGCAATTACGTAGGTACCGATCCGCCTCTAGATGGAAGCGAGGCGGAAAATCCGCCTCTAGATAGAAGCGAGGCGGAAAATCAGCCTCTAGATAGAAGCGAGGCGGAGAATCCGCCACAAGATGGAAGCGATCCGCATTTAGATGGAAGCGAGGCGGAGAATACCCACTAAAAAACCCCGGCCCCTCCGTCATGCGCCCAATGGGTGGTTCCATGGGATTTAGCCCAAAACCAACTAACTATGGGTATGGGTACGTACCCAGGTACCTACTAGACGGGTACTAGACAATCCATTTAAACTTACCTAAATAAGTTTTAAAAGAATCTGAATACTTTTTTTTTTAAATAAATGCATATTATACATAGTAAACACCCGTACCAGTACATTTTTGGCATGTATAAAAAAATCTAGTAGCCATTGCACAAGTTTCGGCTTAGTTTGTGTGGTTTGGGGCTAGGTGGCGCTGTGTGGCCCGGCGTGACATATGTCTTAGGTTGTTTGTTTATTATTATTAACAAATATGCATTGGTTTCCGGAGCTCGTGGGGGGTTAGGGTTAGGCCGGCATGGCGGTGGCAACTGACAGGTAACTGACCAGTTACTTGCCCGTTGTCACAGCGACTTGGGCTTCTCTTTCGCTTTCCATCAGGCGTAGGGAAGCCCCTATGTCGAGCCACTATAAAAAAAAAACAAGACATGCTACGTATTTTTTTTGTAAATAAATACATATTATACATGGAAAACACCCAGACCAATACAAACAGACAGAACAATACAATAAAACTTCACTAGGTCCGAATTGTTTCATAAATGATAATATTGTTTGACAGTTTTGTTTACAAACATAACTTATAATAACTAATGCATTATTCAATTTAATAAGTCGCCTTTAGACAGGAATTACCAATATTTTACTAACGTTTATCGTTAGCCAATAGCTCTTTAGATTAGATTACGTTTATCGGTCTAACAAATACGGAATATGATCCGTTCATTGTTTAAATAATCATACAATTGATTTGTGTTAGACGTGAAATGGACTCGGTTAAGTCGACTATTAATATCATAGTCAAAAATAAAGCTTACTGGCGACCCCCGTTTTACCCCCTTAGGGGTGAATTTTCAAAACACTTTCTAGTGCTCCCCTACCTTATACATATAAGGAATGAAAAGGAATTATATAAAAAAGAAAGGTGCAACATTTCAAGTTTCTAACCGTTATAGTTTAGGCCTAGCGTTAATACTCGTATGTCAGTCAGTCAACTTCTCCATTACATCTTCTATCTATACATATAATAAAAATGTAACGAATCGCTGTCTGTACATGGAAGATATATGTGAAAAAATATTATGGGAGGCCTTTATTAATGCAAATAGTACCCAAAACAATGATTTTTGGAATTTTTGTCTGTTTGTCTGTATGTTTGTGCACGCTAATCTCAGAAACCGCGTATCCGATTAAGATGTGGTTTTCACTAATATATTGCTGGAAGCTTCCCTTAACATTTAGTGTTTGTTTCATGTTAATCGGTCCATAAATAAAAAAGTTACGCCGATTTAACTAATCACGTCGAGCCTGCTGTACGTTTGCGCGGGTACATAAAGCGCGCCGAGATCTGCGCCGCGCCGCTGCCAGCTGCCAGGGTCAATAAAATCACTACCCAAGAAACTATTCCACGCGGACGAAGTCGCTGGCACAGCTAGTATAGAATATCCCCCCAAAAACATTTTCATGTAAAATGTAGCCAAGACGAGGAGGGCGAGACCACATTGCGTGCACTGTCAAAAAGTTATCAAATGTCATGAAGAGCCAAGCTAATGACAACTCTACACGCCCCCAATTATTCTACAATCACAAATGTAACATCTTTGCAAAAATATGTGGATGGCCGTTTCGCATATAATGAGGGTATATTTTTTCATTTTCACAATAGTTCTTACGAAAGCTCAACGGCCAAGCCACATATTTTTGCAAAGATGTTACATTTGTGATTGTAGAATAATTGGGGGCGTGTAGAGTTGTCATTAGCTTGGCTCTTCATGACATTTGATAACTTTTTGACAGTGCACGCAATGTGGTCTCGCCCTCCTCGTCTTGGCTACATTTTACATGAAAATGGTTTTGGGGGGATTTCACTTCTTTTTGTAGGTTGCTTGTTTATTGCAGTATTGTATTTTAACTTATTTTACCTATTTTTTTTAGTAATAATTCCCTGAATATATATAAATATATATAGTGCGCAGTCAGTTCATCATCATCATCAGCCTATAGCAGTTCACTGCTGGACATAGGCTTCTCCAGTTGTTCGCCACTTTGGGCAAACAACTAGAGGCTTTACCCGTAATCGCCACGCTGGTAGTAACTATTTATTAATCTGTGACGCTGGGCAGGTGGGTTGGCGATCGCAGGACGTAACTCCTCGCTTCGGTAACGCGCTCATCGGCCTGTGATATTTAGCTACGCCTTCAATCGTGATGGTTATACCGCCACCAATCGGTTTCCAGATCCTCATCCGTTATTCAGCAGGATGCACCACGGGCAGGTGAGGGTGCCTTGTTGCGAAAAGAGGATGGCTCGCTCTTACATCTTACGCAGTCAGTTACTATTTATCATATGATTATGTATGATATCAAGGAATCTTTTAGCATCAAAATTAGTGAAAGTTTCATAC
The DNA here is from genome assembly GCA_031163375.1 of Conogethes punctiferalis. NCBI lineage: Eukaryota > Metazoa > Arthropoda > Insecta > Lepidoptera > Crambidae > Conogethes > Conogethes punctiferalis. The sequence goes on from CM062086.1 coordinate 850,592, forward strand.
AAATTGCCATCCCCTAATTTTAGGGGTTGGGGGATAAAGTTTAAAATTTTATAATTTCCGTCTAGCTTGTATGCTAATAGCAGCTTACGTACGTAATTTCAGCTTTCTAGACCTTCAGGAAGCACCTTAAAAATATTTTTCTTCATACAAATTGCCATCCCCTAATGTTAGGGTTGGGGGGGTAAAGTTTAGGTGTTTATAGTTTTTCTCTTGTTTGTATATTAATAGCCACATACATACGAAATTTCAGCTTTCTAAGACTTCAGGAAGTACCCTAAAAATTAATTTTCATACAAATTGCCATCCCCTAATTTGGGGGGTCGGGGGGTAAAGTTTAAACTTTTATCATTTTTTTCTTGTTTGTATACTAATAGCAGCTTACATACCCAATTTCAGCTTTCTAAGACTTCAGGACGTACCCTAAGAATTTTAAGTTTCATACAAATTGCCATCCCCCAATTTTAGGGGTTGGGGGGGTAAAGTTTAGGTGGTTATAGTATTTCTCTTGTTAATACATTACTAGCCACATACAAACGAAATTTCAGCTTTCTAAGACTTCAGGAAGTACCCTAAAAAAATATTTTTCATACAAATTTCCATCCCCTAATTTGAGGGGTTGGGGGGGAAAAGTATAGACTTTTGTAATTTTTCGTTTGGTTGTATACCAACAGCAAGTTACATACCAAATTTTAGCTTTCTAGGACTTCAGGAAGTACCCTATAATTTTGATGATCAGTGAGTCAGTCAGTCAGTCAGTCAGTCAGTCAGTGACGAAATCGGAGGTTTTTACACATTAATAAAATCCAAAGTATCAAAGCTACGGTATTCAAACTTTGTATGTTTAATAAGTGTGCTGATGGCATTCTATCTTTAAAATTTTAACTATCTAGCATCATGCAAACCAAAGTTATGAGGGTTCAAAAAAACGGCGAAACCTTTCGAGAAAAGATAGGTAGTGCCCTTGCGCTTCGCTTGGCTCGTCTTGGCGAGGGCACGACCGTGCCCTCAGATATTTAAAGTCTTTTTAGTTCCTTGGACAGTATAGTGAAGAAATTATTAAAAGAATATCTCCCTTTTCCTTCCACGTCGGTATGACAAATTTCGTCGCCTTGAATCTCATAATCACAATACACATTTTAAATCCAACGTTCCCGACCTATTATTGTAAATAAAAAAAACTGAGTAAACATATTTAAATTGACTGATACGTAATCGACATATCGACGACCCCCATTCGACTCGACGACTTATTTTCTCTTCATAAACCTGTTTTCTTATGACAATGAACCAAAATAAATATGATCAAGATAATTATGCAACACTGAAGATGTTTAAATCGGCAGATTGCTCGTAAACGTAGAATCCATCAAAAAGGTTAAAAGCCTTGACATATAAGAGGAGAGAATGATCACACGATTTTGCATTAATAATAAATTGTACATATATTCGCATAGCTATTAGCGAACCATTGAGCTATCCTGTGCAGAGCTTGAGCAGTACATCATTGTCTGTGTGTATAGGCCCCCTTCTGGTGATTTCAATTTATTTGAATCTACTATGGAGGAGGGCTTAAATAAAGTATGTAAAGGTTATAAAAAAGTAGTTGTATGTGGGGACTTTAATATAAATATTTTAGATAATTCACAGACTTCAGTCAGGTTCCTAAATTTATTTAAATCTTATGATCTTTTTCAGCTCTTTGATGAACCTACTCGAATAACACCCACATCAGCTACTTGTCTTGATAATATTTTTTGTAACTCCAAACCAATCAATAAATCAATAATAAACTTTATAAATTCGGACCACAGTGGCCAAATGGCAGTATTTGAGCGCCATCATGACCGTAAGTCAGTTAACTTCGTATATCGACCTATCACTGTAAATCGCATTGAGAGATATAAAAAAGACATAGATTATAAAATCTCTCAAATATCTTACACTGAGAATAATAGGGATATTGATCAAATGTATGCAAAGCTATTTGACACAATTAAAAATGAATTTAATACAGTGTTTACTAAGAAAGAGGTTAAGGTAGACAACACTAAAACAAAATTTAGTGATTGGGCTACTCCAGGAATTTATAACAGTAGAAGAAAGTTATTCGAACTCTATGAACTTAAAACCACTTCAAAAGATGAGAATATTATAGAACATGTTAGAAAATATTCGAAACTTTTTAAGAAAGTTTGTATAATGGCGAAGGCAAATTATCTTAAAGAAAAAATTAAAAATTCAAAGGATAAAGCTAAAGCCACCTGGAAAATAATCAATAAAGAGACTTGTAAAACTCGATCACATAATCACAAGATCTCTCTTAAAATAGGTGACAATTGTCTTAGTTCTGACGCAGAGGTAGCCGCAGCATTTGAAACTTATTTTTCCAATATACCTTTAATAACAACAAGTAAAATAAATTCTTGTCCGCTTGCAGCTGAATCTCTTCTCAAAGCAAATGTGGATGAATGTTTCAACAATTTTAAATTTAGCCATATTGATTATATAACGATTTTAGAAACTTTTAACGAACTTAACTTAAAAAAGACAGAGGATTTGTGGGGAATTTCAGTAGTGGTATTAAGAACCATTATACCCACCATTGCCTCACATTTAGCAATCATATTTAATGAGTGTGTAGATATAGGTCAGTTTCCAAATTTGATGAAATACAGTAAGATTGTTCCTTTATTTAAGTCTGGTGAAAGAAGTGACCCATCCAATTTTAGACCTATTTCTGTTTTACCAGCGCTTAGTAAGATCTTTGAAAAAATAATTTTTAACCAATTAGTATTTCACTTTAAGGAAAATGAGTTATTGCATAAAAAGCAATTTGGTTTTACAAAAGGTAAGTCCACTACTGATGCAGGAGTGGCGCTGATGAAACATATATTTGGTGCTTGGGAAAATAAGCAGGATGCAGTGGGTGTTTTCTGTGATTTATCTAAGGCATTCGATTGCGTTAATCATGAAATCTTACTTCTGAAGTTGCGGCATTATGGCGTCTCGAATGTTGCTTTAAGTTTGTTAGAGTCCTATCTAACTGACAGAATTCAAAAAGTTGTTATTAACGGAATTGATTCTTCTGGCGCCTTACTACGTATGGGAGTGCCCCAGGGCTCTATATTGGGACCATTGCTGTTTTTAATATATATAAATGACCTTCCTTATTTTGCTGAAGGCTTATGTGAGACGGTATTGTTTGCGGATGACACTTCTCTAATTTTTAAAACTGACAGACATAAGCAAGTATCTGACGAAGTAAATAATGCTCTCTCGCAGGTATTGCATTGGTTTAACACAAATAATTTACTTTTAAATTCTAATAAAACAAAATGTATTAAATTCACGATGCCTAATGTGAGGCAAGTAAATACTAATATAATTATGAATGGTGAACACATTGAGCTTGTTGAGTCTACGACCTTTTTAGGGATTACTGTGGATTCCAAGTTACAGTGGGCTCCTCATATAGAAGCCCTGGCAGGAAGACTCAGTTCAGCTGCATATGCAGTTAAAAAAATTAGGCAACTCACTGATATTGAAACGGCGAGACTTGTTTATTTTAGTTACTTCCATAGTGTTATGTCATATGGTTTGCTCCTATGGGGATCAGCTTCTGACATACAAACTATTTTTGTATTACAGAAGAGGGCGATCCGTTCTATATATGGACTTAAATCTCGCGAATCACTTAGAGAATTATTTAAAGAAATTAACATCCTAACTGTGGCATCACAGTACATATTTGACTGCATTATGGTTGTACGTAAGAATATACATTTATATAGTAAAAACTCAGATCTTCATCAGTTCAACACTAGAATTAAGAGCAAACTTGCTGTTTCCAATCTCAGGCTTCGTAAAACTGGTAACTCATTCATAGGACAAAGTGTAAAAATGTTTAACAAAATACCGCAAAATATTGTTGATCTACCTATACATAGATTTAAATCTCGCATTAAGTCCATTTTAATGTCAAAAGGTTATTATAAAGTACAAGATTATATGGATGACAATATTACATGGACATGATAGTCTGCTCGCTTGCGCTTTTAAAACGATATTATTGTATTGTATTATATATTTTAAAAAAGGCTAACTGTTGAGTTTGTTGCGGCACTTCTTCTCAGCAGGCTACACGTCGAAGTGCTGGTAGGAAAAAAGTTTGACGTGCAAAAGTATTACTAGTGAATCTATTTGCTGAAATAAACTATTTTATTTTATTTTATTTTATTTATTTAAATTCTAAGAATCATTCGCGAGCAATTGTAATTGGCATAAAATGTATCAGTGCGAATAGTATGGTCAGCAGGTAAGTCAATACATATTTTATTTTAATTAATTTTCCTTGGCGACCTATGACAAATTAAACCTTTTCGGCTATTTAAATGATTATGACACTACGCCTATATCTTGTTTCTTTCTGTCAATTGGCTAGAAAATACAGCGAGCTTTTTAGTATAGGATCCCGCTATACAACGACTTTCACCGAGACGTTTATTATATGAAAATTATTTTATATGTAATTAAATAATTATGTCAATAAATATAATTACGTGTGTTGTTGCCGAATAAATTTTAGTCCAGAGTATGATTTGATGACTATCGCTAATATTCATAGTAACGCTATAATATAAAAATATCTGCTCCTTTTCGGTAAACGCACGCGAGAGGATGCGGATGCAAGGACCTGGATGCGAGAAACTCAGGGGCAACCAAATTAGCGATCATATGAAGAGGAATATATCCAGCTGTGGATTGCGTTACGCTGATGATGAGATGACATAACAAATAAATTAAAATCTCCTAAACTTCGAATAAAAGCTAATTGGAAATTAAACCTTCCAGATTATGTTGAACGACAGAAGACATTGCATAGATAAAATTGACAAATTAACAAGATAGTTTGCTGGTTTTGTTTGCAGACCGTACTCCAATTAAACCTATTGACGTATGTAGCTGCACGCAGATTGGTATGCCGACAAATAGTTTTATTGTTTCGCTGTGAATCGCGAATGCAGGCCAATACGAAACTATGGGTTTCTTATTAATATCACCAATGCAAGGTTTCAAAAACGCTGACAACGTGCGTTGAGTGGGTAAAACTCTACTTTCCTACCTATTAGATAACTTGTCCGTGTGGTTTTCGGATTTAGAATAGGACCATCTTCATCCCGTGGGAGCCGTAGTTGACGACTAAGGGAATATCAGGAAACGGGCAGCAGCCTTTACTGGGGTAACAATAAAGTTTCATCATCATCATCAGCTTATTGCAGTCCACTGCTGGACATAGGCCTCTCCAGTTGTTCGCCACTTAGGGCAAACTTCTAGAGGATATACCCATAATCGCCGCGCTGGGCAGGCGGATTGGCGATCGCAGGGCGTAGCTTCTTGCTCCGGTGACGCTGCTGCCCGTCATCGGCCTGTGGTATTTAGCTACGCCTTCTATCGTGATGGTTTTACCGCCACCAGTCGGTTTGCCAGAGCCTCGTTTGTTGTTCGGCAGGATGCACCACGGGCAGGTGAGGATGGCGAAAAGGTGATAGGTCGCTCCCTTACACCCCAACAATTAAAAAAGTTTATTGCGTGCGATTACCAATTCGTCTGCCAAGCGTGATAGTGTCAAATCTCGTCCAATTGTCTGGTAAACACCCTATGACATTGTCTATATTCACAAGAGATATTTGTAATAAAGATTCTCAGGACCACTAGAATATTTGATTCAATCGGATACTTAATACCAACTTTTGCAAAGTTGATATCCTTCCAAGAAGTTTAATACGAAAACAGTATTCGCTACACCAGCTATGAGTACATCTATTTGGAACGTGAAACTAAAAGTTTGCTGCACACCTCCGTACATCTCTTCAAGAATTTATGTGCTACGTTTACATGTGGTCACAGTCACATAGGCTGTCTGGGCGATCCCTTTGTGCCCTTTCACGGCATGTTTGGTTAGGCCGGTGGCCGAGACTGCCCAACGCAAATGTTTGCCGCGTTGTCGATGCGGGACTTTGGAACTGCCTGTTTTTGAACAGCGTTCTGTAATTGATAGGGGCTTGGATAAACGCGCTTGGAGGGTCTTTTTAAATGTAGTTTTTGAATAGTGATCTTTATTTTGCTGTTAATGTGACTTTCTTGTTAAGTGAATATCCTGTAGGAGAATACACATTGATTTGCTGAAGGATCGTCATCAATCCAACAACAAACATTTCCAATAAAGAGTTCGAGCCTACACTAAACTAGAACGATAAGGTCTGTTTTTTCTAGAGGGAATGCTTTAATTAAGTACCCTCACGCCACTTACCAGAATGGCAGGACCAGTAAGCCCCTCGGTGGCGCCTGTGAGCAGCAGGGATTCTTGCAAAATATACCTTTTTAAAGGCAAAAGACTTTTACGCGTTCGGACTTACAGGTTAGGAGATTTTTAATTTGTGCGCACTCTGCTTACCTGAAACAAGAGACATTATTTATTAGTTTTTAACCAGACTGCAGTATTTCGGTATTACATCAAGACTTATCATAATTTGGAATTAAGATTAATCATAATTTGAAAAAGCTTTCGTAATTATGTAAAAAAATAGATGATGATGATGATGACGAATGGTAATAAAACTGTTGATTTTCACAACAACTCACTACACGATTGTAGTGATCACTTTGGGTCATCTGATCACTTTGGTCTCTTAAGAAGCGAGCCGAGAACGGGCCCGAAGGTCACCTGATAGTAAGTGATGACGCACAAGACGAGTCACAGATGCGTTACCGGCGTTTGAGAAATTTGCAGGCTCGCTTTTTGATGGTTCCTAAGTCGTATCCACTCGGGAGTGTCAAAGATGTAAGCTGATTCCAAAGAACCGCAACACGTGGCAGAGAATTGGGTACAAAACGCACCGTGGAAGACTTCCAACTATCGAGATTACTATTACTCGTGTATCTGTCACCGGAAAATAGCAAGAATCGTAAGTTGATCAATTTCCTAGGTAGTTGATTAACTTTCGGAAAATAATAAACTGCAGTTGAAATGTATTATTTATCGAATGTATTTTAGTAAATTGATCATTTTGCGGCGTCTTGCCGTTAAATCATCCGACGAAGGTGAGGTGAACGTTGATTGGTTCAATGGCTCACGTGGTGTTATCCCGGCAACCAATCAGGGAATAGTGTATTAAGTTACGGGTAATAGTGCAGTGTAAAATAGTACATTGAGCAACGATTGGCCCATTTGAGGACGATTTTACTGGTGTCAAAATCGTAAATTATTAAATTAAGGCCAGGCTACCGTAAGTTGATCAATAAACTGAAATCCATTGCGTTAAATAATAAATTTCAACTACCGTTTGTTATATTCCGAAAGTTAATCAACTACCTAGGAAATTGATCAACTTACGATTTTTGCTATTTTCCGGTGACATATCCAATATTCTCTAATACAATAAGTATTTGGCATCACCTTGACACCGGTCGTATGCAAAGTGCAGTATTTCATCTACGTCTCACTGACAATGTAAGGTCATTTCCATACACACCGTTTAACACTCAATAAATTCTAATAAACAGACAAACAAGCCATTACTCTTGTAATTGTTAGGAATCTCCTCCGTGAATTAATCTTGGTGTTTATTTTATTTGCACTGAGTTTACTGTGTTAATTGAGATATTTGGATAACTTTACCAGACCCAGGGTCGTGTTTCTGCCCGTGAGTAGGGTTTCCGGAGCTCGTGGGGGGTTAGGGTTGAGCCGGCATGGCAGTGGCAACTGACAGGTAACTGACCAGTTACTTGCCCGTTGTCACAGCGACTTGGGCTTCTCTTTCGCTTTCCATCAGGCGTAAGGAAGCCATTATGTCGAGCCACTATATAAAAAAAAATATCTTTCGTTCCTCAAGTAACGCGCATCTTCGTAACAAAAAGACGACACATTTTAATTCCACAGATGATTTATACGAAGCTCTTAATGGTCGAACTTTTAATAAGCATAGGGTACGCGACTACCGTATCTCCTAAGATTTATTGTTACTAATAAAGTGATTATAAATTGATCTATGAATACATTAGTTGGGAATGCAGCCTGACAAGTAATTACGTAAGAATGATTTGTTAGCTGGTTGATCAGCGGATAAGATCATGGGCTTCTTGAAAGTTTGGTAGGCTCGCAATTACATCTTAATTTTTTTTTATAATGTGAATTTATTATTACATAGCTGTGCTCGCGACTTCGTCCGCGTGGAATAGTTATTTTTTCCCCGTTTTTTTTTTACATTTTCCATTATTTCTTCGCCCCTAATAGTTTAAGCGTGATGTTATATAGCCTAAAGCCTTCCACGATAAATGGTCTATTCAACACAAAAAAAAAATCAATTCGGACCAGTAGTTCCTGAGATTAGCGCGTTCAAACAAACAACTTCAGCTTTATAATATTAGTTAAGATTAATGGGATGTAAGGGAGCGACCTATCATCTTACCGCTCCAAGCCATCCTCTGGTGCATCGTGACAAATAATAGACGAGGCTCTGGCAAACCGACTGGTGGCGGTACAACCATCACGATTGAAAGCGTAGCTTAATACCGCGGGCCGATGACGGGCAGCTGCATCACCGAAGCAAGAATTCTCGTTTGTTATTCGGCAAGATGTACTACGGGCAGATGAGGGTGGCTTGGAGCGAAAAGATTATAGGTTCCCTTACATCCCTAAGGAACAGAGCCTTTTATTTATAAAACTTAAATTATTACTATCTTATCTATCATAAATTATGATTCAGTCGATGGCAACCAGTCTCTTTTTGACTATCCTCTACCCTAAGGTTGCCTGGAAGAGATCGCTTATAGCGATAAAGCCGCCTATATTGTACAACAAAATGTCTACTGTACCTAGTTCTATGTAAATTGTTTGGTGTGCAATAAAGAATATATCTATCTATCTATTACTAAATTCTAAAAATCATATAGCATCTCATTTGGTTAGTAATACTAACCTGAGAAGGAATTACCAATAATGTAAGTCTGTTCTAATTTACTTTACTATCACATACTTGGGTACCCAAGCACATTTCAAATAAAATCTGCAGTTTCACGGCTGATTTTCTCCATAATTGTCACATAACATAACTATTTATAGCCTCAGCTAAGTTATATGAGTAATTGTTATGTTGTTTTGGCTATACCTAACAACGTTCTGTTCTTAGTGTTTTAAACTATTTTTGTGTAGCCTATAATTTGTAGGTATCCTGTATATTTTTTTAAGGTAAATAAATTCATTCATTCATTCAAATTATCAAGTCGACCTTACAAGGTGCCCCAGCTCCATTTCAGAAGAACAATCCATGTCGAACTGAATTATTCAACCAATGATATCAAAATCCTTGTAGCCAACAAGTAGGATCTAATATAATGTTATTATACCAAACGGCGTCATTAATACACCAGATTGAGGTGGTCAATCAAACCGATTTGCAATATGCCCGATTAAATCAGTTGCCAATATTATCGATTAGTATCTGTGATCCGTAGTTGCGCGGAACAGATTGCACTGTAGGTGTGCGGTGGGTAGTTGTAAAATTGATATTGTACATGTTTGAATTAGACGATGTGTCCAGTATATTAAATAAATAATTTTTTTAAGCTTCTCTCCGCCTGATGAAAAGCGAAAGAGAAGCCCAAGTCGCTGTGACAACGGGCAAGTAACTGGTCAGTTACCTGTCAGTTGCCACCGCTATGCCCGGCCAACCCTAACCCCACACGAGCTTAGGAAACCCTTCACCGGCAGAAACATGACCCAGAGGTCATTTGACTGCGGTTTACGGCGAATTGAGCCAATTCGAGCGAAGATTCGCTATGCCTACCTCTCTTTACCTGGATAAAGAATAGAATAGAACAACGTTTATTTGGTACTGACATTTACATATAAAAGAATACTTAAAAGAACTAACATTAAAACCTAATGGGTACCAAACAGGTCTATCGTAGGCTTCAATATCACTTATCATCAGATGAATTGTGGCTAAACACAAACTCTTAATGAATAACGAATGCCTTTGCACTTTTTTTCATATGCATTATGGGTTTGCGCTTGACTGCAACTCAGCTGATGGTAAACGATATGACATTCTATGGGGCACGCTCACCCATCAAAAACCGGTTCACTCTCGCCTTGAACATCGAAAGATTGTACGTCTCGGGGAACAAGGAGCATGGCGAAGAGTTCCATAGTTTGGCCGTTCGTACTATGAAAGTAGAGGCGAAACGTGCTGTGCGAGTCCTAGGAACTTGCACCATATAACGGTGCCTATTCGCCGTATCCCTGCTCGTCCGATAATATAATAGAAGGGGGCCGGAGGAATCAAGTTAAATAACTCCGTCGCACACTCACCAAAATGTAACCGATAAAATACCTATTGAGCCGCCCGTCCGGGGAAGGACCTCCACCTTATAGAATACCGCAGTCAAATGACCTCTGGGTCGTGTTTCTGCCGGTGAGTAGGGTTTCCGGAGCTCATTGTCACAGCTACTTGGGCTTCTCTTTCGCTTTCCATCAGGCGTAGGGAAGCCATTATGTAGAGCCACTATAAAAAAAAACCTATAGCTTTTAATGAGACCGAAAGTATAATAACCATTGTTTAATGAAGTGTCTTCACAGCGCGACCGCCATTTCTCTGAGCGGTTTCCTCACGACTCCTCGCGATATTTATTACAATTGTAGATTATTTTGAGTTATAGTTCGAGAGTCACCTGACCTTTGGCACCGAAGCAAGATTTACACAGTTTGATCATCGTTCGCTGATTAGATTTTGTCGCGAAACGAAACTGGTGTGTAATATCTTGTGTTTTCGTTGTTATTAATTGGTTTTTACTATGACAGTCTCTGAGCCGAGAAAAAGTTGCTGAGCACACCTTACCATGTCAAAGTTAATTATGCTATGCCGCGGCCACACATTGGAGATATTTGCACCGTAACGTTTTGCGCCCAATGCACCAATGTGTGTATCGGTACTTTGACACAATGAAGACATTGAGCGCGTTAGTATTGGGCATTGGACAGTGATTGGACGCAAAGTTGAATCCAATGTGTGGACCTCTCCACATAAGTGTCTTGTATAAACATATGGAGGCTTTGCCCATAATTGTTACGCTGGGCAGGCGGTCGGAGGGCGTAGCTCCTCGCTCCGGTGACGCAGCTGCCCGTCGTCGGCTTGGGGTATTTAGATACGTCTTCAATCGCGATGGTTATGTTCGGCAGATTACACCACAGTTCGGCAAATGAAGTTGGCTTGGAGGGAAAAGAAGATAAGTCGCTCCTTTTCATCACACGTAAGTAGGAGGATATCAAGTCTCTACCCTTACATTTTAGTCATGCAACTTAGTAAAGACGAGCGTACTTACGAGTCTTTATAATGTGAACCTCACTAGCGTCGACGTCTCATATAAATCTGGTCAGATGGCACTAGGCTTCCACTTTCGACCGGTGACTTTAATCACCGACACATTACTTAACGGAACAGTAATTATCGCTGTAGATAATATAATAACACTCGTAAATATGTACGTTATCTGTGTGTTTATCATTGGTTTAGTCTGTGAAAGTGTTCAATATTTTCAGTCTATTTGCTTACATAGTAACTTTTATTACTTATATCTATGAAAGTAAAAACAAAAATACCGGCCAAGTGCGAGTCGGACTCGCGTACCGAGGGTTCCGTACAAACCTGCAAGGTTTACAAAGTTCGTTATATTTTGTAATGTAACTAAAAATTTAAGGTTTTCGGAATTTTTCCTTTATGTGTGCTATAAAACGTTGCTTCATGCCAAATTTCAAGATTCTAGGTCGACTGGAAGTACCCTTTAGGTTTTGATTCCCTAGCGAGTACTTACGAGTTTCAAAATATGCAGCTTAAATTGCAGTTTCTTTTGATTGCGTTGACATAGAAGTTTGATTTTGTTACAGCTTAAAGGTATTATAGACCTGAGTATTTGGTATGAATTTCAATTTAATACCTCTACGCGTTTATGAGGAAATGAGTAGTAAGTTTAAAATTATTAAAAAAATATATATTATGTAACTAAAAATTTATGGTTTTCGTAATTTTTCCTTTATCTATGCTATAAGACGTTGCTTCGTACCAAATTTCAAGATTCTGAGTTCACGGGAAGCACCCTGTAGGTTTTGATTCCCTTGCAAGTGTCGAAAATTTGCGGCATAAACGGCTGTATCTTTTGATTGCGTTGGCTTAGAAGTTTGATTTTTTCACAGCTTCAAGGGACAGTAGACCTGAAATTTCAGCTTCATACCTTCACGCGTTCCTCAGAAAAAGGGTCTTGACAGACGGACGGACAGACGGACGGACGGACGGACAGACAGACAACAAAGTGATCCTACTCGATCCGTTTTTTCCTTTTGAGGTACGGAACCCTAAAAATACCGAATTAAAATCGGATCATCCGTTTGGGAGCTACGATGCCACAGACAGACATACATACACAGACACGTCAAACTTATAACACCCGTCGTTTTGCGTCGGGGGTTAAAAATAAAACTGAGGATTGTGTGAATATTTCAATTGCCATTATGAATAACGAGCAAAAAATGATAAAAAAAAGCGTTTGTTGTATGGGAGACCCCTTTAAATATTCCTCCTAGTATTTTTAGTTCTATTGACAGCAGAAATACATCATCATCATCAGCCTATATCAGAGTCCACTACTGGACATAGGCCTCTCTCAAATAGAAAGAAAGACATGTCCTTTTTAAAACGAGGTTTAAAGAGAGCTCTCTCCTCACGGTAGGTAGCGGCATTGCTGTGCCCCTGGCATTGCAGATGTCCATGGGCAGCGGTTACTGTTTAACATCAGGCAGGCCGCTTGCGCGTCTGCCACCAAAAAGCAATAAAAAAAAAAGAAATACATAATTTGAGATAATTTCAACTGTCTAGCTATCGCGGCTCTTGAGATACAGTCTGGTGACGGACGGAACTCAGATAGCGAAGTCCTAGAAATAGGGTCCCGCTATTGCATTTTGCAACCCTAAAAAGAAGTCAAGCAGTGCCTAGTATTATAGTAAAACACGACGAATCCCTACCTACAGAAGCGCACAAGAACACTCGAGTTATTATCATAACGTTAAACAATCATAGTGCACCATATCGGTCAGAGAATATCGAAGGCTTATCTTGTTTTATAGTTGTTGTGACCTGCATACAAATAGGCAGTATATCGATGGAATAACTACATAATTTAATACATTTAAAGCTCGAATTCCAAACAGCACCATTAAATGTTCAAACGTGTATTGGATTTCTTAATTGCCATGTCAAATTCCTATGCTGTGAATTACATGAGCGGTATTAAGGGTATTTAAATTACCTAATACTCACCGGCCCGTAGCCGATTTTGAGTTAGGTTACTTGTCTTCCACGGAAACTAGGTTGAGTCTTCTCATCGATCCCACAGTGGTTTAAGACGAATTCTAAACCGGGACAAAAATGTCAGTCCGGGGATGAGACCATAAGAGTATTGTTATTTATCACATGAATCTTTTGTACCCACTGCCCTTGCTCTTGAAGGCAAGTTTGCTATCAAAACACACTAATCATACTAGTCAGATAGAAGCAAGAACATGCCATTGTGTTGCTTTTTCTCCACACCACTCCATAACAGACTTGTCTAACATACAAACTCATGCTCATTTAAATTAATTGCTCAGATCATTTCATTAGCAAAAACCTGTTGGCCCTTGTGTCTAAAGGACTTATCTCATAAGGACACCATGGTGACGTCACCGCGCTACCTTGGTATATGTCATAGTAATCGTGAATCGCAGTCTCGTAGGCTAATTAAACCCCCACCGGCTGGTGGCGGTACCTATAACCATCACGATTGAAGGCGTAGCTAAATGCCACATGATGGACAGCAGCGTCACCGGAGCGAGAAGCTACAACCTGCGAACGCCGCCCCTTGAAGCGAAATGATGATGGGTCGCTCCCTTACATACCCTGCCCAGCGTAGCGGTTATGGGTAAAGCCTCCACAAGTTTGCCCAAAGTGTCGAACAACTGGAGAGGCCTTTGCAGTGGACTGCAATAGGCTGATGATGATGTGCATGTACGCATTTTGTCGTCCAGGTGTTCTAATGAGACAGTGCCGTAATGAGTCGTAGCCTCGTAGGCTAATTAACCCTCTATTCACCGCTAGGCGGATGGCTCCGGTCGACTTATCCTTTTTAGCCGTAACACCGTTATTTGCACCGACCGATTACGACTTGTGCGGAATCGTTGATCTCGCTCGCCAATTATTTTTAATTGTGCGTGTGAGTTAACTGATGTAAGGGAGCAATATATTGATAAATAATGGATTGAGATTAACCGGTTCTGTGATTTTTGGATCACATAAAGTAATGGTATCTTATGTCTTGATCTCTTGTGATATAATTTTAGCTAAAGAGACTATCTTAGGGAACACAATAACACAAAGCATGCCCCGTTGGCCCCCAAAGCGAGATCTAGTCCCAAACTAAGCCGAAGCTTGTACTATGAGTACTAGATAACTGATAAACTTACTTAGATACTTCTTATTTGTAAATAAATACTTTGATTTGGTTCAGGTGTTAGCGAGCTGGTCGCAAGTTCGATCCCAGCACAGTAGAAAAAAATGTGTGCATGAACATGTCTGTTTGTATTGGTCTGGGTGTTTACTACGTATAATATGTATTCATTTTCAAAACTACTTGTTCTTCGGGGTCTTGGGTTAGGGTTTATCATTGTGGTGAGAGAATTGGCCAGCCTACCAATTATGTCACACCTGCTGAACCACCAGGACACAGGGAACCTTGGCCGGTTTGGAGACTTTGGTCCGGGGTTAGCCGATGTAGGGCACATATGGCCAAATGGGGTTTCAACGAAGGGGCGCAAAGTGGCTGCGACTGTGGCGCGACCTGTCAAATAATGTCGCATATGATCACCTGTCCATTGTGCCCCACCACCTGCACTTTGGAGGGTCTCTACCAAGCGCCTGACAGCGGTATTTCAGTAGCTTAGTTTTGGTCGGGATCTGTGTGATTTCAATATTATTAGGGACTAGCTGTGCCAGCGACTTCGTCCGCGTGGAATAGTTTCTTGGGTAGTGATTTTAATGACGCCCAGTGCCTGGCAGCTGGCAGCGGCGCGGCGCAGATCTCGGCGCGCTTTATATACCCGCGCAAACGTACAGCAGGCTCGACGTGGATACGCGGTTTCTGAGATTAGCGTGCACAAACATACAGACAAACCGACAAACAGACAAACAGACAAAAATTCCAAAAATCATTGTTTTGGGTACTATTGCATTAATAAAGGCCTCCCATAATATTTTTTCACAAATATCTTCCATGTACAGACAGCGATTCGTTACATTTTTATTATATGTATAGTTATATTATTAGGGATTATCCAATGATAACGAGTCAATACTCGAAAAGAAGAAGAAGAGAATTTACAAATTAAAAATATTTAAGTACCTAAGTTTATCAGTTGTCTAGTACTCATAGTACAAGCTTCAGCTTAGTTTGGTTTAATGACCAGAGATTCCTATTCAGTGCAAATAGTAAATACTTTTAAGCTCAAATGTATACTCATTATTACTCATATATCCATTTCAATTTAGTTCACCTGTCGAAACGTTCGAAGGTTAGGTAGCAATTACTTTTCAAATATTTTACCTACTTGCCAATAACGTAATAATCTGTCAAGTCAATTATGATACTATGTACTTGAATCATTAATTTTGACATCATTCATTTTCTAGTCAAATACGTCTAGAAATAATTTATCAAATAGTAAAAGATTTTTTTTTTAACAAATAACCCAAGACATGCCACGCTGGGCCACACAGCGCCATCAAGCCCCAAACTAAGCCGAAGCTTGTACTATGGGTACTAGACAACTGATAAACATACTTAGATACTTTTTTTTTTGTAAATAAATACATATTATACATAGTAACCACCCAGACCAATACAAACAGACATGTTCATGCACACAAATGTTTGTAATGTGTGGGGATCGAACCCACGACCCTTGGCTCAGAAGGCAGAGGTCACTACCAATTGAGCCACCGAGCCAGTCAAAGATTTAATCCTCTTTATCTATTATTAACCTTCCTATACTCGCGCCTGTTTTTGTAACACCTATACTCGCGCACGGTGTCACAGACCGATAGTTTGTACCCCTACAACATATTTTTTAACAAGAAACACATAAACTATTACTATTATTTTAAAGTTTAGGATGTAATAAAACAAAAAATTATAACTAAAACATATTTTATTGATTATTTTACCGATTTATAGTTAATCACAAATCAGTCTTAAAATTTGAGATTATTTTCTTAAGTACTAAAAAAAATTAAATAAAACCTGAACTTCTTTTTAAAAACAAATTAAACTTCTTATTAATAACAACAAACATATCAATGAACATATTTATCTATGTTTGACTTAGTTTTGAGCCTCGCCATAGCAATCAGGGCATACGATTACAGCATGCTCCAAACAAAAGTATTTTTTGCAGGTGGCACAGTTGTAACGTGTCTTGCG
Organism: Conogethes punctiferalis; assembly: GCA_031163375.1. Lineage (NCBI taxonomy): Eukaryota > Metazoa > Arthropoda > Insecta > Lepidoptera > Crambidae > Conogethes > Conogethes punctiferalis. The sequence continues at coordinate 867,155 of CM062086.1, forward strand.
GTTTTTTTTGAAGAGTAGTATCCACAACGACCTACTTTATTATTGTTAGATGTTGCTGCAGACTCGGGTCCATCTAATTTACATATTTCAGTGAGCCTGAGTCTTATGCTTCTCGGCAAGGATGAAATGAGAGCCCGTCTTCTAAGTTGCGGATTGATCAGATCGTATGCTAAGGCTTCAAGGAAGACCGACGGCTAATTTTCTTGTTAGGGTTATTCTGCAGGTATATTATAAACGTATTTATACCCGCTACATTCATTGAGCTGTAAAATATCACTATCGGCCATCTATCTGTCTCACGTGGGACGTCTTTTCCTAAGTAAAAATCATGGGATTGTTCTTCCTCAGATATCTCGTCATTGTCATCGTCTTGCTCGGTATCGTATGACTCTTCTTGTACCTCCACGTTATCTTCCACCTCACTGTCATTTTCGTCTTCATAGCTTGAGCTAGACCTTAATTCTTCCAGCAACGATCTGATTTGACCATCGTCCATTTTGATATGAATTAAAACCTAAAAAATAATGATAAAATTGATCAAAATATAATATAGAGCAACATACATACATATATTTTACTATATATACTTTATAAAGTAATCAAAGTCCGTAAAAAACATACAAATGCACGAAATAAATTATATTAACACTTACACAAAAAGTTACACCTATACTCGCGTCGGTCTCGTGGACCGATTGGTGATGAGTGCTACAACACGTGTGTTTCGCCCGAACCCGCGGCGTGCACTAAAACGAAGTTAGCCACAAATCCGGCAGCTAGCAAGGAACTCAACTTCTTAGGATTTATCTGCATAAAAATAATTACGAAAATGTGTTTCGTCGGTCTCACAGACCAACGCGCGAGTATAGGAAGGTTAATATGATTTATAAAATTTATCAAACGGACGGCTGCCAAGTGCTGGATGTGAGAAGCCAGGGATCGATCAAGGTGGCCATGTGGAGAGGCCTATGTCCAGCAGTGGACTGATACAGACTGATGATGATGATGTAATTTATAAAATGCTGCAGAAAATTCGCCAAAGCCATCTGGCCATTTTTTAATGTACTTATCGGGAAAAATACATATCTGCATCCCTGCCGAAACGGCTGCGTAACTAGAGGGCTGCGTCTTGTCTCAAGACCATCCTGGCCACTACCATAATGCATCCATGTATGTCTGCCCTCTTATCACATTGACTTGGGCTTCTTTTTTCACTTATACTACACTGTTATACATTATAACCTAGTAGATTATTTGCAAAATCGAAACCTTTGAACTTCCCTAGAAAGTCTAAATTGAAAAATTAACTTTGATAACTATTATTAAACAACTTATCGTTTTAAACCTAAGAGAGATCTTGATATTTACAGCCGCAGAACGTTAGGTTATTAAACATTCTATAAACTCAGATAAGTATAAAATCAGCTTAAAACAACTTAAGTTGTTAGTATTCCAGAATTGTGAGTGTGCAAAGTTCACGGAGCGATTTCCAAAGCAATTTTGTTACAAATCTGAGTATTTGCCGCGCGGGCTACGTCGTAACTTAGCAAGTTTAGCATTTAATAAGCTATAGCTCGTGCTTAGACGATTAGACACGGTACTAAGCCAATAAAATGCTGAGAAATATCAATAACAGTTGAAGCTGGAAGACCATATTGGTGGAATGTAGGGTTGCCTATATCTTCTTCTAACTTCTATATAAATAACTAGCTTTCCGCCCGCGACTTCGTCCGCGTAAAGTTTTTTTTTCCAAAATAAAATTGTGCCTATGTTACTTGTGGATAATGTAGCTTTCGAATGGTGAAAGAATTTTTAAAAACGGTCCAGTAGTTTTTGAGCCTATTCATTACAACCAAACAAACAAAGTTTTCCTCTTTATAATATTAGTGTAGAAAAATAAAAATGGATCTTCGAAATTCACTACCACTAAACCAAATTGGTCGTGAAATAAGTGAATAAATAACCCAAGACATGCCACGCTGGGCCATACATCGCCATCTAGTCCTAAACTAAGCTGAAACTTGTACTATGGGTACCTACTAGACAACTGATAAACTTAGATACTTTATTTTTTGTCAATAAATACATATTAAACATTACGGGTGTCTGCAAAAATAATACAAACAGACATGTTTGTTTATGCACACAATTATTTGTACTGGCAGCGTTTATCTACTATCAATAAATATAAAAGTTTGCTGCACTAAATAATAGGATTTGTTATAAATTGAACGGGATTCGAACTCGGTACCTTCAGAACTACAGCGTTAAATTATGTAGGTAATACTATATCTACAATGTGCATAGTACAAATCGAGGTTTAAAGCTTATGTGAAAAAAAATATCTTGTACTATTAACACTTTTAATAAAAAAAAAAAATTAGTTAACAACATTGGCAGCAACGTAAAACATATTAAAATTTACTGTTGTCATACACATTCCTTTGATTAAAAAATATCAACACTATTTTTGTGTATTCCGCAGCGGCGCAAAGTTTTCCAAGGTTGCCGCTAGATGTCACTATCCCGAGATACACCGCGGTATCGTTACGTTTCGCCAGTTCTGTAAGAGCGCCCATAGAGCTCAAAACAAGTTACTTCTCTGCTATCTCAATTCGTTGAGATACGCTTTCCATCAAGTTTTTGGATAGCAATGCATGTTCAAATGTATATTGCTGTATTAATTGAAATTGAAAACAAATTGTAAATATTTTAAGGGAGGGAGGGAAGCCGTAAAAAAATTATTAATACTTGCTAAACAAAATAAGGTTCAAAGATGAGGTCTGCCACGTATTTATTTTTAAAATAATTAATAGAACATAACATCCTTTTTTTACGAAATCGCAAAACGTAGAAATTTAAGATTATTATTAATCTGCCCTTCTATTCTACTACCAAATTTGCGAATTGCATTGTCTTAAGCAATTTGACAATGACAGAACGATTTCGAAATACCACGATGGATTAAGGTTCCGTAAATTACGTTTAATAAATACAGAAAAACAATCACACCACGCATCATTTCAGTTAAACGCGGTATCCCTTCGTTCGCGCTTTCACTACGATAAACAATATAGAACAAGCGGCCATGATTCCGCATAAATTCGAACTTCGAACACTTGTATCTGATCGGCGGTTGTCAATGCGAGGAGCGCGGACAATATCGGCCGAGCTAAATGTCATCGGACGCATCCGAGCGGGCGGGGGCGTGCCGGAGAAATCCGATGGACGAATGGAGTCTGTTGTACGGATAGAAGGTTCTGTAATATCAACATTGTGTTTTTTTACTGTTACTGTCGGTATAATCTTGTTACCAGGACAAATCCTTCTAGACAAGCTTTTGATCCAAATATCGGAACATTAATATTAATCCAGCTTACTTTTGGTCGCTTTAAAAGTTATGACAAGTAACCTTATAATAACTTTTGTGTTTTTATTAGGTATTATTAAGATTAAATTAGTTATGGTTTCTACCTTAATGAGACATAATAATTCTATAACATCCACGATCACAAATAAAAATTGGGTCAGCGTACAAGAAGATAGATAGATAATAAATATTTCGTAATTAATGTCCTCTATTTTAATTAGAAGTTAAGAATAAATCTTCGATGTGAGAGACATTATTTCAAATTTAATCAAGCTTTTATATATATTTTTTCTCATTTCACATAAAAGGTCTTTTTTACGAATTGGTCATTGCTCTGCGATCCATCGTGGTAGCTGAAATGTCAAAGTAAGGGCTTAACAGTTATAAAATGCGAAGGCTCTTATTAAATGTGTACAGAACCCTGAAAACGCACAAGCGTATTGTTGTACCTCAACGTATAATTTAGATATCAGTTTAACGGTCAATTGTTTATTGGTCACGTTTTGCAAACAGGCTTCTGTTATTGAAAGGAGATACTTAAGTGCATCACTCAAACCGACATCAAAGTTATCATTTATCATCAGCCTGCATACGTTCACTGCTGGACATAAACCACCACGATATCATAACACCATTAACGAAAAATAAAAATACATAGGAAACTACTCGTCTACTACACAAGGAAAAAACAAACGAAGAAGCTATCACTACTAGAAACGGAAATAGGCCAATAACAAATTAATTAAACTCACTCAATGAATTCGCCATAAAAAAAAAACCAAATGAATGTCGTATCAAAAACATCTCGTTCCATATTCAAATAAATGCTGTACAGAAAAAAAAAACACACGAATTGCGGTTCCAAATTTAAAAACAAGTTACTATCTATCATTGAGAGTGAGATGAAAAACAAAAGACGAACGGACAGTACACAACACAGGTCGAGTCAGTTCGCGTTCTCACTTTCGCTTACACTCGCAATTAAGTAGGATGACATCTCACGCGTTCGACCGTCGGGCGAGTTGCGATCGAGGTGGCTCGGTACTGTTCCACTAAGATTCTATTTTTTTGTGATCTACCAGATTATTAAATCATTAGTCTTAGGTCTGATTCTCAATGATTGATAAATTTATTGCAGACTGTGCTGCTTTCTAAATCGTAGGTTATGATTGTGTTCATCCGACGAACGAGTATGAGCGATATTACTGTATAGTTTCATACAAATCCGTTGAATACTTTCGCGTGAAAGAGTAATAATCATCTATTCATCCAACAAAACAAATTTTTGCATTTATAATTTAGTAGGAAGTAGGATTAGCCTACAGCATCCTACTCCTTAATTTGAAAAGAACAACTGTCTTGATGATAATCTTCTCGTGTTCCTCTTTTTTTTTCAAATAACTGTAAAGTATGACATCATCACACAGAAAAGAATGAAAATGGTTTGTAAATATTTGGCACCAAAAAATAATTAAAGGCGAAGGACTAATCCTTAGAACCTTTACCCACTGAAGGAATAATCCTTTAGTGGTTAAAGGTCCTAAAACAAAGACCATAAAGGTTAATTTACCGCAAAAAATATCTGCATAATACAAACTAAAAAATCGTATCACAAAAAAACTTAAAGTATGACAAAGGAAAGTAGGTAGGTACCTAATGCTCAATAAAACAAAAGAGGATCATATCGCAACGCGTCCCAGTGACGCAGGCCCCGCCTCCCTTCGAACGCGTCGTTCTCAATTCAAATCGCCTAATTGATTTGTGTCAAGATATCGTGTCGGAAAGAAAGAGTTGAGCCAAATGATTTATTGTACAGGGGTCAATAAACTTTCTACGCGAATTTGATTTGCGATATCCGAACTCACTTGCAAATAAACATTAATAAACATTTACGTGCTAAATTTATTCCTAATGAGTACTAAGCGTAAGTTTTTTTTTTCATTGTTTCTGAGTTGTCAGTTCGTGATATGATATATTGAAAAAAAAAAATCTTATTACGAGGTCATTATGCTATCATTAGCATTATGACATCATAATAAGATTTTTTCATCTGACTTGACAAAAAGTCCACCATTTCTCGGAAACGTTATGCTCTCGCGGGTTAACTACAAACAACGCCATCTAGCGGTCGAACTTAGAACTAATTATATTCAATACCAATAAATATTAGACTTTTACACATGGGTAATATAGAGAAATTACAGTAGGTACATAGAATAAAAACATAAATTTTATTACTTGAGTGTAATATACATACATACACACACAAATATTCACTGATACGTGAAATGTTAAATCATAGTACAAAAACAAAATCGCTTTTGTTTTCTGTCTGTCGCATGTATGCTTAGGGAAAGATTTATGTATAGGGAAAGACCAAAGCTAATTTGTTTTATGCCCATGCGATTTCGTTTACGCTGTACATACATATCTGTTACCTTATATGCCTTTTATTAGGAAATTTTAAAGGAAACAATATAAAAAAAATAATTCTCGAAATCTATTCAGCTACTAGTTGTGCCCGCGGCTTCGCCCGCGTTCATGTAGCCGTGTCACAGATGTTTCTTCATCCCTTTTTTCGCAATAAGAGGTAGCCTATATCCTTCCTCAGGGTAAAGACTAAAGATTGTCTGTGCCAAATTTCATCAAAATCGGTCGAGAGGTTTAAGCGGGAAAGCGTAACAGACAGACAGATTGAGTTACAAAAAAACGTTCACATATAGAATGCTATTAGAAATAATGTCCATCGGAATACAAACTAAATTTCAATGCGTTGAAAGGTATTTCTGTCCATTTCTTAAATTAATAACACATCAACAAAACACCTGTCTCGCATCTTCCAATCAATTACACTCCACATAATTATTTATTCCAAACTTTTCTTTTCACTTCGCAACTTTTTCTAATACATTTTTTGCGAAGTGTACGTACTTACATTCATTTATCATAAGCTTTCTTCAATAAGAGGCTGTCTGGCGAAATTAATAATTCATTTACTAGTTCACGATCTGTAGTGTGTTAGGACTTGTACACATTTGCATGCTCCTCGAATTACTGAAACTTGATATTCTTAGGAGGGATGTAAGGGAGCGGCCTATCATCTTTTCGCTCCAAGCCAATCTCACCTGCCCGTGGTGCATCCTGCCGAATAACAAACGAGGCGCAGGCAACCATATGGCGGTATAACCATCACAATTGAAGGCGTAGCTAAATACTAAAGACCGGTGACGGGCAGCAGCGTCACCGGAGCAAGAAGCTACGCCCTGCGATCGCCAACCCGCCTGCCCAGCGTGACGTTTATGGGTATATCCTCCAGATGTTTGCTCTAAGTGGCGAACCACTGGAGAGGCCTATGTCCAGTAGTGGACTGTAATAGGCTGATGATGATGATGATGATATTTTTAGATAGTTCTAATATCGTATTACCTATTTTAGGAAATCTATTATACTTTGCGCTTGTTCGGAACACTCCTTCAATGGTCATTATGTATTATATCTAATTTATTAATTGATCCATAACCCGAAAGCATCCGTAGTGCTCCAAGCAGGGCATATTTTAAGGTAAGAGTCCAAAAGTATTATCAACTCCAACTTTCTGCTCAATAGTGTTTCTTTTTTTATTTTTTTTTTACATCTAGTCGTCGTACTTTACAAAAAAGGGATCTACATAAGTTATCAGTCTTTATCAGTTGTCTAGTATCCTGTGTGACCCAGCGTGGCATGTCTTGAGTATTTTTTTTTTGTTTGTTTTTTGGCTTTGCCCTGTTGCATTTTGGCCAGTGTCCTTGAGTTATTAATCCATTCCCTGTCCACCGTCCAGACATAATAGAATTTTAATTGTTATGTATCAATTGTGATACACGGGACAGGGAACCTGTTAATAAATAGCTTCTTTAACTTTCAACAAGAGAGGTAGGGCATAGCGAATCTTCGCTCGAATTGAGCTGCCCGTCCGGGGAAGGACCTCCACCCTATAAAATACCGCAGCCAAATGACCTTCGGGTCGTGTTTCTGCTGGTGATCGGGTGTCCGGAGCTCGTGGGGGGTTAGGGTTGGGCCGGCATGGCAGTGGCAACTGACAGGTAAATGATCAGTTACTTGCCAGTTGTCACAGCGACTTGGGCCTCTCTTTCTTTTGAAGTAATTAAGTCGAACCACTATAAAAAAAAGCGAGTGAGCTTGTAAAGAATCTCGTGTGCAAAGGGTCTAACCTCTTAATAACCGCATAAGAGGTGAGAACAGACGACACTATAAATCCTCCTTCGACGGAGTGCGGCACGACTCGCGAGGCGGGGACGTCCGTATTATTTATGGCGGCAAATGATTGTGGAGTAATCACTCTAACGCGGTTTATTTGAATGAGAGTTAGGTACATAAGATTTACTTTTAATATTATCATTAGCATATCGCAGTTTAGTGTTGAACATAGGCCTCTCCAGTTGTTCGCCACTTTGGGCGAACATCTGGAGGTTATACCCATAATCTCCACGCTAGGCAGGCGGGTTGGCTATCGCAGGGCGTAAGCTCCTCGCTCCGGTAACGCTGGTGCCCGTCATGGGCATGCGGTATTTAGCCTTCAATAGGTTTTGGGGGTCTAAATAATTACATTATATTTAATCCGTATTTTAGATCATAAAAATGTATTGGGCACGTATTTTTCCTTTTTTCATTCAAATAAAAAATAGCAAAGATACAAGGCATCAAAAGTTAGGAGTGGGAGTCTGACGTCACTCCGTCTCGTAAAAATGCCACACCGCGTGATGTCACGCGTAATTTCAAAGGGCTATAACTTTGTAATTTTTAGTCTAATTTACAAATAAAAAATACGTGTCTTATATTTTTGAATAAGTTAAAAGACGGGCTAATTATAGTGACAAAAAAAGGCAGAAAAAAATGCCAAACAGCCTATATTATCAGCCATCTATCTTTCCAAAAAGAGACAAAAGTCTTAATGTCAAGTTAATTTAGCTGATTGCTAATTACCTTCTTACTTACAATACGTCACTTTACGTGTACAACCCAAATACTTGCATTATCTAACAGCAATCATGTCAAGTGCTCCTTTTATCATGCTGTCACATTCCATTTGCCTCAGAGACGGTTTGTCTTCTCTTTATCTCTAAGTAAACATATAAAAACTCGGCTAAAACAACTGTTGTTGGATTTAAAATCTGGTAAACTTATTTGTACATAAAGGGAGTGCTTTCTAACGTACGGGCATGTATAACGTACTTTTATTTTTTTCAAATAAGTAAGTTTGTTAAACCCTAGATTTAAATGAATCGTGTAGTCGTTTTTGGTCTTAACTTTTTACTGACAGCTTTTTTGTTCCATACTGAAAGTTACTCTACGTAAAGTGGACTGTTAATTGATATAGGTATTTTCAGTGGTGGATATTTGGACCACTTTCAGTCATTGTCCTTACGAAACTACTGTTCCGATCCCAAAAATTCTTTCACCATTGGAAAGCTACATTCACCCAGAGTTACATAAGCTATATTTATTGCTAGAAAAGATTAGAGATCCTTAGTAAAACGTCAAAATAGGTAACCCAATGAAATGTTTTATCTAAAATACCCGAAGCGAAGCGGGATTGACGCTAGTCGAATAAAAACTTACTTATACTTAGAAAGTGAACACGCCAGAATGTTAACACTATGTTTAACACAATTTGTCTACGATTAGTCGGTTAGAAATAATCTCTAAAGGGTGTCAAACGCTATCATTGACAAACCAACACCATTTATCATCCTCAAAACATTTCACCGACCTTATTACGATGTAATAGAGACTATTATCGCGCGTCTCCCAAATAAGTAAGGTGTTAAATTAAATAGTTACCATAAGTTAAGCCTTAGTATTTACCGTTGATAGCTTAATTTGGTTCTGTGGCGAAGGCACACGCGTAGTTACATTGTACTGAGATTACTTTGTCTTATTGGGAAAAGCAACATTGCAGTCAAGTTGAAATAACTGTTAGTAGGGAATTATAGCAGGTTTTCACGCGATGTGCTAAAATTGAGTAGAATTCTAGAAATCTTTAATCGTTATATTACACTTTGTATTTTTTAATTATATAGAGGAACTAGCTTTTGCCCGCGACTTCGTCCGCGTGTTTAGATTTTTACATTCAAAAGTTTTTTCCCAATAACTCCCGGTCCCGTTGGAATTTTGCTATCTTATAGCTACATAAATATCGAAGAATATTTAAACTATCTTTTCTATTAAGCGTGGTATAGAGCGTAAAAGTTATTGCTTATACCGAGAGATCCGACGTGGCGGATGACGTCACGTACCCTGCGCGCCATGCAAACTTCATAGAAAAATCTGTTTTTGTGAGAGAGACGGATATAATAACTTTCAACGACTGTATCTCGCCCATTTTTCAGCCAATTTTGATTTTGTTTTCACTATTCATAGTATATTTTTATCTATTTAACGATAAATTAGTAAATACCTACATAAAACTATTCTTCATGCATATTCTCGTTCCCGTGGGAATTTCGGGAATTCCTTTCTTAGACCACCTCTACGGTACCTAAGCTACGGCCCTTCTAAATTTCAACTGCCTAAGTTTAGCCGTTTAGGCTATGCGTTGATGTTAGTCAGTGAGTTTCTTTTCTGCTTTTCTAAATTAAGATTTAATTTGACCGGTAACGCCATTTATTGAGAGGAATTCTTTCCCTATTTTATCACGTAAAAGGTTGATTTTAAAATTTGAAATTTTATCCCTTTCGGAGTGGAATTTATCGAAACCCTTTCTTGGCAATATTTTGGTAGATATATATCATGGTATAGCTTTGTGAATGCAAAGTCTTAGTCCGAACGGTTAAAAATTGACAATGTTTCATACAAATTTTCATCCCCTATTATATCCCCTTGGGGGTTGAAATGATCAAAACCATTTTTTAGCAGATGCTTACGTCATAGTAGCTTTATACATGCAAAGTCTTAGTAATTGGCTGAAAATTTACAAAATTTTATACAAACTTTCATCCCTTATTTTATCCCCGTGGGGGTAGAAATGATCAAAACCCTTTTTTAGCGGATGGCTACGTCGTAATAGCTTTACACATACAAAGTCTTAGCCCAATCGGCTCAAAATTGTCAAAGTTTCATACTAACTTTCATCCCCTATTTTATCCCCTTGGGGGTGGAATTGATCAAAATCCTTTCTTAACGGACGCCTACGTCATTATATCTACATGTATGCCAAATTTCAGCCTGATCGGTCCAGTAGTTTGGGCTGTGCGTTGATAGATCACTATGTCAGTCAGTCAGTCAGTCAGTCAGTCACCTTTGAGTTTTATATATTTAGATAGGAGTGAGTGGGTCATTTGGTAGTGACCTTGCATTTAAAATAGGGGGGTCGTGGGTTTGAAATTCGTTTGGGACAAACTTTCGTGTGATGAACATTCGCGATACGAGTAACTTCAGCAACGGAGAAGTAACCAAATCAATCATTTGTCAGTTACCACCTTTATGCTGAACTGTCAGATCCATTTGACCTCTTGCGAAGACGTCAAGTTATTAGACTATCAAAAGGGGACACACAGTTATTACTTATCCTTATTATACACCTATTTTGACATTAATTTCGGGTAGGTTTATTGGATTTCACAGATAAACAGATAACTAAAATTACGAAATGTGATTGATTTGTGATGTATGATCAAAAAACGAATGTCTTTTACCCTAACATATAAAAAACTCATACCAGACCACATAACAGTGCACTGCAAATTTTATTCCTCTGCCTTACCTGAAACAAAGAATATTAAATTTAACACAACCGTCTACGATGTCACAGATAATATTAAAAAATAAAACAAAAGAAACCTCTCATCTTCATGAATGCGGCTTACACCAAATCCTCTTATAACCGTATCATGCAATGTTCAACCTTATTATCTAAGAGATAAGACAATAACAAGAAAATTGCAATAAATTGATCACGATTGCAATCACGATTCAGACTAAAAATAACACAAAGTGAACAAAGAGGTTTAACTTCTAGGGAATTTGCCGTTTCCTGATTTGCATACGTTGGTATTCAGATGACAACTACAGTGTGGCACTGTTTATTAAAATACATATAGGTATATATGAAAACATATACAATCTAGCAACGCAAGACATTCATAGGAGTCATTTTTGTTAGATAAGAGAACAAGAAAGCCATACATCTGACAATGTAACATCTATTGATACAAATTACGTCTAAAATCAAATTAATCTAAAATACGATTTGATAAAAAAAATGGATAAGATGGATAATGAACGAGAGAATAATTTAAGATACATAAAAAATTTGGAAAACAAAATTGAACAAATAGAGAGAGGACAAAATTGTTCGCGAATTGAGCTACGTGGAGTCCCACGAAAGCAACTTGAGTCTAAAAAGGACCTTATTACATATGTAACTAACATGGGAAAGGCTATTAAACTACCTGTGCAATCGTGCGACATACGTGACGTATATCGCGTTAACACTAAGTCTGAAAAATCAAAACCCGTCATTGTTGAGTTCAATAGCGTCATTGTCAAAGAGGACATACTGAAATCACTAAAGTTATTCAACCGGAATAATAAAGAAAAATTCAACACGCTATCGCTACAAATTGATGGCCCGCCGTCGCCAGTCTTCATCTCCGAAAGCCTGACAACACATGCAAGAAAACTTTTCGCATCTGCAAGAATGTTTGCGAGGGATAATAACTATCGCTACTGTTGGACATCATTTGGCAGAATATATATTCGAAAATCAGAAGGTGAAAAACTCATACGGGTGGACTCCGATCAAGACCTTGAAAACCTTAAATGACTCGTGGACCCTGTCGGATATGCAACGGATACGTATAGATTTTTTAACATTTTTTCAAAACTCATAATATTCATTACCTTCTACACACATACACTATACACTTATAACTATATACACAACAAAGAAAAACTAACACACACAAACAAATCATTACACCTACTTATTATGGCGAGCATTGTACTTTATTCTGCACCATACGACAATACATTTAATCCATGTTATCGTGACTGCGACACTACAAAACTTGATAGCTATTATAGAGAGGGCTTAGAAAAATTAAGTCTGAAATACTTACAACTATCGATGGCCATTACAATAATCATTGGAAAACTCAAAACAATATACAATTTTCGGATTTTTTTTGAGTTTCAATTATTAATTACTGAGTTTATTGCAAAACAATATCATTTCACTACTGGTAATCAGTTCGAAAAAACACTATATATAAAATATGCACATTATCCACAAATTTTGAAGCAGTCATTTGATGTTTCGCATAAAACATTAGTTACAAATATTTACTCCGTGATAATAGATAGAACCATGTCACTTTACCTGCAACATACGATTTCTTAACTGACAAATATGTATTGAACCAATTGGATCAATCAACCGCTACTAAATGTACGGCACTGAAAGATCCTGCACTATGTACCCAGTTGTTAAATTATAACCCAAACAGCAATAACTTTACTGTTATGTCTTTCAACGTAAGGAGCATTAACAAAAACCTAGATATGTTCCTAGCGTTTGTATCAGCCACAAATGTTGAGATTGATGTATTTGTGCTCTCAGAGTGTTGGACTAACGAAAATTTCGCACCTCCAGTGGTACAAGGCTATAAATATTTTTCAACAAAAAAATCGTATAACAAAAGCGATGGCATCGTAGTATATGTTAAAAAAAATTATAAAATAGAGTACTATGAACCAATAGAAATAGTGCAAGCAAACTGTCTTGTTCTACAATTACCTGATAACATATGCCTCGTTTGCTGCTATCGTCCCCCATCTTTCCAAAATAAAACACCCTTTCTAAACTCACTAGACTCCTTTCTACATTCTATATCATGTCAGACGCTTATAATTACCGGGGATATTAATATAAATATTCTTTTGGAAAGCGAAAATGAATCTGTAAACGACTACCTGAATATTATGGCAATGCATGGTCTAAAACAAGGAGTAAACATTCCCACTAGAGACAAATCTTGTATAGATCACTTCATGGTGCGGACTATCTTAGACTGGCAAACAGTAGTATTTGACGAATTAACTGACCATGCACCTATTCTTTTATATATAAATAATTCGACTGTTAAAAAAAGTACTACTACCTCCACCAAAAAATATATAGACCTAAATACTATTGAAAAATACTTAATAGAGGAGTCCTGGCTCACACTTTATGAAATTAAAGATGTGAATCTAGCAGCAGAACTTTTAATTAATAAACTTGCAAACCTATTAAATAATAATACAAAGATAAAAACCATACCGTCTAAATTGCAGCCTCTTAAAACCTGGATATCTGTCTCAGTAGTGAAGGCGATTAGGAGGAGAAATATCTTACATAAAAAATCTAAACAACGTCCGAATGATACTCAAGCTAAGATTGATTATATATCATATAGGAACACCTGCAACAAAATAGTAAAAAGCCTAAAGGATAAATATTATAAAGAACAACTCCTCAAACACAAAGGTAACTCGAAGAAAATATGGAATGTTGTGAAGGATGTGGGGAATCTCAATGAGTATAAAAACACTGCTGAAGAGCTCCTAAGTACAGAAACCAACCCTGTTGTTGCACTAAACAAAGTCAACACCTATTTCACCTCAGTGGGCCATAACCTGGCAAGCGAAATATTAAATAGAACAAGAATGACAGATACCCTATTAGCTAATCATGCCAAGAAGTCAGACACACCCATCAACTCATTCTGTGCTGCCCCCACTGACCCTATGGAGGTACGAGAAATAATATTAGGCCTCAAACAGGATAGTGCCCCGGGATGGGATGATATTTCCTCAAAATTAATCAAACACTTTATGAAATACCTAACTCTCCCTATCGCGTACCTATGTAATTTAAGCCTGGAAAGCGGAACCTTCCCTGACGTTTTTAAAAAAGCCGTGGTTTGTCCAATACACAAAGCTGGGCCTAAAGATCAAACAACAAACTACAGACCAATCTCTATTCTTACAACGCTTAGCAAAATACTGGAAAAGATTATGAATAGAAGACTGGTCTCATTCTTAGAAAAATATTGCATTTTAGATGATAGTCAGTACGGGTTTCGCAAAAAAAGGTCAACCGAAGATGCTGTTCTCAAGTTGACATCATGGATAACGTCCCATGTAGATAGTGGTCAAAAATGCCTTGGTATATTCCTGGATCTCCAAAAAGCATTTGACACGGTTTCCATCCCGATACTGCTGTCAAAACTAGAGAGTGTTGGAATAAGAGGAATAACATTAAGGTGGTTTGAAAGTTACCTGAATGGAAGAACCCAATCAGTGCGCGTAGGAAATATTCTCAGCGACACTTCTGCTTGCTTATACGGGGTTCCACAAGGCAGTACATTAGGACCTACTTTATTTTTGATTTATATCAATGACCTCGGAAAAATTTATCTGGAGAACGGTACTATGTCCATGTTTGCTGATGATACTGTAATTATGTTTCATGGTTCCACCTGGCAAGATGTAACTAACTCAGCTGAAAAAGGACTAAAAACGGTTACAGCATGGCTTGAGAACAGTATTCTTTCAATTAACACCTCAAAAACAAAATATATGTGCTTTAGTAAAACGGCAGCAGGTAACCCTATCAAAGACCATAAGCTTAAAATCCACGTTTATCCATGTAATAGAGACGTCAATCCCGATACTAACTGTACTTGTCAGTACCTCACTAGAGTCAATAATATTCGTTATCTGGGAGTGGTCATCGATGACAGGCTGAGTTGGTCAGAACATATTAACGTCACACAAAAAAGAATAAGGAAACTCATATATGTATTCAAGAATTTACGTAGTATTGCAAATCTTGAGTTACTTAAACAGATATACCAGGCCCTGTGTGAAAGTATTATTAGGTATTGCATTCCTGCATGGGGAGGTGCAGCAAAAACCCTTTTAATAATTGCCGAACGTGCACAACGTGCAGTTATAAAAGTAGCCATGTGTCTAACATATAGGCACCCCACAACAGACATCTACAATAGATTTAAGGTCCTTTCAGTCAGAAAACTTTATATATATGAGTGTATTAGAAGACACCATCGTTCCATTACCCCAGAACAAGAGAATACAACCAGAAGAGATTGCTGCCATATACCTACTGTAAGAAGCCAATTTGCACGCAGGCAGTACAAATATATGGCCGCTCGTTTATATGGTAAGCTTAATAAAACTATTAGGATTAAAAAACGCAGTAACAATGAGATCAAAAAAGTAATCACTAATTGGCTCATTGCCCTGGATTATGATGCAGTTGAGAACATGATGACAGACTACAAACTGATATAAAATATAAATGCCAAGTTCGCTTTAATACTTTTACATTGCATTTATTAATACACCTACACACAAACACACACTCTCACACACACAAACACTCACATCCACACATACTCACGCACACATCTACACACACACACACACACCTGCGCATACACACACACACCTGCGCACACACACACACCTGCACACAATCACACACACGAACACATTCGCTAACACAATATACACACTTGATATACATACTCACACATATCCCTTTTATATTTTGTACTTTAGTGTGCTTCTAATATTTAATTTAAATTAAAGGTTCTTAAGTGTAATATTTTGTTAAGTTAATGCTAAGTAATATTGTTTATGTAACTACCGGGAGAGGACACTGAATTCCATACTACAGGCAATTGCCTATCTTGGAATACAGGAGATTCTAACAGTATTGTAACAAGTTTCTCTGTCAATAAAGCATTATTATATTATTATTATTATGTAAGTGTAGTATATTGAAAATTTTGAATAAATCATGCCCTTCATATCATGGTTATAATTGCAAGACAATTCTGTTTTTTTATAAGCTTTTGATGCGCAAACAGTCGGTACGAGTCGGTCACTTTGTTATGTTGTTACCTCTAAAAAGGATTCAGCGACTGATTGAGTGAAAAGTACCAGGAGCCCATAACAACGTAAGATGTAGATTAGGTTGGTTACGAAAATATTTTTTAAAAACAAGAAATTTTTCTTCTTCCACTTATCCATGCGCTCCTGGTACTTTTCAATCAATCAGTAATAATATAATTAGTATTCAGCGAGTAAACGCTTGGTCTATCTCCTTGGATATCGACCGAAACTCGACACAATCACTCGAGAGGAGAGCCATAACTTTGGTATTCTTAATTCGAAATTCAAATTTGAAAGCTTTATGCCCGTTCATACACGTCCATTCGTTATCACAGTTTAGCTGCTAAGGTCTGCCAATCGTGCGCACATAGCCGTAACCTCCTTTGCGCCGCGAACACTGATAAGCAGCCTTTGTTTCAAACAACACTAATATAGGCACTCGTTGTTCCGTATCTTGAGCTAACAAATATTTGACAGGTTACTTTTGACAGAGATAAATAGTTTCTCTTGTTTACAGAGTTCCGCAGTCGTGGGTAAAATCGGATTTGTTAAGCATTGAAAGGTTCCCTGTCCGTTGAATTACATATGATACAATAACTATTAAAATCTCTTGTTTACAGAGTTCCGCTGTCATGGGTAAACTCTAATTTGTTAACCATTGAAAGGTTTCCTGTCCGGTGTATCACATATGATACATAACAATTAAAATCTCTTGTTTACGGAGTTCCGCGGTCGTGGTTAAAATCGGATTTGTTAACCATTAAAAGGTTACCTGTCTGGTGTATCACATATGATACATAACAAATGTAATAAAATTCTATTGTGTCTGGACCGTGGACAGGGAAAGGGGTAAGTGTCACGGATTAGAATAGGAACACCCCATCTCATCCCGTGGGTGTCGACTGAGGGAATATCAGGAAACAGGCAACAGCGCTTGCCTGGGTACAAATGAAACCTACTGCGGTCGCCAACCCGCCTGCCAAGCGTGGTGACTATGGCAAATCCCCCAAATGACTATTGTCATTGTGTTAGGCCTATGTCCAACAGTGGACGATTGCAGACTGATGATGATTAAGTGAAGAAATACTTTAATTCATAGTACAAACTTTCCTGTAGTACTTTGATTGATACTTTTATTGTTTCTTTTTTCATCATTTAGTAGTTTCTCGTCATCAAATCCAAGGCTGTCTATCCTTAATATATTTAAGTATATGATACCTAATAATAAGATAACCTAAACGTGTCGTTCTCTTTGGTAATCATTATTATTAAGAAATCTGATGATAAGGATAAGCTTGGCGCCAGAAATAACACAAGTGCCGATGATAATAAACATTTATCACATTGTTTACACATAATATACACAATGACATACTAGATATATAATAGTCTAATCATCAGTGCCGTAACTAGGGCTGTGTTATACAGTTCAGCGGTGCCAAGGCATAGCGCCAGTGTGACGTCACATGTTTTGCAATTTCACATCGAAAAATTATTAAACTAAAACAGCAGTTCCAAATTTAGTTTTTTTTTTTTCATTTAAATTAAGTACTTTTTTATGAAATCAACATTAAATCAAATATTTGAAACAATAACAAATCAATAAACTATTGAATTACATATAAAGAAACTATATCTAGACATATTAGATTTAGAAATGTGATGTCACGAAACTTAGTACCCCTCCCACCCCTTGTCACACTTTGTCGACCCCCCCTCCCCCCTTTACGTGTGACATACTTTATGGATGACCCCTGTATAAGACCGCCTAAATTGTACCACTAGTTGTCTGAATACCTTCTCCGTAAATGTTCGTATTTGGTTTAATAAAGATTATCTATCTATCTATGCCCTAAGTCGCGAACAACTGGAGAGGCTTATGTCCAGCAGTGGACTGCAATGTCTGCAATAGACTGATGATGATGATCTATCTAAGAACAAAATAATAAGACTTATAAATAACATTTCAAATAAGGTAGGATTTCGTTATAAAAACAGCAGAATTACAATAACATAATTTACAAAACCACCCATAACTTTATCTTTTATGCGTGCATTACCAACAATACCTCACATTATCGTAATATGACATCGCTTGTGATTTATGCGCCATTTTACTGCTGTTGAACATTGCAGTTTTTGAGATTTGTGTTTACTGTATACCTACATAAACGTGCGACGTAGAGGAATGTAAGCAAACTATCATCTTTTCGCTCTAAGCCACCCTCACCTACCCGTGGTGCATCCTGCCAAATAACAAACAAGGCGCTGGCAACCGACTGGTGGCGGTATAGCCATCACAATTGAAGGCGTAGCTAAATACCACAGACCGATGACGGGCAGCAGCGTCACCGGAGCGAAAAGCTAAACCCGGGGATGGCTAATCCGCCTGCCCAGCGTCCAGAACTTTGACCAAAGTGACAGAACTGGCTCTCCAGTCCACAGCTGGACGTAGGCCTCTGCCTACGTCCAGCTGTGGACTGTAATAGGCTGATGATGATGACGTATACGTAGTACTACACCATTTAGGGGACATCGAACATTAAGTCAAGTAAGCCGAGACATACACATACGTACAAGCGCCGGCGCCATACTTTACCTCACTATTTATGGCCTGGAATGTCTTAAGAAAACACACGCTACAAAAACATTACCTTCACAAAATACGACAAGCCAATCCCACCCCTATTACCAAAGCCACAAAGCTCAAATTACAACTAACCGAAACTGTTTAGTGATCCAAAGTAGGTCTAAATCTTTATCTTTTCTTTCGATTTTGAACTCTACGCGCATGCGTTAAGGAAGTCGTGTCAAGTGATATTATTAATTAGACATTACAACATTTGTACGTGTGATATGATCTGGCTATTTTTAAAACTGTCTGTCGGTCACATGTGAATTGTAAGTAAGATTTATTCGAATATTAAGTCGTCAATTTCGAATTACTGAACGTATGTTTAAGTCAGACCTCTTCTAACGCGGTATGAATTCTTAAAAGCATTTAAGTAATTCAGACGTTCTTTTCAAACCTATGATCCCGTTTCATCATGTTATTTTGCGATGGAAAATTTTCAGAATTGACTCCAACTTGAGGAAATCCCCAAAAATTAAGTAATTATAGTAAAAGAGAAACTTACTTTGGAAAAAAGAGTTGACATGATGATTTGGACAATTTATAACATGGCTATAAATAAAGATCACTAAAAGAAATTATGCGCCTTTGCACACAAAAAAGTCGTAACACAAGAGAAAGCCCAAAAATCAGACCATATTTATGACGCATTTGCATTACGTTAACTAATTAGCAATAATTTTGATACAACCAACAATTACACAGATGATGAATTAAGGAAATAACTGTCATGTTTTAAAACAAGCCCAAAAAAATGGCATTAAAATATAAAGATTACATATTCCGCCGTCCAATCGTGTGTCCATGTCACTTGTGCAAGTTTATATGATAAATTACATATGAAAGGTCGCAAGCTGTGGAACCAGATTCCCTTCCCAAGATTTTTTTATGGAACTACAAGTATTTGCAACGTACCTTAAGTGTAATCAGAAGGTATGGAAGGAATTGTAGGAATAGTTATTAGAATGATAAATAATAAATGTAGCCAGTGCTAAAATGTAAGAGAAGATAAGGGAGTTGGTATTTTTCTATTTCCAGTTGGTTTGAACCTATTTGATGCTTATTCAAAGATTTTTTTGTGATCAAGCGGTCGTGTTAGTTCTTGAATGCCTCTTATCAAAGACCTTTATTTTTACCATAATTATTATCACATGAGTGAGTTGTGCTTTTTTCTTTTACTTTGTTTATATGTATGTATGTATATGCGAGAGGCCCGGGATCGATCGAAGTAGCGAGTATTGGGAGAGGCCTATGTCCAGCAGTGGACTGATGTGGGCTGATGATGATGATGATGATGTATATGCTTTTTTATATATTAGGTTTCTATTATTTCCAATAAACCTTATACTCGATTCGTACTTAGGTAATAAGAAATATGTAACTACATATCCGTGTATTGGTTGCATTTAAAAATTAACCAACGTCTGTATTTTGACGTGCCTACGCCTAAATTGCGATCAAAGGATCTTAGTGCATTACCGACTTGCACTGAAAAAAGTAATGAAACGAGCAAGTAAGTTCGGGGTATTTAAATTTAACTTTACACTCAATTACACTCAGCTGCGTCGCATCAGTTTCTTTGAGACCCTTGTTAGCAACTAACCCTTTTGTAACAAAAAAGTCAACGATCACATTTCATCGTTTACGACGAAAAAAAAAACGTCTATTTTTAAATTGATTTTTTAAAACTATAGATAATAAATTCATAAGTGAAGTGAATGATGCAAGATGCATTAAAGAAAAATAAAATAAAAATGACTATTTCACACCAGATACCTAAAGGTACAAAATGGAGATTGAGCAAGAAATCGGACCCTGGTACGGGGCCGGTAATATGCTAGGATGAAGAAATAAAAGTCCGAGTTCCAATTAAGTCACTTGACTTAATAGACAATAGACTTCTATCCAGTGAGTTGTCATAGACACTCATATTGTGTATGCCGCGCTTGTTACATTACAAATAGACTATGTGAAGAGCGAAGGAATGGGAAGACCTATGAATAAATAAATATTTCTGTCACCCTAAAAGATCGGGATTAACCTAATTGGATGTAGCTTACATTGATGATTAATACAACTTGCATGCGTAATTCTATCAATAAAAAGTGAGGTGAGGGATAAGATATAGATACTAAGAATGTCACAAAACCCCAAATTTCGTAGTTTCACAATCAGACAGCGTTTTGAAAGAGTCGGCGCCATCTCATCGTGTCAGCGCCAATTTATCCTCAATATGCCGATAACCGCTCCTATCTATCGATAAAGTTATCGAAACAATAACCATAAACGTGGCCTGATGTGTATTTAGAACTTTCCGTATTCATTTTACGATTGTAAGGACAAAACACTTATGTCCATTTTCAATTTATGGCTTTACGAGTCTGAAGGTAAATAAATTAATAACCTTTTGTTTTCTTTGCATGTTAGATAAGCATGTTAGACCTTAAGCCGATAATGAGATAAATATGGAACGTAGACAAATTGTCATAATCCATTGCAGAATGATTTTAAAGTGACAGATTTCAGCATCTAAGAAGATCTGTCCGCAGCCAAAATCAAGTTCTGAGTAGATTTTGTGAAGGATCATTGTTTAGTTGCGTTTTCCAACGTGTGGTCACCATTTAGAACCTTCACTATACAACATTTTATCGTTTCTGGGACACACCCTTTGCCACTTTAGCAATAATAATCTTGAGTTACATATTAGTTAAGGAGAGCATCAATAAATCCTCACTCTGAAATCTTTCCTGCTCTGTAATTCAATCTTCCTCTAAAATGAGCTAGGTTTTGACCTTTTTTATTGCACTACAATAAGGTACAATTCAAGTACAAGGCCTATGTCCAGCAGTGGACTGCAATTGGCTGATGATGAAGGTACAAATCACATTTTTATCGCCAATCTTAGACAATGTCAATAATAATAGTTTCAAAAGAACACACACTACTGACATTTAGTATGTAGTTTCAAAATTATATCAACAAATTTGGCTGTCTATAAACAATCAATCGATTTATGTACATTGGAATCATTTGAAGTATTTACTCACTGGACTAGGAGGATTACATACAATGACTGACACTTATAAGATTCTCGTATCACAGCGGAAATCGAACTCTAGTTTTCAGCGTACACAAAAACGATTCTATCGGTGCAGTCATTAAGTCACTCATTGAATGATATTCTCTAGACTTTCTTGGAGATAATTTACGTAACGTCGATAAAGAACAAGTATTTGCTGATAATATCAATGTTATTGCTTCATAGAATCAACCGATAAGACCGACCTCGATAGATATGCTTCGGTGATTATTTAAGTACGTACCTACTTACCCTTCGCTCAATATTTTTCCTTTTATTGCTCATATGGCGTATCGTTACATTTCGGTTATGACTAAAACTAATACAAAGAAGTTTTGATAGCTTATCTCGTTATGTCGATACTTCTCGTAGAGTTTCTTGGCTTTGAACCAAAGTAAATTATGAAAAATCATTATTACTTTTCCGTTCAGGTTTTCTTCACATTGCTCATCAGTCATTAGATAGAAAGATATTGTGTATTGCACAAAATATAAAAAAAAATACAGAAAAAGATATTACAGGCATCTTGTGGTACAATCTAGGTGGTCATTAGTAAGTACAATTGCAAATGCTATGACATCATTTTCTCTCTCAATACTCTCTTTATCATCATCATCATCATCATCACCATTATTCCGTTCATGTTACTTTAACCCACTATCCATTACACCCGCCCATATTTTCTTCATTCTCAAACGTTTCAATTGTAATCACATTTCGCAGATCTCCAATGGTTCACTTTTACTACCAAACAAAAGCTTGTAGAAGTGTAATTGAAAAAAAAACTAACAATGATACAAACATAAACAGTCCCCTGATTCATTCATAATCATTCATCATACACTTCATTTATACAGTCGAGTTTACGACTTTTTTTCTCACGCCATTATATTTGAGGTTTATCTCGTCTATTGTCTGTCTTTTAGTTTTAACAATGTTATCTGTACTGACATATTTAATCTAATGTTTAATACGTTCATAATCTTCTGTTAGATTAGAATGGTTTACATTTATTTCGGGGAATTTATCAATTGCATTGATATTTTAACATACAGTTATTGTCTAATTAATGTTTGTTATTTATTTGAGTTCCGTTTAGTTATTTATTTCGAAATATCGTGACGTTATCTAACTTTAGTATCCCATTATTAAGCAAATACATTTCTAATGGTCACAACTTTCTTTGTTAAAGGGTGTTTTTAGAATTGGTCGACGGTCTTTGTTTTCTTCAATACTCACGCTACCGGACATCCATCCCACTTATATTTTTTCACCAACATTTACCCAATTCAAGTCATACTTCAAAAATTAAACATTTCCTTCACAATTTATACACTAATTAATTATTAAAATAAAAAATTACACATTAATTGAATGAGAAACACGAAAATTTTGATAAATGTACCTCAGTAGCCTCAATTTGACAAATAATCAAATTAATCCAACCAATAAACGCCAGCCGTTCAGAAGTTAATAAGGGACCACACATCCGAAAGGGCCTTATTAAACGCCAAAAACTCCGCGCTGAACCAATCAATTTTCACTTCTTTTAAAAATGCATTAATGAGCTTGATTTACCGAAGCGTTCGCAAAAAAACCGTTTACTTAATGAATTAATGTTGCAATGGCTATCATTTAATTAATCTGTGTACTGCAGAGAGCTATCTGGACGAATGATATACGGGGGGAAACAAATTACATACAACCGATGGAACTTCAGCTATGTCTCGTGGAAATCTTTATTTCAAGTATCATAGGGTCGAGTTCCGTTTGCTTTTCGCCTGTCATTATCAAGATTCGGCCTTTCTTCACATCGTTATCGTAGCTTTCTTGTTGTTTAACACTGTTTATTGTTTCTGTTCGGGATCTTTTGCTTGCGGTGATATCCGTTGCAACGGTTATAAATTATTTGTTGTATTTATTTAATCACTAAGTCTTACTGTACTTGCAATTTATACTAACACAATATCTGTTGCTGCTTGTTTTAATTCAATACCTGCGATATTTTACCAGTTTCCATTTGTTACTTTTACTCGCTCAGGCAATAAGAAAGTTGAACCTACTTAATCTGAAATACCATTTATATCATTAATTCCAACCAAGAGCCTGTAATTAGAAGACTGCCGTATCTACAGTAGTTAGTCATGTGAAAATATCGATATTATGTTTATCTCCTGTCTAATTTTTGTCTTGTCGCCTTGGTGGAGTAACAATTTGCGCAGGAAGGCTGGCAAGTGCTGGATGCGAGAAGCCCAAAATCGATCAAACTGGCGACCAATAAAATAGGAGAGGCCTATGTCCAGCAGTGAAAACAAGATACTTGATGATTGATTGATGACAACAAAAAATATCTCTTAATTACAAAAAATCTTTTATTATTGAGAGATTTTGTTTGTTGTCGTTGATTGTCCATACAAGTCATAGCTTTATTATTGGCAACCTTCCCTTTAATAATTACCTTATTTATCTTAACCTAGAGGCGTCTACGTCTATAATCTTCTACAAAAATCCACTACAGTACCGCAACGTTACAAGTATCGATGTATCGATACTCTCAATATAGAGTCGCTAATTGCGGCCTCAGCACTCCGCCCGATACTATCTGGCTGCCGGCCGCTATCTCCCATCTTCTGTAGCAGCTGCTCATGCGCAGGAGTCGCTCGCGCTTGATGCGCCCGACG
The DNA here is from genome assembly GCA_031163375.1 of Conogethes punctiferalis. Classification (NCBI taxonomy): domain Eukaryota; kingdom Metazoa; phylum Arthropoda; class Insecta; order Lepidoptera; family Crambidae; genus Conogethes; species Conogethes punctiferalis. Next base: position 891,880 of record CM062086.1, read on the forward strand.
TGCGATGGCGCCACTTTATCGGTAGGCCATAGGTTCTCAACTTTCTTGTCTATGGCCAATAATATTTTTCTGCGTCAGATTTTTTTTCTTTAAAAACCAAATTATTTTACTATAAACGGGGGGGGGGGGGGGGGGGGGCTGTGGAGAAGGGGATATATTTACTAAAAGACATAGGCGTGTGTCAGCCAAGTTCCATAGCGATGTTACAAGTCAGTATTCTTATTTATTACTGTAGGAAGGTCGACACTTCTTGACATTTCAGCTTCTCAGGCGTAGGTTGGTTTGGGTGGCCCGACTGGCGACCACTATGCAATACACACTTGAAGTGATGTCTGTCGGATCAGTCGGTGTACATTAGCCAGTGTTTTCCTGCACGCCGACGTGGCATTTTTAATTGTAGCAATTTGGTTACTTGTTTCTTGCCGCAGCGCCTTGGGGTACTCTTTAGTTTTCCACCAAGCGTTGTAGGGCCACTATACCGTATTACGCACTACTTTATAATAAAATACGTAGGTGAGTAAGTAGTTCTCTATTCTATATTCTATTCCATAAACACCATTATTGTTATTGCTGACATAACTCTACGATAATTGAGCTGTAAGCAATTTAAAGTTCAATACGGGCGCCATTTTTATTCCACCCGTAGTTATGAATATTCATAAAACACACTATAAATTGCATCATAGTATGATATCATATTCTGCTCCGCATCACGTATGTTACACTCAGGAAGGTGTTAAATTAATGATACTTCGTATTATGATCGCGTTTTGTTCTAAACGATTTTAATTAAAGTATTTGTGTGATTATTTTGATTTATGTATAATACTTAAGGTTTTCTTTTATTATCGGGTTTATGTTCCGAAATAACAGTTAATTATGTGTTTGATATAATCTATTTAAACTTTATTATTTAAAATTTTATTATGTAAATGTGTTTTGTTAAGGAAATAAACTTGTTACTTTTCATTAGAAACCATTTTGTATTAGTATATTGTTGCAAGTTGTCGCCTTTAAGCCCGTTTCGTAAATTTTTGGTACGTGGAAAATAGGAAAGGGAACCCCTTTAAACGGGGTTTTCAGCCATATTTTTTTTTTTTTTTTATTTTATAGTGGCTAGACATAATGGCTTCCCTACGCCTGATGGAAAGCGAAAGAGAAGCCCAAGTCGCTGTGACAACGGGCAAGTAACTGGTCAGTTACCTGTCAGTTGCCACCGCCATGCTGGCCCTACCCTTACCCCCCACGAGCTCCGGAAACCCTACTCACCGGCAGAAACACGACCCAGAGGTCATTTGACTGCGGTATTCTATAGGGTGGAGGTCCTTCCCCGGACGGGAGGCTCAATTCGAGCGAAGATTCGCTATGCCCTACCTCTCTAAAACCATAAGCTTCTGGTTTCACTCATAGGAAATATCATCAAGCACCCAAATGACCATCCTTATGTCTGCTTGTGCAGTAGTGGTCTGCGAAAGGATTATGATGATGATGACAATTGTAATTGGGGGAGGCCATGCCTAGCAGTGACGTTTGCAGGCTGATGATGAAAGCTATTATACCAATTTTTTTTCGAAAATCGCCAACGATTATCATAATATGCGCTGACCACAGATTCCCAAACAATACAACCAGCCACACAGGATGTTGGCTCGCCAAAAGCATTTTCGCATTTCACACCGCGAAATTATCGTTAGCCACAAAGCGTGACTCATAAAAATTTAACACAAAAGTCGACATCCGAGCTAGACCATTGTGGACCTAACAATAACACATCCTGCATGTAACGAGGCTGAATTAAAAAATATCGCGTTTGTCTGTCTATGTCCATCTGCTATTATTGATGGAAACAATTTCGCTTGTTAGAGAAAACGATATTTCAAGGTGAATGTCTAGTATAATATCAATTCAAATGTACTGCAATAGTTAAACATCTTTAGCTTTAACATTATCATGTTATGTAACATACGCAAGTCACATATAAAGAATTATAGATCAAATTTGGCTAAACTATGGAACTCTTTGCCGGGCTCCTTGTTCCCCGAGACATATAATCTTCCGATGTTCAAGGCGAGAGTGAATCGGTTTTTGCTGGGTGAGCGCGTTCCATCGTAGACTACGATATCGCTTACCATCAGGCAAATCGCAGTCAAGCGCAAACTCATTTTGAATAAAAAAAAAACGAAACAAATTTTTATAACCCAAGTAAAGAGCAAAGTCCAAACTCCATCCTCAGCCTCCTTAGCTACATCCATTACACAAAACAGTATATGTATTTAGTTATATGAAGCCTTAAACATAAAAGGTAGTTAATTGCAAACGCTCTGTTTTTTTTTATTACAAATGCCTTTAAATAGAGTCGGAGATTTTATCAAAGAGAAATAAATTAAAACATTTGCAAACTAAACATTTACTTGATGAAATCTCGAATATTTATATAGGTTCTTAGACATTTTATAGGCGTCTGATGTTACCGAATAGATAAAACTTGTTTTAACTCATACACTATCAGGTATTGGCGGTAATATTATCTTCTTGATCTCGGATGACAAATATAGTGCCTATATTACCAACATTTAAGGCTGAATTTCTAGTCAGCTCAAATATTTGAGCTGAATCCCCAAATAGCCGTAGCTCTAAATTGATAATAAATAATAATATTATTATCAACTATTTTACCCCTTTATCGGGTGAATTTAGAGCTAAGGCTATTAATATGTCAATAAATATAATGCTTATGGGTTGCCGATCAAATTTTGGTCCAGGGTATGATTTACTGGATGTTGGGAGAACGGCATGGAAAAATGTGGCGTGAATTATAGGAGGCAACGTTCAGCAGTGGAAGGACCAGGGCTGTTGATTAATTGATTTATTGAATTAATCAGCCCGTTGCAAAATGCAAGTATCAATTTAGGGTCGCGACCTCCCTTGGGAAACTCCTTCCCTCGTACGGTCTTTCTCCACGGTTTGAATGAATGAATGAATAAATGAAAATAAATTGATTGTTTCTATCTTTGGCGGCGTGGAGGGTAAGGTGAACCGAAGAATCGAGTGCGGATCTGGTCAGACCAACGTATTGGGCTGCGACCACGAGGCCTTTTCCCATCTACCTTCCCGGTCACAATAAGCTTCTTGAGGCTGTCTTTCCTAGCTATGTGACCGAAGTATTCTAGGACTTTTCGTAGGCATTCGGAAGACAGTCGCGAAGAGAGTTTAAGTTCCCGCAGTATGGAGACGTTTGTCCGAAATGCTGTCCAGGGAACACTAAGCATACTTCTCCAGCTACACATCTCAAAAGCATCAATGCGTTTACATATATAGCAAGGACATTTCATAGTGATGAAACTCCTTAACATGCCCTCGCACATGAGTTGCGCAGTATTCCAGGACATATTGCAACGCCATACGTCATACAACTTATCTGTACAAAATATCAGCACAGATGAATGAAGATGCGTTGGACCATTTTGACACAGTAGCATATTAAGCGGTTATCTGACATTTAACGGGGCACAACTTTATTGTTTCGGGTTACGTCACTATAAAGATACGAAAGATTTAAGATGCGTGCCCGTGTATGCGATATAGCACTCAGTTGGGACGAGATTCGGTGCATTTTTCCTTTGTGCGAGATAAATATTTGCATAATGAGGGAGTTAATAGATGGACCAGTTTTTTTAATAAGGGCCAATGACCTTCCGGGAATCGATTGTGGATTGGATGCAGTTTCGCGACCATTGTTGAATACGTTAACCTGTTTTGCGAGTCGCGGACGGGAATATAAAAATTTATTTTGATAATTTTTCATTATCAAACTTGGGAGAAATTATGCGGTATTTTTTGGACTGGAAACGTTTAGCGGTTTTAAGCATTCCGTTTTTTACTTTTTTCGTTGCTTTTTTATATGGCAAATAGTAACTTGGGTGTGTTTAAATTTGTATTTAAGTATTATTTGTGGTCCTTTCGTCGTTCCGATACATATGTATAACTCAAGTGCTTAAAGTCTAACTTTGGGATCGGAGCAATGTATGTCATGTTGACTGATATTTATTATTTACTACAGTTTTAACTAACAGTAGGCTTCTAACAACACCTAATTTGTCTAATTATGATAACTAGTTTAGAAGTTACGAGAGAACAGACTAACATCTCTAGTCACATAGATAGTTCAAAAACATAACCCTCCTTTTTGCTTCGTCGTAGTCGGGTAAAAAAAATATAATAGTCCTTAAAATTGAATTGATCTGACATTAAGATTTGAAGGTGATGGTGTCATAAATTATTTTTGTTCCGATGGCCATAACACGAGAGCTCAAGATACTTACATAGTGATGTGTGTATTTATATCATAAATAATAATTTATTTGTGGGAAGTAACAAAGGTACGGTGTAAGGTAGGAGGGCTCAATACTTGTCGGCATCATAAAGCGCGTTACTAAGCCCACTCGGGCCGGTATTAAGCTTGCTTGCTTACTAAGCTGCCTTATCTTTATTGATAAGATAACATCTGGTTGAGGTCACGGGGGCCTACCGGCTCTGAATATATTACCGTTTCAAAACCTATCGAATTCTGGTAACGCGACCTTTCGACGGCGCTATCCGGTTGCAGAGCTTACGGATAGTGATGTTCAAATATCGATAGTTTTCGTCTGAAAATGGGGATCTAATCAATTGGATTTCGGCAGTATCAGATATTAACGATAGTTTAGAACCGACAATACTAATTCAACAGACAATACTAATTCAACAGACAATACTAATTCAACAGACAATACTATCTGTTGAAATTTAGCTGGAATTAAGTTAACGATAAACGCTGATGTTGAAGTGAACGATATTAAGAAAATGCGAAGAACGTATAATTGTTTTAACACACGCGGTTACAAGTTTAGGCTAGCTCGAAAAATGTTGCCAATTTATGATAAAATATGGTTGCGTTCTGTTGAATATATGAACGCGCCCATAAAATGACAGATGTCACTGTATCGGTTTTCCGTTTTTACTTTTTGAATATACGCGCTGTCATCGTACATCATAAGTGTTCTCATTTTCTGTTCTCCCTAGATAGTTTAGATTTACTAGATAACTAATTAGTCTGGCACTAGTTTTCATTACGTTCTTATATGCCAACACTAACATATGGAAGCATTAACGATAATCGTATCTAGGGGTGAGACTGATGAGAGCCTTCCGCTCTACCACAGATCGGTGACGATAACAAGGCCGACTTGGCTATCATCGTCGTCTGTCAGAAAAAAAGCTATCATCATGCAATAGTCTGCTTATCGATAGACTATCGATTAATGATCGATAATCGACTATCAATTGGCAACACTACTTACAGTTTTACTTACTACTTTCAGTATAGATTGTCAACAACTCCTCATTGTACTTGCTCAGTGGTTATGTGAAAAATAACTTATCAATCTGTGCCACAACAGTTTATATAAAATTGGCTGGTATGACGCTTGCCATGAAAGCAATTGCTCGTTCGGTTCATAGAAAATCACAGGTGCTTTCATCCTCTAAGAGAACTATGTTCGCGGCATTTCCCCGCTATATCGGTTAACAACAGGCTCGTAAGATAAATTTATAAAACCGTCGTTAATAGCCAATGAAATGGACACCATGTTGAAACCGCTAAGTCGCGGTTGCACACGATTTTAGTATTCTGCGACAACTTGTGATCTAAGTTAGTAAACTAGCAGATATTGCAATAAAATCAATAAACCGTTTATGAAATATCCAATAACAGGCTGAACATTAACGATTCTTGTAATAAAGAAGACACTTATACAAGATATACAGAATCTGACAATAAATATGTCTATGGGAGGTGGCCTGCTGAGATCTAGCGAAAGATACGGGTACGGATTTATAAATAGCCATTTTATCTACCGGTATTATAATACAATACGTAATAGATACTATTAAATATTCGAACGGGGATAGTATCGAAATATAATGCAAAGTATGAAAATACTTCCTGTAATGGAAGGACAGGAGTAATAATTTCGATATAGTTTGTTTAGAAGAACATTTGTAAATCTGACTATGAACTTGAAAGTTAATCATAAACTTACAATAAATAATATTAATTGATCGCATCAATATTTTCCACGAAAAACCTAAACCTATGGGTAAATTGATAAAATTTTCTTACATTACACCGAAAAATACAATAGATTTTTTCTATTAATATTTTTTACCACTAACGCTTTTTTTACGTTTTTCTAACGCTTAAGCCTTTTGATTTTATGTTCATAATAAAAAAAACTGTCACTGCTTTTTCTACACAAAAAAAGCTATAAACTATTCAATTCTTTTTTATACAAATATCAATGTTTCAAAATAAACAAATCTATAGAAGATAGACTACGAATAATCACGTGTAAAACCGCACGCGGAAGCTAGAAACACTACAAATATAAACCACTCTCGAGTATTGCTGAGGAAAATTCAATATAAGCCCCCACAGTAATGTAGCACATTAGTTACACCGTAAAATTGACCTTATACGCGTTGTAGGCTAGTAATTTAATTTACAGATCCATCAGACCTTCGCAACACAATGGTTTGAAAGTCTAGACTTTAAGGTACGCCCGGTGTGTACCGCACAGGAAATGTGATAAAACGGTGAAATGGCACACAGTTACACCGAAGCGAATGCAAAAAATGTTTTATTTTAATCTTATTACCCGACTGACGATGGAGGATGGATGAATAATGTTTTTTTTAGAGGACTTACACGGGTAGCTATGCGGAGATGACGGCCAAATACTACTTTTTGTAATTGGTGAGGCACTTGAAGAAGAAGAAGAAGACAAGCTTTTAGGATTTGGATCCCTATGTATATGGTGATGCCGTCCCGACAATTATTCGATCTATATTATGTTTTATAATGAAACTGTCACTAAAAAAACACAAGCATAATATTCGACTGTGTTTCATAATTTCTTTTTATAGGGGGCGGAGCTAAGATCAAAGCGATTTTAGACAACATGTCGTAAGTATCTTATACTCGTACAGTCAGCATAAATGTGTACTCAATTAGATCTACGTGTCACATAGAGCCAAAAATATTTACACAAAGCTTAAAAACTCGTACTTTTCTCGAATAAATATCAGACAACATCACATACATTACTCTCATCCCAAAGTAAGTAGCTTAAGCACTTGTTAAGGGTATCAGAACAACGAAGGTACCACGAATAAATACTTAAATATAAACACCCAGACACGGAACAAACACAAGTGTTCATTACACGAATGTTAATACACCGACTGTATACTGTTACTTAACTGTGTAACAGTCATTCAGTTTTATTAAACGCCCCTTTGTTCTTAGGCACCATATTGGCCATTGGGTACTATGAGCTATAGAGCAGTATCAGTACGGAAATGTTCATTGGAAAAGCCTGTGAGATTAGCCGACAAAGTATAAAGTGTTCTTAAGATATCTTCTGGTACCCGTCGCTTGTATCTATAATGCTGTCTAAACAGGAATAATAATAAATTTATATTTTCTTTACAAACTTTAAGAGACAATTTAAAGGGTTCATATAAATTTAGTAAATTAAGAATAGTTGAAACCGTTTTGGCAATTGGCAAAATCAAAAACTCAATAGGCTAGTTGAATTTTGTATGGCTTTAGAAACGTATGAAGGTAATATGAATTCCGCCGTTCCCGCCATTAACTAATTATATTAAATGGTTAAATGGAATTAAAAGTATAATCTGTATGCAATTATTAAGGTTCCGATATTACACGTTGTCCTCTTGTACTAAATTGGAATTGGTAGCGACATTTTGTAATTTGATGCAAAAATAAAAGATTTTAAACACAATAAAAGCAAGTCAAATTAAAAAAGCCAATATTTTGAAAAACCTTATATTTTAACAATTTTATAGCTTGTAGACCAAACGGTTGGGGATGTCTCGGGTTGGTCGGTCGTAGCGGGTATCCCGGTGAGGTCGGGGACTTCGTTCCCGGGTGATGACGTAGCCGAAGAAAACTCGAAGGGGTTGGGCAATAGGGGTGTATTTTGCAACACAATACAATAGGGAGGTGGTCCGCGCAGAGTGTCTTACAAAGTAAAAGCACTAAGCGTGAAGCCTACAAACACTATATGTATATAAATAAATTACTGAAGATACTAAAGTCTAGGGTTTACAATTTAGTACGTCCACGGTAGTCTCAATAGGGCTTGAAAGCTATCGTGAAGCGTATGCAAGTGAAAGGATAATGAACCAAATCTATGGCGAGACCTTATATAACCCGGGAATCACAATGACCCCGCGATGTATAGTACAGGCAGCGCCATCTATTGTTGATAGGCGGAACTAATGTCGGTTTCCGTATTGTTACTTGGGATAATGTACGTAGGGTTTGCTTATGAGTTACTACAGTCTCCCCCTCTGTCTCTGATAGTCGTCCCGACGAGGAGACAGGATATGATTGAACTATTCTATGACCTTCCTCGGACGGCCTCGTCCTTTCTTGGTCTGACTTCCGGCATTATCCTTAGCTACTATTTTCCGGGGTCGCCCTCTCCTTCTGAGCGGTTGTACCGGGTCTGGGACAGAGGATTGTCCGTTGGCATAAGGTTTCATTGCGGAAGTATGATAAACTCCAAGTGGAATGCTGGGGTCTTGAACACTTGTGATTTCGTAGGAAGCTGGACCATGTTTTGATTTTATCACGTAAGGCCCGTCGCGCCGTGGTGCGAATTTTGCGCTTTTACCTTGATCAGCTTTGCTGATGGGGTGCAGAGCAACCATTACAAGATCACCAACCTCATACCTCGGTGCACTCTTCCTGTTCTGATCCACATATTCCTTCCTTTTCTCTTCCTTCATTTCGTGTACTTCTTTCGCTCTTTCTAGAGTATTTGCCAATTGTAATAACTTGGGTGTTATTTCCGGGACAAAGTTTTCAGACATTACAATCTGTCGGAAGTTATGCCAATTATCGTCAATCGTTTTTAATTCCCTCCCAAATGTGAGGAAAGCTGGAGTACAGTTTGTTGACTTGCACTGAGCCGTATTCATGGCGAATCGTATGCAAGGGAGTTTCTCAGGCCAGTCACGATGGTTGTCTCCTAATAGAATTGACAGTTGTGTCTTTAGATCCCTATTCCTTCTCTCCACTGGGTTTGTTTCCGGGTGATACACCGGAGTGAAAGCATGTTTAATCTTCATACAATAAGCAATCTGTTGCATTACAGCACTCACGAATTGAGGGCCATTGTCGCTTATCATGCGCCTCGGGAACCCATATCGTAGAAAAATTTCGTTTACAAGCTTGAGGGCACAATTTTCAGCTGTTGCTGTTGCCAAGGGGAAGAGTTCTATCCACCTTGTTGTTAAGTCCTCAATTACTAGTACCCAGGACATGTCATCGTTTGATGCGGGTAAAGGACCAAATAGATCAAACGATATGACTTCAAATCGTTGGTTCATAGCTGTAGTCTGCAAGAGACCTGTAGGCTTTTGTGTATTTATCTTATATCGTTGGCAATCAATGCAGTTTTTTATGTATCCATCAATGTATTTGCGCATACCTGACCAATAGTAGCGCTGAGCGATTGCATGATATGTTTTATCACTCCCATAATGTCCCGCTAACGGACTATCATGATAAGCTATCAGTACATTTTCCCACTCGTGTTCAGGGACAACGAGCTGCGCTTCATCGCTTTCTACGTTGGGGTTGTTTCTATACAGAAGTCCGTTGTTGAGAAAGTATCCTTTATTGCTCCAATAGTAGGCGTTTTCAGTATTTGTTACGTCTTCTAGGGCGTCTATTATCTTCTTGATTTGGCCATCCTTCGTCTGTTCCTTTCTCACGTCGTTCGTGCTTCTCGAGGGTAAGTCCACCACTACACTGCATAGACCACAGTTTGCTTTATTTAAATCTGAACAGGGTGGTCGTGATAGGGTGTCTGCCACTACGTTCACCCTACCAGGGATATACTTTATCGTGATATTATATCCCTGCAGCTGTAAAGCCCAACGAGCCAGTCGGCCGGTAGGCGACCTCAAGGACGTTAACCATTTTAGAGCTTGATGGTCGGTGACAACGGTGACTGGTAAGCTATCGATATAGCCTGCGAATTTTGATACAGCCCAGACAACAGCGAGAGCCTCTCTCTCGGTTGTATTATAATTTCTTTCTGCTGGTGATAACAGACGGCTGGCATACTCAACGGGATGTTCATTTTCTCCCTCCCCCTGTACGAGAACTGCTCCAATAGCATAATCGCTCGCATCAGTTTTCAAAATATATGGCTTTGACGCATCAGCTTGCTTCAGTACAGGGGCTGTAGTCAATAGTTCTTTTAGTTCTTGGTACGCTGTGTTTTGTTCTTCCGTCCAAACCCATTTTGCAGTCTTCTTAGTGAGCCGAGTTAGGGGCTCAGCTATCTTTGAAAAGTTATTTATGAAGCGTCGGTACCAAGAACAGGTTTGCAAAAACGTGACCAAGTGCTTTAGGTTGGTAGGTATGGGTAAATCACGGATAGCAGCAATTTTCTCAGGATCCGTCTGCAGTCCGTGAGGAGTAATGAGATGTCCCAGATACTTCACTGTAGAACAACAGAATTTGCATTTATCTTTGTTTATAGTTAAGTTAAAATCTCTCATCTTCGCAAAGACCGCCTGAAGGTCGGCTATATGGCTTTCAGGACTGGCTGAAAACACAATTAAATCGTCGAGATAAGCTAGTAGCTTTATGTGCTCAAGGCTAACACGCAATCTGTCAATCAGTCTCTGGAAAGTAGCAGGAGCGTTACGTAGTCCAAATGGCATTCTTGTGAATTTGAAGAGGCCGAAGGGTGTAATGAACGCGGTTTTCTCCTGGTCTGCCTCGCGAACTTTCACTTGCCAGTAGCCTGCCTTTAAATCCAAAGTAGACATGTATGAAGTAGGCTTGGCATCGTGGAGCAAATCGTCTATCCTTGGGATAGGGTAGGTATCAGCTATGGTAATCTCATTCAACCTCCTGTAATCTACGCATACCCTAATGGTACCGTCTGTCTTTGGTACCATCACGACAGGAGCTGCCCATGGTGAGGAGCAGGGTTCGACAATGCCTTCATCTAACATTTTATCAAGCTCGGCCTTAAGGGCATGTTTGCGAGGTGGTGATAGTCTGTATGGAGGCATAGAAATTGGAGGGTGGTCTAATAAAGTCTGGATGCAGTGTTCTGTGATGTGAGTGGGTTTTCCATTAGAAATAAAAACATCTTGGTACTCTGACAGCAAATCATCTAATCGGGCTTCTACATCAATGCTACACAAATTTACATCTGGAAACAGGTGAGATTGTGACGGGGACACGCTAACCTCACTGTTATTTACATTTATAATCGCATCCCTCATCATGTATTCCATACGAGGGGAGTAACCATCGAAGATCATCTCTCTTTGGCGTTTTATTTGTGGTGGGGTGTTGGGTAGATCCAGTGGTACAAGCTTATAATCTGTTGAAGCGCCCTCCATAGGCAAATCCGATTTCATAATTTTCGGCGCCCTGTTTGCCATCGCGGGAATCGGGTGAGCCAGTGTTCGTAAAGACGTGGCTGTTTGCTGTGCAACCGATGACCGGGTAAGAATATCCATAACCTTGGGTGGAGATGCGGTATTTGGATTATCAAACGTTACAAAATCTTCGGTGTAAAGCTCGTACTCTTGTCTTGGAACGTCTGCAAAAGACCACGTGAATTGGGCTAAGTTTAATACCATGCCAGCCTGCTTCAGAAATCCCACACCCAATAACGTGCGGTTGTTCTTAGAGCGTGGCATCACCACAAAGTTGGTCTTTATCCTACGTCCGCTCAGTTCTACTTCCACATCACAGGTCAGTACCCTTTCTGGGCGCGTGACTCCATCCGCCAAGGTCAAGTAAACGTCTTGTGCGTTGAAGGTGTGGCCGCGATTGCGAAGAGTCTCGTACAGCTTATACGAGGCCACGTTTGATTTGGCACATGTATCCAAGAAAGCATGACCATCCACACCGTCCACCCTTATAAAAACCGTGGGCCGAGCATGCGTCACGACTTCCACATTGACTGCGCAAAAGCTCAGGTCCTTGTTTACAGTCGCTGGCTTCTTGTTGCATGTCGTACAACTACTCCGGTACACACCTGGAGCTCCGCAACCGTAACATGAAAGCTTATGTGGAGTTTCTGGTTTGCTGGTACCCGCTTCGGGTTTCGGCGCGTCAATAGTCAAGGACTTCCGTTTGCGACATTGTTCTACGGTGTGCCCTGGATTTCTGCAAAAACTGCACCTGGCTTTTCCTGTCACCTTTCGCATTGGAATCACGGGAATGCGCCTGCCCTCCTTTTCTTTGTCTATCTGTTCCACTTCGTGCGAGTTCCTCAACAGTTCTTCAAAACTCTTCACCGTGTCTCTTGGGATCTTGTCACGAATGCTCAAGTTCAACAGGCCGTACACCATGTCTAATTGTTGCTTTTCCGATAGTTGTTCCTCGGCTGGTAATTGAGAGAACAGCATTCTCTTCTTCGCAACAAAGCTAGATGTGTCTTGTGTCACCTGCCTTTCGCTGTAGATATCTTGGTAAATCAGATATTCGGGCTTTTTCGGGGCAAAGTTGCACCAAAGACGGTCCTCGAATTCATCCCATGAGTCGATCGTAGCTTTGGCACCTTGCCACCAAACCGCAGCATCGTCCAGTAACAGCAACGGGATCCCCTCCAGGGCATCCTCGTCGGATATATGTTCAATTCTTTTGAACACTCGAACCGCAGCAATAAAAGCTTCCACCGCTTCCGAGGTTTTGGTGCCGCTGTACGAAGCCTTGCACGATGCGAGGGTACTGCGTCGACGTCCGCTGATGGATCCTATCAGCTGCTGGAATTGTTCGTCTGTAAGGTTGATGCCCATCTTCCTGGATTTCCTTCCGGATGACACCACACACGTCGTCTTCCTTCCGTATTTGGTGACGATTGTCTTTGGTCCGCTTCCTCTTCCGGCTCCGTTTGACGCCAGTTTGTAGATCAGCCGCAACCGTAGTCCTCAGTGGTAGGGTATTCCACTCGACAGGAAAAGTCAGGGTTGTTGTAGACTTTCTCTGGAGTGAGGCCCCACGTTGGGCGCCAATTTGTAGACCAAACGGTTGGGGATGTCTCGGGTTGGTCGGTCGTAGCGGGTATCCCGGTGAGGTCGGGGACTTCGTTCCCGGGTGATGACGTAGCCGAAGAAAACTCGAAGGGGTTGGGCAATAGGGGTGTATTTTGCAACACAATACAATAGGGAGGTGGTCCGCGCAGAGTGTCTTACAAAGTAAAAGCACTAAGCGTGAAGCCTACAAACACTATATGTATATAAATAAATTACTGAAGATACTAAAGTCTAGGGTTTACAATTTAGTACGTCCACGGTAGTCTCAATAGGGCTTGAAAGCTATCGTGAAGCGTATGCAAGTGAAAGGATAATGAACCAAATCTATGGCGAGACCTTATATAACCCGGGAATCACAATGACCCCGCGATGTATAGTACAGGCAGCGCCATCTATTGTTGATAGGCGGAACTAATGTCGGTTTCCGTATTGTTACTTGGGATAATGTACGTAGGGTTTGCTTATGAGTTACTACAAGCTTATATTTTAAGAGACGTTCCAAAATCAAACCAACCATGATATATCTTTTATATAAAAGTTACACTCACTCGAACATGCTTGAACACAACCTGTCGTTTTTAGTTTTCTACCTGGCAAAGGCATCAATTACATTCTGCCAAATGAAAAAAAATAAGACCGATAAAAAGTTTCACTACAAACAAATGAGCATCTAAAATTTCGACGAGCAAACTGTGGGTGTAAAAGAATATGTCCCATCAAACACATGTTCCTGGCCTTTGACACGACTAATTTAATACTTCCTTCCTGTTACGTCACGTGTTCGGAGCACGCGGGACGGTTCTTTTTTCGAATTCCATAGAAGTACTTAACGACGGGATAAGTAGATGGGTAAATTTAAGTTTGAATTATGAATACAAAGTGAAAACAATCTTTTAAACAAAAAAAAAAAAACAATTCCTAGCAGAAAACTCGTAGCTCATAAAATAATAGTGATATCTACAAGACATATAATTTTCATTTAGACGCTAAACATTAGGTATTGGATATGAGTATTGTATTTAACAATTGTGTCGCTTTGTAACCCGATCAATTCAACCCGCCTGCCAAGCGTGGTAATTAAGGCCCAAATGACAATTGTAATTGGGGGAAGCCTATGTCCAGCGGTTGACGTTGGCAGACTGATGATGAAATAAAGAAAAAAAAACAATAAAAGCCACCAATTAATAAATCACCGCGTACCATTTTTATTTACAAGAAAAAAAAAATCAAAGAAAAAAAGCCTTTAGAGTTCTTAGTTCTGCTACAACAAAAAGACGAAAAAAAAACTCAACACTTTACTTAGACTTGTCCGGATACTTTTTGCACGTGTTACAACATTTTTTCCGTTTCAAACAAAGTTCGTTGCTCTAAAAATTGCTTACACAAGCGTGTCATGTAAATAGAATCGGAGTAGTCAAGTGTAGTCTATTTTATTATTTGCACATATGGTCAGCTACCGTTTTTTTTTTCTAGCCATGACGACATTTCGCATGCAACACACTATTAGTCATGTTCTCACGTAGTTAAACATGACCGTTAATAGGTTTTTTTAGTCATATAGAGTTTTAAACTCAGTAGGAATATTGGCATTGAGTTCATTAAAATTTTTGTTTTTGGGAATACGTAACTACGTACTTTAAACCGTACGTCCGTACGTTTACGTTTAAGTCAACACGACCGTTAAAGTAGTTTTTTTAGTCATCGTGGGGGTTAGGGTTGGGCCGGCATGGCGGTGGCAACTGACAGGTAACTGAACAGTTATTTTTTTAGTAGCTCGACATAATGGCTTCCCTACGCTTGATGGAAAGCGAAAGAGAAGCCAAAAGTCGCTGTGCTGCCGGATTTGGGGGTCGTATCGGTCCGGAAATACCGCTGGCCACAAAGCATTCCATAGTTTAGTTGTGCGGAGCAGAAAATTGCGACATAAGCGCACAGTTGGGGACTGCCAAGTGTCGAGATGGTATGGATGGAAAGTTTGACGCGAACAACGATGTCTGCAAGCAGCGGCTGGAATCATTCCGAACAATTCCTCGGAACACTTCCCGTGGTATATGTAGAAAATGCAGAGTGAAACTTAGTGAAATGATCTTTCGTCATCGTAAAAATATAAAAGTTAACCATGACTGACCCGAAATTGAACTTTACAATTTTCCCCACCGCGTTTATGGCGACATTAAGATCCAAAAACACGCAAAAACGAGGTAAAACCGCCCGAAGCAACCACAAACCACATTTAATATGTACAAGAACAAAAAAATATGTTACGACATAATCAAATTTGTGGTCGATTTACAACAAAACGAGGCTTAATACTAACAGGGTTGGTATTTAAACAAAAGAATAGTTATGTCCGCTATTGAATAACCAAAACTTGATATAACACTTACACTTAAAATATCTATAAGATTCTATTTTGTTATTCTCTAATCAAATGAAAGGTTGTGTGTTCGTCTATCTAATTGGTATACATGATGCGCTACAGTTAGACAAATATGAGATCAGATATTTGAAATTCAAGAAAATAAAATATAATAACGAAATAGAAATAGTAAGTAACCTGCATATTCAGATAGATAATAAAAAAAAGTAATCAAGTAGAAAGATATGGTGCTGAATACAGATATGATAAAAAAAAGAGAAACCGAAAAATAATGAAAAGAAAAAACGAACAAAGAGTATGTGCCTAAAAGTCACACATTTGCTCGTCTGCCGCCTCTCGCATAAAAAAAGTATACAAAATTGCTTCCTAGCCAGTTGCATTAATTAATAAAAAGAAAAAATAATATTTCCGATAATATTAGCGCAATTTTCTCTTTTTGAAATGGTTTCTTTTTTTAATAACGTATTTGCAGTACTGGCAGGCATCTATAGATTCCTATTTCACTTTCAAAGCCCATTTCACCGACAAAGTAAGCAGCATCATAAACACTACGCAGCCGATACCCTCCTCCCTTTCTCTTAAACAAAGATGGCGGCCAACCCTACACTACACCGGGGCGACCGTTACGCCATTCTTGTTTAAATGTCAATCGTTATTTAACTGCATGCGCTTGCGATTAAAAACGTCGCGTATGAATACGTTCAATTAATGTTATTTACGCTTATCAAACAGTTGTAACGTAACATTTTTATTGGCTTCGGGGGTTTTCCTTTTGTGTTTTGAGATTGTCTCTGATTTTCCTGTTGTCAAAGGAATAGAAGAGTGACTGACAAGTCTGTGTCACGAATCAGCTATAGCCCTCCTCTATCACCTCAGAGGGCAAGGAAAAGCTGAAAACTAGCGCTGCAAAGGACGTGCTCCTGCGATAGTATCAGCTGAGCTTTTTTACTTTTATAGTAGCTCGACAAAATTGCTTCCTGCCTGCCTACGCGAAAGAGAAGCCCAAGTCGCTGTGACAACGGGCAAGAAACTGGTCAGTTACCTGTCAGTTGTCAGATTACGTCCGCTATGTTACAAATTTTATTGATTGTAATTGCTTTTGACATGTCATGTAAAATTGATGAGAGTAGAATCATCAACAGTGCTTTATATGGCCCCGTCCTAGGGCTTCATCCTACCCAAAACTAGGGCTATAAGGTTTTGGTCATGCACACTCGACAAGAGTGGATCGGTTTGATAGTATATTTGTTAGGTACTAAGTCCTAGAGCGATGTGAAAACATGAACCAATAGCTTTTTGAAAAATACCAAACAGAACTTGAGTGTAACTTATATCTAAATAATCAAAAGCAAAAAAACAACTGATAGATAGTTACTGCCAGCCATATACAATACTCAACAAGACGAAACTTAATACAACACATATGAAGCTTACCCATTCAAAATAAATAACTGCATTGGACGCCACTTTCTTACCTGGAACAAAATAAAAAAATCCATTTATCAAACCGAAAAGTCCACTTTATGCAAAAGGTAACAAATTAAGCAGATCGTTTAAAAGTTTAAAGGCGTGATAATTGGATAACGTAGAGTGGTTTTTTGGTAAAAATTATGAGCGGATAATTTTAAAAAATTTGCGGCGAATATCGGATTACAAAATATTGAAGTGAAAGGGTTCGGCCGTATCGTAATGAGAAGGTGATTTCGGTATTGCAAATATACTATAAATATACAGTGCTCACAAGAACAAAAAACGAAAGTTTGAAATGTGAATTTTGTATGCTAATATGATAGTGAGCAATATTTGGTTAGGTAACATAGGTGTCAATGACGTCATTTTGTTTATGAATCCTTTAAACACTTAGAATGTCGTTAACCATAGACACACGTAGACTTTGCAGTATCGAAAGGTTTTCAAATAACAGTAAGCACATAAGTCTGCGACCTGCATGACCTAAAGGTTAACTGGTAGAGAATTTTCCTAGCATTAAGTTCGCCTTTTGTACCATTTTGTGCAATAAATTTAAATAAATAAGAACATATAAAATTCTAGAAAAGAAAAAGTAGTAAAAATATTCTCAGAACACATCAGAAACATTTGATTACCGTAAAAAGCTTATTTATTTATTTTTGTAGTATATAGATTAATGGTATTTAATACACTAATGGATGAAAGAGAGTATTTTAGAGTTTATACGAATTATCGCATCAGTAAATACACGCCATATATAACTTAGAGAAATCATTAAAATCACTTTCAATATACTTTTTTTTGTAAATGACGCAATACAAGTAATAGTACTTGCTATGCCTATTTACAGTATTATGTTTAGCTAGTATTCAGAGTTCGTGGAAATGTATGCATATATTTCCACTATTGCACTAAAATTGCAATCACAGCCAGACCTCAAAACCACACAGCATTACATCTAATTCCAACGCTGTCAGAAATCGTGACATTTTATCCATTTATCCGTCTCTAGCCCGATAACGAATAACACTCCACATCAAACCTAACACGTTCTAAATTAAGACTAAGGCCCGTAATAAGCGGACAGCTTGAAACAGCTAATATCGCCAGCTTCAAGCTGCGACAGCATAATTAACTACAATAGTTTACGTACACACACGTAATACGCACTATAGTTCATTCGCGTTAAGAAAATAGTGACTGACAGGTCACTGACAGGCCACTAGCCAATCAAAACGCTAGAAATTAACGCGAATGAACTATAAGCAAATGTATTTGCTCCGTGGTAATACGTCACCGCTCGAGCAGTTGTCAATGTAAGCAAACGGGATGCAAGGAAGCGACCTATCATCTTTTCGCTCCAAACCACAATAATAAAAAAACTGGAGAAGCCTATGTCCAGCAGTGGACAGCAATATGCTGATGATGAACAATGGAGAATTTAAGAGAGGTAGGGCATAGCGAATCTTCGCTCGAATTGAGCTGCCTGTCCGGGGAAGGACCTCCACCCTATAGAATACCGCAGCCAAATGACCTCCGGGTCATGTTCCTGTCGGTGAGTAGGGTTTCCGGTGCTCGTGGGGGGTTAGGGTTGGGCCGGCATGGCGGTGACAACTGACAGGTGACTGGCCAGTTGCTTGCACAGTCACAGCGACTTGGGCTTCTCTTTCGCTTTCCATCAGGCGTAGAGAAGCCATTATGTCGAGCCACAATAAAAAAAAATGGCAACTTCAAGCTTGACTATGACTGCAAGAACGGTCCGTGTATGTTGCTAAATAACCGCTCGAGCTGCACGTGTAAGGCGGGCCTAAGTATTGCGATACCTCCTTTTCTGCAAGGAGGCCGGAGTGCCTAGAGTGCTGGCTCTGGGGACACAGACAATGGAGCCGATGCACTGCCCGGTAGGAATGTTCGTGACTGGTAAATAGAGCAGGGCTGTCATAGACTAGATTTCAAGTCAAAAAACTTTTTTTTTTTCTAAAAGCGACCAGCCTCTTTACGAGATTTATTTTTGCCAATGTCGGGTGAATAGTGAATACCATTTCTAGCGTAAATATTTAGTACAAATAAAAATCCATGCCAAATCGGTTGAAATGGTAACCATGCCAAATTTATAATTGGTTCGGGACAATGAATTTGTTGTGAGAATATGACCTATATGTTTTTGCAGAAACGGGCTCTATTAACGATACCTTATGCCCAGAAAAAAATTGGATAGTGATTAAAAAGTCATCTTGTATAATATTGCCGTTGCCAAATATAGGAGCTAGCTATACACACGACGTATATAGACATAGACAACCCTGATCTAGTTCGAGGTCTTAATAACACCGACGCGTGTCGAATACAACACAACAAACGGGACCACTCGGTAAGGTCGGCAAAAAGTCGGCTTGTGGCCGAATTTAAAGGTCAAAGGTCGGTAAAAAGTCGAGCAAAGGTCAACAGAAGACTCGCTGTGCATCACTCATTCGTTCGACAGATAAATAAATATTTGCTAACATGACGTGTTCATCGAATGTATGTTTCTATCAATCAATCAATCAACAGACTTGGTCCGTCCACTGCCTTTAATTCGCGCCATACATATCTTTGACTGGCTCGGTGGCTCAATTGGTGACCTCTGTCTTCTGAACTAAGGTAACGGTAAGGGGTTCGATTCCCACCCGGGACAAAAATTCGTGTGATGGACACTTGTGCTTGTTCCGTGTCTGGGTGTTATTATGTATTAATGTATTTATTTACAAAAATAAGTATCTTAGTAAGGTTATCAACTGATAGACAACTGTCTAGTCCCATAGTACAAGCTTCGGCTTAGTTTGGGCTTTGGGGCTAGATGGCGATGTGTGGACCAGCGTGTAATGTCTTGGGTTAAAATAGCGGCACAGTTTATCTCCGCTCCGACTTATTTTTATAGTGGTTTCACAGTATTTTAGGTATAACGTAATGCCATTACGAGGAAGTATAAATGAAATCCAAAAATTTTAATTAAAAACGTAAATTACCTTAGATTACACTCCCAATTAAGCACTTCCCACTAATTATTTATCACTTTATAAGGCAATGGTCGTTAAATATCCTATTTTATTAACAACTTCGGCTAGATTACCCCAATTATGGGACGTAAACTCTTCACTAATGCAACATACATATTCACAGAGCTTAATATTAAAACGATAAAGTATGTAGTTAACATTTAGAAGGATATCCAAAAGAGTACTAGCGCCAGAATGTTAGTTTTGTTTAGGGATAGATAGATATTCTCTATTGCACACCAAACAGTTTACTTAAAACTAGATACAAAGATACTTTTTGACTACAGTGGCTACGACGATAAAAAAATCAATTAGAATGACAGTTGGTAAATCTGTTCCATTTACAGACTAAATAGGTCTGGTCAAGACACTCTAAAAGTTGGACGGTAATATTGTACCTATTGTTTGATTAACGTTTCGCGTCGACTGGCACATATCGGACGAATCGTACGTACGGCAACGGATTTTACTGATTTGCCTTGCTTATAACACTTTTTATATCATATGAAAATATGTTTTGTATCGACTGGCACCTACCCAACGAATAGTATACACGGTATCGGATTTCAATGATTTGTCTTGCTTATATGTGCGATGAGTCCTATGAGTACAAACGTCGCGGATAATAGACATTATTTGTGACGTAAAATCAAACAAAGCAAACATGAATAATAATAAATGCGTGCTTTGCATACGATAAGGTGTAATGAACGCTCACAAAAAAATGTATGTCGTGTGTGTTAAATATTAACTTCCCTATTTATATTTTTGTACATAATACACACGAGCTCTTCGATGATGCCTAAAGTTGACCTTTAAAATGATGAGTGACGGACGTACCTACACGATAGGTATCTCCGCAAAAATTCACAACTTTTGCCAATAAGCGAAAAAAAAAACATGACTTACTTAGTCCGTTTATCGAACTGTTTCCCACGAATGCATTTGCAAAATAGACCCTACATCTCTATATAAATAAAACCTCATCGGCGGCGGTACCTGCCCATTGCTCCCCCCAACTTTCACCCGACCAGACTATTACGCTACGATTTCTAACAATCGCCGGTCTCAAGTTACTACTTACTACTAAATCGTCACTTCTATGCTATTGTTTTGTTTGTTGTTTAAGCTCCTATTTCAAGTAATTTATGAGCTGTGGTTGCGAGTATCTTTTCGTTTTGTTGACTTTGAAATAGATGTTTACATAATGAAACATGAATAAATATATTGTTTTCTTCAAGATAGTAATACTTACATTAGAGGGTGTTCTCTGGGGAATACAGTATGAGGGCTTCGAGTATAAAGTGAATAGGTTTTAAAAGGGTCCGCGCTTCCGATGGTGTTGCATTCATGTTCTGCGGTAACGGTTTATCATCAGTTGGACAGCCATTTTGCAATTGTCGTGGTAAAAAGTAGGTAAGCTTATGAATATTGCTCGCTGAAGTTTGAAGTGGCTACGAAGACCAGATGGCTGCTGTAGCAGAATAAGTAGTTAACTTTCGATAAGAAATGCAAGGTCAGTAGAATCATCATATTTTTTTATTAATTTATGTCTTTATTATTTTTTTGTTTGTAAATTGGAATGCACTAAATACTTAATTATTGACGACATTAATGGCCAGGTAATTAACAAACATATAAAAAAAAAACTCTTTTTTAACAAGATCTAACATCACAAGTCTTGTTATTAACGGCAACGTATAATCACAAAAACCGGTTCAGATGAATATTTAAAAGCATCCGCCGCTATCAGCGTCTTAGAATATTTAAATTTAATAATTAGTTTAAAACTGTAACACTTATCCAAATATTTAAACAGACATCGGTATTCACTTAAGATTAAATTTCTAATTGGCATCGCTAACATATCATATCCATATTTGGTCTAAGCTCTAGCCATTAGTACGACAAAAACTATGGCAGCCACAACATTTGATTGGTGATATCATAGGCTAAGTAAAAACTTAGGCAAGTGCGAGAGGCGGCGGTAACTAGAGGGTTCTGTGCTGTTAAAAAGAGTTAAATATGGATGAACATAAGGCAGGTTCGTCATCTGTTGGGTAGGTGAATGCTCATTCAGTAATGAATAAAGATTTTTGTAGAACTAATTTTTACTTTTTAATTTGAGCACAGTAAAGAGCTATTTCTTACTTTACCTACAAATAAAACCTGACGTAGTCACCAACGATAACTGAGGCAAATTATAGGCAAAAAATAATGACAATTGTCATTGAGGAAGACCTAAATCCACCAGTGAACGTCTGTAGGCTGATGATGATACTGTTATCTGTTCATCTAATATAGTATTGTATGCAGTTGCAAAACAATTTCGGGTGTTTCGTATTCTTCACGCCTAAGCTACTGAACCCTAAATATGACAGATCCAACAAAAACCGGCCTACTAGAACAAGTCCGCTCATTATTCACTACGTACGAGCCGGAAAGGGCATCGTGCGACAAATCAAAACAAGTCGGGCAAAAAAAAGTGGACAAGCCTCTCTGGTTACGTTGCCAGAATGTTACTTTTGTAACATTTGTGTTTCTTTTAACCTTCTCGTGTAACTTTTGTGTTCATCATCAGGTGAGAGCTTTCCGCTTCTTCAACAGTCTGGTCATGATGATAAGGGCGCTCACTGCCTAGTGATACTGCCTAGTACGATGATGGCCTCATCATCGTAGTCGTATAGAAAAAAAAGCCTATCGCAGTCCATAGCTGTTTCAGTCTCCTCTCCAGAGCCGCCACATGCATACCATTCAGTCAGACGATGGCGACACCAAGAGGTTTAGTTCCTCGTTCATGCCCCGTGCCATGGAATGCACTTCCAGTTCACGTGTTTCCTTCCTCTTACAATCCTGGGTTTTAGGCGGGGCGTGACACAGCATCTCAGTGGGCCTTCAGGGTGAGGGCGACAGGCGCGGTGGGTACTAACCCCAATATGCTTATTATGCCTGTCGACCTAACATTACGACCTTACGAGTGCTTGTCATCCTGAACGCTTTTTTATATAAAAAAGAACTAGAACATGCCTATGTTACTTTTTATACCAAAATGTTATTTTTTGAATAACTTCTTGTTATTTCTAGTCTTCTGTCACTGGCAACACTGCTGGTTCCGTATCGTGGCCGCGATCACAATTAAAACGAACTTAATGGCGTCAAACGTTACATCAGTGGGTGATTGGCCGTGTCATATTTTAATGACAGAAACAGAGCGTGGTTCTTTGAAAGTAATGCGTTTGACATGTCAAAGCAAGCAGGCGTTTTTAAGCGACATGATAGTTTTAATGTTATTATTACGTTGGAAGATATTATAGCAATCTTGTATGAAGAGTTATTTCTCATTAATAGATAAATGTCAGACAAACTCGCATATATTGCACCGATCTCAAAGTAAGTAGCTTGCGCACTTGTGTTAAGGGTATTAGAAGCAGAACAACGGAGGTACATATACAAAAATGTAATCAAATACAAACAATACAAAAAATGTATGAACACCTGCCAATAAAAATTGGTTCAATTGCGTTTAGTTTTTTTTCTTTGAAGCCCGGGGTGTACTTTTTAAATTATTATACTACGAGGAGATCGGGTAAAGTGAAGGAGATTGTGTAGGAAAGCGTATCCTGGCACAAGGGCGGGAAAACGCTAGGGCGAAAGAACAATAAAAAAACAGAATGAGAAATATCGTGTGCCTGAAGAGAAGGGTCAGGTGATGTTTTCTTTCACCGTAAGTCGTCAATTAAACAGTGAAATTTATCACGCTCAATTCATTCGCGACAACCAATACTTTATCTAATCACTAATGAATGCGCATTTCTAAGCAAACATTAGTAAAAATGCCGACACAACAGCGTGTGTACAGAATTGATTAACCACTTCCCGTGTTTAGTGTAAAATTTACGGTAAAACACAAATTTGTATTAATTAACGCTTGTAATTTAGTAGTATGCACCGGCGGGTTTAATCGCACCGTTAACTGGGATTTACATGGGTCGACTTTAGTTTTGGTCTAGGGCAGAGACATAATAAGCAGAGAGAGAGCTGACAATGCCAGTTCAACATAGGTTTGGAAAATTTTGGGTATAGGTTTAAAGAACTTTATTCTTACATAGACTTAAACAATGTCACTTGCATAAGAAAACTGCTGATTGTCGTAGAAATCGCACACAAAAACAAACAACAATAAAACCAAAATAGCACAGATGCACACAGCGCATAACTTATGAATATTCTTCTTCTTTTTGACATGTTCATTCAATTTTGACATTAGCCTTATAAAAATGAACGTGTGAAAAAATTCCGAATCCGTGAGGAAATAGGCATTCTGAATTTCTCTGCAGAAAAAAAGATCATAGGAATAATTACAAGAATAAATTTAAATATTTAATTTGTCCACAAAGGGTCATGTCTTATTCGTAGTTTATACCGTATAATTTACATTATTCACTTATTGAGAAAACACTAACGGTTTCATTGACATAAAACATCTTCACACTCATGATTAGTGCATTGCAACACGTAATAGGTCTTAAAATTGGCCACTAAAAGCATACATTCAACCGACATTTCTTAATAAACATTATTCGATACGCGAATAAGGGTCACTTCACATTTACTGACGCGGAATCGGCTTACGCCGGTCAAAAAGTCTTCATGCCTATGAAATAAAGGTGTCACTAATGCCATGCAAAACGTGGCATACATTGATCCAATCCCATAGTAAGTAGCTTAAGCATTTGTGTTATGGGTATCAGAACAACGAAGGTACCACAAATATAACACTCAACACAAACGTTTATCACAAGTATGTAAAGACTTAAGACAGTAGTTTGGTGATACGAACTCAGAGTTGCCAGATCTCCCGATTTTGGTCAATATCTCCCGATGTCCCGGATTCCGTCCAAAACTCTCGATTTTTTTTACCTCCCGTATTTGTATAAATATGACCAAAATGGAGCAAAATCCTCAATGATTTAACGATTTTCTTAGACTAATGAGTGACCTTTTTTTTTGCTCTCCAAGCAACTGAATGGGAAAAAATTTAGTTAGTAATCATCTATCTTAGACAAAAAGAACATCTCCCGATTTTTTCACAAGTATTGTCATACATCTCCCGGATTTTGATTGTACACCTCCCGAAAAGTCAACATTTTGATCTGGCAACTCTGATCGAACTCAGCTTTAACCGACTCCGCGTCGATAAATGTGGGGAGACCCTAAAACATCGGTGACAGAGGTCAGACAGTCGCCTTGTGTAAACCCCAGCGCGTGGGCAACAGTTGCCCAATTCATGAATGGAATGGACCGGGTCGGACGCCCACGCGCGTTATCAATGAAAACTTGTAGACCTGTGTGTAGCTGTGTAGGTAAATGCAAGGGTCTGACAGTTGCGAAAACCGCCATTGAAACTTCTGTGTTGGACCGCTCTACTTATTGTGATTTGCCGTTGATGTTTTACTCGTTTGGAGTGAACGTTTATGGAAATCTTTGTGCTTCCGTATGTTGTACGTATAAAATTAGCGCAACGTTTTCAGATTTCATCATCGTCGTCCAGCCTTTCGCAGTCCACTGCTGGACATAGGCCTCTTCAATCGAATTGATATTCTTTTTTTTATACAAAACTAGCTGTGCTCGCGACTTCGTCCGCGTGGAATAGTTATTTTTTCCCCGTTTTTTTTACATTTTCCATTATTTCTTCGCTCCTAATAGTTGCAGCGTGATGTTATATAGCCTTCCTCGATAAATGGTCTATTCAACACAAAAATAATTTTTCAATTCGGACCAGTAGTTCCTGAGATTAGCGCGTTCAAACAAACAAACAAACAAACTCTTCAGCTTTATAATATTAAGTTAAGATGAGGTTGCGATTCGCCTGGTGGAAAGGATTTTTAAGTCAGAGAAGTAACGTTTACTTTTAACTGACCGACTAATTTTACTGTTAATAAGTAATAGTGGAATCGGATTCCGAGGTTTGTTGCTGCAATAACTGTGTTGAGCTACTTATAAATTAAGTAATTCTAAATCTTGACAGGCGTATTGATAGGAACTTTTTGTTTTAGTGTCACTGAATAGTGACGTCACATTTCCGAGAGAAAACGAAAGAGAAGCCTGAAAATCGATGCGGCAACGGATAAAACCGCTTCAATCACCTGTATAAGGATATGTCTTAATCACCACGCAAGGCAAACAGGTGGACACCAACCCGCTTGCTTAGCGTGATGGCAGAAAATTATACCTATTTGTTTCCAGGTACCGTTTCCGGGCTCCTGCCCGTTTCCTGATATTCCCTTATTCGTCGACGACACCCACAAGATAAAATAGGGTGTTTTGTTCTCAATAAACAAAAGCTTATGATCACCACGAGCTGGTTTTAAGCTAGCAAATGATACTGTAGTCCAGGTTGTGTTTGATCAAAGTTCGTCGTCTCTGAGAGTATGGTCGGCTAGGTGCAGATTTCCGGTCCAGTAAACTTGCAGTGAATGATAAATTGCAGCCTGATAGAATTGTGGTCATGACTGGGAGAATAAGGACGTCCGCTTGGGAAGCAACAGTTATAATGCACCTATTTAGAATAAATTATGCGAAATTGTAGGTTTAATGTTTGTTTAGGTGAAATTTTGCGACTATTTTCTTTTGAAAATAGTTGTAATTCTGCTGACGCTGCAGTAATATGAGAATCTTACAAGAAAATATTTGTTTTAGTAGTATTGAGCTTGAATTGCTTTTAATACTAACAATGTTTCTGTTAAATTTTATTAAAGTATAAAGTTTATTGAATGTTTTCTTCTTTATTTAGGAATTAACATGTTTAGCGCCGTGTGTATCCTTCTTGCACTCGAATAATTTATTTGCTTTTATGTCTAGAATTCCGGAGTAAGAGGATAAAATATCCATCTAAAATCTAAAGTGTGTTTCACAGTAAAAATAATTTTCCAAATATTGTATCATTCTGACGATGCAGATATTATGTGATGAGCAGAGGCGATAACTGCACCGTGAAGCACTTGCAATTTTTCTCTTTAATTTTTCGACACTTTTTTAAGAGTTTCGGTCTGGCATGACATTGAACAAAGACTGAGTAGATTGCATCAAAGTTCATAACATCAATAAGGATGCTTTTCTCAGCCAACCGTTGCGTAGGCGCAAGCCACCATAACGTTTGTCCAGCCATTACTATTTTATCGTCTCATACTGTTATGGCGTCACATTCACCAATGTTTTATGTATTCGTTACAGTATCAACATCGATACGTGATTTATTATCATTCTTGCCCAACGCTTGAACGGTTTTAAATTTCAAATGGATTTTGCAGTCCATTGTTATAAGTGCCTTTATTAACGCAGATAAAATCAGCTTTCTATGTTTACTTACGTATAACTGTTTATTCTATAGTATTTCCGTTAGTGACATTGCATTGGTTAACTGTCTTGTACAATATATTTCCCTTTTGATCATTATAGTTGTGTAGGCGATACGACGTAAAATGACCATTCAAATTTGAAAAGCAACAAACCAAAACGTTTAAAGATTCTCGTTAACTCTCGTTTTTCTATTGTGTCTAGTTTCTCGGCAGTCAAAGACTTAATGTCACTGGCTATAATGTCCCTAGATCAAAACGCTTTCTATAAAGAATAGAAATGAATACCCAATTTCCGACATACTCGTAACTAACAAGAAATCATATTTGAATAACAGAATGACTAAATTGTAGAACATTTATATGCCGATCGCTCCACATTTGACATGATCAGAAACGCGAGATACACACAAACTTCATAATTCAACATTACCAAATAAAGTCATTGGCTTTCTTTTGTCGGGAGTAAAGTGAAAGTCAGATTTCGAGATTATATTCAACCAGCAGGAGATACAAATGTTCAACGCTTCCTGGATGATATATGCAAGTGCATTGTAAGTAAATCTTGCATCGCATCGGTCGGCTGAACTACAGACCTTAGCTTTCACGGGCCAATTAAAATTTCAATTAAAACTTAAATCGCTGTCAAATAGGACCGACCTTTGCAACCTTATGGCTTTTTCGCTTAGAAAGCGCATTTGCAGGGGTGCTGGCGAAATTGGAATGTCAACACAGTTATATGTTTATTAGAAATAATTTAATCTCGCGAGTGTTTTGTGCTGGTTTGTAAATTATGCTTTCTCTATCTCTGAATTAGTTACCTTTTCTGAATCATCGCCGTTTTAAAGGTTAGCTTCTGAGCCCATGATCGCATCGGAAACGATCCAAAACTGTATATTTTTTATACTCCATCGTCTGTCAATATGGTAAAAAAAGTGCTGATGCATATGGAAAGGTAAATTTTCTGTACCACTATTTTTCTTTCATAGTTTAACTTAGCTGTTTAATATTTCAGTCATTATAGTAAGTTTACCTCGGAATTTGAGTAAGAGCATGAGATTTGAAGTTAAGCAAAACTTTACATGACCAAAGGAGATTGAATTTTGGTAACCTAATCTGATAGAGAAGTTGGTGGAAAAAGTTGATGTCATGACGTACAGGGAGTTGAAGGTGCTGGCGGAGTCCAGGGAAGAATGGAAATTGCTCCACCGACAAGAGCGAGGCTCTTAAATTTTGAATGAATGAATCTGTTAGAAGACAAACATTATTAGAAAGAATCAGTCAAACGCTAAAAATATGTGATTCTGCCCAACAGTGAGTAACCATATCAGACTAAGCAGGAATACAAGTTCCTATCGGCAATAAGAAAAACGACACCGTCCATAGTAATTAATTGTCTATTCCACAGGCTTGCGTTTATTACTTTATCTCAACAAGCCGCACAGATGTCCTGTTCCAGTTAAGCCCTGAATTAACATTCTGCGGAGTTGTGTCGGTGCACAGAATACCGAACGTTTGAGCCGCTTGGTATTCAGCTCGCATTTACACTACATTCAGAAATGACAGACATTACACTGTTTACGGCTAATAGTTGTCATTGTATGTATTGAACGAAGAGTTTTATTTGGAAGGTAGGATGGGGATTTGGTGTTGTTGGTAGGAGAATGGAATGGACTGGATGCTGTTGGTTTGACGACATGACCAAGCCGGTATCTCTACGCGATCGCCAACCCGCCCAGCGTGGCGGATCCTCCAGATGTCTGCTTTGAGTGACGAGCGACTGGAGAGGCCTAGGTCCAGCAGTGGACTGCAATACGCTGGTGATGATTCTAAGCCCGAAAAACACACGAACGGCCTCAGATTGTGAAAGGTAATTTATTTTTAAACAGAAAAAAGACAGTGAATAATTTTTAAAGTAACGATTGAGAAGAAGTAAGACAAGGAACTGTCCTGTACGTGAGAATGTGACTTTCGTTTGTTCTCCGCAATTTAAATTGCATGCTGCAATTGAAAGGGTTTAACTATTTTAACTAACTACAAAGAATGATTGGAACTTTTAATACAAACAATCGAAAAAAAAAAACGACTGTCAAATAGACAGGCCAATATACGCTTTGACGTAATAACAAGACAAGTGTTGTATAGAAAACGTATCTAGATGTTGCAACACATTCCGATTCGAATGAAGGGCCCAGGGCTGCCATTTGAATGATTTACGTAGCGCTTGTGCTATTATTGTGAATGTGTAACTTTGTAATTTAAATTATTACCCCATACCAAATGAACCGTGGAAAATATTTATTTTTTTATATTTATTTCGTTTTTTTTTCTTTATAGAAGCAATAGGAGCAATTTTTTTAGTAGATAGAGGGATTCCAGAGGAAGATTTATGTGTATAGTTCTATGCATATATTTAGTATTGCGCCCGTGCGATCTCGGGGCCGGTCGCTTAGTTTAATAAAATTTTCAGCTGTTGACTCTTTTAAGATAATATAGTTTTTTTTTACAATAAAATTGTCTTCTATTATTTTGCAAATTCAAAGAAAACAGTGCCTGCACTGTGTGTTTACATTGTCACACTGAGTTTTGAGTTTCTTTTTAAACTTTTTTCCCACGTTTGCAGAATCTCCACCTGCCAATAGTCTTAGTCCCTACTAAGACTATTACGTATTTTTTCACAAATTCAAAAGCAATACAACTAATATTTTTTTCTCCTTTTAATGTGTTGTAATTCCTTTTTTAACCTCTTCACCTATGTTTGCAAAATCTCTTCACCTGCCAGCCCTATAGGGCCATTCGCCACGGCCCAGCACAACAGTTACGGGTGCCTCCTAGATAACAGTCCCTATTGTTGCGCCGATAGAAATATCTCAAGTGCACACCATTTTGTATGTGAGCTTCGTAATTCGTAATCCAACAAAAGAAACTAACCTGTAGGACGGTACAGGCGCAGCTAAAGATGATGCATTCGAATCTTAATTCAAAGTACTAAGGTTTACTTTTGAATGTGCCGGAGAATTTACCTTTGCCGTTTCTGGTCATGTTAAACCATTGTTTGGTGATCACCCGTAACGTGATTGCGGACTCGGAATTGGAAATGTGTACGGGAATATTTGGGATATTGAGATGATAAGAGGCTGAAGATGAAAATTTGAAGTATCTACGTCCTGTTTAATTATAAAGCAGTTGCTTCATCTATTCTTCCCTTTAGTTGTAATATAGAAAGCCTTTTCATATATTATTATAATAACCTTTCCAATACGTACATTTTTAATCATGGCAATTTATATTCTTGACATTGGAAAGAATTCAAGTCTTCAGAAAAACAAAAGCTATTCAAAGTCAATTTCACATTTTGAATAACATAGTTCCTGCTATGTAGAGAAATCGAAAACAAATTGAAATGTCTGTTATAAAGTCCCACCGGTCAAAATAATTACAAATAGCAACCTCTAAAGATAAAATATGACGTCCTGAACAATAAAACATTAATTAAAATTGTTATTGATTCAGTTATCGTTAATAATAATAATAATTGATTGCGTAATGATCGTAAATCAGTAAAGACAAAGCTTGATCATAAAACGGCTATAATTATATATTTGAGGCAGACTTAGGTTCGACTAAACTATCAATTTGATTGAACAGTATTAACACCTTTACTGTGGAAATAGATAGATATTCTTTTTTGCCCAAAACACAAACATAAAAAAAGAAAGTACTTACACTACAAATTGAATAATATCTATCTTTAGTACAGGTTAGGAGGTTCAATTGTTAATAGCAATGTCTTACAGACAAATAAATTCAGAGGTAGAGGGAAATCAATTGAAATGAACTTATGGATAAAGTAGTAAAAGAATGTTACTATGAAATACAGGTTATACTAACAAACTTAACAGATTAATACATTGGATGACGAAATAATTAATAACTAAGTTATTAATTATCTTCTTTTTTTAATTATGAAATTCGTCCCTGTGAGAATCGTCAATAATAAATGGGACAGCTATATCCTAAAATTTATTAAAAGATGAGAACGCCGCGAGGAAAAATCTAGAAAATACGATAGGAATAACAGGCCACCTAATCAAAGCTTTGATATTTTCTGACCCTAAACAGCGAACGATAGAACTAAATCAGACATCAAAGAAAAAACTAAGAAAAATAACAATTTTATCATCAATGAGATCATAACTTATTAGACAATGCGCGTAAAATAATCGCATTTGAACAAAGACGAAAGGTTAACAATAACAATCGTAATAATTAATCAATGACCCACATTTAGTTGATAATATTTCATTCATAAACGTTCTAGCGCGGGATGGAATTAAAATTTAACTATCGAACGTGACTGCGGTAATGGATTCGAATACGAAATCTTATGCCCATTAAACGTGTACGTAAATGCAAACATCTGTATTGAAATATGAGTGGAAATTATTAATTACTGCACGTGTTGTCTGATTTAGAAACGGAGTGTTCTTTATTGCGCCGTATCCAGTAAGCATCCAATTTTATCATTTATTGTTCTAGTTTATTTCATCAATAGCCATTTAGGCCAATCTATTTTCTTTATCTTTACTAGTTTACTCTTTAAGCACTTTGCAAGCGCGTCTGGTTTTGTCGCATTTATATTTTAATTGCATTAATATAAACTAATACTAATATTTAGTCTAGTGTCAAAACCGTTAAGCATCTACCTTGTATTCTATATAGAGGTTAGTCTATTTTTTCTCACCGTAACGTTAGAATTATACGCCTTAAAGCATTCTTGAATAGAACCACCAATATGGAAATCTTAGAAAGTATTGGTTTTAGTTAGATAACCAGCTGAATGGTTATCAACCTAAAAATGCCACGAAAACTGCTATCAAAAGCACGCAATATATCTACGTATGCAAATAATCGTACAACAATTTTAATTACACATTAAACAATGTACATGGAAGTTGTACTTTTCAAGTTGACATTTCTTACAGATGGCAATTATGTTTATGCAAATCACGACATTCAGAGGCTAAGTAATACACCACGTAACTAGGAATATTTGCACGATGACATCAGTACAAATAAATTAGAATGGATCGTGGTAGGATTTGAATGTGTTGCAACTAATTTGTGTAAGCGTTGACAAAACTTGTTCAATGATTTGTGGATAATTGTATCATTATCAAAAATGGATCCAAAAGTCATTTGTCAAAGTTATGATATTGATGTCTATTAGAAGCGAACAGTTCCAAATAGTCTTTCGCAGAACAAGACTTTTGTCATATGGACAAAATTTGGATAATAACAAAGAAATATTTGTGTCATTGCAAATATATTATGAACAAAGGCAACAACTCTAGATTGTGATTGTGTATTGGCAAGATTAATTTAATGAAGATACTTTAAAAAAACAACAACACAATATTCTAACAGGAAGTTATCGACAGACTAAAATTGCTGGACGTTTTAACAATTTGGAATTTTTATTACGCTAATCAGATGAATCACATAACGCTGTGCTATGAACAGAAATAATTGAAGTCAATTGTAACTACACGGATCGTATCTCTTTACGAATGTTATTCCTAGAAGCAAACGAAAGTCACAAATAAACACTAATAAGGTAAAATACGAACATTACCCCACAATATGGGTTGAGTAATTTCTCCTGATACCCAATCTACTTTATCGGGTACGAAACCAATCGCTTTCGTAATAGGATTTATAGCCAATTGCAAGTTTAATGCGAAAACAAACCGAAATATACATTGTAATGAATCTTATGTCCCATGCTTACATTTCTCATCGTAAATCCAATTTGAATAATTGCATGTAAAAGTTGTTGCGTAGTTATAAAATATACTGACGTAGCCAAAGTTCCTGGTTGTCCATAATATTAAATTGCTATAGTAATAAAGTGTGGTATAAATATTCTCCCAATCAGACGACTGCACAAGAATATTCATAAATGGTTTCTTGTCATCTTTTCATAATCCGATAGGATGACAGTTTGACACAATCATAATATAGTGATAAGAAGGATCAATGTCTTAATCTGTTTTACGATGCATAGAGCCCAAACCCCAAATATGTGACAACAGAGGTTGTTTTGAACATGTTCAAGACGTTCTAGAAAATTATTCTTGGCAGTCAATTAGCTAAAGTAAGTTATCTGAAGTAAGTATGCACTATATTATGTATTTTTTAGTCTCAAAGAAACAAATATACTGCTAGTGGTAGTCTTTGAGAATGCCATTAAATTCCAAAGCAGCAAATACATTTGTCTCACATCATAAGGAGCCAGTTAAAGCCGAATTTGGTAAACAAGAACTATTTTAGAACGTCAAATTAACATAATGTCTTGGTGTACACACTGTACTCAATGCAAGCATGTTGCGAGCCATTGATCAAGGGCTGTAAAATATACTGACAACATAGCAGTAATAAGGGTATCAATCAGTCTAACAATTACATTGAAACAAACGCCAGGTGGCCGGGTTATGTAACTGCGATTGTTTCCATTAATATTAATGACCTATTGACATAAAACAGTAAAGTACAGAAGGAACGTGTGGAAGGAGCGATATATCACACGAAGATAGACGGTACTAAAGAAATGAGTCAGACGTGATGCGAATTCAACAATCACTGTGTAATCTGTCTGAGGTATTTCCTGAGGATTGTAACGGGATCTACCTACTATTTTGGCGTGTCTACGCCATCATTGTAGTCATTATGGAATGGCAGGTCGTGCTGTAATTGGAAGCTTTTTTGTTTTGGTAGCACCAAAATTACTTTGTTAATTTGAAATTCACAGTTCGACTATACGGTCTCTATATTTTGTGTAAAGTGAACTCTCGACGAGTTCATTTTTACACAAAACAAGACAAGTGAATATAATAAGTTTATTAGGATAGGAAGTTTATTAGGATAGAAGGTTCTAAACAGGGCCTTTTAATGCTTTTCTATTCTCGAATTTGAAGAATTACAAATTTTACAGCTTAGTATTACTCAACCTGTTGCACATAAAGAGCCAATTGCCTACTGCAACAAATTCTTCTATGCAACTGAGACATAGATACAGATGCTGACACGATCCGATACGGGACTACTGTGATAAGAAACATCATTAAAGATGATGAATTGAAGAAAAAGTAAAAGCCGGTGAAACTTTTGAAATGGTATCTGATAAGCCTAGTCGTACTAATGCATGCATCAAGATTGTAGTTAATGACTAATTCATCTATTGCCTTCTGGATTTCATCGGTGTAATGCTAATTTATCACTTACAAAAGGCATTTATTTTATCGCCATTATTATTTTGTCGTTAACTTGTGTAGGAACAACTTCTACAACTGAGTTCTGTGGGGAAATCTTGACAATATAACTCGCATGTTCATTCACAATATAAGTCGAATTTGAACGCGTTCATTCAAAGTTTCCGAATTCGAGCTGAAATGGGCATTGTGAGTGAATAGCCTTATTGAATAGATTACCGATAGCAAGCAGGCTTGTTTTCGCTGCATGTTACAAGATCTTTTACGTTCTAAGTAAGTATGAGTTCTTAATACCTATTTAAAATTCTGAAAAGGCAAAATACTCTACAAAATATCGGTTATGTGAATAAGAATCACGGTACACCCTTACTAAGGATTAAAAACATCCATTCAACTAAATAACGAAACGACAATCAGCAGGAAAACTATTGGATTGTTCTAACTACCTACATCATATTACTGATTGCTTCTATCTACATGATATATATATAGATATATCGTCGTTTTTGCGACGAAACGGGCTAGTTTATACGTCATATAAAACTGTCCCTCTAACAATTCCCCGGTAGAACCCAAGCCTCTATCTTTGGCAAGCGACAATGTGCCAGGAGTCAGCAAGATGTTTTTGCGATCGTTTTAAGGCGCATTCTCGTTGTTAGAAACTGGATCGAAGCAACGATTGTGTCCGTTTTTGGTGATCCGAGCACTGACCACATTTTCGGGATCACTTTCAAGGCGCACCTTATAAGGAACATAATGCCTCATGAATTATACGAGACGGCAATTTACTTTTATACTCACTTTTTGATGTTTGCAAGCATCGGTGCTCGCTTGCCGTGGATACTGCACGAGAAATTTATGGTGGGACGCTTTGACAGCTTATGAATGTTCGGCATTGAATATGAGCTAAAGTAAAACCGTTTTGTATTGTAGCGTAATGAAGTAACGAAAACGCGTAAGCAGAATTGTGGTAGCTTATTTACAAACTTTCTTTGCAATATCAATTTCCTTAATATGAATGAATGAATGAATGAATGAAATACATTTATTGGCAGCACAAATACACAGTTATTAAATATACACAGAACATACTTATGTATTACGTAAGTTCACGTCAGTCTTATGACTTAAGAAAACTTTAGCTTATTGCTGCGATCAACTATCTAAAACCAAGACAACCAAGTATACTTGGTTGTCTTCAAATAATTATTGTACTGGCTGTCTTTAATATTATAATTTACTTTTGCTATAATAATGTAAGCACCTCATATTCAGTCTGCGTTCCTTGTCTCAGAATTTTGGTACACATTATAAAATATGTTCTGGCATCGACTCGAGAAGAAGAAGAAGTGCCTCATTATTACATAATGCATAATAACTAACAAGTTTAACTAAAATATTTCAAACGAATAATAAAAAATGTACGATGGAAATAAATCGTCAAAACTAAATTTATCATAACAACGCAGTATTTTTAACCGACTTCAAAAAAGGAGGAAGGTTTCTCAATTCGACCGTATGTTTTTTTAGGCTACTATAGACTTCTGTATGTCTACTAACAGGAAAAAAACAGTGAAAAGCAATAACTATAAAAGCTTTTAGACTTGAAGCAACAGCTCTTGTTACTGGCTTAATTGATCGAATGATTTAAGGAGTAGCCCGTATCGGCAATCGGGTCACAACTGTATTCCCACAGGAGATCGTATCGCGCGCATTCAGTGACCAATCTAATTAACTTGCCCACAATTAAATCTAGATGGTGGTGATTTAATGGTCGACTTTGTAACGCTCTTGAGATATAGAGCTGTATTTGCGGTGATACATTTGAAATAACACTGCAATCGGAGACTTTTTTCAATGGATTCAGTGTTCGCTCTGTGACATGAACGGTGTTATTTGCGAAGTATTTTCTGGAAAATGCTTAAACATACCTCAGAAAATGTAACGATAGTTCTTCTGAATTTCCAATGGTCAAAGTCTGTGTCACCTAACTCGCCTAATATTATAGTGCTCTCCTAATCAAATTTCGGGTTCATCGGCCAATCTTCAATGAGACTAACTAAGCAGAAGATATTAAAGTACAGTTAGTATGTGAGCAAACTCTCATAATCCGATGGGACTATCCGACACAACCTTCCACGTCAAGGAAACAGTAATAAAAAGTGAGATTTTATAGGAATCATCTTCTACAACATCAAATGTCATCTAATAAAAGCCAATTCTATAGAAACTGGACAGGTCGACATAAAACTCAAGTAAATCTTAAGAACCATATAACCTAACGCTACTGCGATGGGTAAGAAGAAAGCATCGGTATAAATCGATTAACATCTATACTATAATGGTATTTTGCAAACACGCAACCTGTGGCATTTAGCGACTTTCTATGTAATTGCAAAGCCATACCGTATACAGTTTATCAATCAATCTACCCAGTTAATGTAAGACTCTACGCAATGTACTCCAACTCAGTTATAAGCGTGTTAAATTCGCATTTCTGTACCAAATCATCGGCTGTTTGACAGCTTGAATACTTATAAGGTTAGTTTTCGACTTAATTCATTAATTTCTGCAGC
Source organism: Conogethes punctiferalis (assembly GCA_031163375.1). NCBI lineage: Eukaryota > Metazoa > Arthropoda > Insecta > Lepidoptera > Crambidae > Conogethes > Conogethes punctiferalis. Next base: position 929,110 of record CM062086.1, read on the forward strand.
GACTTAGGATTCTATTTGACAAAGGAAAGCCATTATGGTATGCTTCTATAAATAAAAGGGATTACATATATTATATAGAGGAAAATCTTCCATTTGATCAATTACAAAAATAAAAATTTACTCACAATACGTATTACACAAATAAATAGCAAGTCTACTTCCCGTACGATTGTTATTAATATTGATTTAAGAGACAAATAATACAAAAGGTAAACGACCATGATAATTAGACATTGCAAAACTTAGTCTCTGAGCAATCAAAACAGTTTACAGCAGTTGAACTCCAGGAATCTTAAAAGGGATTCGCTTTGGCAATCCAAACAAGCGTAGGTGCTGCAACGGACGAAGTCAAACATAACCCAAAATGGTATCAAACTATCAAACGTAAATAGATTTAATGCACCTTATGCAACCCGTAATAAAGTTTAAACTAGCAGCTGCTAAACCAAGCATACACTTGCAGCAAGAAAACACAAACAGTCTTTAATCGGAGTTGGAGCTGATTTTAATATTGAACCTATTGGCAGCGGAATAAATTCTAAAGTTCTTAAGCTATGACATCAAGTATAACATTATGTACTAGATGTACCTCCCAATAAAGAAGCAAAGATAAGCACAGGAAATAAAACATCAAAGTAAGAGATAAGGTAACCTCCGAATGTTTGTAACGATTCTATTTGTAGATGACGAAATCATACGTAGTAGTCTCTATTTGGCTAAGTCTATAAGCGTGATAGGACTGTTATTATTATAAATACAGATAACCATAATTACGTTTGATAAAGTTAGTCTTCCGGCTTTTAAGTGACAAGTATCAATCATTACTAAGTGTTAAAATATAACGACGAAGCGTTAGAAATAACCGGAGTACTTGGTTGGCAGGTTTGTATTACCGTAATAACTGCCCCGTTGTATAGTCTTCTTGTCGATACAACTGGGCTGTACTGACGATACAATTCTATGAGCCCTGTTTTTCAGTATTAAATGTAGCTAAAAGTAAGTCAGCGCATTGTTATTTATTAAAAACGTATATGAAGCCTACCAACTGTCTATTTGTATGCTACGTGCGGGCAATGCTAGACAGTATTATTGGATTATCGACCGACAATGCAACTGTCACGGTCATTGGTTGCACGATCTGATCGCCTTATGATGTCATTCTAACACTAAAAATCAACTACATACCTGAAAGTCTCAACACGTGAATACTTGATAAAATTTCATAACATTTAATAAAATGACATGTAATCTGGTACAAAAGCACAGAATACATAATCTAATTAATTTATTACTGTTAATTAAGGTGTAACTAAGTTGAATTATACGGTATAGCTTTTGCCCGCGACTTCGTCCGCGTGTTTAAATTTATACATACAAAAGTTTTTTCCCGCTAACTCCCGTTCCCGTGGGAATTTCTCAAAATACAGCCATAACTAAACTTTATATTTACTAAGGTACCTGCATGCCAAATTTCAAGCGTCTAACTTAAGCGGTTTAGATTTTTCATACAAAAGGATTTTCCCGCTAATTCCCGTTCCCGTGGGAATTTCGGGAATTCCTTTCTTAGTGCACCCCTACGGTACCTAAGCTACGTCCCTTCCAAATTTCAAGTGCCTACGTTTAGCCGTTTGGGCTGTGCGTTGATATGTCAGTCAGTCAGTCAGTCAGTCAGTCAGTCAGTCAGTTTCTCCTTTTATATATATAGATAGATTTAAAACGTTATCTTCAACTTGATCTTAACTATTGTCGACATATTCATAAAGCTAAGATTCTGTTTCTTTTTTTTGCATGAGAAAAGCGTGTACATATTCTTAGGATATTTAACGTTCTTATATGATAACATCTATTCCCATGACCCGAGCTGACTTCCTCTACATGATTTGCATGGTTTCGTCAACATTCTTGGTAATTTTTATAATCTGAAAGGTGGACTGGGTTGAGGTAAAGCTAATTTTTAATATCAGTGACATCTAAGTGTAGAGTCGGTCAAGGATAGTCAATCGCAGTCTTACAGATAAAGTCGAAGATAATGAGGAAAGATAAAATTGAGCTATTTTTGTGTAAATGTGACTTAAAACTTTTAGTAACAGGAATCATCAGCATCAGACTGCAAACGTCAACAGCTGGACATAAGCCTTTCCCAATTTGCTGTATTCACCATTTGGAAAGCGGATTGATGACTGCAATAGGTTTTATTTGTACCCAGGTACGCTGCTGCCCGTTTCCTGATATCCCTCAGTCGTCTTCTACAGCAGCCATGGGAAGAAATGGGGTGGTCCTATTCTAAATCCGGAAACCAAAGGGTACAGAAAGTATATTATGTAGTACATGGTGTAATTACGGCTTGATGTTTCGATGGTGTTGCAAGAATCTTAGTCACAAGCGAACTTGCTATAAAGGTTTTAATTGTAAAGGAAAAATGAAAGTTTAAATCTAATAAACATGAGGCTAAAAGTTTATTTTGTTATACACTTTGTTGTACTTCTCATGTCTAACGCAAAAGAGAAAACATGTATTGATAAAATACTGCACACTTAACCAATGGAGGTCTTTTGAAATAATAAGCAAGAAATCCACGTGACAAATCATTAAAATCTAATAACGACCAGTTTATTGCGTTTATATGACTTCTAAATTTACTGCACCACAATTACCGAGATATTAACCTAATATGTTAGAACATATATCCGGAACATCTTGTTCAATCTATTTATAACGTGCATAAAAACAATAATGGTGCAGACATTTTGTCCCTATTTCCATGGTCAGCCATAAGTGCACTAAGTTTAACAAGCCTTTTCTAATAGCTATTTAATTAAAGGCAATCTCTGGCTCTTAGTGCGGGTATCATAATTATTTTACGGCCATGTTCCTATCTACAGTTAAACCGCTTGGTTGTATGGTCGTTACAAGCGAAGATATAAGAGTTGCCAACTATTTTAAAAGGATACCCATTATTTTTATTAACCATCATTAGAGTTTGTTTAAGGTAACAGGAAAGCTTGGGAATCATGAGGTAATTGATATACACAGTCCACCACAAAAACTCAAGTCAAGCCATTTCGGTGGTACAGAAGTAATTCAGCCTATTTTAATACCGATGGATAATTTAGAGATATTTCATGTAGTAACTATAGTTAGTTTCTTTAGTGAGAAATGGCCATCATAGCTGTGACAGCAATCTTAAGTATAACATAAGTATTAAGTCAAGATTGATGGCTCTAAATGATTGATGTATTTTAATCAAAAAGTCTAACTGGTTGATTAGTATCCAACAACACTAAGATAAGTGCTAAGATGACACACACGAAAGTGTGTAAGTATGAATCAAATAGCAGAAGTTTGTCCTATGTGGCGAACAACTGGAGAGGCATGTCCAGCATTGGACTGCAATAGGCTGATGATGATAATGATGAATTAAATAACTCAAGACATGCTGGGCCACACAACACATCTAGTCCCAAACTAAGCCGATGCTTGTACTACGGGTCCTAGACAATTGATGAATTCACGTAGTTCAAATGAATGAGTGTTCGTTATTAGTCTACAAAAAGTTACTGACAATTTGTATAAAATTTGACCGCAGTGTATGGTTACCTGGATTCACAGTTAAAAGATACTATAACCAAGCAAATTTATACTTCTACTCGTATTTATCCAAAATCAGCCAGGCAATGTAGATGAAGTCAAAGAATAACCTGATCAATTTGATCATACACTAAAAATTGGAACCGTGTCTGTCCATAAGCTAGACCTTTAGAAAGGGTACTTGGAGCTATCCCACGACTGCTTTTAAACCACCAACTGGCAACACAGCCTAGGAAATAGTTATACCTATTCAGTTACAACTTTACGCAATAAGTCAGTGAAAGCAAAGCGAAATTGAAGGGTTTAACTCGTTTAATACTTTATACGATTAGTGGATTTCTCCACTAAAGGGCTTTGAAACGCTATTGCAACTCTCGATGAATTTGTCTATCAAAATGAGAATCTGATTTAGCTGAGTATATTGTTAGTAAATATGTAGCTGTAATTGCTTTTCTATTTTGTATTGGACACGTGTGAAGGGATTGGAAAGGATCTGCTTTCACTGGCGTGATTTGTTTCCTTTGAGTGGTTTTACTACAAGTATCGAAATTACACGAACTCTACTGTAATTGTACTGTATTCTTTTTTTCTTCATCTTTTATTGACTCTGTATGTCGGCTATATCAGCACCATTGACACACTACCAAACATTTGGAAGAGATATGAAAATCTATCAAATCTTCAACTTCTTTGATAAAGACTTTTATTAATTCTTGTCAAGAATATCTATGTAATTTGTGCGTTGGAGTTTACCGGCTACTCAAATTTGCCATACGCTATCAGTCTTATCTGCTACTAGCAGTGCTCGCGACTTCGTCCGCGTGGAATAGTTATTTTTCCCCCGTTTTTTTTTTACATTTTCCATTATTTCTTCGCTCTTAATAGTTGCAGCGTGATGTTATATAGCCTATAGCCTTCCTCGATAAATGGTCTATTCAACACAAAAAGAATTTTTCAATTCGGACCAGTAGTTCCTGAGATTAGCGCGTTCAAACAAACAAACAAACTCTTCAGCTTTATAATATTAGTTAAGATACTCTTCAAAACACATGTGAAGGGCAAAAGATAGTGCCAACCCATAATTGGCACTACACCTGTTACGGATAGATTGTTTTGTCAAGTTATGACATGGCCTGTGGTTGATTTATTGCTCCCATTGAATATAGACGTAATTAAATACGTAAGATTGGTAAAACAACCGTTAAACGAATTCAATGACCATAATAATATAACCATTCTGAGAGTAGTAGTAGCTGTGGCAGTCAGTGTTTTGGATGAAAAAAAGAAATTCCGAAGAAAGTCTGTACGCGTGAATATCATATCTCCATTAATATTCATGCTTCCCATCACAATACAAACGAGAAGCAAAACTTTTTACGAAAAAAACACCACCAACGATTCTTTCGCAAGATTTCTTTATCCATTCTCATTACGAGCGTTCCGATCTTTATCTCTCTTTAACACTATAAATACGTCACAATAAGCGTTGAAAACATATTAGCCGCCTTGTTTGGCGTTATAATTGTTTCTTCTTAATAAGATAATAACTGTCACATGCATACAATGGAGGCTCGATCGTTTCCCTGCGTGTGCGAAAGTTCCTTTCTCTAGAGTTGTAGGGTTGTCGGGTTTACTGTGAGTAAATAAATAAATGCGTCAGACAGTGCACATTAATCACCGATCCCAACTAAGGATTGCCTTGGGTGAGCATCGTAAACTTGCTGCTAAAGGGTCTGATAATTATCTGACAGATTATCGTGGTGAAACCGGGCCTAAATAAAAGTGAAATTAAAATTTTGACTGTGAATTTCGTCCTATGGCATTCAGCTACGCCTTCAAAATTGTGATGGTTATACCGCCACCAGTCGGTTGCCTCGTTTGCTATTCGGCAGGATGCACCACGGGCAGGTGAGGTTGGCTTGGAGCGAAAGGATGATAGGGTCGCTCCCTTACATTCCCATTGTCGTCAAACAAAGTAAGTAATGCAAGAAATCCTGACACTATGTACCTTTTCACATCATGACGTAACCTGATAACCCGACACGAACAGAGACGGTATACGTGCCTTTCTAAGGCAGGAAGATGTGACACAGGGGACTTCCTGTATCAAGCGGGTATAGAATAATTTATTGGCAATATCATGCTATGAAGAGATGTATGCTCAGAGATAATTATAGTATAACATTGTCTTTTGTGACTACTGATTTGTACAGTCATATTTTAAGAATTAGTTATTAAGGACAGTTCATAAGGTTAAGTCTTCCGACGCTGATATGGCAAGTGGAGGATAATAGAGGTGGTAGAGTGGAGATTTCGTATGGCTGAAAAAAGAGAGGCGAAGATCACAATGACCAAACCTTAAAAACGTGGTTGGTAGCGAAAGGACGCGTTTCCCTAAGACCGGGATAATGGACGTTTTCTAGGAGAGGCCTAAGTTCAGCAGTGCACGTCAAAATTTATGGTATACGAGACATACCTAGGTGGATATGAGTTGATTGTTTGTGGTATCTTAATATATCTGTCGGTTTTGAAAGTTTGTTTAGGAATCAAGAGCTTTCCCGTGTTGTTTTTTTTAATACCACTAGGGAGACAAATAGCTGGCGGCTCACCTGATGGTAAGCTTGGTTATTAGCAAAAAGCTGTCCCTTCAAGCCCATACTTGACATAATTCATAAAAAATTTTAGGAACTTAAATGCGTGATCTTCGGCTCCTATGTAACCAAGCAATTCTGACGTTGACAAAACGAACAACACGCGTCAATTATCGTCAAACAGATGACACCGGTCAGCTGCAACAGCCCTACTATTAACGGTGAGTTGGGACGATTCCTTGGTCGGTAATTTATTACCGGGCGGTATCTGTACATCTGAGGGTGCTTACAACAAATGGCGCTCCGTCCGGACAATTATTGGCTGGATACGCTTTACCATGCCGGTGAGAATTTTAAAGGGGAATACTTCTATTTCATTAGCTAAATGGATTCGGATTCTGATCCTAAAAGTACTCAAAAGGCGTTAATTTAAGCTTTATTTTTTTTTCTGCACTGCACTGGGGAGCAACACCCTGCCTCAAGATGGCGAGGAGGCAGGGAATCAATGAATCATCCCAATGCAGTCCACTGCTGAACGCAAGCCTAACACAGATAATGCCAACCATTCTGACCTTGAGCCATATGCGTTAGGGAATACCTACTAAAAACCCTCATCATCATCAGCCCATTGCAGTCCACTGCTGGACATAGGCCTCTCCAGTTGTACGCCACTTAGGCAACATCTGGAGCATATACCCATAATCGCCACGCTGGGCAGGCGGATTTTCGATCGCAGGGCGTAGCTTCTCGTTCTGGTGACGCTGCCCGTCATCAGTCTGTGGTATAAAAACCATAAGGTCTTAGAAACATGGCCTCCAAGAATTAATTCAAACCACAAACGCTCTTATGGATTTAAAGGATTAAGAATATACGAGGATAATCTGCGTTGAGGGTCTTCTAGAAAATGTTTTTGCCTTTCAAGCTTCGCGTACGTACGTTATATATAAGTACGTTATATATAAGTATAAAACTATTGTGCACTTATTTACAAACTAGTCCGTCCGGTCACCCATCCAAAACTGGTCTTTGCCACAAGTTGCTTAACCGAACGCCTCATAATTACGTACGAATGTTATTATGCCATTAAAGCCAGCCATCAGTTCTTTTAACACTCGCCCGAGGTCGCATCGTGAGCGTACCGTCAAATAAAGAACCTAGAACCTTGTTGGACCTTTATTAACTACCCACATGTCGGTGTGAGAAATGAATTAATGTCTGTGTACACGTGTTCAATATTATCAACTGTACTGTTATTGTGTAAAGCTAGGAAATGCAAATCCAATTTCCGTGAAACGCACGTCTGGGTGCTTCAGGTCGCCGTATCTAATCACACTTACCTGGTATAGGTAAACTAACAACCGCACTTTGGCCGTAAATCGTATAGTAACTTCTTTGATAGGACAGCATCCACGCCAATAATTATTTAATTGGTTTAATAAATCATCTACAAAAAGCACTAATCGTAAGATCACTATAACTACATATTATAAAACAAAGTCGCTTTTCGTATCTGTGTGTACGCATAGATCTTTAAAACTGCGTAACGGATTTTAGTACATTTTTTATTAGATAGAGAGATTCAAGAGCAAGGTTTATATGTATGATACAAGTATAATATAGTAGAGAAACACTGATTAATTTAGAGGTTTCTAACGAAGACAAGCGAGGGCAGGTCGGTAGAGATGAATAAACGAAATATTTTAAAGGTGCAAAAGCGGTACCTTGAGTGACAACAGCAATTATAATCATTTAAGTCCAATGATAACAACAGCACATTAACAATTTTCCTGGAAATTCTCTTTTAAAGTAATTTACAATCTTGGTAAAGTTACATACAAATGCGAAGTTTAATAAAAGGTGACTGTTGAAAAAGGAGGTTTGCAAACTCAAGAGAAAGGTCCAAAGACCATTCAGAAAGACACGAAGCGGGCAAGAAGTTTCAATAATGCAACTTATTAATAGTAACTGTTAAACGTTAGTGTCTGTCCGTCATAGGATGGGAACTCAATAACAGCGCAAGTTAGTCGTAAAGTTTAACTGGTGGATGACTAGGACCCGTTATTCTGTCGGCTGGAGAGGCGAGTGTACTGGCAAACAAATTGCTTTAAAGTTTGTCTCAAGTCAAGAATTAAGGGATAAACTCATTAAAAAAATCGATAGCAAAAATGGAAATGATTGTAAAGTTTGTGTACTTCAACATAATTTAAACAGTCCTTAAACAATTACACATAAGTTTGTAAATCTAAAAGGTTTTTAAAATTTGGTTTCCATAGAATTAAGCTGCTTTACTTTCAAAGACTATGTGGATTAAGAAGGCCATGATATAAGCACGTGCAGTTGGATTAGAGGTAAAGCAAGACTATTATTTACTATCGGACTGTATAACGGTGCTTAAAACAATAAAAACCTCACTAACACAGACTTACGTGTAGGCCTGATGACTATTTTTAATTCTGAACCAAATCTTAAAGTCTATAATTCTCCTCTAGATTGCTATCATTACTTTGACTATAGATTACAATCTCAAGAAACTTTAGACAATTATTACTTACAATTTCAAGAAAGTTATTAAATCTCTGTCAGTGGTCGATTGCATTGAAAACCAAAGCTATGATTTCAACTGTACTACTTAGTTCAAGTTGAGATATAAACCATCATAAAGAAGAATTCAGATTAAATCTCTGCCATAGCTATTGTCGTTTGCTTCGATCATTGCTACAAAAGGGTGTAAAGTTACTACATGTTATTTACACTCGCCACATTTTACTTACAATAATGTCAGAAGTGGTTTATGTAATACGACCATCTATCACAACGATTTCGAGCTCTCTCCAATCGGTTTACAGTCGAATATCGTTTGACATGTTTCAAGAATAATGGCATTCTTGAGTCGCTTTTCGTACCCTTTTAATTTCCAAGCTTGCACAACGCCTTTAAAGGTACTGATCGATTTTTACTTTGTAAGAAAGAGAGCGTTAATTTGTTGCCAAGACTTGGCAGTAATTAGTTTTTTTCGTCGCGGCGTTTAAGTGTCGTAAGTGCAACAGGTATTGTCGTTGAGCAACTTAGCTCGTTAATGAAAAAATAGTCCAGAGATATTTTTATGTTCCTCTTTGTAGCTTCATTTTGTCTGCTTGTTAATGAGACGGGGATTTATTTCATGCTGCATTTGTTTCCTGTGCTCTGAAAACTCTGCTCAAATTAAACTTGATCTCGTCTACCTTTGAAGAAACGTCTTATTACGAACAATTTTAAAAATGTCGTACATCTCTTTATGATTATCATAATTGTCCAAGTTACGTGAATCAAAAGAGTGGAGCAAATTTTTCGCATTGTCATCATTCCTTTTACAGAAGGCTTATTGAAATTCCTTATATATGTTATGGACCAAGTGATTAATGCGGGCATTATTTATAATGCTAGGGCATTATGAATAATGTCAAGTTCTACTGGGCAAAGTGATAATTACTATCTAAACTTCATTATTTATCACATTGGCCGGTCATTATTGTATTGCTACTTGGCAATTAGGCAATTTGATAATAAAGCAAAGGGGAGGGACGCACGCGTAACTAATCACTTACTTATTCGGAGATCGATATATCCGTTAATGTTTTTTTTAACCGACTTCGAAAAAGGAGGAGATTCTCAATTCGTCTGTATGTATATTTTTTTATGTATGTTCACCGATATTTCCGTCAATTATAGATGGGGCCAAAAATTTTTTATTTGTTCAACAGATGACACTTCCGAGGTGGTCCTATTATCACCAAGTCAGGATCTGATGATGGGATCCGGTAGAAATTGAGGGCAACAACCGAAAGTTGTATGCCCATATGATGATTTTGTTACGTAATCATATCCTACTCAGGCATATGCTTCCGGGCGTCAACATCTGGTGCTGATGATGAAGCCATAGAACTCCTTTAGGGTTAGGAGTTAGGGGACAGCACTGCCATTAGTCGATGGGAACTAGGTAATAGTATGTACTTATTCAGGGCTAATATTGCAGCTGATTTGATAAGTCATTTGCTTGATTCTAGATCGCAAAGTCTTCACTTGACTTAAAGCAAAATGTTTCCTTCCTAAGTAAAACTCTTAAGGACATTAACTAGCCTTTATTCAAGTTCACAACACATTAACGCAACTAAAAATCGAGTAACAAAATGACTTTAAAAAAAATAAACATCATTGGGTTGCAACATTATTATGTTCTTATAGCGAACAGGTATACATAATTTGGAAACTTAGTAATAGGGTTCCATTTTACACCCTTTAGGTACGGAACCCTTATAAAAATGAAATGGCAAACGTCCGTTATCTCCCACCAATAGCCCAGTTATCCTGTACACAGGACCTCTGTCAATTAAATAACCCTATAATTTAGTTCCCATCATTATGCAATAGTGCTGCATTTACCGAGTAGGTATTACTACTGAGTGCGTCAACTTGGACCAGTCAGAAGTAATGTCTGGCCTGTGTATCACATACACATATTATATTATCTCAGGAGTGGATGGACTTGTACCTCCATGCAAGCCTTACAGAGGATCAGGAGACTGCGAAATAGTTATAAAATATGTTTTTATTACTCTGCCCAAAGGGTGATAAACAATATTTATAATGCCCGATCAATTTGATTATTTTAATAATGATTATCAAATAGCCCTCTCATATTGGCCATTTATCAGAATGCCCGGGCATTATATATAATGCTACATTTATCACTTGGTCCATAACATATATACTAGTATATCTGATATCAATTTGTTCTTCATACATAAAACCCAATTAGTAATAAGACCTACATTATTCCCACATAATTCTGCCATGAATATTCTTGCCATCAAACGCCATATTAAGTTGGAATCTGTCCCGCTATTCCTCAACGGTACGTCTCATCTGGTCGTACGCTATAAAAATTATAGTTGTATAGTTTCGTAGCTAAATACCACAGACCGATGACGGGCAGCAGCGTCACCGGGGCGAGAAGCTACGAGGTGCGATCGTCAACCCGCCTGCCCAGCGTGGCGATTATGGGTATATCCTCCAGACGTTTGCCATAAGTGGTGAATAACTGGAGAGACCTCTATCCAGCAGTGGAGCGCTATTGCGCTGATAATGATGATTGGCTGATGATGATGATTGTATAGTTTAATTTTCTTATTTTCGTAAATGTGATACTTATTTGTGGAACATCAGGAATTGAAGTATTATTTAGTAGACGGTCTTTATATGAATGTAGTCTCATGACTCCCATCCTGTGAACAATTCCACAGCGATATTTTCTCTGAATTCATTGCAGTCACATGTGTTTCCTTCCTCTTATGATTATGGGATCCTTCAAATGTGGCGTAAAGGCGCATCTTTCGGCACAACTCTGGCAAATGTCAAGAAACTGGTTTATAAGGTTGCTTACCAGTTACCGCAATGAATTAGCGTCTCTTTCACTAACTATCAGGCAAGTTGCATGCTGATACCTTAAAAATAAGTCAAGGAACTGTCGATGTTTTAAAAGCGACCTTATTTTATTACTCTGGGCTCAGTGTATGAAATATAGTGATTTGTAAAAATATACATGTATGTGCATTACTCGTATATTTGTGCTTATATTCATAGCAGTTGTTAGAATATCTATTATCCTATTACCGCACCACATTATAATAAAGATTAAATAAATAAAAAATATTGTCATTAATTTGGTGGTAATAACTGATTTGGGTATATTGTGCGACGCGGATTTGCAAGTAGATACAGGGAAGATAGTGCAAATATACGGTATTGGGGGGATATAGGTGGCGACTTCCCTCACTTATCTTTGTCCTACTTTATAATTGGACGTTTTAGACCATTACGAACGGAATAGATGCCGGAATGCGTGGACCATCATAAACATAATAATATGGCGTAGCATCCAGCTATAATGGAATGGTCGAAGCCGGGACGAGGTCGGCACTTCAATTAGCGTCTGGCCCTTTTTGTGTTTTTGTTTCTTTCACGGTGTTCTAGGGGTCTTTGTGGGTTATTGTATTATGGTGGTGGCGGCGGTGACTTTCGCCTAGAACGTGAAATGTTCCGGGTGAATTTTATGAAAGAAACTATTTGCTTGGAACTATTTGTTGATGATGGTGACACCTCCTTAAACATCGCAGTGTCTAAATAAACTCCTAATTTATATATAAAATCAATTACAGTTTTGTCAATATATTGACTAAACAGAAATTACCTATATATATATATATATATATAGGCTTGTAGGTACCTACAAGTTCTCTAGTCGTTCAGGAACTCAAGTAATAGAAATTTACTCTACCCGAAGGTTGCCTGGAAAAGTTCGCTGCTAGCGATATGAACACTTTAATATTTTAGTACAATCTCTTAATTAATTCAACGGATTTAAAAAAAAAATTAAATAAAAATATATTCATAAATATTTTGAATCCGTCAGACATAGACAACTATTTAAAAAGTTACTTCGCCTTTCCACGGAACCGTCAAAACAAACTCGGCCATGACTTTCTACCTTAACAGGTAACGAAACCAGTGTGCCGACACTTCTGCCCTTCTCGTTAAAAAAATAGACACCTTTCCTTGTCCATCTTTCGTCCTTTTCCTTTTTAGGATAAAAAGCGAGACGGAGGACATTTCTGTACGCCCACGGGAACATATCCCGCTGTTCTATCGATGATCTTGTTTCAATTAACATTGTTATTAGAACGAGAGACATTCAATAATCACCGTTATGCAGCCATGAATATTTTAAAAAGTAATAACATTTGAAAATGGAATTTGTTTGGCGGTGTTCTCTCTTTATTTGAAGAGGCTCTATCGTTTATTTTTCACAGCGAAAATAAATTTCTGAACTCAGGATTTGACAGGTAAAGTAATAAAGGCTTATTCCATAAATCACCGTTGACAATCCCCGTCAATGAGCATTAGTGAAGTTTTTGTTCATTATTCCCCGCTATAGCTCCAAATCGGCGTAACTATAACGGGGTTAACGGGGATTAATGTACAAAAAGTTTACTAATCCCCTTTAACGGGGATTAGTGTAATGAGAAACGAAAAGTGGATACTATTTTCCGCGCAATTTTAGTTGCTTTTCGAACACAGAAAACCTTGTGTCTTAAAGAAAATACAAAAAAAAAACTTATTTGTCGAGATTAACTTGATTATTTTTTAAAGATAACCTAAAAAAATGCGTGCACAAACCTATTCTCAAACTTAGGTGTTCCCTCGTTCGTACTGACGAGACGTCTCTTACTTTGAATGTTCGTTCATTAAACTAGAAGCTCGCGCACAGATTACGTAACCAAGACGAACGTATTTGCATAAATAATGTCGTGTAGATTCATTCATGAGTTACTACAAACATTGTCAAAATACGTTCCTCTGTACCTGTTACTCAGTTTCTTAGAATTAGTATTGTTCACTATTGTTCTGTCAAGTGGGAATGGCCGAAAACCGTTTTTTACGCTCAAAACACTTGGCAATTCGAACAATAGGTACCTTCTACAGTAATAGACATGATGACTAATTTCTGTTTTGGATCTATATTGATGCATCACCCAATCACAGAAAAATTGTTGAAAAAATTACTCCGCTTGTATCGAAAGTCCTTGACATATCACGATTTTAAAATAACAAATAGGAACTTTCTCAAAAATGCTTCATAAATGCAAACTGCTACATAGACCTATGTATTGCGTGGTGATTGTATTTCAAATACTGCATTTATGGCATAAAAAAAAAATGAGGTAAGTACCTTTACCTGGGATGGGATGGGAATGTAAGGGAGCGACCAATCACCTTTTCGCTCCAAGCCATCCTCACCTGCCCGTGGTGCATCCTGCCGAACAACAAACGATGCGCTGGCAAACCGACTGGTGGCGGTTAAACCATCACCATAGAAGGCGTAGCTAAATATCACAGGTCGATGACGGGCAGCAGCGTCACCGGACCAAGAAGCTACACCCTGCGATCGCCATCCCGCCTCCCCAGCGTGGCGATTATGGGTATATCCTCCAGAAGTTTGCCCTAGGTGGCGAACAACTGAAGAGGCCTATGTCCAGCAGTGGACTGCAATAGGCTGATGATGATGACCTTTACCTAAAAGATACCTTTGAGAGTGCTATTCACACCTTTGAAACTGAAATCCCCGATGAACTTTGAAGGTTTATCGCGCTGTCATTTTGCAAAATAATTTCATAGTCATTTCTCATTTCTGAAATAAGTGCGGTTTAAATGGTGCCATATTACGAATGATTCAGTACAAAATTTCTTTTCGCCAGTACCGATGACGTAACTCAACACACCCTCTGTATAAATCAGGGTGATTCACGTAATATGCATAATTGGTGTCTGACAGTTGACCTCGAGACTGCATAATGGTTTCGGTCTAGATCTATGCTTTAACAATGTCGGCGATGAATACAAAAAATACTTGATCAGGCATGATGATATCATGTAACTTAACGGTTACATAGCCATTTATTATTATACTAGTTATGAGTATGTACTAGTTATTTTATGACACTCGAAATCAATAGGTTTCCAACATAACTGATAAGTGATAAGTTTTTATTTATATAAAATACAAGACTTCCTAGACGATAATATCACATGGACAAAATGAGCTGCTCGCCTGCACTTAACAAATATTGTTTTAATATATGACATCAAAAGTATGATAATTACGTATATTTATGAAAAAAAAGGCAAACTGATGAGTTTCTTGCGGCACTTCTTCTCATCAGGCCTCGTCCTTATCACGTCGAAGTGCTAGTAGGGAAAAAATGTTTGAGGTGCAAAAGTTATTACTCGTGAATCTATTTGCAGATTTTTTTATTTTTTTTTTTTAAGCGGTATGTGGGCAAGGCAATGCTATAAGCCTGCTTATTTATGCAGCAGACATAGCTTAGTCACCGCTTGCCAGGAGGGTTGGTTAATCGCCGTAGGTTTTTTTGGTACCCAGATAAACGCTGCTGCCTATTCTTTCATATTCTCCTAACGACACCTACAGGATAAGATGGGATGGTCCTATTCTTAATTCGGAAATCACTCGAAAAACTTGGTCTGTACCGTAACATACATACTCGTATACTAGTAACACCCAGACCAAAACAGCCATGTCCATTGTCCATGCAAACAAATGCTGTACTGCGGGTATCCACGATCTCCTTCGATCTTCTACGTTACCCATTGGACGAGATCAATCAGTTGCAAATTGCAATAACCATGATCATTCGTGAACATTGCCACTCTGTTAGGAATCCAAAAAAGCACAAACTAGATGCACTAGTCTATTCTCGTAACACTTCTAACCGGTACAATGCTCTTGCATCGGACCGAGATAACAGCACTAATACAAAAAGCAAACCATGCATTTGAACCATAGACAAACGATTGACAGTGAAGCGCGTTCGCCCCGACCTTGGACCGGCTATGATATAAGATTATGCAAGGCGATTTGATTCATAGCGCGCGCTTTGAACGAATAAATAATTCGATGTAGCTTCGACTTAATGAATACACATTAGCTAGCAACTATATGCGAGTTCGTCTTAGTAGCTTTTACATAAGTGGGTATAATATGTACCTCTATCTTCTATCTATACATATAATAAAAATGTAACGAATCGCTGTCTGTACATGGAAGATATATGTGAAAAAATATTATGGGAGGCCTTTATTAATGCAATAGTACCCAAAACAATGATTTTTGGAATGTTTGTCTGTTTGTCGGTTTGTCTGTTTGTCTGTTTGTCTGTATGTTTGTGCACGCTAATCTCAGAAACCGCGTATCCGATTAAGATGCGGTTTTCACTAATATATTGCTGGAAGCTTCCCTTAACATTTAGTGTTTGTTTCATGTTAATCGGTCCATAAATAAAAAAGTTACGCCGATTTAACTAATCACGTCGAGCCCAGGGACTGAAAGCGGTTACGGTATAGGGTTACGGTACCGGTATAAAATAAGTGTACCTATAAAAAATAAAGGTAAGGGTATACCGTTATTCAACCGGTATAAAATTTCGGTACCGAAAAGCCGCGACGTTGCCAAACGGCTGCGGATTGTTGGCAACGTCGCGTGCGTTGCGCGGAGCGTATCGATCGACACCGGCAAAATATTCTTCCTGACATTTCTTATCTGTCCGTGCATAGCACGCGAAAGACTGCCTGTGCATGGCACACGCGAAAATTCTGGTCAGTGATAGAATGAATGTCGTCTCACTTTTCAATACAAATAATATTTTTTGTAGTTGTCTGATATTTAATTTTTTTTTTAAATAATTTTGTTTTTTATGTTTAGATACTATTTATATGTATACCCATCACAATTTTAAGTAGTTATTTTGTTTGTAACTTTATTATGTATCTAAAATATATACATAAGTAGGTAACAAGGTATGTGCATTACTTCTTAGTAGTTAGTTATTTAGTTTTTAAAATTAGTTGGTAAAATTATTGACTGGTACAGAATGCCACACGGCATCAAGTCCGTCATTTGTACTTTCATCATCATGATGATGATGATGATGATGATAGTATAGTTTTCTGACTCGCCCAATGGTTGACTGGTATAGAATGCCACACGGCATTAAGTCCGCCATTTGTACTTTAATCATCATCATGATGATGATGATGATGACGATGTTATAGTGTTCTGGCTCGCCCAATGGTTGACTGGTTGAGAGTGCCACACGGCATTAAGTCCGCCATTTGTACTTTAATCATCATCATGATGATGATGACGATGTTATAGTGTTCTGGCTCGCCCAATGGTTGACTGGTTGAGAGTGCCACACGTCATTAAGCCCGTCATTTGTACTTTCATCATCATGATGATGATGATGATTGTATAGTTTTCTGGCTTGCCCAATGGTTGACTGGTATAGAATGCCACACGGCATTAAGTCCGCCATTTGTACTTTCATCATCATGATGATGATGACTGATGATGATGACGATGTTATAGTGTTCTGGCTTGCCCAATGGTTGACTGGTTGCGAAAGTCACGTTAATGACGTGCCCGCCATTTGTACTTTCATCATCATCATGATGATGATAATGATAATGTTATCGTTTTCTAACTCACCCAATGGTTGAGTGGTATAGAATGCCACACGGCATTAAGTCCGTCATTTGTACTTTCATCATCATGATGATGATGATGTTGTAGTTTCCTGACTCGCCCAATGGTTGACTGGTATAGAATGCCACACGGCATTAAGTCCGCCATATGTACTTTCATCATCATTATGATGATGATGTTATAGTGTTCTGGCTCGCATAATGGTTGACTGGTAGAGAATGCCACACGGCATTAAGTCCGCCATTTGTACTTTCATCATCATGATGATGATAATGTTGTAGTTTCCTGACTCGCCCAATGGTTGACTGGTATAGAATGCCACACGGCATTAAGTCCGCCGTATGTACTTTCATCGTCATTATGATGATGATGTTAGTGTTCTGGCTCGCATAATGGTTGACTGGTATAGAATGCCACACGGCATTAAGTCTACCATTTGTACTTTCATCATCATGATGATGATGATGATGTTATAGTTTTCTGACTCGCCCAATGGTTGACTGGTATACTCGTAGAATGCCACACGACATTAAGTCCGCCATTTGTACTTTAATCATCATCATGATGATGATGACGTTATAGTGTTCTGGCTTGCCCAATGGTTGACTGGTAAAGAATGCCACACGGCATTAAGTCCGCCATTTGTACTTTCATCAATGATGATCATCATGAGATGATGATGATGATTGTATAGTTTTCTGACTCGCCCAATGGTTGACTGGTATAGAATGCCACACGGCATTAAGTCCGCCATTTGTACTTTCATCAATGATGATCATCATGAGATGATGATGATGATGTTATAGTTTTCTAATTTCGCCCAATGGTTGACTGGTATACTCGTAGAATGCCACACGGCATTAAGTCCGCCATTTGTACTTTAATCATCATCATGATGATGATGATGATGTTATAGTGTTCTGGCTTGCCCAATGGTTGACTGGTAAAGAATGCCACACGGCATTAAGTCCGCCATTTGTACTTTCATCAATGATGATCATCATGAGATGATGATGAGATGATGATTGTATAGTTTTCTGACTCGCCCAATGGTTGACTGGTATAGAATGCCACACGGCATTAAGTCCGTCATTTGTACTTTAATCATCATCATGATGATGATGACGATGTTATGGTGTTCTGGCTCGCCCAATGGTTGACTGGTAGAGAATGCCAAATGGCATTAAGTCCGCCATTTGTACTTTCATCATGATGATGATGATGATGATTGTATAGTTTTCTGACTCGCCCAATGGTTGACTGGTATAGAATGCCACACGGCATTAAGTCCGACATTTGTACGTGATGATGATGACGATGTTATAGTGTTCTGGCTCGCCCAATGGTTGACTGGTAGAGAATGCCACACGGCATTAAGCCCGCCATTTGTACTTTCTTTGAGCAATAAAGAATACCTACGACAACTGATAAAAAACGGACCCGACACTTGATAAGTGTGAACAGAGGCGCCGACATCCGATTAAAATCCGGACCCGACACCCGTCAAGTAGGAACGGGCTCTTATTGGTATCAGAACAACGAGGGTACCACAAATACATACTTAATTACAAATATAATTTGACACGGAAGAATCACAAATGTTCACATGAATGTTTGTCCCGGGTGGGGATCGAACCTACGACTCATGGTTCAGAAGGCAAGAGTCCACTCCCACTTACAACACTACCAATTGCGCCACCGAGCCAGTCATTCTCAGAATAGTTTGTCTCCTCTCCCCGTCTCTTTCATACCGAAATTACCTTTATTTTACGGTACCTGAAAATTTCGGTACCGGTATAAATTTAGATATCGAAATATTCCGGTAACCGTTATATTTCGGTATGACGTCATACCGAAATATAAAGGTACCGTAATTTTTCGGTTATTCAGTCCCTGGTCGAGCCTGCTGTACGTTTGCGCGGGCATATAAAGCGCGCCGAGATCTGCGCCGCGCCGCTGCCAGCTGCCAGGCACTGGGGGTCATTAAAATCACTACCCAAGAAACTATTCCACGCGGACGAAGTCGCTGGCACAGCTAGTGTATAAATAAATATCAGACTACATTGACAAGATTCCAATGTAAGGGGCTGAAGCACCTGAATGCTAGAAATCATAATCAACGAAGGTAGCAAAAATATTTTTATACAATATTAACACCCAGATACAACAAACGCAAAAGTTTATCACATGAATAACCTATTAAAAGATCTCATCCGAACAACATCAGGCAGTTATAACGTATTTTTTGGAGAAAGGTAGAGCCTTGCAAATCTGTAACGTCCTCTAATTCTTTAAGTTCAATCGTATGTATCATACGTGCGCACACACGTATCTCTCCTCGTGTATTACTTTATATACGAGGACAGATGCGAGGAGAAATCATCAGCCTATCGCAGTCCACTGCTGGACATAGGCCTCTCCAGCCGCTCGCCACTCTAGGCAAACACCTGGAGGCTTTACCCATAATCGCCACGCTGGGCGGGCGAGTTGGCGATCGCAGGACGTAGCTTCTAGCTCCGATAACGCTTGTTGCGGCTGGAGCTGGTGTCAGGGGATGTGGAATCAAACAAAACACGGGAAACCACAAAAACACTATAATGGGACAGCCGCTGGACTGTATAACTTTTAATTTACAACAACAATAAACAAAAAATAAACAAAAGCCATAACAACTAAATTCTCTTAAAAACACTTCCAAATATAAAACTATATACAAAACTGTTAAAAAGGTAAAATCATATCAAAAAGGTCGTTCTGTCCACAACAACGCTGCTACCCGACATCGAACTGAATATAAAACGTTCAATACACACGTAGTGTAGTGTCAAATACATAGGCCTATTGATCGCAGTCAGTTCTTCCTAATAGATTCCCGAAGCTACATTACTTTACTGTCCTTCCCTGCACTGCTCCTAACTCACAGGTGGGTGTGATTATTCCTTTTAGGGTCTGCGTGGTTTCGAACGTTTTATGTGGTCGATGCACCATAAAACCAGCGTCTGTACTACCGACACAGATAGCCCTGAATTTAATGAGCGGATTGTTGGAAGCACCGTAAAATTGCTTTGGAATTGAAAACGATTCGGAAATAACACGACGAAGATGGTTCGTGATGAACGAGTTATCAACGACCTTGGGAATTATGTTGTAGTAACATAGTGTAAGTGGGTAACTTAAATCATGGTTAGTCTTAGATCATGGTTAGAGTCAATGTTGGAATAACTTTCCAGTGGCTTACTTATGCTTTTAAATCACCTCGTAAAAGAATATTGTTAGTTGGTATGCATAGAATAATAAATGGAATAAGAAAATCCCTTACTTTTAAATCGAAATATTGTGTCCTCTATTCATTGTCAAACCATGTTTAATCGTCCAAACTGTCTGCAAATCATTGATTTAACTGTAAAACGATCTGTGTACGACCATATTATTGTAAAGTGTCATTAAAATCCGTTCAGTAGTCGCGTGAAAGAGTAACAAACATCCGCCCAGCCAAACAAACTTTCGCATTTATAATATTAGTAGAATTAGTCGGCCTATGCTTTATGTTAACTTCTTGTAAACATACTTAAAAGTGCGTGGAACGGAAGACGTTTTTCATATCATGACACTAGACTTTAGCTTAGCTCGATCGAAGATTCTCATATGAATCTATGTTGAAGCTAGGTAGCTAATCCCTCATTAACTTTCTATTTGCATTACACAGGAGTTTCAAGGTCACAAGACCTATGACTACATGTCTAGGTCGGCTAGCTCAGTTCGTCCCATTCCCTGTCTTTAAACTTTCAGATTTATACTATAATCTGGTCAGAAGACAGGCGTATTAATCTTTAGAAATTTTATACAGGTTGATTCAAGTAAATAACGTACACACAAGTCGAAATCAGGGATTTTAACTTTCACCAAGGGGATTAGAAAACTTGGATTCAGTAAAAAATGGATAGGTGGATAAATGGGCAATAAAGTTGTTATTGTGGTTATATTTAACTTTATCATTAAATGAATTAATTACTAGAAACTCCGGGCATATGTAATTATACTTCGTTATCAACCTTTAAAATCTAAGACCATTTATATTTAACTGCAACAGTCCCTAAAAGATATACTAGCAGCTATTTTATTTGTGACTAGGCAGTTAGCTTTGTCACATCAACAAAAAAGTGGGTTGTTAGTTTAGTACAGAAAACAATATTTACTAGAATCAGTACAATATTACTCGAAGTAAAGAAAACAAATTGGCATTCTGTGCTTATAGCATCATGAAACTTATTCATTGGCAATTAATTTAGATAAGTAATATACTAAAAATCATTGATAAATTTCCTATATTGTATAGTGTGTCGTGATTCGACTTGCTAATTTAATAGTAAAAAAAAAATGTAATATTAATTTCATTCCTTGTGAAACTCGCGATTTTTACTCGCTCACACTTATCTCCGTGACCATTCCATATTTATGACCCATGGCGTAACATATCCTCCCTTCATGTCAAATTTCTCAACAAACATAACCACACCTTCATTCGGCATCAATTACTCCCGTTAACTTTCCCAACTGTTCTTAGCGGCTTCCACTAATTGCTCAGTTTCCCAACTGTTCAACCCGGCGCCCATGCACCACCATGTTTAGAAAAACTAAATACACCGGGTAAAAGCTTGGTCAATATTGTAGGAGCAAATTAGTATGTACCGTTTCCAGGGGATGTCGGTTTGTTTAGGTTCGGGAATTGTTTTAGTCAACCTGCTGGCACATCACAGATGGAGGAGACAGAACAGGTTCTTGTTGAAATAATACAAATGGTCGGAATGTCGATGGAACCAATTTTGTTAAAAGATAAGATAAGATAAGATATTCTTTATTGCACCAAAAAACAAACATTTATAGACAAGTTATAACAACTAGTAGTACAATTTAGGCGGTCTTATCGCTACTAAGCGATCTCTTCCAGACAACCTTCAGGTAGAGGATAGATTAAACAGAAGGGGTGAGGTGAACAATCGACTGATGAAACAGATTTAGTCAAAATATAAATACATAATAATAAATAAATGAATACGTAAGTAAAATACAGATATAATAAATACATAGGTTTAAAACATAATATACAATATATACATTACTATACACACATATAAATATTATACAGACATACAACATATACACATAATACATACACAAATAATATATACAAACATATACAATCGGTATCTACTATATGGAATAGAGTTATGCAGTGCCAGCATCCTAAAGCATACAGTGAGATGAGAAAAAGAAGAGAAAAAGAGAGATTGAGAAGAGAAATAGAGAAATGTTAATGTGCCAAAAAGTGATCTTTTAATCGAGATTTGAAAATAGGAAGGGATTGGGACTGTCTGACGGATAAAGGTAAGGAGTTCCACAAGCGGATGGATCGGACGGTGAAGGACTGTGTATAGGAATGAGAGCGATGAGGAAGGAATTTGAGAAGGAGAGATTTGGATGACCGCATGTGACCGTGTGTAGGCTGCAAGAATTGAAAACGCTCCCGGAGGTAAGGTGGAGACTTTGGATTGAATAATAATGAATATAAGGTGCAAAGAATATGAGAGTCGCGACGAAGGCGAATAGGAAGCCATTTGAGTCGAGTCCGATACTCAGATATGTGATCATACTTGCGGAGACCAAAAATAATGCGTATGCAAAAATTCTGAAGGCGCTCAAGCTTATTAAGTAGACTCTCGTTGAGATCGGAATAACAGCAGTCAGCATAATCTATAATAGGCAAGAGGAGAGCTTGTACTAGTGAAATTTTGGTGGGGATAGGCAAGAAATTTCGGAGCCGACTAAGAGCTCCAGCAGCAGCGAATACCTTCCTGCTGACCTCGGCTATCTGTTTAGACCATGAAAGAGAGCAATCCATGTGTACACCAAGATTTTTTACTTCTTTACTAAAAGGAATTTGGACACCGTCAAACAAGACTTGAGGCAAGTCATTCCAGTTAATCCTGGACATTAGCCTTGAACTGCCAATGATGATAACCTGTGTTTTTGTAGGGTTTACCACCAGACCAAACGACTTACTCCAAGCCGAAATTCGGTTTAGATCAGCATTTAATTCCTGAATAGTGCTGGAGAGGTCGTCAAGGTTACCCTGAGAATATAATTGCAAATCGTCCGCGTATAAGTGATAGAAGGAAGAAAGATTATGTGATATTGAATTGATAAAAATTGAAAAGAGGAGAGGAGACAGAACGCCACCTTGCGGTACACCAGCAGTAACGTCGCACCACGCGGAGTGACGGTCATCAACGCGAATGCGCTGCCGGCGCCCATACAAGTAACTTTGAAACCAGTCAATTACGGTTGGAGATATGTTAAGAGAACGCAGTAATCCCAGAAGGATATCAAAGTTTACCGTGTTGAAAGCATTGCTAAAGTCCAACAACGCTAAGACGGTAAGATGCTTCGTATCCATTCCAAAACGGATATCATCCGTAATTTTGATCAAAGCTGTAGTCGTGCTATGACCAGGTCGGAAACCAGACTGAAGAGGGTTTAGCAATTGGTTTTTAGACAAAAAAGATATGAGCTGCTGATTGACCAATCGCTCTAAGACCTTCGACAGGAAAGGCAGGATTGAAATAGGACGGTAATCGGAAAAGGAACAAGGATTAGACTTTTTGGGTAGGGGAATAATTTGAGCATCCTTCCATGTTTCAGGAAAACAACTTGAGGATAGAGAGGAGTTCAAGATATGTGTTAGGACAGGAGTAAGAATGTCAAGGAGGGGCATTAACATATTCCGACTAACACAATCGCTACCAACGGCATTAGATGCTATAGCCGTTATGTTCTTCTTAACATCACAATCGTATAATTGACCAAATGTGAATGGTGGAATGTCGGGAATTGGAAGAGATGAAAGGTGGTTTAAAGTATTAGCTTTAGTCGCGTCATCAATGGCGACAGAAGATGAGAAGTGTTTATTAAGAGAATTAATACAAGTATCATTAGGGATCATATCGTTACGTTTTCTTCCAATTCCGAGCGACTTGAGGAATTTCCAGACTTTGGCCGGATCCCCATTTTCAACAGATTTGTGAATATGGCGTCTTTGAGCGTCTCTACACAGCATATTGCAGCGATTGCGAAGCAATTTATATTTTTCACGGTTTTTTTCGGACGGGTCCCGTTTGTATTTAGTTTTGGCACAATTTTTCCTATCTCTTAAAATTTTCAAGTCATCAGACAACCAAGGCGCAGGAGAATGTCTCATTTTGACTGGTCGTACTGGGGCGTGCTTGTCGTACAGTTGGGTAAGAAGCGAATTGAAGAGTGAGATTTTCTCATCTACTCCTTCAGCCATGTAGACCACGGACCAATCAATACCGAGAGCATCAGATTTGAGATTCTCAATGTTCATTCTAGCAAAATTACGCTGTAGTAGATGTTTTGCCTTAGCTTTAGGTGGTCGAATCTTATAGGATTGATAGAAAGATGTCGTATGTGAAAGATTGTTCAACAATAATTTAAGGAAATAGGTGTAAGTAATACAAAAAGAGAACTTGCACATGTACTTGACAATAAAAGAACAGTAGAATGTAATTTAGGAAGGAAAATTTGTCTTTGCAATTTCAATCCTCAAGAATCTAAACATTTAGATATCGAAAGTTATGAACATCGATTGCAGTGATGGAATCTTGTTAGCAGAAGTCAAAACTGCTCAACGGTTTTACCAAATTGGTGAACAGTAAAGTAACGCTCCAGCAAATGAATCATCTGCATACAAAAGATCGTAGTAAAATAATTCTTTCACGCCAAAACCCTTTCAATACCACAATGGTACCTGCTAAAAACAGGTAAAATTGCGAAAAAAGCGCAAAAATACGTAAAGCGTCAGCAAATGCGTTGCTAAATGATAAAGAAAGCGTGTTAAGCCATGTAGGAGGTAAAGGCGGAGACAAAAGGGCGTTCGCAACGACCCTTTGTAGTTAATCATCAGACCACACCGATGCCGGGCGGGGACTGCTCACCGTATTTGTGGATTAACGGGTTAAAACGCTTGTGGGCACCTCGTTAATAAGCTATAGATAACGGACGATGCAAAAATTACTATTTGCATTTTCTCTTTGTTGTTATAGGTATTATACAAGCAAAAATATCAAATTCGCATCAAGAAATATTAGGGCGGACAATTGCTCGGTCAAACTCTCTGTTGTCTGAATCTGGTTATCCTGTGTGTGACACTTGTCAAAATTTCCGTAACGAATTAACATTTTAAGATGTTTTTGGAATCACAATGTCAGAACTTGTTAAATGGACTGATTCTTAAAGACTGAGTCACGATATGGCTAATTCTGAAAAGGACCAATTCTGTAGTCCTTCTAGCTCATTCCCCACACTCAGCATTTTGAATTCGATAACCTGACGTTAAGGTACCAATATTTGACTCGACCTAGGACCTCTAACTTTTAAGCTACCATTAACCCAACAAGTCAGTCATAAACATATCACAGAGGCATATACTACCAAACCGAGTCTCAATAGCTTTGATGCGACCATAAAACAGCTATATGCCCGGGGTCCATTACCGGTAAAGTTTCTCTTTATTAAGTAAACTCCACTTTACAACATTGAGCTGCAATCTAAACCATTAACCATATCTGAACGGCTTTTTGTAGCGTTACTATCAATAAGTCTTTAAACATTATTTGAAAGTAGTGAAAGCTTATCTCGTCGGTTAGGATAATGTTCAGAATGATCGCAATTTACCTATCTTGGCTGGCCGTGATCAGGTGGTGTTTTTTTTGTGTGTGCTTCTCGTGAAAGTTGACCTGATATTGTTTTGTGTGCAAGTGAAAGTCCTTTTGCATCCCTTTCGAGTAATATTGCAGTCGAAACAGATGAATAAGAACCTTTTATTGACGTACATAATCACAATACAAACAAGAAGAGGACAGGGATAAACCTAGGAGAAAATCCTTTTTATGGTCTAATAGTCCTTTTCAGCCATTATTTACTATGAGAGTAAAAACTGCGTGAGCAGACAAAAAATATATGTGAGTGGTATTGGAGTGAGCTGAATGACCAAGCAAAAATATACTACCAGCCGCAGTGGTTGTGAGTTATAGTGATGGTGCAAGTTAAGTGTTCTAAAAATGAATCATCTACTAATACATCGAGAAACCTTCATTATTTCAAAAGAGATGCTTGCTTGATTGTCAACTACATGACATTATTGTGCATTTGCTTCTTTCATTTCTTTTTTATCAGTAAGCACGTTGAAGCAACTACAAAAAGTTCCTAAGCATAGCCATTTTATACCTTGGCTTGTTCCAACAAAGTCCCCAAGATACACAGCAATATTTATACTCACAACGTTAAACTAGCGGAAATAATGATACAATACAATAGGGCTACCCCAGTCATTATTTAACCATTACGGTAATGCGTGATTTAGTACTCGGTACTAGCTGCAATTTGATATAGATCTTGTGTTGCGAGTTATACGAACCTTTTCTCACGACACCGATGACTGATGGTCAACTTTATACCGTCAGTGTGCTTTTAAAAAAATCATTCGGCTATCACAGCAAAGGACTAGGTATACTCGTAGACTATTTAATTGTTCGGGATGCAAGAGTGTACCTATTATCTTTTCGGTCCAAGCCAACCTCACCTCCCGTGGTGCATTCTGCCGAATAACAAACTAGGTGCTGGCAACCGACGGATGGCTAAATACCACGACCGACGGGCAGCAGCGTCACCGGAGCGAAAAGCTACGCCCTGCGATGGCCAACCCGCCTGCCCAGGGTGGCGATTATATCCTCCAGATGTTTGCCCTAAGTGGCGAACAACTGGAGAGGCCTATGTCCAGCAGTGGACTGCAATAGGCTGATGAGGATGATGAATTGTTCGCGACCACCACTTTGATCGATCCTAGAGTTTGCATGCGGATCTTGCCAGCCATCTTGGGCAAATTGTCACTCCATCTGGCCTGAGGGCGTCCTACACTATGTTGGCACTACCATCGCAAGAACTCGTTTAACCCAACAGGTCGGTTCAGCGGTTGACATTTAAACACTAAATGATCCTAAATGTTAGTTAGGTGTTTATGTTGATGGCATGTTATTTCATTCCAAGAACTATAAATCATCCTCTTTCTGGTTGTATAACAGCTTCGGAGAAATTACATCTCCCAAGTTACGGTTTTCTGTATTTCTATAAGATTATTGATTTGATCTAAGTACAAGACTCAGCAAAATCAGACCTAAATGATTATTGTATTTCAGGAACATGTCTGTTGGTATTGGTCAGGGTGTTTTATTTACTGAAAAAAGTACCTGAGTAAACTTATTGTCTAACTAACAGTCTTTTTTTTATGACAGAGGGGACAAACCTGATGGTAGTCTAGTAGTAACAGTTGTCTTGTATCCATAGTACAGGGCTCGGCTGAGTTTGGGACCTCTTATTATGTCCAAAATTAACAACTCTAAAATATAAACTCTCCACATTGATCCGTATCAAATAACATCTTACATTACTCAGCTACCTTATCTTAAAGATAAAAATCTATACCTTAATATCGTTTAGATGTTAGATGAAGATAAAGATGAAATAACGAACGCCATTGATCATCATACGAGAAGTGATGTGACAGCCCCGGGGAGAAGATACATTAACGTTAATTTTATAGCTATCCGTTTATTGAAAATTAAAAATATTAATTAACCGGAACATGGTGACGCAATTTTATGGCTTTCGAACGTTAAGTAATTAGCTAAGAAAGGCAATTTGTTTTAATAAGCTACGCTTCGTAATAAGGAAGGAGATATTGAAAATCTAGTTGAAAAACAGTATGACATGTTTCTTTTTTGTTTATAAGAAGTATAATGACGAGGTTCATGATGCTTTTTTTAAAGAGAGGTAGGGCATAGCGACTCTTCGCTCGAATTGAGCCGCCCGTCCGGGGAAGGACCTCCACCCTATAGAATACCACAGGCAAATGACCTCTGGGTCGTGTTTCTGCCGGTGAGTAGGGTTTCCGGAGCTCGTGGGGGGTTGGGGTTGGGCCGGCATGGCGGTGGCAACTAACAGGTAACTGACCAGTTACTTGCCCGTTGTCACAGCGACCTGGGCTTCTCTCTCGCTTTCCATCAGGCGTAGGGAAGCCATTATGTCGAGCCACTATGACAATGATAGCCTAGTCGTCATAATCATCGGACTGCAGCAGAGAGGAAAGCACTCACACCTATAGGAAACCTACACAAGGACATCCCCTAGTGGGCTTCGGGCCTCGGCTTAGAGCGTTGCTCGGGGGGTCCCTACAACATCTGAACCGTTGCAAGTGCCATGGTCAAATCTCATGATAGTGAACTAAGGTTTTCACTTGTACTTGGAGTAATTAATGAAAACCAAGACCGGGAACATTCCTAGAACTCTGAAAGGATTAAAACAAATAAGTTTAGTTTACAAGGGAGATAAGACTTCATAAGCTCTGAGAATACTGGCCTACAGTCACAGAACAGTTTCGGGACAACTTATCAACATAAAAGCGAGATTTATGAAACACATTAGCATATCAAAACTTCTTGTGTTGTATATAAATAAAACTGGAAAAGTGTGGGTGAAGCCATCAATAGATGAAAGGACAGACATTAACATTAACGGAAACTGTTTTTAGGGTTCCGCAGTCGTGGGAAAGTTCCTGGTTTGACCCATGGATACAAGTTAAGCTCCCGGATCGGCTTTATGTTGTGCTAAACGAGCAGGTCAAAGTAATATCGGCATCTAACTTGTAACGTTATAATATTTCCGAAAAGAATAAGCCTTATGAAAAGGGTGAGAATGTTGATTTATTACAACAAACTTCAGGCTTATATAATTAAGGTTAGCTTTAAATGGCCCATAAGATATTTTTTTTATTCGTAATGGGTTTGCCAATCGCAATTCACCTGATGTTAAACGATATTGAAGAATACGATGGAGCGCTGTTACCAAAAAAATACCGATTCAATCTCTCTTCGAACACCTGAACGTCCTACGTAGCGTACTAATTCTTTACCGTTATTGAAATAGTCTAATGTGGTGTTGTGATACCCATTACCTGGTGGCAAAACAAAATACTATTGCCAGCATGACAAAAATCTACATAAACCATTCCGTACACAATGCGGCTCACGCTTCGCTGATCTTTCTGCATAAAGTTAAGATTTTAAGGTCATTACCAATTAGTCTCCGTAGAAATATGTATCCCCATAAAATATTTACATAAACCTACTTTCATATAATCGGATCCAGAGCAGTTTTTAATTATTTGACAAATTGTTTACTTTCAACCAAATGTTATGCGATTTTTAAGCCGGCAAAGTACGTTTTATTAAAGTTATCAAACTGTACGGTACCGGTATTAAATTTTTGCTCAGATTTAAGACGCGTGATTAAAATATCGTAAATTTATCGTAAAGCAGGCATCGTAAACGTAGGCAAATACTTACATGCGGTAATTAATTACTTCAAGGGTTCCTTAGCCGAATGGAAATTAAATTAACCCTTATCCGTTTAATCTTATCTCTGATTCCTTATTTATAATCTTTATTATTTAGACAGTGAATATACACGTAGGCAATTAAACAAACTTAAAAAATCTAGACGCTAGACCTAGCAAAGCGGAATAGAGTACTTGTATTGATGACTGGACTCGATGGCTCACTTGGCAGTGACCTCTGCCTTTTAAGCCATAGGTCGTGGGTTCAATTCCCGCACAGTACAACATTTGTGTTCATGAACATGTCTATAACTACATTTTACTAATTTTTTTTGTAAATAAATGCATATTAACATACTATGTATTTACAAAAAAAGTATCGGAGTAAGTTTACCACACGGGTTTACCGGTTGTCTAGTACCCATAGTACAAGCTTCTGCTTAGTTGTTTAATTCATCATCATCATCATCAGCCTGTAGACGTCCACTGCTGGACATAGGCCTCCCCCAATGACCTCCACATGGACCGGTCCTGAGCGGTCTGGGTCCAAAGGATCCTCGTTATATCTACCAGGTCGTCAGTCCATCTCGTAGGGGTCTGCTGCGTCTTCCCTCTCGCGGTAGCGGTAGCGGCGAGAGTGAATATATTCTATAATAAATTTCTCAAATGTTCCGACTTTTAATGAATTGCAAAATGCGTAGTAGTTAACACGTCAATATTATTAAGTTCTCGCCGTAAATATCAATAACTGTCTATCGTGTGAAATTTTATGACTTCCAAATTAAATATCATAATTAATAGGCTTGAATGGAGATTGGATACTATTAAATTGTGTCGTGAAGTTTAGATTTAAGCCATTTAAATCAGAATTCTCACAGTAAACTACTTTCATATTTAAATATTTGCGAAGCGACTCTACAAACGAATTGTACTTTTTAACCGACTCCAAAAAAGGAGGAAGGTTTCTCGATTCGACCGTATGTAAAACCGTCTTTTAATGAGTCATCATATTTTTGTATCCTATTTTCCTATTTTGTCAAACATAATTTTGTAATATTAATTAACAATATAATAAAAGGCAAGATTTATGCGTATTGGAAAAAAACCAGCTTAATAAAAATAATAGCTACAGATTAAAAAATAATAGAGTCTTGAAAGGTTGTTTGTGGTTGGTAGTGTAGAAGGAATGAGAGCCCTTTCTTCACTTTTCTTTCGTTCCACCCTTCGGGCCGCTCCCGTCGCTCCCCCTTAGGGGGGTTTGCTAACGGGCTGCGCTGATGGGTGTCTTGGTTTGGAGGACATCTTTTGTAGGACCTTCGACTATCCTATTCGTGGGTATTCCCTGCGTCCTTTCCACTTTGAGGCAGGGTGAGTCCCACATACCCCGCTACTCCCCCGAGTGGGGATGCCTAAATGCATTTTCCCCGGTAACACAAAAAAAGATAGCCCGTGGCCGCTCACCAACCAGATAATCTGATCAAGTCAAGCGATCAGACGTAAGGGCCTTCTACAAAATCAAGAAGGGATCACGAGCCTCAGTAATGAAATGACGGAACGACTGAAGAGAGTTGTACAAAACGAAGACTCAACTGCATTGAATATGGACTTTAAGTTTCGCCAAAGGGACAGGCTATGAAAAATCTCGCATATTTCTTCTGAACACTCGCACGATAAATAACATCTCATGCCCTGCAGTGGTACTTATACCGGCTATTAAATACTTCATTGTATTATTGGCGGCCTCGTAAGCAAAGGGTCACCTTCTTTGGACTAGTTTTTTTTATTGTTCGCCTTGAGGCACGCGTGTTAAATGTAATAATTTACGAACATTTTGTGCTAAGACTTGATTTCATTGATCTTGGATAAGGAATTTAGGCTTACTGACAACTGGATTCTGGTTACTGTCTTGAGTTGTCAAGCCAAGTTAGGCGGAAAAAAGCTTACTGCCGTTTTTGACTGGCTCGATTTGGTCGACCTGTGCCTTCTGAGCCAAGGAGCGTGGGTTCGATCCCCGCAGGGTACAAACATTAATGTTCATGAACATGTCTGTTTGTATTGGTCTGGGTGTTTACTGTTTTCTATGTATAATAAATATGTTTATCAGTTATCTATAGGTACTCTTGTACAAGCTTCGACTACCCCTCTGGGAGGAAGACGTGATGTTAGTATGTATGTAGTTAAGACCTACCTACTCGTAGATGGCGCTGTTTTACCCAGCGTGGCATGTCATGGGTTATTCATTTAACTACGTATCTATATTCAATGGTATCTTAACATAAGCATAATCATCGTCTAGGTACATACTTCACCATCGTGAATCATGATTTAAAAACGTATACATAATGCGTACCATCACATCAGTTGCTACATAATTGGGTAGGAAATTTTTTGTCCAATTACTTACATACTTAGTTTATATATATAACCTATAATTGTTTTGTTGTTAGCGAAACGTGGCGGTGTTTTTAGGGTTCCATACCCAAAGGGTAAAAACGGAACTTTATAACTACTTGAGACTTCTTTGTTCATCCGTCCGTCTGTCAGTCACCAGGGTGTATCTTAAATGAATGAATGAAATAATGATTATTGCTAATTGGGCAGATACATAATAATTTCTAGACAGCTATAACAACTTAACATAATAATACATGTATGTACTTTACAACTAGCAAAGTGACATAGCTCAGCTTGTGCTGTCCGAGGAACCATGTCCCGGATAGCGCTGATCTTCAGCTATTCCCATGATCTCTGCAGGTGTCCAACGAGATAGTATGCAATAGGGCTTAAGAACTACGATTTATTTCTTCTTTCTTTCTTTCTAATGGCAACAAATAGGCACTTGAAATACTCACAAAATACTCGGTCTTCGAACATCTCGGCTCACAAAAATCTATAAGGCGTCTGTTATACATGTTTTTTTTTATAGTAGCTCGACATAATGGCTTCCCTACGCCTGATGGAAAGCGAAAGAGAAGCCCAAGTCACAGTGACAACGGGCAAGTAACTGGTCAGTTGTCAGTTGCCACCGCCATGGCCGGCCCAACTCCAACCTCCCACGAGCTCCAGAAACCCTACTTACCGGAAGGAACACGACCCGGAGGTCATTTGGCTGCGGTATTCTATAGGGTAGCTCTCTTACATGTACAACAAAAGTCACTTTTGCCGTTTCTTTCTAAGATATAAATAAAAAGCAGCACCAGGTAATCGCTTGAATTTTAATGATACGGAACCCTTCGAATGCGAGTCTCACCCGCACCTTGACGGTTTTTATACATAGTAGGTGCCTAAGCAAAAAGTAAAATGGTATTGCGTTACATGTAGGTATTTCTGAAGGCAAGAACCTACGCATTCTGTCTGTCTGTACATCTGTGATTATTTAGTCAGATGTTGCAATTCTTAAAACTATGAGTCAAGAGATGCAGTCATAATAAAAACTATGTCTAGCCATCTTATCTGTGCGGTGACGGATAAATATAATACAAATCATAGCATCTCTGAATGAGGACATGGCAGTGGCACTGTCAAGTGATTTGTTTCCTTCTTTTTATTGGTATTGGTAGATGTTCACGCTATAGTTTTTTTTTACGTGTACAGGATAGTGGCTTCCCCTCGCCTGATGAAAAGACGGGAAGCCCAAGTCGCCGTGATAACGGAAAACTAACCTAAATCGTCACTTGTATGTAAGTTGCTACTGCGATCCCAGTCTGCAAGATAACTCTGGCTCGAATCCTGAAAGGTGACCGGAGTCACTTCACTGCTGCTCCGCCATAATAAGGGGGGACTCTTACATACTGGTAGAGCTACCACAAGCTAAAATCTCAAGGAGCCCTTTTTTAACCCGGAAAAATGTTTTACGCATCTCCACAGTTGGGGGAAACGATGGGGATGTGGGACTTACGCTACCCTCAAAACGGGAGGGTAGTCGATTCTTACTAAACATATTATCATAAGGCTATCGCAGTCCACT
Organism: Conogethes punctiferalis; assembly: GCA_031163375.1. Lineage (NCBI taxonomy): Eukaryota > Metazoa > Arthropoda > Insecta > Lepidoptera > Crambidae > Conogethes > Conogethes punctiferalis. The sequence goes on from CM062086.1 coordinate 962,817, forward strand.
GCTGGACATATCCTCTCCAGTTGTCCTCCATTTTGGTCAAACATCTGAAGGCTTTACCCATAATCGCCACCCTGGGCAGGCGGGTTGTCGATCGAAGGGCGTAGCAATATAATTTGTATTTAAGTATTCATCATCAGCCTATTGCAGTCTACTGCTGGACATAGGCCTCTCCAGTTGTTCGCCACTTAGAGCAAACATTTGGAGGATATCATAATTGCCACGCTTGGCAGGCGGGTTGTCGATCGAAGGGCGTAGCTCTCGCTCCGGTGACGCTGCTGCCCGTCATCGAAGTGTGGTATTTAGCTACGCCTTCGAGTGTGGCGGTTATACCGCCACTAGTCGGTTGCCAGATCAACAATGGGTTAAGTGACCCACTAGATCTTTATCTTTCACTTCGCGAAAGTAATACTACCTAGATGATGCGAAAAAAACACAATTACCATATAACTTCATTATCAGGTAAGTTTAAGAGAGGTAGGGTATAGCGAATCTTCGCTCGAATTGAGCCGCCCGTCCGGGGAAGGACCTCCACCCTATAGAATACCGCAGTCAAATGACCTCTGGGTCGTGTTTCTGCCGGTGAGTAGGGTTTCCGGAGCTCGTGGGGGGTTAGGGTTGGGCCGGCATGGCGGTGGCAACTGACAGGTAACTGACCAGTTACTTGCCCGTTGTCACAGCGACTTGGGCTTCTCTTTCGCTTTCCATCAGGTGTAGGGAAGCCATTATGTCGAGCCACTATAAAAAAAAAAAAAAAAAAAAATATCAGCCTATTGCAGTCCACAGCTGGACATAGGCCTCTCCTGTTGATCGCCACTTAGAGCAAGGAGGATGGCAAACATCTGGAGAATATACCCACAATGTGACACGCTGGGCAGGTGAGTTGGCGACCCTATAATATATAGCTTATCTATCCTGAACTTTCCCACCATCACTCAACGCATAAATTGAAATCTGACAAGCGAATTAAAACATGTTTACTTGCATATTACAATATTTTAATTGCCATAACCTGACCGTTGACAATTAACATACCTACCCAGTTTTATCTTTATTTCATAAGGCTTGCACTTTCTAGGAGCACAAGCGTGGGTGATGGACTGAAGCCAGGAACTGACTCAGAACAGGATATGGTTGCCTATGAGTAATAACACCCCCACAATATTATGGCACGTGAAATGGCGTGGTGAAATAATGTGAAATACCTTGTGATACCATAGACGTCGCTTGTTGAATGAAAGTGAGGTAATATGAAGACAAGTTGGTGATTCACCGATTACTATGTGTAGTAACGACATAAACTGGCTCGATGGCTCATTTGGTAGTGACCTCTGCTCTCTGAGCCAAGGGTCGTGGGTTCGTTTCGCGCACAGTACAAACATTTGTGTTCTACAGTTGAAACAGACATGTTCATATGTCTGTTTGTATTACTGTGTACACTTAATATGTATTTATTTACAAAAAAAGTAAGTAAGTTTATCAGTTGTCTAGCACCCATAGTACAAGTTTCAGCTTAGTAGTTAGGCTAACTGCAGTTATGACTGGGTGTTTTCCGTGCGGTAACAGAAAAGAAAAATATATAAAATATAACGTAATGAAAATCGACTAAGGGACTTCTTTCGGTTTCTCAGCCAGTAGAGTTAGGTAGAGTTTACCCTCCTGGGTGGCGATCATACGTTTAATTTTTGTTTTTAGTAGCTCGACAAAATGGCTTCAAAATGGAAAGCGAAAGAGAAGCCCAAGTCGCTGTGACAACGGGCCAACCCTAACCCCCCAAGAGCTCCGGAAACCTTACTCACCGACAGAAACACGACCCGGAGAACATTTGGCTGCGGTATTCTATAGGGTGGAGGTTCTTCCCCGGGGCAGCTCAATTCGAGCACTACCTCTCTTCTAAATTAGACAGTTCTTATGAAAACATTTTTGGCAAGGTGAAAACTTGGACAATTCGTTCGATAATGATTCCGTTCAATATGAACGAGGGATCTCCCTCGCTTCGATCGATTTTGCCGAACGCATTTGTATAGTACGTACACCTTTTTACCTACCTTACCTTTTTGATTTCCGAACCTTATATCAAATTAAAGTCTGAGAATACATGATCGAAGACCAACACATTAGTTGCACCGATATCTCCACGCAATAAATATTGTTCAGACACACGATCGCCTCTTAAGTTATTTGTTTGCAATTACTGCAATGAGGGCTCCTATCAAATAGGTAATAGGTACCTACCTACCTACCCACATTCTTTAAACTATACATATATATTTGTGGTTCCTTCGTTGTTATGATAACCATAACTTTAGGTACCTAATTGTAGGTATGTGATAATTGTGTGATATTTATTTACCTACTTAGATGACCAAATTTATGACGTTTATAATGAAAACTATTGGAGAGGCTAGACATAGCTAGCAGGGGACTGCGAAAGGCTGTTGATAATGATGATCATTGTGAAAGTTAACGTAAGCTTTTAGTAGTGATACGGCTGGAACCGGGGGGTGTGGAATCAAACGAGTAATGGGAAACCACAAAAACACTTTAATAGTCCAGCCGCAGTGGACTGTATAACTCAACTTACAAAACAATACAATAAAAACCATAGCAACTAAATATATTTAAAAAACACTTCTAAATACAAAACTATGTACAAAACTGGTAAAAAGGTAAAATCATATAAAAAGGTCGTTCTGTCCGCAACAAGTAGGTACCACCAAACTTACTAGGTAGGTATCTAGCTCACCGGATTAGTAAGCTGAAGTGGCAGTGGGCTGGCCACATCAGCCGCAGAACCGATAATCGTTGGGGTATACGAGTTCTGGAGTGGAGACCGCGTATCGGCAAACTTAGTGTAGGACGCCCTCAGGCCAGGTGGAGTGACGATTTGCGCAGGACGGCTGGCAAGTGCGAAAAGCCCAGAATCGACCTAAGTAGCGAACATTAGGAGAGGCTAATATCCAGCAGTGGACTGGCACGAGCTGATGATGATGATGATGAACCTACTTAGTAGACTCATAGTTTAAAAACTGGAACTGTGAAATTTGGAGTGGACAAATACAAATGCTGGATGCGAGAAGCCCAGGATCGAGCAAAGTGGTGAACATCGGGGGAAGCCTGTGTCCAGCAGTGGACTACCTACGAGAAGCTGATGATGAAGATGAATGAACTTTTTTGTTCTTTTTATACAGCCAAGGCAAAATAGAGTACCTAGTAGGTAGGATGTCATTACAGTAGGTAGGTATGTCACAATAGTCATTTGATTAACCAACTGTTTGATCAGATGGCATGGTTTCGATAACGAGAGATGTTAGAGGGTACCTACCTACATAGAAAAAAATAACTAGGCATTTAGTCTCTTAGAAAAGTGACGAAATATTATTTTAATTTTAGTAAATAGGTAGGTACCTAGCATGTCTTAGCAATGCCTATTGTATGCAAATAACAGAATTTCGTGAAGATTTTCTCACTCACTTTTTTCTACTTACACTTTCACAATAACTGATGCTTAAATTATTGATTAAAAACATATTTAGTTAGGTATTAGTTATACGAGTAGTCAGACTTAGGTAATTATGCGAGTTTAACTGATATTTACATGCTCTTTCTGGTAGATAAATAGGATTAAAATAGGTACCTACTAACATTTTGAAACACTTGCATCCAATGTAAAACCAACCTATGTACCTATTTATTTAATAAAGAAATTAGTAATGTATGGACATTACTTTGCTCTAACTAGCTATCCTAGGTATATTGGTCAGAGTGTAGGCTATTAGGTACGTCCGCAGTCCTGCGATTCAAAGAAATAAATCGTGATCCGGCTCATAATTAAAAACCAAGTTGGTACCTATGTGTATAGAAGCCTCTTTTCCACACACCGACCCACATTTCCTATTTATACTGCCCTGACCATACATTAAAGATAGCACCAACGCTTCTCTCGATATAGTTATCAGACCCATATATTACCGCCTCAATATAATATCAGCAGCTATTAATGAACCTGCTTGTTTACATTGCAAGATAGTTCACGACTATAAGACTGAATGGAACGCAAAATGCATCTTTCTAATCGTATAAGTTTCATAAACATGGCCAAATGGCTGTGCGGATCCTGTTTCCTTCGCCTATTTTACGATGAAAAAAAAGAAGGTTTCCTTCTTTATTGCCATTGCGTTTCAAGCCAGATTCTTAATGGACAGGTGCCTATGTACCTACTTGTACTTATGTTCTCAGGTTGATGTGCATAAGTACTTATTTAGTAAGTGCTATGGTTGTATGAATAACGCCCATTGCATAGGTAGGTACCTACTTCGTCAACGGAATTTTATCATTTGTTATAGAAATTTTACATCATAAACAAGTCTTCTTTCTATTAGATAATAAGAAAATGAGTCAGATAATATTATGCTTATGACGATAACGCTCAATGAGTCCATGTGTGTTACCAATTACATGCATCGTTGTTCAAAAACTCACCTAAAAAGCTAAGACTCGGCTTCCCATCCACGGAATCGTCGTCGTCAAAACACTCCAATTTCTTAGCATTCATGTTGTCATCACTTTACTCGCCAAGTTTGATAAAAAACTCCTTTTTTGTTTCAACAACGAAGGTCACATACACTTGTCTTTACATGCACCACACAGATTGTAACAATCACTAGTTTCACTGTTTAAACTCTTTTGTCATCCGTCGATGATTGAAAACACTGGCAAGTTGTTGAGAAAAAAGTTAACTTTTGTTTTTATTTCACATATTGACAGTTCTGTTGGGTTTTTGAATTCAAATTTGGAACGTTACGACGGGAGCGCGCGCGCCGCGTCAGTCGCGCGGCGTGGTCCGGACGCGAATGAGTGAGCGGGAGCGGAGCGAGGCGACAGTTCGCTCGCTCGCTCGTCTCGTCTGCGGCGCGGCGAGTGCGCCTAGCTAGACCGAACGAAATGACCTGTATGCCGCTAATCTGATTAAAACATTGCCTATGCGTGTGTTTTGCTCTATTTTCTGCGATTTATCGTAGGCGCTTTGATTGACAAAGCATCTACCTACCTAAGTTGGACTTAACATTAGCAACAAAATATCATCAGCTGTTAAATTTTAATGTTACAATGATTAATTAAATAATGTAAATAAGTAGGTTTTTAATATTTGTACATATTAGTTTAGTTTAGGTTTTATTTTTTTATTGTAGGCTTAAGTTACTTTGTACTTTTACTTCTTTGTATATGAGTCATTCAAATAAATAACCTGTTACGGAATGATTGTTATACATTTCATTATACATTAATTTCTCTGAATCTCTAATATGACATCCTACCTACCTACCTACTTAATTAGAAGTAAAATGCTATTTGTTTTCGAACAACAAAACAAAAGCGTTCGAAATTTGAAAAGAGAACGAATTTGATTTGTCTAAAATTAGGTCTCTAACAAAGAACTTTTTTAAACTCGAGTGAAAAAAAGGGTTGGTAGGATAGGGTAAATGACCCAGTTTTCGACCCTGTGCAATTCTTCGACAATATTATAGTATAGGACTAACCCTATACCTCGGAAAACAATGGTATTGTAGAGGGGTGGTGTCAAACCCTATTTGCAAGTAATAATATGCTTGGTATTGTGTGTCAGATCAGTATGAATGTTCGCAACTTGCGTGGTTTGATTTTTAAACAAACGAATGGTTCTAATAAGTAATGTGTAAATGAATTGTTAAAAAATCTGTTTAACAATTTAATTTCTAGGAGTGAAATGTTTGTTTTGTTTTGTAAGAGACTTTATATTAGGAATAAATTGCCCAGATGTGGGACAACATAGGATCAAAAGAAAGAAGAATGAAGATGTTTAATTAGGTGAATTACGGTGGTGATTTGTATTCTTTATCCGCCATCGCTGGTAAAAGAATACCTACTAGGTAAATTCATTCCATCATTTCATAATCCGTAATTTTGTACAAACGTCATTTTGTACAAAATTGCATCATATTTTCTTATTCTCAGTTCATAGTAGAGCATTTCAGTGCAAGTTCCAACCCTCTTGCACGATCCTACCCACAGTAAAACAAAATTAATTAAAAATAATTAAGATAAAACCGTAAATAGGTTCACAAAACGCGTTCAAACCATTATCTCTATAATTGATTGGATTAAAACTCGTAAAATTATAAAAAGCGATAGTAAAGTCCCGATCATATCAACAAGTGTTCGTCTGAACAACGAAACGGTGTGGTTTAATGTCAAATGTGATCCTGATTTGAGATGGGGAGTTCCGTACACTTTTGAGTAATAAAATGGCATTTGTGTTCAAATGCGAGGTTTTTAACAAAACCACTTCATTATTATGTACGAGTTTTACGGCTGGACTAATCAGTAAGATGTATAGCGATCTACAAGTCTGCTACTCATCATCAGCCTATCACTGTCCACTGCTGGATATCATGCTACTCCAGTTGTTCACCACTTTGGTCAAACATTTGGAGTCTTTACCCTAATAAACTTAGTAGTTTATCTTGAACCTTAATAATCTTTAATCGCCACGCTGCAGGGCAGGCGGGTTGACGATCGTAAAGCGTAGCTCCTGGCTCCGGTGACGCTGCCACCAGTCATCAAGCCTGAGGTATTTAGCTACACCTTCCATCGTGATGGTTATATCGCCACCAATCAGTTTCCAGAGTTTATTATTCGGCAACATGTACCACGGGCAGGTGAGGTTGGCTTGAAACGAAAGGATGATGGATTACTTATATCTCCGAGGTTGCTAACCGTTTTATAACCAGTTTAAAAGACTCTAAAACTTCGCTACCGATCTATCACCAAACCACTCGTCAACCTTCCATGCTAATGATCTACGACATAAGCAACAAATAAAGCAAGCAGTTCTAAAAATAGCCCCTGGATCGCCGGCGGAACTCCAAAAAACGTCCAAAACCAATGAAGTGTAAGAGGTTAGTTCCCACACCGTGGTGGACTGTTTTTTATCGCCATAGTATGGTCAACAGACACTCAATGATCTGTTGCATTCAAAAACAGACCTTATTGCATTGACTTTAGATTGCATCATATTTGTACAGCACCGGGCGCATCCTGGGCCAATTTTGTGAGCCGATCCACCTTATAATTTTGTAGTCCATTAATCATGGAGGCGACGGAAGAATGACAAAACGAACTCCAGCGAAAGTAATGATGATCTGTGTAACTTATTTTCAACTTTACGCGGACGAAATAAGGGTGATGCGAATGAGAAAAATATGATTTGAAACAGCAAAAATTGGATCCGATGTGTAGTTTTTCTGGTTCTGGTAAAAAATTGTTTATTTTTTGTAAATACATGGTAATAAAGTTTTAAAAATGTGATACGTAAATCTGAAGCTGTATAAGACCTTTTCACTAAAACAGCACATTCAATGTGTACACCTAATCATTTTTCGGATTGAAATTTGATTAATAAATATAAATAAATAAATATCACACAATATGACATACATTCTTCTTATTTATTTACACTTAGGGCTATTATTTTAAGTTGTCAAATTAAGAACAGCCTAATCGGAACTTATCTGTCCAGATGCTTTATTAGCAAGGGTTGTACCACACCACAAGACTCTCCAACTGTCGATACCCTATTGTCACAGTTGTTACAAATAACATCATTATGTCTAATCTTATAAACGTTCAACAGTTTCTCTTCATTTCCAACTTACCTGAAAGCCCACTCTGTATTAATTACCTATCAATATGACAGATGTCAATCAAAATGTCAAATGACGTCACAGCGTCATGTAAACACAGGTGCTCGCCATTTTGCGGAAGGCCTTTTACCCACGTGTGCAATTAACGTCATAGCGATAGTATACGACAGTGGTTGCGCAAAACGCTAAGAAATCAGTAAACATTACCATTGAGTGTTGTGTTAATGGCTCGCCATTGAGACCACACCACGGCAGGATATGTAACGTCACAGTGGACAAAGAAACAGCGAGGAATGTAACTTGCGTCTTGAGATCTCTCAAATGTTGAATGTTTTCTTGCTGTTCAATACGAAAGGTATATAATAGGCAAAGCTGTGTTTCAATCTTATCCTACTAATATTATAAACGCGAAAGTTTGTTTGGATAGATGGATGGATAGATGGATGGATGTTTGTTCCACTTTCACGCAAAAACTACTGAACGGATTTCAATGAAACTTTACAGGAATATAGTTTGTACATCATATTAACACATAGGCTATGTTTTATACGAATATCACGCGGGCAGAGCCGCGGGCAGCAGCTAGTAGAGTACTATATAGAGGCCCAACGGTCAATGTTAGAGAGATATTAAAGTACACAACTCTGTTGTTCCTTCAATCTTGTAATCGAAGTCAAGCCGTGTCGGTCCTCATCAGTAATTTTTGTAATGAAAAAATCAACCCATTCTTAAATCGTCAGCCCATTCTTTGCATTTTTGACTGGCTCGATGGCTCATTTGGTAGTGACCTCTGCCCTCTGAGCCTAGGGTCGTGGGTTCGATTCCCGCACAGTGCAAACATTTGTGTTCATGAACAAGACTCTGTTCGTTTTTTTAGGACGTATATTATGTATTTACTTACAAAAAAAATGTATCTAAGTAAGTTTATCAGTTGTCTAATGCCCATAGTACAAGCTTCGACTTAATTTGGGACTAGATGGCGCTGTGTGGCCCAGCGTGGCATCTCTTGGGTGAGCTCACTGCCCTCCTCTACCGTACACCAATGCAACAGACGTTATTAATAACGACCCACTTTAGAGACAGGTGCAGTATTGTCAGTGAGGCAATAGCTACGAGCTTTAACTTAAATCGACAAATAATAATATGGCGGTTTTAAAGAACAGAGATATTTGGGTTAAGTGTTCGAGATCATGTTGAGCTTTCGTGAATTAGACCGTCAAAGTTTAACAGCTTTATGTAACTTGCGTTATAGTTACGTTATAGTCCTTATAATAATTATAAGGACTATAACGTAACTATTTGTTTGTAACATCCTTGCATGCCACTTATTGAGGTACTTTATACAGGAAGATTTTATAATCATTATCCAAATTTCAATGATGTAAGGTAGCAACCTATCATCTTTTCGCACCCTTACCTGCCCGTGGTGCATCCTGCAGAATAACAAACGAAGCTCTGGCAACCGACTGGTGGTAAAACCATCACAATTTAAGGCGTAGCTAAATACCACACACACAGGTCGATGACGGACAGCGTTACCCTGCGATCGCCAACCCGTCTGCCTTGCGTGGTGATTACGGGCAAAGCCTCCAGATGTTTAACCAACGTGTAGAACAACTGGAGAGGCTTTTGTCCAGCAGTGGACTGAGATAGGCTGAAGATGATGATAAAGTTAATAATAGTAATATTAAGCTGACTGTCATAATGTATTTGCTAGGTAATAAGTGTCACGTGTGAGGTAACGGGACTCTAAGTTTTAAGGTCAAACCATGTTCTAAGCATTCAACAGTAAACCTTTTGATGCCCCTTATACGGATTGTATTTAAGTAATCACTATTGTAAGTTATTGGGGCGATATAGACTTAAAATTACTTAAATCGACAAGCTATTAAGCAAAATTTAAGTACAACAAGAAGTTAAGTGTGTCACTGTTATGAGATTACGGAGTTTGGAAGGCCGAAATGGGCAAGATGCATAAGTCAAAATTCTGATTTATTTATTCTTTGTCGTGTGTTCGTTTATATCGATTGTACACAATTAATTCTACCACTAACAAGAATTGGTTTTGAATAGTGATATTTTAGCCGGGGCTAAAAACAAATGTTATTTTGTGAGGGAACTTAATTATAAAATATACATAGGTATACGGAGTACTTACACACTGTGTGTATCAAAGAATTTCCAAAAGGTATAATAATATGATCAATTTTGCATAGAGAGTTATTAATTTAATTAATTCTTTATTTAAGCTCAATACACAACATCGTATCTACTTACACAAAAGTGAACTAAATTAGTAAGTATATTTTCTTCTTGCTAAATTGACAATAACAAAACCTTTGATACAAATCTTATCTTTCCCAAAAGATAGAAATATAAACTGTATTTTACAAGTACATTTTCTTCTGTTGATTACATCAATAGTAAGGGTCTTGATTGATAGCTGTACAGCAAAAAACACAAAATCACTACTTGTTGGCCTCCTTCAACGGTGCGATACCTTAAAAAAAACTAGATCGATGTTAAATCGATCGTAAAAGCTCAACGACTTAAATTAACGGTTGTACTTACCTCATTTGCATAATGACCCATTCTTTTTTCGAAAAAATCTTTAGTTTATTCTTTTACCAAAATTTATGGTCAGACCCCGCGTTTTAAGTGGACAAAATTCGGAATGTAAGTAGGCGCGAATCTCCAATGCATTATGTCCAAGGGTGCGTTGAGGTTTTTCTTGCTTTAATGCAATTATGTCTTTATGATGCCCAAAAATGTACGCAGTATGATAAATGGTAACACTTTATGTAATTATCGGGGACATTATTATCTGTTTTTGTTTACATCTGGATTTTACTATAATTTTGTATCGCGAGGTAATAAGATTGGGAAAGATGGTCATTTTATGTAGGTAAGTGATTTTTATGCCATCTTTGCCGAAATGTTACTTTTGTAACATTTTGTGTTACTTTTACCTTTTCATGTTACTTTTTAGGGTTCCGTAGCCAAAATGGCAAAAACGGGACCCTTATAGATTCGTCATGTCTGTCTGTCTGTCTGTCTGTCTGTCTGTCTGTCCGTCCTGAAACTATAAGAGCTGCATTATTGAAATTTGGTACGTAGATGTATTCTGTGAACCGCATTAAGATTTTAAAATAAAATCAGAAAAAAATCCAAAATTTTTGGGGTTCCCCATACATAGAACTGAAACTAAAATTTTTTTTTTCATCAAACCTATACGTGTGGGGTGTCTATGAATAGGTATTTGAAAATGATGTTGAGGTTACTAACATCATTTTTTTCTAACCTGAATAGTTTGCGCGAGAGACTCTTCCAAAGTGGTAAAATGTGTGTCCCCCCCCCCGTAACTTCTAAAATATGAGCATGATAAAACTGAAAAAAATATATGATGTGTATGACTATAAAAACTACTAACGAAATTTGGTTTGAATGAAATCTAGACAGTAGTTTTTTTTTTAAACGTCATAAATCAAATTACCTAATTTTTTTATTTAATTAACTCCAATATAATAAAACGTAAAGAAAAACACTTAATTAGCTGTATAGTGGCACGGAACCCTACGTGCGAGAGTCCGACTCGCACTTGGCCGGTTTTTTTTATGACAGAGGGGGTTAACGGGCCTGAAGGTCGCCTGACGATAATGTATCACTTTCAGCACATAGACAACGCAACAACAGAAGAGTCTTATGGACGTTGAGAAATTTGTATGTTCGCTTTTAAAGGTTCCTAAAAGGAAAAAAACCGGCCAAGTGCGAGTCGGGCTCACGCACAAAGGGTTCCGTAGCAGCAAATATAATAAACTTAACCAAAATTACAGTTAAATCAACCTATCTCAAAAACTATAAGAGATACTTTGATCAAACCAAAAATCGTTGAAAGAGTTAATTAGCATGCATCACCTCTATTTTTTTTAGAATTTTATACCCCGTAGTTATAAAAATAGAGGGGGGGGGACATACTTTTTACGACTTTGAGAGCTGATATCTCAAAAACCGTTCACTTTAAGAAAAATGTTTTTTAGAAAACTTTATATCATTTTAAAAGACCTTTCCATTGATACCCCACACGGGTATGTACATCGAAAAAAAAATTTTCATCCCTCAGTTACATGTATGGGGGGCCCCACCCCCAATTCTTTTTTTTACTATTTAGTGTCATAATTTTGTAGCGGTTCATACAACACATATTCCCATCAAATTTCATCACTGTAGTACTTATAGTTTCCGAGTAAATCGGCTGTGACAGACGGACAGACGGACAGACGGACAGACGGACAGACGGACATGACGAAACTATAAGGGTTCCGTTTTTGCCATTTTGGCTACGGAACCCTAAAAATAGCAGTAGGCACAGCTAAATAAAAACGGGAAAAATATAGATTAATGTTACTTGTTTTATAACAAAACAAGCAAAATTTCGTCGCATTTGCTTCAGCGGTTTCGGCTCTGCGTTGCTCGTTCGGTCAGGACATGTTCTTTTATATATAACATAGATGATACTTTGTGACCAAATTCCGGTTACTTCTGGTTTTCAATGACTGGCAACACAACACATCACGTACCTCCTTGGTAAGTTGATTAAAGGGATGATTGAATACTTTGTAATTGCTAAGATTACGCGTTACGTAACGCTAGGGTATCGGTTAATATGAGGTAAGGTAATGGTCACAACACCATAAAAAGGAAGTGATATTTATGCAACGGCTTGTTAAATGGTTTTTATTGTTATGAGGTGTACCACCAACAGCCAATTTTGAGATTGCGTTAAAATTATCATAAATAATCACGATACAAAATATACAATGTGACTTTGAATTGGTCAGGTGGCTTTTTGGTTTTGGTTCTGAACCAAGGGACGTGGGTTCGATCCCCCCAGGGCCGTCTTATGTATATTCGGCGCCGGGGTGCCGGACTCAACTTGCGCCCTCGGTTGGGGGGGGGGAGGGTCTCTTCGTCTTCTATCCTCAATAAAATTCAGCGCTCGACAGGCGCCCCCCTTGCACCCCCTGTTAGAGACGGCCCTGGATCCCACAAACATTAGTGTGATGAAAATTTGTGTTTGTTCCTAATCTGGGTCTTTATATTTGTCTTAAGTATCATCATCAGGATTATCATCAACCTCCATACATGCACTGTTGGACATAGAAAGAAGAAGTTCCTCATAAACCTTACAGTCGAGATACGTCAATCAGGCTAGAACGGGTTAACAAATACTCCTGTGGTGTACACTACGAGGTAACTACAGAAGGGGGAAAGACCTTGCGGCGCCACATTGACCAAATGCTTCCAGCCGGGAGAGTAGCCCTAAGGAGCCCGACTAGGGAATTCACGGCGGAGGACTGTGGTGTCTTCTCAACGTTACCATAGCAACGGATTTGTATAGTCATTGTAAATAAATAACTCTATATTATGAAGACGTGATTCATTCTATTTAGTAAATAAATAGGTACATATCAACTCCTGTATTTGTTAACCCGTTCTAGCCACGCATTCCCGTTCGTCAACCCATCGCGACGAGGTCACCGTGACGGCCGCCGGCATATCTGTCCGTTTTTCGTCCAGGCATCCCGACGGGCCATATGGGGAGTCCTGCTTAGCATTCCGCTCCCGTAGCGGGCGAGGCGCGCTCCCAAAATATTTGAACGTCCGTGCCGGTGATCTTTCTCATACGTTTTTTAGGGATTTGCGACTTAGAAGGGAAAACCTTTGAGGGACGGATTCCTTTTTGCGTGCTTGGGTTGAACAAAACAGGGGCGTAGCTGCCGCCGTATCTGCCGTATCAATTATACGGGGCCCCCAGACCATGGAGGCCCCCGTAGTGCATAAGCAAAACCTTCCCAAATTTTGTGACAAATCTCTTCGCTTCCTAAGGGCCCCCAAGCAATTTTTATATGAGGCCCCACCAAGACACGCTACGCTTCTGGAACAAAAATGCATTTTTTCTCTCTGCTACATTTGGTGCTCTTCCTATGACATTTATGGGTTTATTAATAGATGGAAATCATGTAAGTTTATCAATAAAAAAATAAACTAAATGTAAAAAAATCTATTTCATAACAAACTTCTAAATAAATGTGCGAATAAAACTTCTCTTATAAAACTTTTACCGCTGATGGTAAAAGTTTTCTTCGCTATATTACAATACACAATTATATGTTATAAAATGTTCTCACAAGATGTGCCTAATTAAGTTCTTTTTTCATGGTTCCAAAATTATTTAACGTACCTACTTGTTCAAATAGGTACATATCGTGGTTAAGTCAACTGTTTAGTGTGTAATAAAGAATATCTATCAAACTTTAAAAAGAATAAAACCTTTCTTAAATATTTATACGGATCCCCTTGATGCGTGCGTGCGTAAGAAATTTGGTCCGTCGGACGTTTTTTTATTAAAAAATCCCTTTGTTGCCGTTTTTTGAGATTTATGCGACGATTTTTTGATACACCATTCGGACAGGGCTAAGACCTGTGTTGATCACGTAGCACAAAAGGTTGTGATATGTTTACTGTTTGTTTATGTTCAAGAACATTTTATTGGTCGAAGTACTTTTTATGTTTGAAGATTCTTGAGTAGGCACCTTTTTAAGCAAAAATTTACTTTAAAGTAAAGACTAACTTCCTTGTCATTCCAACTTAATTACACTTCAAGCCTTAAAATAAATAAAATAACGCATTAATGATCCAAAGTACTTTGATATTTCTCGATAAACCTTTTTTAATGTTGGAAAGTTGGTCAGAATCTGGACATCAGATCGAAACAGCCAAAACTTTTATTATAGCATTGATCACCGTCCATTTAATGGTTCACCCCGATCAGATTAATTGCTTTGATATAACACCAAACGTGCCTAAAATGGCTGCCATATAAATATTATCCGTGCCGTGATGGATACGGAATACAAACCACCGTTCCACCGTCTTCCCGTGGGGATTCTTCCTAACTTAAAATGATAGCTAAGGCGGCTTTGTCTCATTATTGGACTGCAATGGAAGGATCATTATGGAAGGATCTCCCTAAGAAACTTTAAGGAATATGACTTAGGGCGCCTCCTAGGTGTTCAGGCCGCAACCGCAACTTAGGGCGTTGTTGGAAGGATCTCTACGGATGCTGTTTTAAGGAGTGGGGCGGTTGTATAGGAATCAACTCTACTCTGTTGTTTTTCGGGAATAGTGGGTGCTATAGCCTCGTCTTATGGAAAGCGATAGAGAAGCCCAAATCGTTGCTGTAACGGGCAAGTAACCAAATCATTCTGGTCAGTTGCCACCGCCACGCCGCTCTGCAAAATAACTTAACTTTGAGAAGAGCCTAATTATAGGAGATATACATAAGGAGTATAGTCAAAGTTCCTTCAACAATGACTTAATGCAATATGATTCTTAATTCAATATGGAAAGGTCTATTTTAGCTACAGACAGATTTGATCATAGAAACTCTAGTTTGTGACAGGCTGTAAATTGTCAGACGCTTGTAAGATTTTTTTTACGACATACTTCTAACGCGACCATTTTAGTCCTGCGACGAAATATGAGCTGAATACACAATCAATATCAAAACCTCTATAAAAGGAAAGAATGTTAGTTTGTAACATCTAGAGCAGGCATGTAAAGAATTTGAAATGGCGATTTAAAGGCTTGCTTAGTTTAGAAAGAATTTACGCCACAAAATAATAAGTTACGAGTAGTATAGGAGACGGGATTAAATGTTTGACGCGAATTGAGAATCAGTATAAAAAATATTTTGATATAGATAAATACATAGATGAGTTGTAAATATACTTAGACTGGATGCCTTACTTAGATGGAGCCAGTTTAGAATTATGTGAAAAAAAAGTTCTTTATCGAACATAGATAAAAGTGGTTAAGAAGTATTTATTGACCTTCAGAAATCTGGTATGATTAGCTACACAGTAAATACTTTACCACGATGAGAAGAGAGAGAGAGAGAGAGAGAAAAAAAAAACATTAAATAAATATACGACTCTCTTAATTTGGAAAATTAGAGAAAAAAGTAGAAGAAACTCTACTTTAAACAGGTACAGAGCTTTTGTTAGAATTCGTAATCTATATTCCCCATTGAAAATTCATACATAGAGTTATATTGTGTCGGGTTTAATAATGAGTATATTACTACTTTTTTCAACAGAGTAGGTATAACCACATACCAACATATAGTAGCATGATTCCTTGCCTTAATTTATAAGCGATCTTTTACTTCACTTTTACGATTTCACACGCACGAGTGACATTCTACCACCTCCCGTGCTATCTTCTAAGAAAGAATGCACATATGCTGCCATATATATTCTATACAAGTATTAAAGACTATAAATAAGCTTTTTCTGCCTCCAACCAGCGGATATAATGGTAAACCAGTGCATTAATAGTGCTAAGAAAGTAGCCAAGTGTTTCTCTTTAATGACAGGGATCATCGCCTTTGAGAACCATAATTTTGAGAATAATACTTATTTACACAGCCTATAGTCGGTTAAATGTGTACTAGATTTGAAAGTTAACACAGTGTCGTAAGTAGCGAGTAATCTGATAGTAATGAGTTGTATTTATGGTTTTAATATCAATTTGTTTTGAAACTGTTGAAGATAGCATAATTTTTACTGGTAATCCTTAAATAAATTAGTTTATATTATCTACTAGCTGTGCCGGCGGCGTCACACGCGTGGATATCGGGTTTCAAAAA
Organism: Conogethes punctiferalis; assembly: GCA_031163375.1. NCBI lineage: Eukaryota > Metazoa > Arthropoda > Insecta > Lepidoptera > Crambidae > Conogethes > Conogethes punctiferalis. Next base: position 979,206 of record CM062086.1, read on the forward strand.
CAATGAAATTCCATAAAATGGTGCCTAAATTTTAAGTTAGACTTCTAGCAATGCATTGGTGAAAACCGCATTCAAATCTATGCAGTAGTTTTATACGGACTAAATATACATAATGTAATTATTTTGACCCTGGAAACACCCCTATTGTCGTTGGGAGAGGCATCTCTATTTCCAGCAGCGTGCGTTAAACATAACTTTTTACAAACATATGACATCAGAACTGTCAAAATGACAGATGTCATACAAAGATACCGCGCGAGTTTCCTCTCCCAACCCCGCGCAAAATCGACTTTTCGATCTTATTGACAGTACCGAGGCAAACGGGCACGAGCCGAGGCATATTTAAGTTAATAAACCAGTTCGAAGTAGGCCTCAGACTTATGGCGTTGCGTAAGTTTGCTTTCTCCGCGAAAGTTCCTAGGTTTTATGCAGAAATGATACCGAAGTAAAAGTAATGCCAATTCGATGGCGCTAGTGTTGCCAGGTAAGGGGTGACTTCCACTTCGGCAAGTTGTATATGTAACCCAACTTCTTCTTCAATTTTATGTATATTGTAAGGGAGCGACCTATCATCTTTTCGCTCCTAGCCACCCTCACCTGCCCGTGGTACATTCTGCCAAATAACAAACGAGGCTCTGGCAACCGACTTGTGGCGGTATAACCATCACTACTATATATACCTGGCTGCCCCGCCAGGGTCGAAGAATATACCCTATTACCTCTAGAACAACGTTGAGTATTTTCTAAACAAAAAACCAATAACCGGAACCGGTAATTTTCATTCTGTTTCGGGATTTGAAACTAAAACCTATTAGGCGGTTTCTAGGCGTTTCCGGTACTAGACCAGAGACGAAGTCACTAACGAGATAAATAAACACTTATATACTGGCAACACCGATCATCAGAGGAATATTGTACTTTCCAAAAGCAAACTAAGTATAATTAAAGTATTATTTAGTACTACGAGTACAAATCAACCTAAACCTTGGGTTTCTTTCCAAAGCCTGCCATTACATATACCTAAGTAAGCTGTCCATTTTATAGGTTATCTGAAGGAAGTAGAGATCTGATTAATAAATCAATGTGTCTGGTTAATAACTGTATGCACATCTCGGCAAACCGCGTCTCGGCAGACGTAATGTAGGACGCCCTCAGGCCAGGTGTAGTGACGATTTGCGCAGGACGACTGGCAAGTGTTTGATGCGAGAGGCCCGGGACCGATCGAAGTGGCGAGCATTGGCAGAGGCCTATGTCCAGCAGTGGACTGCGATAGACTGATGATGATGATACGATTGACCTATAACAGACATTTGTTGTACAATTTAGGTCTTATCGCTATAAGCAATCTCTTACAGGCAACCTTAGGGCAGAGGAAGAGTTTAGTATTCAAGAGGAGGCGATCTCTTCCACACAACCTTAGGGCAGAGGAAGCGTTTAGTATGACAGGCTCGGTGGCTCATTTTATAGTGACCTGTGCCCTCTGAGCCAAGGGTCGTGGGTTCGATTCCCGCACAGTACAAACATTTGTGTTCATGAACATGTCTGTATTGGTCTGGGTGTTTTCTATGTATAATATGTATTTATTTACAAAAAAAAGTATATAAGTAAGTTTATCAGTTGTCTAGTACCCATAGTACAAGCTTCGGCTTAGTTTGGGGCTAGGTGGCGCTGTGTGGCCCAGCGTGGCATGTCTTGGGTTATTTATTTATCCAAGAGGAATCATTTCGAAGGCACTGTGTATAGTCTAAGATCTATCCCGTAACAAAAACAGGAGCTGCGGGCTGACGCGTCCATTCACACAAATCAAGCTACCGCAGGCGCGAGCGACATGCATTTTCACTCCTGCGCATAACAATGAAAACAGGTTGCGCGAGACCATTTATAGCGAACAATTTACTTATTAGAAGAGGAGGAAAATTTTGCTAGTAAAATGGCGCTTTTAACATAGTAGAACGTAACTACGCACGTGCGTAGGAAAAATTAGAACATTTCTGTGCAATAACAGTGGACTTTGTGAAAAGATCTTTATTTGAAGATGTATGTTTTGTACCACCTTTTATACTTGTTTCAGGTTGATTGACGAAGTGGCGCCTACATGACATTAACGACTGCCTTTGCGCTCGCGCATCATCTAGTAAACATCTGTGCCGGTCTGCTCCGTAAATATATTTTTCAAATAGTCGTAAAAAGTTAGCTATCGGATTCGAAAGTAGTATATTCTTAAAGCCTATGTACTGGGCTATCAAGTGGTGCAATTAGATTTTTGTATCGTATTCTAATATTAAAATTAGTAAAACGATTACATTTTCACGGAAAGCGCAGCCCTTGATGATTAATTATAATTTATTAGACGCCCCTTTGGATAGAGTTAATGACATTCGTGATTTAGGTTTAGTATTAGATAGTAGGTTGGACTTTCATATGCATATTACCAACATGTGTAAGTCAGGGCACAAAATGCTGGGCTTCGTCATGAGAACAGCATCACAATTTGGCAACATTGAAGTTGCAAAAGTATTGTACAATGCATACGTGCGCAGTAAGCTAGAGTACGGAGCAGTCGTCTGGAATCCTCACGAGGAGAAATATAGTCTTATTATAGAAAAAATCCAAAGGAAATTTGCTCGTTGGATATATAAAATGCGATATGGCTACTATCCATATTTATATCCTTCCTTATTCGTCGCTGGGATGGTGGACATGGAAACGCTGAAACTCAGAAGAGCCATGTTTCAAATCGCTCAATATCTGTTAATCATCTATAATAAGATCGATAGCCCCCAAATATTGGAGCAGGTTCACATCCTGGTTCCAGGGAACATACCTCGCGACACGCTCGGGCAGGTGGCGCCGCGCCGCCGCCCGCGCCTGCTGGCGGCGCCGGCCGCGCGCACGTAGCGCGGGCGCCACGCGTCTACCGCCCGCGCACTCCGCGCTATTGGGGACATACTTGCTCAGCACCATGATCTCGACCTATTTGCCGATGGACTAGGGCATTTACTTATTAAATTCCGTGCAATTTTAAATGACTAATTAATGTTGACATTCTATTTAATTTTAATTTTATTACATATTATATTAATCTAAGATGACATATCACTTTATAATAATGTTTTGACTGATATAATTTCTGTATATTTATTAATTTGGGAGGCTCATCATATAATGTAATTGTGTTATTTTTATTTTAATCTTGTAAGCGTTTTGGACATTTATCTGTTAGCTTGTAAGAGACTCTGAATAAATGAATTATGAATTAAGTTCGCCATTTGTACATTATTTTATTGTAAAAGTAAATAAATATGATAACTAAATAAATAACATGCCACAAAGCAAAAACTAAGCATTTATATATTTATATGTATAACTGTATTTATTTGTTTATATGTGTAATTACCCCTTCTTTTGATTAGATAATTATCCTCTACCCAAAGGTTGTCTGGAAGAGATCGCTTAAAGCGATAAGACCGCGTAACTTGTACGTCAATATAATTATCTTTGTATTTAGTTATAGGTACATTCAAAGTCAAATGTTGGGTGTGCAACAAAGTTTAACTACGAGTATCTCTCTAAGCAAAACTAAGTTTAATACACATAATATACCTCTAAAATGTCTTTTTAAAAAATAACAAAAAGAAATCTGTTTTGAATTTGACATTCATTTAGTTCACATTCAGATGTGTTAATGTCATGTAAGATATAAATATACCTAATCGCCCAGGAGCCGCACACTATTCGGTATGTAATTCGTTAACGTTTGTGACGTTTGTAACGTTTGTGCACATTGTGAGCGCTGATAATAATAATATGCGAAATGGCGATGTTGATCAAATGTATGAAAATTTATTTGATGTTATTTCTAAAGAATATAATAGTGTATTTACAAAGAAAACTATAAAGGTCAATAGTTCTAAAGGTAGATTTAGTGAATGGGCAACACCAGGTATTTATAAGAGTAGGCGCAGGTTGTTTGAACTATATGATATAAAAGCTAACTCAAATGACCCTTCCATTATAGAACATGTAAGAAACTACTCAAAGGTATTCAAGAGAGTATGTGCTATAGCGAAATCAATGTTTCTTAAAGATAAAATAAAGAAAGCCAGCAATAAGATTAAGGCGACATGGCAAATAATCAATAGGGAAACTTGTAAGAGTAAAATTAAGGATCGCAAGTTCTGTCTGAAAATCGACGATAAAACTGTTGAATCGGATGTTGAAGTGGCAAACGCATTTGAATCTTTCTTTGCCAACATTGCATCTAAAACGACGGACACATTGAGTTCTAGCCCGCGTCTTGCTTATGACCTCCTCAACACATATTCAGTCGAATGTAAGGTAAAGTTTAATTTTCATCAAATCGACGCCCTAGACATTTTGGATGCTTTCAGAAAGTTAAATATTAAAAAGACTGAGGATTACTGGGGACTTTCTGTTGATATATTAAAAAATATAATCAGCATTATTTCACCAATTTTGGCAACAATTTTTAATAAATGTATTGAAACTGGGCATTTCCCAAGTTTGATGAAACTTAGTAAAGTCATACCACTATTTAAATCCGGTGATAAGTGTGACCCATCAAACTTCAGACCAATATCTATACTGCCCGCCTTAAGTAAAATTTTCGAAAAAATTATATTTAATCAATTAATAATCCACTTACAAGATAATAATATATTGCATAAGAACCAGTATGGATTCACCAAAGGTAAATCCACGACTGACGCTGGTGTAGCGCTCGTAAAACATGTATTTGATGCATGGGAGAACAAGCAAGATGCTGTGGGGATTTTCTGTGATTTGTCAAAGGCATTTGATTGCGTTGATCATCAGACACTACTTATGAAGTTACGTCATTATGGTGTATCGAACGACTCGCTTAGTATGATTCAGTCTTACCTGATAGGAAGAATCCAAAAAATTAATGTTAACGGTAGTCACTCCTCTGGCGCCCCCTTGCTTATGGGTGTGCCCCAGGGCTCAATATTGGGACCTTTGCTCTTTTTAGTATATATTAATGATCTTCCATGTTTTGCAAAAGACTTATGTGAGATGGTGCTATTTGCCGATGACACATCTTTAATATTTAAGGTTGATAGACAAAGAGAAAATTTTGACGAAGTAAATGATGCTGTCTCTAAAGTACTACATTGGTTTACAAGTAACAATCTGTTACTAAATGCTAAGAAAACTAAATGTATAAAGTTTTCTATGCCCAATGTCAGACAAGTCAAAACTGTCATTAACATAAATCAAGAACCCATTGATATCGTTAACTCAACAGTGTTCTTAGGTATCACCTTAGACTCAAGATTGCAGTGGGCTCCACATGTTGCTGCCCTGGCAGGACGACTTAGTTCAGCTGCATATGCTGTTAGGAAGATTAGACATTTAACTGATGTCGACACTGCGAGATTGGTTTATTTTAGCTACTTCCATAGTGTTATGTCCTATGGCCTTCTACTGTGGGGCTCAGCGGCAGACATCCAGACCATATTTGTTTTACAAAAGAGAGCTATCAGAGCCATATACAAACTTGGCCCACGTGATTCTCTTAGAGACCTTTTTAAAGAAATAAATATCTTAACTGTCGCTTCCCAATATATCATGGACTGTTTAATCCATGTTTATAAGAACAAGCACAAGCTTCCTAAAAATTCAGATAGTCATAAATTCAATACCAGAAACAGGCACAAGCTAGCTATTCCTAATCTGAGGTTGAATAAATGTGGAAAGTCATTTATAGGGCTTAGCATAAAAATGTTCAATAAATTGCCTCAATGTATAATTGATCTACCCATACAAAAGTTTAAATTATATATTAAAGGATGTCTAATAAAGAAAGGTTATTACAGAATTGAAGACTATTTAAGTGATAAGACTGTATGGTCAACTGCCAAATAAGCGGATGCTGCTCGCCTGCACTTTATCATAAAATTATAACCATTTCATTGGTTGTTTATATAGAGTCATATGTAACTTATATTCTATGTAAGCTACGTCCTTCAGTAATTAATTCATTTATTAGTTTTATGATTTTGCCAAATATTTTATATTGGGGTAACTGGACTAGTCATGCTCACTAAAATGTTTCTGGGGTGGTGGCGCTGTGTGGCGGGTCGTTACACTCCCTCAAATATGGTTGAATGAAGCGATGGCTGGTACTCACGTCATACTTGTGAACAGGTGCTGCCTTGGAGACTGGTCTACTCCTGATTGCCCTATATAGAGTATGTTAAGGTTAATTTTTTATTTTTAATCTAATTTATAATTAATTTTATAAGGCCCCAGACTGTATGACGTGGTCGTAGTTAAAAGTATAAATGTGATAATAATATTGTAAACACCATTTTGAAAAGAGCAACTACACGAGTTTCTTGCCGGTATCTTCTCGGTAGAATGCTGCTTTCCGAACCGGTGGTAGCTTCGACGATTTGTAAGTGTTTTTCATAAAAACCTATACAAATAAAGATTATTTTGACTTGACTGACTTGACTGTTTCGCCAGCAGCATCTTAGCGCCCCGGAGCCAGTTTTTGCGTCCCAGCGGATGAGTCAGGCGAGTCAACGCTCCCAGCCCGTCCCGGTACACTTTCGTACTTTTTGCATCGTACCTTTTTTCCGAAACAGCCATGCCCCGGCTTTATTATTCGCGTTAATCGGTCCAAATTTTGATTGACTCGGCGGCTACTTTGGCCGGCTTTGTGTGGAATCCATTAATATTCATGTTGCTTTTGTTTTAATTGGTTTGTTAACGGCCAGCACGTCGATTATTTGAAATTCGAACGCCAAAATAATCTGAATTTCGAACGCGAACTCTCATCTCACCTCGCTATCTCCGATCCGTCATAAGTATTATTATTAAATTTTTGTATGCAAAGGAATTATTAATATTTTATTCAGCAGTCATCATTGTTGTTTCCACGGGTTATTTCAAAGAAAAACATTTGAATTTATACAATGAGCTGAATAATTTGCCTCCAGGAATACTTGACAAATTCTAAGTCAATATTGACGAAATCTACGTAAAGAAATTATTTATATACATAGGTATAGGTGTTTTTCATATGTAATATTTTGTTCTACTAATACGTACTTTGTACTTACAAATTAAACGTAGGTAACTTCATATCCGCTTTCAGTCTTACCTGAAATAAAATAGAAATTGTACAATTAGGTAATACTAAGTATTTTAACACAATATAGATTTTTTTAAAAATTATGTTAAGCGATTACCAGGCCCATGGACGACAACACCAGAGGTATCATACGCGCGTTGCCCACCCTAACCCCCCATTGCTGGTGCAGCACTCAACCCACGAGCTCCAGAAACCCTACTCACCGGCAGAAACACGACCCGGAGGTCATTTAGCTGCGGTATTCTATAGGATGGAGGTCCTTCTCCGGTTCGGCGGCTCAATTCGAGCGAAAACTAAACTCGGTTAGAGGGTGTCCATGGGCGGTGTCGACTGCTTACCATCAGGCATCACACTTGGTCGTCTGCCGCCTTTTGAACAAAAAAAAAAGAATATTCGCTATGATCTACCTCTCTTAAAACCATACAACAATCTGAACATATTATCATATCGGTACAAACTCGTAGAATGTGGTATTTGTCCAAACGATTGTATAATTGACTGGCTCGGTGGCTCAATTGGTAGTGACCTCCGCCTTCAGAGCCTTGGCTCACCCCTTACGACCTTGGGCTTGGCTACGACCCTTGGGTCGTGGGTTCGATCCCCACACATTACAAACATTTGTGTGCATGAACATGTCTGTTTGTATTGGTCTGGGTGTTTTTTATGTATAATACTAGCTGTGCCCGCGGCTTCGCCCGCGTTCATGTAGGTGTGTCACAGAAGTGTTTATTATGCGTGTTCCTATTCCATCCTGCTCCGTGACTCGATCTCTTCGCTCAAAAGTAACTAACTTCTATTATTATTATGACACACTAATTGATAATCTGAAAGTATTTATTTACACAATCCAATTACAAACACTCATTCAACCAGAGAGAGAAAAGTAATAATCGGCGGGAACTCGATGACAGCTGTCAGTGTCACCGTTACGTCAAACTTCAACTGTCAACGTTAGTGCGGTGACTCTTGAGCGTGGCGAATAGTGCTATGCCGCAACGGTTGATTATTCTCCTTTAACATTATCAAGTGCTTAAATATAAAGCTTTATGGTTTTATCTTTTAAAATTAAGAGATCCCATACAAACTTACAACCCCTTCATCCCTTTTTTCGCAATAAAAGGGAGCTTAAGTCCTTCCTCAGGAACTAAAGATTGTCTGTGCCAAATTTCATCAATTTGGCTTTCGCATTTATAATATTAGTAAGGATTCTATAAGGTTATCCTTTTTGTGTTTTTCGGGTATGCACGGTTTGTGCTTCTGCCACTGACGACGGTGAAAGGCTTTGTATTTGCTTCGTGGTGAAAAGGTTATCGTCAGGTTTATCAAGTCTCGAACAAAGAGAACCTCTCACGTGTCAAAAATTGTCAAAAACAATAATTTCGTGAAGAAACGTCAACGATTGACGAATGTGGCCGCATGTTTCTGGCGGCAAAACGTTTCGTTTTACATAGTCACATGAGTCACAGTTGTTGGTGATGAATACTTTTTTCACGCGACACGCACGCAATGTATTGAATGAAACGGAATGTGCTTCACGTCAAAGATGGCGACAGCGGTTTGTTTGATTGTTGTTTGTCAGTGCCATCGGAATTTAACGAAATTCTCTTTAATCCGAATTTTGCGGATATAATATGTTGTCGACTCAAAATCAATATTTTTTATGTTTTGTTATTTATATAAGGTTTCGATCGAGTCTACCGTACCCCTTGACGAAATTATTAATATGTTGAATGAAACGGAACGTGCTTCACGTCAAAGATGGCGACAGCGGTTTGTTTGATTGTTGTTTGTCAGTGCCATCGGAATTTAACAAAATTCTCTTTAATCCGAATTTTGCGAGTATATGTTGTCGACTCAAAATCAATATTTTTTTATGTTTTGTTATTCGTATAAGGTTTCGATCGTGTCTACCGTACCCCTCGACGAAATTATTAATATGTTGAATGAAACGGAACGTGCTTCACGTCAAAGATGGCGACAGCGTTTTGTTTATTTGTTGTATGTCAGTGCCATCGGAATTTTACAAAATTCTCTTCAATCCGAATTTTGCGGATATATGTTGTCGACTCAAAATCAATATTTTTTATGTTTTGTTATTCGTATAAGGTTTCGATCGAGTCTACCGTACCCCTCGACGAAATTTTTAATAAGTTGAATGAAACGGAACGTGCTTCACGTCAAAGATGGCGACAGCGTTTTGTTTAATTGTTGTTTGTCAGTGCCATCGGAATTTAACAAAATTCTCTTCAATCCGAATTTTGCGGGTATATGTTGACGACTCAAAATCAATATTTTTTATGTTTTGTTATTCGTATAAGGTTTCGATCGAGTCTACCGTACCGCTCGACGAAATTATTAATATGTTGAATGAAACGGAACGTGCTTCACGTCAAAGATGGCGACAGCGTTTTGTTTAATTGTTGTTTGTCAGTGCCATCGGAATTTAACAAAATTCTCTTCAATCCGAATTTTGCGGGTATATGTTGTCGACTCAAAATCAATATTTTTTTATGTTTTGTTATTCGTATAAGGTTTCGATCGTGTCTACCGTACCCCTCGACGAAATTATTAATATGTTGAATGAAACGGAACGTGCTTCACGTCAAAGATGGCGACAGCGTTTTGTTTATTTGTTGTATGTCAGTGCCATCGGAATTTTACAAAATTCTCTTCAATCCGAATTTTGCGGATATATGTTGTCGACTCAAAATCAATATTTTTTATGTTTTGTTATTCGTATAAGGTTTCGATCGAGTCTACCGTACCCCTCGACGAAATTTTTAATAAGTTGAATGAAACGGAACGTGCTTCACGTCAAAGATGGCGACAGCGTTTTGTTTAATTGTTGTTTGTCAGTGCCATCGGAATTTAACAAAATTCTCTTCAATCCGAATTTTGCGGGTATATGTTGACGACTCAAAATCAATATTTTTTATGTTTTGTTATTCGTATAAGGTTTCGATCGAGTCTACCGTACCGCTCGACGAAATTATTAATATGTTGAATGAAACGGAACGTGCTTCACGTCAAAGATGGCGACAGCGTTTTGTTTAATTGTTGTTTGTCAGTGCCATCGGAATTTAACAAAATTCTCTTCAATCCGAATTTTGCGGGTATATGTTGACGACTCAAAATCAATATTTTTTATGTTTTGTTATTCGTATAAGGTTTCGATCGAGTCTACCGTACCGCTCGACGAAATTATTAATATGTTGAATGAAACGGAACGTGCTTCACGTCAAAGATGGCGACAGCGTTTTGTTTAATTGTTGTTTGTCAGTGCCATCGGAATTTAACAAAATTCTCTTCAATCCGAATTTTGCGGGTATATGTTGTCGACTCAAAATCAATATTTTTTTATGTTTTGTTATTCGTATAAGGTTTCGATCGAGTCTACCGTACCCCTTGACGAAATTATTAATATGTTGAATGAAACGGAACGTGCTTCACGTCAAAGATGGCGACAGCGTTTTGTTTGATTGTTATTTGTCAGTGTCATCGGAATTTAACAAAATTCTCTTCAATCCGAATTTTGCGGATATATGTTGTCGACTCAAAATCAATATTTTTTTATGTTTTGTTATTCGTATAAGGTTTCGATCGAAATTATTAATATAGATGGTTTTATCTTTTACAATTAAAAAACCCGATACAAACTTTTAACCCCTATTTTCACCCCTTCATCCCCTTTTTCGCAAAAAAAATGTAGCCTATGTCCTTCCTCATGGTCTAAAGATTGTCTGTGCCAAATTTCATCAAAATCGGTTGAGAGGTTTAAGCGTGAAAGCGTAACAGACAGACAGACAGACAGACAGACAGACAGACAGAGTTACTTTCGCATTTATAATATTAGTATGGATGTATGTATTTATTTACAAAAAAAAATGTATCTAAGTAAGTTTATCAGTTGTCTAGTACCCATAGTACAAGCTTCGGCTTAGTTTGGGGCTAAATGGCGCTGTGCTGCCCAGCGTGGCATGTCTTGGGTTATTTATTATTTAAATAGACCATGTGGTCTAAGACTAAGACCCACTGATGATGGTAACAGAACACGATAAAGTATCATCCTTGCGTCAATTGGCCTAAAGGCGGCCAATGACTGTGAGCGATATTATCAGCGGCCTTCGCTATTGCCGCGTGTAATCCGTTTAAAGACTGCTGCGGTGTTGCCAGCTTCAAACAAACCATTGATACATAGTATTTTGTTTACAAACAAATCATCGCAGTCGACTGCTGAACATAGGCCTCCCAAGGTGTTTGCCCTAAGGGGCGGTTATACTCATAGTCGCCACGCTGGGCAGGCGGGTTGGCGATCGCAGGACGTAGCTTCTCGCTGCGATGACGCTGCTGCCCGTCATCGGCCTGTGGTATTTAGCTACGCCTTCAATTGTGACAGTTGCTACCCATTCACTAATAAAAAAAAACAAAAGTTATACCGCCACCAGTCGGTTGCCAGAGCCTCGTCTGTTATTCAGCGGGATGCACCACGGGCAGGTGAAGGCTTGGAGCGAAATGATGATGGGCGCTCTCGTACAACCCATTTTTTGGCTACGGAACCCTAAAAATGTCTGCCTCCAGACTATGAAGACCAGCGTCGAGGTTTCTTACCAAGATGCCTCGGCTCATGCTAAGTGAACACCGTTTAGTGTAACCTAGTGTAATTTTGTTTTTCTTTTCTTATGTTCATAATATTTTGTACCTTAAACGTTATTTCTTTCTTTTCTTATTTTCTTTTCTTTCAAAAAATGAAATGCTTTTTATTAAATCCGTTTTTTAACAGAGCGTTAAATCCCAAGCATTTCATGTCATATGATCAACGAAATTTCAAATTCTATGTCTCATGATCAACGCGAAAATTCAAAGATTATTATAAGTACAAGCTTACGCGTTATGTCAAAGAAAAAACATCTGAATTTTTTGTCACTTAAAACATTTTAGACAAGCTTACTCCAATACCTGGCAACACCGACCATCTGCGAGCTTAAACGGATGATCAGCCAGTCAAGCCGATGCGAGCACGAGATAGCAGTCGGCAACACGCGGACAGGATTAGCAGTAAATCAGGGAGTTTATCAATCGCGAACCGTTAAGTACATTAGTACTTATAACTGTGAAAGTATGGACCGGACGGCAGTTTTTTAAATGCGAATCGATTTCTAATAAATTTTTGTAAGGGTTGAGTTGAGTGATTGCGAAAGTGACCATTTGGAGATTGGTACCACAGGAAAAAAACGCTAGGCTAGGCGCGCACTGGTGACTTTTTGTCACCGTGACAGTCGTTTCATCTCTTTAACCGACTTCGAAAAAAGGAGGAGGTTCTCAATTCGTCTGTATGTATAATATTTTTTTTTTTTTTTTATGTTTGTTCACCGATATTTCCGTCAATTATAGATGGATTTCAAAAATTTTTCGACAGTTCGACAGAGGACACTTCCGAGGTGGTCCCATTATCACCAAGTCAGGATCTGATGATGGGATCCTGGAGAAATTGAGGGCAACAACCGAAAATTGTATGCTCATATGGTGTTTTTGTTACGTAATCATATTTTACTCAGGTATATGCTTCCGGGCGTCAAAATCTGGTGCTGATGATGAAGCCACAGAACTCCTTAACGGTTAGGAGTTAGGGGACAGTACTGACATTGGTCGTTATTAAACTAGGTAGTAGTATGTACTTATGCAGGGCTAATAGGGCAGGTGATTTGGTAAGTGATATGCTTGATTCTAGATCGCAAAGTCTTCACTTGACTTAAAGCAAAATTTTTCATTCCTAAGTAAAACTCTTAAGGACATTAATTAGCCTTTACTCAAGGTCACAGCACATCAACGCAACTAAAAATAGTGAAATAAAATTATTTAAAAAAAAAAATTTAAACCGACTTCAAAAAAAACGCAAACGACTAAAACTAAAAAGCGATAAATAACGTAAGTAATTCTATCCTTAATACATAATTATTTAAATATTACAATTATCACTTATTTTTGAAGTCGGTGCCAGCCAAACAAATAAAATTAAATGTATATTGTCGTGTGGATTTGCCGGCCGCGCGCGTCATACAATAACAGTCTACGTTAGGTACCGAGAGCTGGCACCGACTTCAAAAATAAGTGATAATTGTAATATTTAAATAATTATGTATTAAGGATAGAATTACTTACGTTATTTATCGCTTTTTAGTTTTAGTCGTTTGCGTTTTTTTTGAAGTCGGTTTAAATTTTTTTTTTTGCACTTTTAAAATGAGAAGAAGAGAGATATCTGTCACGGTGACAAAAAGTCACCAGTGCGCGCCTAGAGGATCGCTTGGTTGTCCGTCTGTCAAAACACTTTTTTTCAGGAACGCGTAGGGTTATCAAGCTGAAAATACCCAATACTCAGGAGGTCACTCCTGAAGATGTCAATAAATCAACACTTCTGAGTTCTGAGCCAACCTAACCAAAAGATATTTAGCGATAGTCGCAACTCGCAAGGGAATCAATCAAGAGAAAATAAGCGCAATAGACTTCAATTTGTGATCAAGAGAAGCGTGAACACATTTTGAAAAAAAAAAGAATAGGTTACAGTTTTATCTTTTTTTATAACCGCTTGTATATTATCCCTAATTCTCCTAAAATAAGTAGGTACGTACCTTTTTTGCTGAGCACTAAGCTAACCCATGTTCTAATTCTTTTAAATCAAGATATTTACATCATTATCGAAATCTACCCAATTTATTTCCCAACACCGAAACCCAAACCGAATAATAATTAAAAGAGACTTCAAACAATCGCATCTCTGATAAAACTAATATTTGCCCTAAACAGGGTCTTAAATTTATTCAAAGGCATTCCCAGAACGCTCGGGGACCAGGTAAGGAACGATTTATTATCATAAATGTTGAATCAATAACATTCTAAGGCGATGACACCGATAATGATGATATTAGTCATATAATTTTTTAAAGTTTTTTTTTCTAGACATGCCGCGCTTAGCACAGCCAAGACCAGTTGGTAGTGAACCCTGATCAGATCTGGGGTCGTGGGTTCGATTACCGCACAGTACAAACATTTGTGTTCATGAAAGTGTCTGTTTGTATTTGTCTGGGTGTTTGCTATGTGTAATATGTAGGTATATTTATTTTAAAAAAGGTATCTAAGGTTGTCAGTGAATCAGGGATGTAAGGAAGCGGCCTATCATCATTTCGCTCCAAGTCAACCTTACCTGCCCGTGGTGCATCCTGCCGAATAACAAACGAGGCGCTGGCAACCGACTGGTGGCGGTATAACAATTACAATTGAAGGCGTTTTCTGTAGTAGGGCCCCTGCTTCTTTTATAAATTAGGTACGTATGGATACAACGAAATACTATAAACTTTTTCCTAATAACCTAATGCCATCCCGACAGTTTGGTCCGAACAGAAAAATCTTCTGAACCGACCAGATGTGCCGCCAAACGAGGAAATAGGATGTAAATGTTTACGTTTTATGTAATGTTTCCGTAACGAAATCACTGGACTGAAATAGATTACCTTTCCATAATCTATGTTGATGTATAATCTTCCCAGGCATTATTTATTAGCGTTTATTCGGAGAATAATATACTTGACAGTGATACTAGTGTCAGCTTGTAGTGTGCGTACTAGGTACGTATGCACACACGCGTCTCTCTCCGTATATAAGCAACACATGCTTATATACGGAGAGAGACTACTTGCACTAATTTAAGCATCAAGTACTAAGTATTTGATCGCGCATCTGTTTTGTGGAAACAACTGTCTGCGACAGTCTTTCCGAACAGCTACGACTTGGGAGCCTTCAAGAAACGAGCGTCCCCAGAACACAATTTGAGTTGCGGGTGTTCATGGGCGGTGTAGACTGCTTACCATCAGGCATCACATTTGCTCGTCTGCCACCTCTTGCATAAAAAAAATAAAATCGCAGTTCCTTGGTTAGCCCCGAACCTCCATACACTGCATTATTAAATAATCGCGTAGTAGGGAAACATGTACCTAATATAATACAAAGTACTTATGTTATTGGTAGGTACTGATTACAGTAGTAACTTTGACTGCGACATTTTACCGATAACGGAAAGTTTCAGTCCGACCAGTTTCGGTCTTAACTAAGATATGGCCCTAACTTACTCGAATGTTCGTGAATTCGTGATCGTTCTGCCAACTTATCTGGCTGACACATTATGCTGCACAGGCACCAAGATTACAAAGAAGTTCACTATGCCCACATCCGTAAAAAAATAAAGCAATGTGTAGGCCAGCACACAGAAAAATTCATTCCTAAATCGTATTGAAAATATTCCCTCCGTCATACCACGGTATGCAAATAAACGTGAAAAGAAACAACATTAATTTCAATTGAAAACTTACTCGTAAAATATAAATTTTAGTATTTCGGCCTCGTTTCGGAGTCTAGCCAAAAGTTTGGTTTAGAAAACCAAGTTTCGATCTGACACTACGAGTAGTAGCGGACTAACTTAACATCTAGCGGATAGTGTTTGAGAAAGGTTCAATAACATTCTTGTACCGAAGACAATAATGATTGATACTTTTAATGAATATTAGAATAATGCAACTCTTAATGTCACCACAGTCATTAAATACGAATCATTATTTCATCAGCTGGCCGCGCCCAGTGGAACAATGCATCCTGTCGATCTTATATCTCTACGGTGTGTGGCTCTGCGCGTGCGCACAGTACTTTATTAGGTAATCACTCTTGCGCAAGTCTCTGTATGATGTTGTTCCCTATGTTAGGTTAAATGTGGCACGTGTTTGAATCAATGATAATATAACAAGACATTATAAAAAAATACTACTTTACCCACCAGCTCACTGAGCTATGGAAAGAGCTCTTCTTGGCGTTTCTCTGCAATATCGGATTCGAAATGAGATGAACAGACAAAGAACCAAGGTCAACGATATAGCTCACCGGATTAATAAGCTGAAATGGCTGTGGGCTGGCCATATCAGCCGCAGAACCGATAACCGTTGGGGTAAGCGAATTCTGGAGTGGATGCCGCTACTCGTCAAACGTAGTGTAGGACGTCCGCGGGCAAGGTGGAGTGATGATTTGCGCAGGATAGCTGGCAAGTGCTGGATGCGAGAAGCCCAAGATTGATTTAAGTGGCGAACAACTGGAGAGGCCTATATCCAATAGAGGATATGATGATGAATATTAACTGCAATAAAAACCATAGCACCTAAAACATGTCAAAATTGCAAATAAATAACTTAATTCTTAATTTATATGCAATTAAACTACTTATATCGCCAAATAATTGGTCAAATGATTTAGCGAAATTGCACTGATCAACCGAAAACAAATCGTTTTATCAATCGGACGGCGAATAATTGGAGCAAACATTATTACTGTTTATTTGGCTGTGTTTTATAGCAGGAAATTAATTTCGATCGGCTTTCACTTTCAGAATTGCTTTTGGAAGCTCGCGTTGAGCTTTGATTAAGACGTTATTTGAGAACATTAATTGACCGCTTACTGGTTTGTATAAAAGTGTAAGTGTTGTCAAAAGACGGTCACAATTTTCAAAGCAATCAATATAAATGTTTGACGTCTAGAAATCTATTTGTATTTGCACACTGCATCTGTGATTGATCTGATCACAGATCCAAAAATACGAATATTTATTTTTATTGATGAAATAAATAAAAAAACAGATTTTTTTTTAACAAAGGGGGCGATCCCATAGGCTAGGGGAGTTGCATTATCGTTGCATTATCCACAGTTGCATTATAATTGCCGGCCTATGAGAAATATGTAGGCTTGCTTTTTGAAGGTCCCTAAGTCGTATCTAAACGGAAAAGTATTTTATGTATTTAAAAAACGAGTAATAAATTCAAATGGAAAAAAATAACATAATTAGTTAAACCCAGATAAGAAACAATCTCTGTCTCTGAAAGAGAAATAAATTGGATCTAAAATCGAGTAGGTAATAAGAAGAAAACATTAGAAAGTATGCAAGCTAAAGCATAGCCTAGATTTAGAACAATAAATTATATTTCAGCTAATAGTTCCTAGATTATAAATGCATTCTTTGATATTGAAATCAAGTGTGTTTCTTAAATTGATATTACCTACTATACTACGCTGCTGGATGCGAGAGCCCGGGACCGATCGAAGTGGCGAGCATTAGGAGAGGCCTATGTCCAGCAGTGGACTGATGTGGGCTGATGATGATGATCAAAATTTTGATTTACGGGAGATGTATTTTCAAAAATCCGGGAGATATAATACATTGTGGAAACAAAGCTTTTTGTTTACAATACGGGAGGTGAAAAATCGGGAGTATTGGACGGGAATCCGGGACATCGGCAGATATTGACTGAAATCGGGAGATCTCCCAGAAAATCGGGACATCTGGCAACACTGCTGGGCTCCTTTACATCCACATTCTCTAACTAAAACGAATATGATAGTTCAAGGAACATGTGTCGTAAAGTAGGTACATATTACAACTACTTAGATGCCAGTTCATTGCAGTAAACATTGTAGAGACGTCAGAATAATTAAGTCTAAACGGGAATCTAGAACAAGATGCAAAAAAACTGCATCAAACCACGCACGGATGTAGGATACGTCAATTAACTGAATAGGCGAAAGTTGGTGTGAACTCGGACGTTTAAAAATAGCCCGGCGACTATGAGGCTAGACCAGATAATCGGTGGAGAGTGGCCATGGGAATTCTGTCAAAGGGCCGACACTACGGCTCTAAGAGAGGTAGGGCATAGCGAATCTTCGCTCGTATTGAGCTGCCCGTCCGGGGAAGGACCTCCGCCCTATAGAATACCGCAGCCAAATGACCTCCGGGTCGTGTTTCTGCTGGTGAGTAGGGTTTCCGGATAATTTACAGACTCAGCGCACACGACGCACATCGTCGATCATTCTGTCGGCAGACCTAGACGCTCTTTTTAAATGTCTCAGACGCAGACTCTATCGCACAAAAAGTGTGCCGTCTGCGCTGCACCAAACCCAAGACATGGCACGCTGGGCCGCACAGCGCCACCTAGCCCCAAACTAAGCCCAACTTTGTACTATGGGTACAAGACAAATTACTTATATATACTTTTTTTTTGTAAATAAATACATATTATCCATAGAAAACACCCAGAGTAATACAAACAGACATGTTCATGCTCACAAATGTTTGTACTGTACGAGAATCGATCCCACAACCAATTGGACCATCAGGTCAGTCACTTTGAGAAAAGGAGGACATATATAAATATATATATCAGTATATATGTTATCTTGGTGTCGTCAACGCAGCTGATCAGATGTATATGCACATTGCACAGCCCTATCTAGTAATTCCAGCGACAGTTTTTAACACAAGTCCTGGAAAGCTGCTCAAACGCAATCGTACAAACACACATACACGTCCAACGATTATTATTTATGAAGGGCCGTTGGAAAGCGCCTAAGGCGATTACACACTGCCACGCGCCACGCAACATCATTTCCGCGTACCTGTAAGCTCTGGAATGAGCTCCCAGCCCTCCCAGCTCGTCTGCCACCCATAGCAATAAAAAAAAAATAAAAAAAACATTAAATCCGTATTTTAGATTATAAAAATATACTTGTGTTTGTTCCGTGTTTGGGTGTTTATATTTGTATTTAATTATATACGAGTATTTGTGGTACCTTCATTGTTCTGATACCCATAACACAAGTGCTTAAGCTTCTTCCTTTGGAATCGGAGTAATGTATGTGATGTTGTCTGATATTTATATATTTATTTATATTGGACACGTATTTTGCCCTTTTTCATTTAAACAAAAATCAACAAAAATACAAGGCATCAAAATTTAGGAGTGGGAGTCTTTAACGTCACTCTGTGCGCTCCCTTAGTAAAAAGCTCCCACTCTTTGACGTAACGCGTAATTTTAACGGGCTATATTATTTTTGTAATTTTTGGTTTAATTTTGCAAATGAAAAAATACGTGTCTATTTTTTAAACAATGTAAGAGACGGACAAATTACATTTTTATGGCAACAAGGCTATTGCAAATACCGTTAGATTATAATCCACCTTGCGAGATATAACTGTCGAAAGATTATGAATCGTAACAACTGCTAACAATTTAACGTATTATTTTTCGGTAGATTGTGATCGATCAAAGTGGAACTGCTGATAATTTAACGCGTCACAGATTTAAATTTAAGAATTTCTCTTTGTTCGATTACAGTCTACCGATTAGTTAAACTGTAAGCATTATGTTACAGTTCACAATCATCCGACAGACAATCATCCGTAAGCCGAAGCTTGTACTATGGGTACTAGACAACTGATAAACTTACATAGATATTTTTTTTGTAAATAAATACATATTATACATAGAAAACACCCAGACCAATACAAACAGACATGTTCAATGTTCATAAACACAAATGTTTGTACTGTGTGGGAATCGAACCCACGATCCTTGGCTCAGAGGGCAGAGGTCACTACCAAATGAGCCACCGAGCCAGTCAATCTCGCGAGATAGATCATAATCGAACGGTAAATGCGTGTTTTCTATAGATACACGGATATACTTACATACTCGCAACATTGGAACACGCTAACGGTTGTGTACACAAACGTTACTATGCGTCTCGCGAACGCACGCACAACAGGTACCAAAAAACCTATAAGAATTTGGGCACTGTGTGTGCCTCCGCGCGTTGCATAGTAACGTTTGTGAATACGGCCGATAGACGCTGCGTGATGCGTGGCAGTGTGTTAATCGCCTAATGTCGCTCCCGGTGCGTACAGTCTACTACAAAAGTGGACGATGCATTAGATACTTAAGTCTATACTATAAGGTACATTTTTGTATAACAATTAATCAATGACTTTTGCTGTCAACCGTACATTCGGATATGTGTTCCGATATTGACAATTGAAAGTCCATTTGTTTATGGCGCCTTGTCTCTGATTAATAGTTTGTCGGGTCTTTGATTAAGAATGTCTATGGACTAATATTGTTGTTAGGTCAATTTGCTTTTATCTTTTTAGAGTTCCGTACCTCCTAGGTAGGTAATCCTCATAGGATCACTTTGTTATCCGTCTGTCCGTTCGGCTGTTTGTCAACGCGTGGCTGTCAAGCTAAAATTAATTTCAAATACCTAAGGTCCCTCTGTAGATTTTATTTAGTACATAAAAGACCTCACTTCACCTGATGGTAAGCGGTCGGGAGGTCCAAATATTGTTAGGTCGACAGGCACAATAGGACAAACCACCGCGCCTCACCCTGAAGGCCCACTGAGATACCGTTTCACACACCGCCTAAGGAACCCAGGATTGTAAGAGGCAGGAAACACGTGAAGGAAGTTGTTGTATAAAAATGAAACTTGTAACGCAATCAAAAGATAAGTATGAACATTCAGGAGGCTCTAATAAACTGACGCGGGCGAAGCCGCGGTCAAAAGCTAGCTTGAAATAATTATTCACATCGAACGTTTATAAATAACGATTTTTGATTACTATATAACTGTAGCAACACTACTTTATTTTTCATTTAGCGAAATAAATTGTGTTTTAATTTGTTAATTCAAATTTGAATTGCAAATTAGTTTGGATATTGGACTAATTTACATCAATTATACAAACGGCGGGGACGTCCATTGAAATTCGACACTACTAAAAAAATTCCAAGTAGTTAATTCCTTATTGAAGATCAATATCTCGAGTGTCATCAGATAGCATCGCACTGTGTGGGAAAATGTTTAACTTTCGGACATAATTTTTCTTTAAAAAATATTATGATGTTTCTTTGGCTATCCAGTTATTGATAAACCACATTACAGATTAAATGTTAATAGAAGAAAGCATTATTCTATTAAAATATAATAGCATTATTCTATTAAAGATCCTACATAATTATAAAATATCTTTTATCAACAGAATTACGCATATGTAGAACTATCATTTAAGAAAATTCATTTTCTTAACATTCTAAACACTACCGAAGCGCTACCGAAGGTGTCAATGTCAAATAATAATTGTAAATGTTTACGTAAAATACTTACTGCAGAGCAAAACACAGCAATGATAATTCTCTTAACCCTTTTCATTTGCACACTGTGCAATTGGGGAATTTCATTAATGGCATACATGTTATGTGCGTATAATGTGAGACTCATTAATCGCGTAATAAGTTATAGCATTTTATCGTGATCCGTTGCAGTTTTATGAGTATCAACGGTGTTTTTACACGCATCATTATCAATTTCGAACATCGGAAACGGTAAACCAGTTTGTTCATCGATCAATTTTCGATTTTGATAACGTTTTTTAAACATATTGAGCGCACACTGTGCAAGGGGAGAAATAAGTTCGCCGAGGGATAAGAATTATATTGCCATGACAAGCTCGATGGCTCATTTGGTAGTGCCCTCTGCCTTCTGAGCCAAGAGTTGTGATCCCCGCACAGTACAAACATTTGTGTGCATGAACATGTCTGTTTGTATTGGTCTGGGTGTTTTCTATGTATAATATGTATTTATTTACAAAAAAAAGTATCTAAGTAAGTTTATCAGTTGTCTAGTACCCATAGTACAAGCTTCGGCTTAGTTTGGGGCTAGATGGCGATGTGTGGCCCAGTGTGGCATGTCTTGGGATATTTATTATTATGTTTTAGAGGGCTTACGATTCGCCGCTCTGCCCCGCATCAAGCAATTTATCTATAGCCTTTTACTAAACCTCACAAATCTCTAACTAGCCAGATACAAATCAAGCCGTATGCCACTATTGACTACGCTACTTTCTACGCATGCGACTCCACTGCTCCTGAATAAATCTTGGCACTATTTGTCACTAGGTTTGCCAGGTGTCCGGGTTTAGCCGGACATTTTGGCTTTTTGCTTTCGCGACCGGCCAAATATGTACGTGTTTGGCTTTTGTCAGAGTGGCGATTCGTACGACGATGGGCGGACGAGCGTCCTAGCGGACAAAAGAGCGAACTGTTGGCGCGAACGGCGCGTCTGGCACACACTCCATCTTCGATCTCATTCTCATTTTACATTTTTTTAACTTACTTTTTTTTAACAACCCAGCTGTAAAAACATTATGTTTGGCAACAAAAAAATTGTTCCGGCTTTTAAGGCAAAATATCCGGCTTATACAGTGCGCAGACCGGCCTCTGTATTTTATGGCCTGGTAACCCTAGCTAGTCACAGCCATAGACACTCAGTCTTGTACTGGTATAAATTCAGCTTGGGGACCTCGCATTCGGCTAAGCATTGTTGCATTTAGAAAGCATGTATCTATACCCTTAGATAGTTATATGCTTATTTAGTTTCGTAACCAGCTCTAGCCCTCGAATTTGCCTGTTTAAATATCTGTAACATGTGAAATAGTCATCTTCATCTTCTTCATTATCATCTTCAACATTGTCTTCTACGATAGGCTAGCAATACACAACTGGATATGCCTCTCCAGTTGTTCGCCACTTGGGCGTATCTCCTGGCTGCGGTGACTGTGTCTGTGGTATTTACCTACCTGCGTCCTAAATCGTAAACGTTCTACCGCCACCAATTGGTTGCCAGAGCCTCGTTTGTTATTCGGCAGGATGTACCACGGAGAGACGAGGGTGGCTTGCAGTGAAAAGATGTTACATCATCATCGTCTGCCTATTACAGTCCACTGCTGGATATAGGTCTCTCTATTTGTCCGCCACTTAGGGAAAACAACTGGAGGATATACCCATAATCGCCACGATTTGGTGATCGCAGGGCGCAGCTTCTCGCTCCGGTGACGTCATATACACTTACATCATAATACCACGTGACTGCAATCCTAAATAGCGCGTCTTGTTACGTCACTATCCCCGCTTCGTTTCTACCGCAGGCACATTATTATCAACTCAGTAAAGCTCTGTAATATCACCAATTAACCCGTTGCTAAAGTGCACGACTGCCATCCACGCGTAGGTAACGTTTAAGCACTTAATCAAAGGTAAATGCAGAATTAGCGAACTCATTTTCTCCTCATTTGCATATAGAGTGTCTCCGTATGCGTAGTTTACAACTATTGCGTTTTGGTGCAAGTTGCAGAATACTTTCCTTTTGGTAGTGCATAGTAAATATTCAGATAGCTGCGGAGTTTCTAGTTATTGCGCCCTCAGAGGTCTGTCGGTGGGAATGTATGCATAAAGCTTGGAATATATCGATTTCTGGTCGGAATAAATCAAATCCTACTTCCTACTAATATTATAAACGCGAAAGTTTGTTTGGATGGATAGATGGATGGATGTTTGTTCCTCTTTCACGCATTAATTACTGAACGGATTTTAATGAAACTTTACAGTAATATAGCTTATATATTGGAATAACACATAGGCTATGTTTTATACAAATATTCACGCGGGCAAAGCCGCGGGCAGCAGCTAGTGAACTATATTTGGAAAATTCACAGTACAGAAAGCACCTTTTACTTACAGTTTTATTATAAGTTATAAGTAATTTACAGAATTTCCAGCCAGAGATATCCAAACTAAGCAAGCTTGTATCTTGGATACCAATTACAAATGCACCACTTTGTTTTTAGGGTTCCGTAGCCAAAATAGCAAAAACGGGACCCTTATAGATTCGTCATGTCTGTCTGTCTGTCTGTCTGTCTGTCCGTCCGTATGTCACAGCCAGTTTATTCCGAAACTATAAGAGCTACAGTACTGAAATTTGGTACGTAGATGTATTCTGTGAACCGCATGAAGATTTTAGAATAAAATCAGAAAAAAAACCAAAATTTTTAGGGTTCCCCATACATAGAACTGAAACTGAAAATTTTTTTTTCATCGAACCTGTGGGGTATCTATGGATAGGTATTTGAAAATAATGTTGAGGTTACTAACATCATTTTTTTCTAAACTGAATAGTTTGCGCGAGAGACTCTTCCAAAGTGGTAAAATGAGTGTCCCCCCCCCCCCCCCCCGTAACTTCTAAAATATGGGCATGATAAAACTGAAAAAAAATATATCATGTATATCACTATGCAAACTACTAACGAAATTTGGTTTGAATCAAATCTAGCCAGTAGTTTTTTTTTAAACGTCATAAATCAAATTACCTAATTTTTTCATTTAATTAACTTCAATATAATAAAACGTAAAGAAAAACATTTATTTAGCTGTATAGTGGTACGGAACCCTACGTGCGAGAGTCCGACTCGCACTTGGCCGGTTTTAGGGCAAAAAATAGGGCACTTAAATTCTACACTGTGCACTCGTGTCGGTATTTTTGTGTGTGTCCGTGTATGTTTGTGTGTGTGTGTCTGTTCAAGTGTCATTATGTGTATGCGTGTTCATTATGTCATGTAAGAATAGATTTGCGCTTGAATGAGATTCGCCTGATGCTAAGCGATACCGTTAGATTGTGTAATCTTTTAAGCTGCTGAGCCTAAGCCTAAGAGAGGTAGGGCATAGCGAATCTTCGCTCGAATTCAGCTGCCCGTCCGGGGAAGGACCTCCACCCTATACAATACCGCAGCCAAATGACTTCTGGGTGTGTTTCTGCCGGTGAGTAGGGTTTCCGGAGCTCGTGGGGGGTTAGGGTTGGGCCGGCATGGCAGTGGCAACTGACAGGTAATTGACCAGTTATTTGCTAGTTGTCACAGCGACTTGGGCTTCTCTTTCGCTTTCCATCAGGGGAGTAGGGAAGCGTCTATGTCGAGCTACTATAAAAAAAACGCTGCTGAGCTATGAAACCTTGCTTCTCGCTAACTTGGAAGTTCATTAAATATGTAGCTCGCTTTTGCCTTGGCCCTTACTCGCCGCATCCATCCCACCCCTTCAGTCTAGACGTCTAACGGCGTCACTTCACTCGTCCGACACCGACGACCAGACTCTTATCATCCCCACATCGCTTGCGATAGCGGATGACCATTTATCTAAACCGTTTATGGTGGGATACTTTCGCAAGACGATCTCTTACTCTTCGATTAAAAGGACGGAAATTTCAAGGAGTTTCAACTCTTCAAGGAGATTAGTCAAGCACTCTTAAGGACGGCTTCGCCCCTGGTGTTGCAGGCGTCCATAGTAT
Source organism: Conogethes punctiferalis (assembly GCA_031163375.1). Lineage (NCBI taxonomy): Eukaryota > Metazoa > Arthropoda > Insecta > Lepidoptera > Crambidae > Conogethes > Conogethes punctiferalis. The sequence goes on from CM062086.1 coordinate 1,004,377, forward strand.
ACGATGACCTTAACAACAGGCGGGTCGTAGGCTTGTTTGCTACTTCAGTGGTATATAAAAAGAAATCTCAATAAAAGACATTCGTCTCTGCAGAATATTCTTTCTACTTTTGCTATCGCTCCATTTTAATAAATAATCAAACACATGTATACAACAAACAATTTAATAAATAATTGCGGCAGACAATTCACTATAATCACCTGATAACAAACTAAGAATTTCCCTTCTTTACTTACTTTCTATATTGACAAAACCGGGAATCCAACCCGATAATTTTAGGTCGCATGCGTCTTTAATCCTAAAGGCCTAAACACCGAAGCTATCGGTCAATTAAATTAAAATATATCATTGAATTAAACTTGATCAATCCTGAATCCAAACACATTATACTCTACAAATCATTTGTTTTTCCACATCTGATTTATCACTAACCGTCCACATGTTTTTAACGTGACTTCATCCAAGAAACACTCAATCGACACACCATAAACATACAAGTAACTGTTTACAATTTTTAATTCCAACGCTATAGCCAATGGGGATATATATCACACACCATCACTTAAAATGCATACAGTCCACAGATCAATCGCAAGAAATCCATCAAACCTGCACAGTGGGTTCACTTCAAGAATCGTCGCGGAAAAAACCGGACCGCTTATACGAGCTCCAATAAACTTCGCATAGAATAAACACTAGATAGGCAGCTGTAAACCGCACCATAGGAGGTCTGAATCGATCGTGGGGCAAAAACCGAGCTAATTTTCCGTTAAAAAATGGCACGACTTGAGACAGAAGTGATAAATGCACAGTGCTCGCGTATGTGACCGCATATAAGTCGAGTTCTCGGCACGGATCCACTACTAAGTGTGCGTAAAAAATTGGAGCAGATATGATTTTTTATAATAACGGAGCTTGGCTTTGCTTTGTCCGTTGGTAGAGGAAAAGAGCACTGTGTATTGCAATGAAGGTGGTTTAAAATGAAATAATCCATAGGTGGTATTATGTAGTCTATAGATATTCGGGATAGAGCAGAGTTAAGGACCTACATGAGGCGACTAATAGCGGTATCAGGTCGCTAGGTTTTGGATGGGCACTATATGATTGCCATTGATACGAAAAAAAAAAAAGAGCAGAGTGGCGCAAATGAAAGGACGCCTTCAGCAATGGACGGGCCAAGGCTGTTGATTGATTGATTAAGTAGTCTGTGGTACCTACAGCTATCATGTGATTGGTCAATTGCTATGTAAACATCAGTGCTATGTCAAAATTAACCAATCACGTAACTGTAAGACCTGCTGCGTATGTGTTGCCATCTGGTAGATTATTATTTTCTTCAGAAAATCTTCTTTGTCGCTACAATGGTCCTTATAAATGCACACATGATTCCCTAATAAACCAATTTTCAACTTTACGCGGAACTACATTTAAGACCAAAAATAAAAATCTATAAATTCCAGACTTTATGAGTTTTATTTTTAATGAAACCAATGGATCAGCTATTATGTGCTGCAAAGACTTTGTAGCAACCCATGATGTAGGTATAGAACCAACCTTAAAATGAATGCTATTAAATTTTATTTAGCGAAACGAATATCCGAATTATTATGCTTTAACTGTCGAAAAAGTAGACACAATAGAAAAGCCATTGCTTGCTGGTCACCAGTAACCGCCCATAGCGCTATAGGTACTAAATACTGAAAACATTAGTAGAGGTAAATCGCTCTTACATGGAAAACTTGCGCAGACGCACCCATGTTATAAATCAGCGCTAAACTAGCCTCTACTACCTAATTGAAGTCTTAATATACCTACTGGCATATATCGCAGTTAAAATATGCGCAGTCAACAGCTCGATAGTCAAACTTCTCGTTTGGGTGTTTCTGGTGCATAGGGTTTCCGGAGTTCGTGGGAGGTTATGGTTGGGCCGGCATGGTGGTGGCAACTGATAGGTAACTACCACCAAAATGAAAACGATCGTTTGTTCAATTAAATGAATGACAATCGACTTTGGCGAATTTTAGTTCGTATATTCGAACACGGGAGGGATTTATGGTGCAAAAGTACAGGATCCGTTCAACGAACGATCGTTTTCGATTTTAGTGGTACTTGCCCGTTGTCACAGCGACTTGGGCTTCTCTTTCGCTTTCTATCAGGCGTAGGGAAGCCATTATGTCGAGCTCCTAAAAAACAACTACTGCGAAATGTCTATTTTGAACCCCAGGCGTAAAAAGAAAGGGTGTCGTAAGTAGGACTGACCATGGTTTTGGGATTTAGAAAAGGGCCACCCTATCTCATCCTGTGGGTCTCGTAGAATACGACTAAGGGAATATCAGGAAACGGACATCAGCGTTTACCTGGGTACAAATAAATAAAGGTCTTACTACGGCCACCGACCCGCCTGCCAAGCGTGGTGACAGACAAATCTTTCCTCTTTATAATCAAACTCCAATCAAATTTTTATTCTATACCCACCCTTCCGTAAAATTGTATTAGGTTCAAATTCCCCTGTTTCCAGACTTTGCAAGCTTTACAACTCTTATAGCAGTCGAATGGATTTATTCTGTCTATCCCGGCGTGGATTTAACATAAACGAATTTAACGAATTTAATTCATATTTTCAAATAAAAAATAGCAAAGATACAAGGCATCAAAAGTGAGTGACATCACGCGTAATTTCAACGGGCTGTAACTTTGTAATTTTTAGTCTAATTTACAAATAAAAAAATACGTGTCTTTTATTTTTGAATAAGCTAAAAGACGGACTAATTACATTTTTAGCCATAATAGCCTATTATAAGTCTTTTTTTTGTGTAATACTTTAGTTTTCAATTACCAAGCATGCAGTGTTCACCGACCTCTTAACACTTAGTTTAAGCTTCAAAACCATGTACATACATGTATAACTAAGTGTATCAATTAATGGTAAACCAAATAAATAATGTAAGTGTATTATTGTCTATTTTTCTTCTTTACCTTAATAAAGGTCATCCAATTTAAATATAAGTCAATCCATCCCTTTCATCTCCGTATCTCACAAATCTGAAATACCGCAATACTTTTAAGCTTAAGCAAGATTAATATTGATCGTTCGAAATTAACGTCAAAGGACACATTGGGCAACGAGAGAGCAAAAATTTTAATTCGTCGTTATCGTGTAATTACTCTTTAGATAAGACGGTCGCCTGTGAAACGGCGGTGTCGCAGCCTCGTTGATATTTCCTGGTCTGGTGGGTAAAGGCCGGGGCGTGAAAGCGAGTAAGTCCAAAATTTATATTTTATAGGTTTTTCCAGCAAACGTTAGGAGTTTCTTGCCGGTGTCTTCTACCGAGAGTATGCTGCTTTCCAAACCGGTGGTAGAATTTAGCTTTGACGATTTGTAAGTGTTTTTTTTAAATCTATACCAATAAAGATTACTTTGACTTTGAAAAGTGAGGTCCTGCCGCTCCTCCAACAGCCCAAAGGCCGTTTAAGCCATCGTCATTGTCATTTAAAAAATAATAGTCGGCAAACGTAGTGTAGGGTGCCCTCAGGCCAGGTGGAAGATTGCGCATGAGGTCTCGGGTCCGTGGTGTCGCCACATACCAACAACTGGCCACCAGCTGCCCTGCGGAGGCTGACTGCACTGATGGCAGTTGTTGCTCTTCATGGTGCGAAGCTCAGCAACTCCCGACAGCGGGCGACGGGGTCGTCACTTCCCTACGCTCTTATTATTATTATTGTTAGAGATCATCATCATCATCAGCCTATCACAGTCCACTGTTGGATCGCAGGGCGGTCAACTTAAACATTTTTATGTGTTCTTATTATCTAGGTCCGTAAAGTAGCATTTTAAGACTTATGCGTAGACTTGGTCATTTCGCTAATTGATTTGGACCCAATGGCCATGTACATTAAACCAATAAAACGCACATAAGTACTAGAGTAAGTAGGTACCATTCTACAAGTTGTGCACTGAATGTATTAAACATTATGTTAACCAAGTATTGACTGGGAAGTTTGTGTAAAAGTAGTATTAAAACGCAAAATAATTACTATAAGTTATAATGAATGCTAAATTTATTTATCTACATTTTTGAAATTTGGTAGGTAATATTTCTATGTACCTAAACTTAGCACCAATTTCCAAAAATAATTTAGGTATTTACTTTATAGATTCACTAATATGTAGATAGATTTAAAATAAATATTTAAAATAAATCCAGACGAGTAAAATAGATTCTAAATCAAAATAAAATAGGTGGTAGATAGGGTGTAACCAATTTTGGAATATTTTTTTATAGTAGCTCGACATAATGGCTTCCCTACACCTGATGGAAAGCGAAAGAGAAGCCCAAGTCGCTGTGACAATGGGCAAGTAACTGGTCAGTTACCTGTCAGTTGCCACCGCCATGCTGGCCCAACCCTAACCCCCCACGAGCTCCGGAAACCCTACTCACCAGCAGAAACACGACCCAGAGGTCATTTGGCTGCGGTATTCTATAGGGTGGAGGTTCTTCCCTGGACCTCACTTAAGTTATAATGAATAGGAAATTTAAATAGGTTTTGGATTCGAAGGTGAAATATTTGGATAGAAGTTGTTAAAAGGAGGGCAGATTATAGCATGTGTAGGCCGCCTGACTCTGTAGTTAATATAATGGCAAAACCCACCAACTTAAACTTTGAAAAATATGTTGAGCGGTATAAATTTGCAAAAATCTCTTTAAAAAAAAATCATAAGCTTAAACAAACGCCAAAAGATTATTGGCACGATATAACAACCGTGCATGTAACTGATAAGCCGACAATTAGTAATTAAGATTGAATGGTCGATGGTGCGGATCGATCAATTAAAAGAAGACCCGCGTAAACGCTGAATTACGAGAAAAAGACCTTAAAATTTATTGAATTAAAATTAGGGTTAAAAAGTTTGCAGACGAAAATCATTCTGTAGTTTTTGGCAAGATTTGCTATATGTTGAATTCAACATCATCCTACAAGCCTATCGCAGGCCACTGCTGGACATAGGCCTCTCCAGTTGTTCGCCACTTTGGGCAAACATCTGGAGGCTTTACCCATAATCCCACGCTGGGCAGACGAGTTGGCGATAACAGGTTCAGCAGCTTCCCGCTCCGGTGACGGCCCGTCATCGGTCTGTGGTATTTAGCTACGCCTTCTACTGTGATAGTTTTGTTATTGTGATAGTTTGACTGGCTCGGGGGCTCATTTGATCAGAGGTCACTACCTCTGCCTTCTGAGCCGCACAGTACAAACATTTGTGTTCATAAACATGTCTGTTTCTATTGATCTGAGTGTTTAATATGTATTTATTCAGTAAAAAAGTATTTAAGTAAGTTTATCAGTTGTCTAGTACCCATAACAAGCTTCGGCTTAGTTTGGGGCTAGACGGCGCTGTGTGGCCCAATGTGGCATGTCTTGGGTTATTTATTTATTATTTATTTATAGTTATACCGCCGCCAGTCGGTTGCCAGAGCCTCGTTTGTTATTCAGCAAGATGCACGGGTTTTTGCAGGTGGTTTGGAGGGAAAAGAAGATAGCTCCCTTATAATCCAAAATATAACTACACTATAGTAATATAGCTCGTAAATCAGATAAGCACATAATATATGCTTTTATTTTAAGGATATAACCAGTTCACATCACCGCCATTCACGCAGACAAAACCGTAAGTTGCAGCTGGTATCAACATCACTTACCCTACCCACCTAACAAATGTGATTACACCCTAAAACAAGAGTGCGAATATAATGTCTATATTTAAGAGTCTCCTCCTTTTTTATAAAAATTCGCTGATGAGAAAATAACAAAAACAAGCGTCCGAGATAATGCGATCGGTTAAAAACGCCATGCGAAATTATTAAATAATAACCTCCCTCTGTCAGGTCGAAATATTGAGATGCACGATGGGGGAATATTCTGAGATCCGATAGTAAATGTACCCAAAATAACTACACAACCAGCATTGCGACATCAGAAATCTTTCTATCTTCTAGCCAGACCCGGACTTATGATTTTGTTTTGAACCGGGGCAAGATAGGGCTCGTGTGGGGTTAGGGTTGGGCCGGCATGGCGGTGGCAACTGACAGGTAACTAACCAGTTACTTGCCCGTTGTCACAGCGACTTGGGCTTCTCTTTCGCTTTCCATCAGGCGTAGGGAAGCCATTATGTCGAGCCACTATAAAAAAAAGAACTTTTGGAGAGCCATTTTGGAGACGAACCCGTACAAACAAACCGACATGTCAGAGAAATTAATAAATTGAATTTTTTTTTGGTATTTTATTTTCCCTCTTTTTACATCCCTTCTTCCTTCCTATTATATTGAAATCCAATGATTTTGGATTGGATATTGTTATTAAGTCATTTATAATTTATGCTGTCCGTGTGGTTTAGATTAGGACCCCACCTCATCCCGTGGGTGTCGTAGAAGACGACTAAGGGAATATCAGGAAACGGGCAGCAGCGTTTACCTGGGTACAAACAAACCTACTGCGGTCACCAACCCACCTGCCAAGTGTAATAAATAAGGCAAATCAACCCAAATTACGTTTGATAGCTTAGCCCTCGCCAAATCTCTCAGTTTGGGAAGCCGACCCTGAGACAATCGGGAAAAAGGCTAGGATGATGATGATTGGAGGAGGCCTATGTCCAGCAGTGGACATCTTCAGGCTGATTACGATGATTGTCACATAGTGAAGATATTTATCTTGTACAATTCTCGACTATTTCGAGAATAACCCCCTAAATTTCGCGTGCGGTTAACCACTCGGCTTAATGTGCATTTACTAGGGTTACGGTAAAAAGCGCTATCAAAGCTGATGGTAAAATAAATTGCGCTTCAAAGTTCTGTGAGAACTTTATGTCCAAAATAATGAAAAGATTTGGTATGGATCGCTACCAATGGGGTAATATTTTTTTTAATTTATCTGTTTAGATATTTATGGTGTAGTCTTCACGCAAGCTTCATAAAAAATATGTATGATATTGTATAGATTAGCTTGTGTACCTTGGATACATTTTTTTATTTTTAACTATTCACTAAAACATACTAGGTATAGGACGTTTTATCCTACTAATATTATAAACGCGAAAGTTTGTTTGGATAGATGGATGGATGTTTGTTCCACTTTCAGGCAAAAACTACTGAACGGATTTCAATGAAACTTTACAGGAATATAGTTTGTACATCAGATTAACACATAGGCTATGTTTTATACGAATATTCACGCGGGCAGAGCCGCAGGCAGCAGCTAGTAGTACATATTTTTAAAAGTGGGTATTACATAATGATTTGGGGTCATTTTTGAATTAAAGTAGGTACCCTTTTGGGATCAATCGGTATATAGGTAGCTACCCTACCTACCAGGTAGCTACCTGGCTGGCTGGCTCTGGAGTTGTCTCGACAAGTGATTGATTTGGTTACTTGCCGCAGTGACTTGGGCTTCTTCGCTTTCCATCAAGCGATGAGAGACCACTACGTTGTTCAACGAAAAAAAAGTGCAAGGACAGGCTAAAAACCGGTAAACAAAAATCCACTCACCTTGATTCCACGCGGAGGTGACATTCTCATGGTAAAAGTACTCGTTCTCCTCCTCATCAGACCACAGCACGCCCTCGATGCTCGATGACGTCATACCCTGGACTTCGACACCTTCAATCATCGACCGTCTCGACAGCTGATCGTAACTCGGAGGCCTAGACAGCGAACCGGTCGAAATGTCCGCGAGAGACGATCGAAAGTTCTTTACACTTCTACTGTCTATGGGCCGGTAGTATCTAAGCCTGGTGTCTTCAGACTTGACTGAGCGAAGTGACCGGCAGTCGTAGCTAGGGCCCTCGTCGTTTAGTGTCGAAATGTCCCCTAAGGAGACTTTGAAATTGTTTGAAGATATGTCTCCTAAAGGCACCTCGCATGATCGCCGCTTCATGCTGGTCTTCTGAGAGGGGGCCTCACCGGTTGCTTGCATGTGCCTACTGACCCCCGCACTGTGTAAAAATTCGTTGGAGTTATACATTTTTGTTTTGTTTTATTCTAACTTATCGCGATTAGGAACTTAAGGCGTTTGACTATTATTTTGGAATTATTCGTTCGACGTTGTGATGGGGAGCGATATCTGGAACAAAGGAGAAAGTAATTAGTTTCTTCATAAAAATAAACAACGACAATAATCAGTAAAATAACAGTAATAAAGAATTTAGTAAGTAAATAAAATAAACGAAAAAAGTAATGGGCAACATTTATAAATTCTAGGACAGCGCCATCTAGTAGAATGATACAGTACTACGTGATTATATGAACCAGTAAGCATGAACAAGTATGCTTACGGACTCGACGTACCCAAAGTGTAGTTTAGTTAGTAGTTAGTTACTAGTACATTACTATTACAATAGATGGCACTGTTCACTATTCGTATCTTTTCCGTTTTTACCAATTGGCAACCAATAGTGGCGATATATTTATAGGTAGGCAACTGTCACAGTGAAATTGTACATTTTGATTTGATTTTTTGATTTTTTAATGCTTACATTTTACAAGGTACATTTTCCGGTAAATACTTACTTCGGTGTTTTTATTGTTTACCAAAAAAAACTCTTTAATTTTTTTGGTTAGATTTTGTTTCCGTAAGTGTCCTGCGTTCTTTTATCTTTTAAACCTTCAAAAAGAAACAGAAGACGAAACGTCAAGCCTATTGCAACAAAACAATAATTAATTAAACCTCCCCTTGAGATTAAACAGAAACAAAACTTGGCGTTAAAAGAGAAACGCTTATCTGTTCCGAATAACGGAACGGAACAAAAAACGGCTACTTGTTGAATTTAAGGCGGTCTCAATTTGTCCAACCGGCCGCTATATAAATTAACACGCAGGTCCGTTCTCTTTTGTTCCGTAGCGTTTCGTGTTCCGCAGTTAACGTTTCGTAGCTGCTAGTGATGTGCCGGATCTTTAAAAAGGATATCTGCGGATTAATTATTTAAATGATATCATTATTTTGTATTTATTTACTGCGAACTAACTACACTGGTACCTACTCAGGGCGAACTTAATAACTGCTAGAAGCATTCTCTACCAGTCATGCAGTCTATAAGTCATGCAGATCGATACGATTGGATAAGGATCCGAATATTGTTATTTGGGGTCAAGATTCACGAATACAGATCAGTCAGTATCATGCCGTGCTGGACATAGGCGTCCCCAATGTCAGTTGTCATTTGGGGGCATAATTATGCCTTTGTCAACTCGCTTGGCAGGCGGTTTGGTGACCGCAGTAGGTTTTAAGAATGTAAGAGATCCATACAACAGTAAGGGATAGCGCAGACGGCACACTTTTTGTGCGAAAGAGTCTGCTTCTGAGACATTTAAAAAGAACGTCTAGGTCTGCAAACAGTATGATCGAAGATGTGCGTCGTGTGCGTTGAGTCTGTGAAATATCCGCGAGAGATTTTTGCGCGTCGTGTGCGTTACTGCTTATAATTGCAAAAAAGTGCGTCACGGATAGTCTGTCGTCTGCGCTGCCCCTAGTGGGTACCCGCGGATACGGATCATTTCCTCCCTCGCATATCCGCGGATACTAATATCCGGAACATTACTATTATCTACTATACTTACTTCATTAATTATACAGTGGGCACGTGTACCTTTATGAAACCTACGGAATTCAGACTTGTGTTTTGGGGCGCTTTTCATTATTATGTTCCGTCAGGAAATCTTTTTCACGCAGTTGTACTGGCTCTGGCTGTTTGCATGTCAGCCATTTTGGTCTGTAGTAAATAAAGTAAAAAAAAAAACAGTCTATGGCGAGGGGGTCCAACTTGATTAGACCCTTCTTTAATGGCAAAATTTAGGCAATCCATTGATTACGTACAACTTGAAAATAAAATAAGTATGTCCAAATTTTAAAATGTCCAATTTTCATTGTTGCACGATCAGTGACTGATTGAGTTAGTAGTACCTACCAGGAGCACATAGCTACAAAGTCTATAGATTTCGTTAATAAGCTTATGTTGATAAATAATTTAACTTTAAAATTCGACTTCTCACGTATCTTTGCGTTCCTGGTACTTTTCATTCTATTAGTCACAGTTGGGCTTACTCCAAATTGAATTCAGATAACCACAGCTGTTAATATTCTACTTCTACGAGTAAGGAGGAGGTTCTCAATTCGTCTGTATGTATAATATATATTTTTTTTTATGTATGTTCACCGATAATTCCGTCAATTATGGATGGATTTCAAAAAAATTTCTTTTGTTCGACAGAGGACACTTCCGAGATGGTCCCATTATCACCAAGTCTGGATCTGATGATGGGATCTTGGAGAAATTGAGGGCAACAACGAAAATTGTATGCTCATATGGTGTTTTTGTTACGTAATCATATTTTACTCAGGTATATGCTTCCGTGCGTCAACATCTGGTGCTAGTGATGAAGCCACAGAACTCCTTAACGGATAGGAGTTAGGGAAGTACTGCCATTGGTCGATAGAAACTAGGTAGTAGTATGTACTTATGCAGGGTTAATAGGGCAGATGATTTGGTAAGTGATTTGCTTGATTCTAAATCGCAAAGTCTTCACTTGACTTAAATCAAAATTTTTCATTCCTAAGTAAAACTCTTAAGGACATCAATTAGCCTTTATTCAAGGTCACAGCACATTAACGCAACTAAAAATCGAGAAATAAAATTATTAAAAAAAAAAAATACACCGACTTCAAAAAACACAAACGACCAAAACTAAAAAGCGATAAATAACGTAAGTAATTCTATCCTTAATACATATTATATGTATAACTATAATTATTATTGTCGTGTGGATTTGCCGGCCGCGCGCGTCATACAACAACAATACGGAGGGTCCAGTCACTATGGACAAAATAAGTACCCTTTTGGACGAAAAGCTGAGTGCATCATTGTCAATATTTATGGACAGCTTTCGAAAAGCACTGCGTAGCGACGTGAAGGAGATGGTCAAGAGTGAAATGGAGTCTATGATACAGTCTATTAAGGATGAGTTTAGTACTACTACTGATTACATTTGCGCCGAACAGACTTCGCTGCGCACAGACATGAACAATAATGATGATACCATAAGGCAACTCGAGTGTGAGAATACTAAACTACAGGCCGAGATCGCAACGCTCAAAGCTCGTCTGGTGGGAATCGATAAAATGTCTAGGAATTGTAATATCGAACTGCAAGCAGTGCCTGAGCGCAAAACCGAAAACGTTCCTCCTTAAGAAGTTTTGTGACGTCATAAAAGCCCCCATAGAAGACGCGCCAATCTTACGCCAATGCGCCCCGGGAGCGACGTCCCGACGCTCCGTGGACCACGAACGACGATTTCGCATTCGACGGAATGAGGAACACGCTACCTCACTGTTCTGCCACATCGGAGGACCAAGAACTAGAGGAGGAACTGCAAGCGTTAGAGCGTCGCATCGACGCGGAGTTCAAGAGCGCCGACTAGCGTTTGAATTACCCGCGCAAGAACCGAAAACGTTCTCCAGCTCCTTAAGAAGTTTTGTGACGTCATAAAATAAGCTCTCAGATAATTTACCACCCATTAAACTTTGTGGAAGACCATTAGTGAGACAGCGACAGTTCAAGTACCTTGGGCATATTGTGTCTGAAGACATGTCCGATGATAAAGACCTGGAGAGGGAACGTAGGGCGTTGGCGGTGAGGGGTAATATGTTGGCCTGCAGGTTTGCTCGCTGTTCACTGGATCCAAAAGTAACACTATTTAAGGCATATTGCCAATCGTTTTACTCGAGTAGCATGTGGATCGACTATACCAAAAAATTGCTTAAAACGCCTTACGTGTCCAGTATAATAACATTTTCAGGGTGCTGTTGGGGCTGCCGCGGTATTGTAGCGCGTCCGGTATGTTTGCTGAGGCACGCACTGATGACTTCTATGGCATCATGCGCAAGAAAGCGTCGTCATTGTTGCGCAGATTACGTGGCAGCTCTAACAGCATCATGAATGTGATTGCTGAAAGGCTTGACTCCCCCTTTCTGCGACATTGGATTGGGTTGTTGATATAATGTTTTGTATTAACAACCTAATCCAATTAAGTTAATGTTAAGTAGGACAGGTAAATATTATCAATGTACTAACATAGTTATTAAGACAATTTTACTAACATATCTGGATCATGTTGTCTGATTAAATTATTATTATTATAAAGGCCCCCCATAGAAGACGTGCCAATCTTACGCCAATGCGCCCCGGGAGCGACGTCCCGACGCTCCGTGGACCACGAACGACGTTTTCGCATTCGACGGTACGAGGAACACGCTACCTCATTGTTCTGCCACGTCGGAGGACCAAGAACTAGAGGAGGAACTGCAAGCGTTAGAGCGTCGCATCGACGCGGAGTTCAAGAGCGCCGACTAGCGTTGGAATTACCCGCACGGGTACTACCTGCTGCCAACCGAGTGCCGCTGCCTCGACGACGCTTACGCGCAGCACCAGTGCCACCCCACCTCGGTGCCGGCGCTCATCTGCTCGTACCGCGACCGGCCCCCCATCTGCTTCGGCGACAGGCTATGCCCCTGCTGCCCGTACTATATGTCCGACGTGATACCTCTCAATCTGTGAGGACAGCTGTGAGTGTTGCGGTTTGAATGTAAAATTTGGGGTTCTACACACCGGTTATGTAACGTCGTGGATGAACAGTTAATAGAAATGTGTAAGGTTTTGTACCAATCTTACGCCAATCTTACGCCAATGCGCCCCGGGAGCGACGTCCCGGCGCTCCGTGGACCACGAACGACGTTTTCGCATTCGACGGAATGAGGAACACGCTACCTCACCGTTCTGCCACATCGGAGGACCAAGAACTAGAGGAGGAACTGCAAGCGTTAGAGCGTCGCATCGACGCGGAGTTCAAGAGCGCCGACTAGCGTTGGAATTACCCGCGCAAAACCGAAAACGTTCTCCAGCTCCTTAAGAAGTTTTGTGACGTCATAAAATAAGCTCTCAGATAATTTACCACCCATTAAACTTTGTGGAAGACCATTAGTGAGACAGCGACAGTTCAAGTACCTTGGGCATATTGTGTCTGAAGACATGTCCGATGATAAAGACCTGGAGAGGGAACGTAGGGCGTTGGCGGTGAGGGGTAATATGTTGGCCTGCAGGTTTGCTCGCTGTTCACTGGATCCAAAAGTAACACTATTTAAGGCATATTGCCAATCGTTTTACTCGAGTAGCATGTGGATCGACTATACCAAAAAATTGCTTAAAACGCCTTACGTGTCCAGTATAATAACATTTTCAGGGTGCTGTTGGGGCTGCCGCGGTATTGTAGCGCGTCCGGTATGTTTGCTGAGGCACGCACTGATGACTTCTATGGCATCATGCGCAAGAAAGCGTCGTCATTGTTGCGCAGATTACGTGGCAGCTCTAACAGCATCATGAATGTGATTGCTGAAAGGCTTGACTCCCCCTTTCTGCGACATTGGATTGGGTTGTTGATATAATGTTTTGTATTAACAACCTAATCCAATTAAGTTAATGTTAAGTAGGACAGGTAAATATTATCAATGTACTAACATAGTTATTAAGACAATTTTACTAACATATCTGGATCATGTTGTCTGATTAAATTATTATTATTATAAAGGCCCCCATAGAAGACGTGCCAATCTTACGCCAATGCGCCCCGGGAGCGACGTCCCGACGCTCCGTGGACCACGAACGACGTTTTCGCATTCGACGGTATGAGGAACACGCTACCTCACTGTTCTGCCACGTCGGAGGACCAAGAACTAGAGGAGGAACTGCAAGCGTTAGAGCGTCGCATCGACGCGGAGTTCAAGAGCGCCGACTAGCGTTGGAATTACCCGCACGGGTACTACCTGCTGCCAACCGAGTGCCGCTGCCTCGACGACGCTTACGCGCAGCACCAGTGCCACCCCACCTCGGTGCCGGCGCTCATCTGCTCGTACCGCGACCGGCCCCCCATCTGCTTCGGCGACAGGCTATGCCCCTGCTGCCCGTACTATATGCCCGACGTGATACCTCTCAATCTGTGAGGACAGCTGTGAGTGTTGCGGTTTGAATGTAAGATTTGGGGTTCTACACACCGGTTATGTAACGTCGTGGATGAACAGTTAATAGAAATGTGTAAGGTTTTGTACCAATCTTACGCCAATCTTACGCCAATGCGCCCCGGGAGCGACGTCCCGACGCTCCGTGGACCACGAACGACGTTTTCGCATTCGACGGAATGAGGAACACGCTACCTCACCGTTCTGCCACATCGGAGGACCAAGAACTAGAGGAGGAACTGCAAGCGTTAGAGCGTCGCATCGACGCGGAGTTCAAGAGCGCCGACTAGCGTTGGAATTACCCGCGCAAAACCGAAAACGTTCTCCAGCTCCTTAAGAAGTTTTGTGACGTCATAAAATAAGCTCTCAGATAATTTACCACCCATTAAACTTTGTGGAAGACCATTAGTGAGACAGCGACAGTTCAAGTACCTTGGGCATATTGTGTCTGAAGACATGTCCGATGATAAAGACCTGGAGAGGGAACGTAGGGCGTTGGCGGTGAGGGGTAATATGTTGGCCTGCAGGTTTGCTCGCTGTTCACTGGATCCAAAAGTAACACTATTTAAGGCATATTGCCAATCGTTTTACTCGAGTAGCATGTGGATCGACTATACCAAAAAATTGCTTAAAACGCCTTACGTGTCCAGTATAATAACATTTTCAGGGTGCTGTTGGGGCTGCCGCGGTATTGTAGCGCGTCCGGTATGTTTGCCGAGGCACGCACTGATGACTTCTATGGCATCATGCGCAAGAAAGCGTCGTCATTGTTGCGCAGATTACGTGGCAGCTCTAACAGCATCATGAAGGTGATTGCTGAAAGGCTTGACTCCCCCTTTCTGCGACATTGGATTGGGTTGTTTTTTTTTTTTTTTTTTATAGTGGCTCGACATAATGGCTTCCCTACACCTGATGGAAAGCGAAAGAGAAGCCCAAGTCGCTGTGACAACGGGCAAGTAACTGGCCAGTTACCTGTCAGTTGCCACCGCCATGCCGGCCCAACCCTAACCCCCCACGAGCTCCGGAAACCCTACTCACCGGCAGAAACACGACCCAGAGGTCATTTGACTGCGGTATTCTATAGGGTGGAGGTCCTTCCCCGGACGGGCGGCTCAATTCGAGCGAAGATTCGCTATGCCCTACTTCTCTTAAATGTTTTGTATTAACAACCTAATCCAATTAAGTTAATGATAAGTAGGATAGGTAAATATTATCAATGTACTAACATAGTTATTAAGACAATTGTACTAACATATCTGGATCATGTTGTCTGATTAAATAAAAGGGAGCGACGTCCCGACGCTCCGTGGACCACGAACGACGTTTTCGCATTCGACGGAATGAGGAACACGCTACCTCACTGTTCTGCCACATCGGAGGACCAAGAACTAGAGGAGGAACTGCAAGCGTTAGAGCGTCGCATCGACGCGGAGTTCAAGAGCGCCGACTAGCGTTGGAATTACCCGCACGGGTACTATCTGCTGCCAACCGAGTGCCGCTGCCTCGACGACGCTTACGCGCAGCACCAGTGCCACCCCACCTCGGTGCCGGCGCTCATCTGCTCGTACCGCGACCGGCCCCCCATCTGCTTCGGCGACAGGCTATGCCCCTGCTGCCCGTACTATATGCCCGACGTGATACCTCTCAATCTGTGAGGACAGCTGTGAGTGTTGCGGTTTGAACGTAAGATTTGGGGTTCTACACACCGGTTATGTAACGTCGTGGATGAACAGTTTATTGAAATGTGTAAGGTTTTTTACCAATCTTACGCCAATGCGCCCCGGGAGCGACGTCCCGACGCTCCGTGGACCACGAACGACGTTTTCGCATTCGACGGAATGAGGAACACGCTACCTCACTGTTCTGCCACATCGGAGGACCAAGAACTAGAGAAGGAACTGCAAGCGTTAGAGCGTCGCATCGACGCGGAGTTCAAGAGCGCCGACTAGCGTTGGAATTACCCGCACGGGTACTATCTGCTGCCAACCGAGTGCCGCTGCCTCGACGACGCTTACGCGCAGCACTAGTGCACACAACACGCTACCTCACTGTTCTGCCACATCGGAGGAGCAAGAGGAGCATCTAGAGGAGGAACTGCAAGCGTTAGAGCGTCGCATCGACGCGGAGTTCAAGAGCGCTGACTAGCGTTGGAATTACCCGCACGGGTACTATCTGCTGCCAACCGAGTGCCGCTGCCTCGACGACGCTTACGCGCAGCACCAGTGCACACAACACGCTACCTCACTGTTCTGCCACATCGGAGGAGCAAGAGGAGCATCTAGAGGAGGAACTGCAAGCGTTAGAGCGTCGCATCGACGCGGAGTTCAAGAGCGCCGACTAGCGTTGGAATTACCCGCACGGGTACTATCTGCTGCCAACCGAGTGCCGCTGCCTCGACGACGCTTACGCGCAGCACCAGTGCACACAACACGCTACCTCACTGTTCTGCCACATCGGAGGAGCAAGAGGAGCATCTAGAGGAGGAACTGCAAGCGTTAGAGCGTCGCATCGACGCGGAGTTCAAGAGCGCCGACTAGCGTTGGAATTACCCGCACGGGTACTATCTGCTGCCAACCGAGTGCCGCTGCCTCGACGACGCTTACGCGCAGCACCAGTGCACACAACACGCTACCTCACTGTTCTGCCACATCGGAGGAGCAAGAGGAGCATCTAGAGGAGGAACTGCAAGCGTTAGAGCGTCGCATCGACGCGGAGTTCAAGAGCGCCGACTAGCGTTGGAATTACCCGCACGGGTACTATCTGCTGCCAACCGAGTGCCGCTGCCTCGACGACGCTTACGCGCAGCACCAGTGCCACCCCACCTCGGTGCCGGCGCTCATCTGCTCGTACCGCGACCGGCCCCCCATCTGCTTCGGCGAGAGGCTATGCCCCTGCTGCCCGTACTATATGCCCGACGTGATACCTCTCAATCTGTGAGGACAGCTGTGAGTGTTGCGGTTGGAACGTAAGATTTGGGGTTCTACACACCAAATGGATTGGAGTTTTGTTACGTCATAAAAGCACCCATAGAAGACGCGCCAATCTTACGCCAATGCGCCCCGGGAGCGACGTCCCGACGCTCCGTGGACCACGAACGACGTTTTGGCATTCGACGGAATGAGGAACACGCTACTTCACTGTTCTGCCACATCGGAGGACCAAGAACTAGAGGAGGAACTGCAAGCGTTAGAGCGTCGCATCGACGCGGAGTTCAAGAGCGCCGACTAGCGTTGGAATTACCCGCACGGGTACTATCTGCTGCCAACCGAGTGCCGCTGCCTCGACGACGCTTACGCGCAGCACCAGTGCCACCCCACCTTGGTGCCGGCGCTCATCTGCTCGTACCGCGACCGGCCCCCCATCTGCTTCGGCGACAGGCTATGCCCCTGCTGCCCGTACTATATGCCCGACGTGATACCTCTCAATCTGTGAGGACAGCTGTGAGTGTTGCGGTTTGAACGTAAGATTTGGGGTTCTACACACCGGTTATGTAACGTCGTGGATGAACAGTTTATAGAAATGTGTAAGGTTTTGTACCAATCTTACGCCAATGCGCCCCGGGAGCGACGTCCCGACGCTCAGTGGACCACGAACGACGTTTTCGCATTCGACGGAATGAGGAACACGCTACCTTACTGTTCTGCCACATCGGAGGACCAAGAACTAGAGGAGGAAATGCAAGCGTTAGAGTGTCGCATCGACGCGGAGTTCAAGAGCGCCGACTAGCGTTGGAATTACCCGCGCAAAACCGAAAACGTTCTCCAGCTACTTAAGGAGTTTTTTGACGTCATAAAAGCCGTTTTCGCATTCGACGGAATGAGGAACACGCTACCTGACTGTTCTGCCACATCGGAGGACTAAGAACTAGAGAAGGAACTGCAAGCGTTAGAGCGTCGCATCGACGCGGAGTTCAAGAGCGCCGACTAGCGTTGGAATTACCCGCGCAAAACCGAAAACGTTCTCCAGCTACTTAAGGAGTTTTGTGACGTCATAAAAGCCGTTTTCGCATTCGACGGAATGAGGAACACGCTACCTCACTGTTCTGACACATCGGAGGACCAAGAAGAACTAGAGGAGGAACTGCAAGCGTTAGAGCGTCGCATCGACGCGGAGTTCAAGAGCGCCGACTAGCGTTGGAATTACCCGCACGGGTACTATCTGCTGCCAACCGAGTGCCGCTGCCTCGACGACGCTTACGCGCAGCACCAGTGCCACCCCACCTCGGTGCCGGCGCTCATCTGCTCGTACCGCGACCGGCCCCCCATCTGCTTCGGCGACAGGCTATGCCCCTGCTGCCCGTACTATATGCCCGACGTGATACCTCTCAATCTGTGAGGACAGCTGTGAGTGTTGCGGTTTGAATGTAAGATTTGGGGTTCTACACACCGGTTATGTAACGTCGTGGATGAATAGTTTATAGAAATGTGTAAGGTTTTGTACCAATCTTACGCCAATCTTACGCCAATGCGCCCCGGGAGCGACGACGTCCCGACGCTCTGTGGACCACGAACGACGTTTTCGCATTCGACGGAATGAGGAACACGCTACCTCACTGTTCTGCCACATCGGAGGGCCAAGAACTAGAGGAGGAACTGCAAGCGTTAGAGCGTCGCATCGACGCGGAGTTCAAGAGCGCCGACTAGCGTTGGAATTACCCGCACGGGTTCTATCTGCTGCCAACCGAGTGCCGCTGCCTCGACGACGCTTACGCGCAGCACCAGTGCCACCCCACCTCGGTGCCGGCGCTCATCTGCTCGTACCGCGACCGGCCCCCCATCTGCTTCGGCGACAGGCTATGCCCCTGCTGCCCGTACTATATGCCCGACGTGATACCTCTCAATCTGTGAGGACAGCTGTGAGTGTTGCGGTTTGAACGTAAGATTTGGGGTTCTACACACCAGTTATGTAACGTCGTGGATGAACAGTTTATAGAAATGTGTAAGATTTTGTACCAATCTTACGCCAATCTTACGCCAATCTTACGCCAATGCGCCCCGGGAGCGACGTCCCGACGCTCTGTGGACCACGAACGACGTTTTCGCATTCGACGGAATGAGGAACACGGTACCTCACTGTTCTGCCACATCGGAGGACCAAGAACTAGAGGAGGAAGTGCAAGCGTTAGTATAGTAGTTAGTATAAGCGTATATGTATAACTCTAATTATTATTGTCGTGTGGATTTGCCGGCCGCGCGCGTCATACAACAACAATACGGAGGGTCCAGTCACTATGGACAAAATAAGTACCCTTTTGGACGAAAAGCTGAGTGCATCATTGTCAATATTTATGGACAGCTTTCGAAAAGCACTGCGTGGCGACGTGAAGGAGATGGTCAAGAGTCTATTAAGGATGAGTTTAGTACTACTACTGATTACATTTGCGCCGAACAGACTTCGCTGCGCACAGACATGAAAAATAATGATGATACCATAAGGCAACTCGAGTGTGAGAATACTGAACTACAGGCCGAGATCGCAACGCTCAAAGCTCGTCTGGTGGGAATCGATAAAATGTCTAGGAATTGTAATATCGAACTGCAAGCAGTGCCTGAGCGCAAAACCGAAAACGTTCTACAGCTCCTTAAGAAGTTTTGTGACGTCATAAAAGCCCCCATAGAAGACGCGCCAATCTTACGCCATTGCGCCCCGGGAGCGACGTCCCGACGCTCCGTGGACCACGAACGACGATTTCGCATTCGACGGAATGAGGAACACGCTACCTCACTGTTCTGCCACATCGGAGGACCAAGAACTAGAGGAGGAACTGCAAGCGTTAGAGCGTCGCATCGACGCGGAGTTCAAGAGCGCCGACTAGCGTTGGAATTACCCGCACGGGTACAGGCTATGCCCCTGCTGCCCGTACTATATGCCCGACGTGATACCTCTCAATCTGTGAGGACAGCTGTGAGTGTTGCGTTTTGAACGTAAGATTTGGGGTTCTACACACCGGTTATGTAACGTCGTGGATGAACAGTTTGTAGAAATGTGTAAGGTTTTGTACCAATCTTACGCCAATCTTACGCCAATGCGCCCCGGGAGCGTTCAAGAGCGCTGACTAGCGTTGGAATTACCCGCGCAAAATCGAAAACGTTCTCCAGCTCCTTAAGAAGTTTTGTGACGTCATAAAAGCCGTTTTCGCATTCGACGGAATGAGGAACACGCTACCTCACTGTTCTGCCACATCGGAGGACCAAGAACTAGAGGAGGAACTGCAAGCGTTAGAGCGTCGCATCGACGCGGAGTTCAAGAGCGCCGACTAGCGTTGGAATTACCCGCGCAAAACCGAAAACGTTCTTAAGAGAGGTAGGGCATAGCGAATCTTTGCTCGAATTGAGCTGCCCGTCCGGGGAAGGACCTCCACCCTATAGAATACCGCAGCCAAATGACCTCTGGGTCGTGTTTCTGCCAGTGAGTAGGGCTTCCGCAGCTCGTGGGGGGTTAGGGTTGGGCCGGCATGGCGGTGGCAACTGACAGGTAACTGACCAGTTACTTGCCCGTTGTCACAGCGACTTGGGCTTCTCTTTCGCTTTCCATCAGGCGTAGGGAAACCATTATGTCGAGCCACTATAAAAAAAAAAGTTCTCCAGCTCCTTAAGAAGTTTTGTGACGTCATAAAAGCCGTTTTCGCATTCGACGGAATGAGGAACACGCTACCTCACTGTTCTGCCACATCGGAGGACCAAGAACTAGAGGAGGAACTGCAAGCGTTAGAGCGTCGCATCGACGCGGAGTTCAAGAGCGCCGACTAGCGTTGGAATTACCCGCACGGGTACTATCTGCTGCCAACCGAGTGCCGCTGCCTCGACGACGCTTACGCGCAGCACCAGTGCCACCCCACCTCGGTGCCGGCGCTCATCTGCTCGTACCGCGACCGGCCCCCCATCTGCTTCAGCGACAGGCTATGCCCCTGCTGCCCGTACTATATGCCCGACGTGATACCTCTCAATCTGTGAGGACAGCTGTGAGTGTTGCGGTTTGAACGTAAGATTTGGGGTTCTACACACCGGTTATGTAACGTCGTGGATGAACAGTTTGTAGAAATGTGTAAATTTTTGTACCAATCTTAGGCCAATCTTACGCCAATCTTACGCCAATGCGCCCCGGGAGCGACGTCCCGACGCTCCGTGGACCACGAACAACGTTTTCGCATTCGACGGAATGAGGAACACGCTACCTCACTGTTCTGCCACATCGGAGGACCAAGAACTAGAGGAGGAACTGCAAGCGTTAGTATAGTAGTTAGTATAAGAGTATATGTATAACTATAATTATTATTGTCGTGTGGATTTGCCGGCCGCGCGCGTCATACAACAACAATACGGAGGGTCCAGTCACTATGGACAAAATAAGTACCCTTTTGGACGAAAAGCTGAGCGCATCATTGTCAATATTTATGGACAGCTTTCGAAAAGCACTGCGTAGCGACGTGAAGGAGATGGTCAAGAGCGAAATGGAGTCTATGATACAGTCTATTATGGATCAGTTTAGTACTACTACTGATTACATTTGCGCCGAACAGACTTCGCTGCGCACAGACATGAAAAATAATGATGATACCATAAGGCAACTCGAGTGTGAGAATACTAAACTACAGGCCGAGATCGCAACGCTCAAAGCTCGTCTAGTGGGAATCGATAAAATGTCTAGGAATTGTAATATCGAACTGCAAGCAGTGCCTGAACGCAAAACCGAAAACGTTCTCCAGCTCCTTAAGAAGTTTTGTGACGTCATAAAAGCCCCCATAGAAGACGCGCCAATCTTACGCCAATGCGCCCCGGGCGCGACGTCCCAACGCTCCGTGGAACACGAACGACGCTTTCGCATTCGACGGAATGAGGAACACGCTACCTCACTGTTCTGCCACGTCGGAGGACCAAGAACTAGAGGAGGAACTGCAAGCGTTAGAGCGTCGCATCGACGCGGAGTTCAAGAGCGCCGAATAGCGTTGGAATTACCCGCGCAAAACCGAAAACGTTCTCCAGCTCCTTAAGAAGTTTTGTGACGTCATAAAAGCCGTTTTCGCATTCGACGGAATGAGGAACACGCTACCTCACTGTTCTGCCACATCGGAGGACCAAGAACTAGAGGAGGAACTGCAAGCGTTAGAGCGTCGCATCGACGCGGAGTTCAAGAGCGCCGACTAGCGTTGGAATTACCCGCACGGGTACTATCTGCTGCCAACCGAGTGCCGCTGCCTCGACGACGCTTACGCGCAGCACCAGTGCCACCCCACCTCGGTGCCGGCGCTCATCTGCTCGTACCGCGACCGGCCCCCCATCTGCTTCGGCGACAGGCTATGCCCCTGCTGCCCGTACTATATGCCCGACGTGATACCTCTCAATCTGTGAGGACAGCTGTGAGTGTTGCGGTTTGAACGTAGGATTTGGGGTTCTACACACCAGTTATGTAACGTCGTGGATGAACAGTTTATCGAAATGTGTAAGGTTTTGTACCAATCTTACGCCAATCTTACGCCAATGCGCCCCGGGAGCGACGTCCCGTCGCTCCGTGGACCACGAACGACGTTTTCGCATTCGACGGAATGAGGAACACGCTACCTCACTGTTCTGCCACATCGGAGGACCAAGAACTAGAGGAGGAACTGCAAGCGTTAGAGCGTCGCATCGACGCGGAGTTCAAGAGCGCCGACTAGCGTTGGAATTACCCGCACGGGTACAATCTGCTGCCAACCGAGTGCCGCTGCCTCGACGACGCTTACGCGCAGCACCAGTGCCACCCCACCTCGGTGCCGGCGCTCATCTGCTCGTACCGCGACCGGCCCCCATCTGCTTCGGCGACAGGCTATGCCCCTGCTGCCCGTACTATATGCCCGACGTGATACCTCTCAATCTGTGAGGACAGCTGTGAGTGTTGCGGTTTGAATGTAAGATTTGGGGTTCTACACACCGGTTATGTAACGTCGTGGATGGACAGTTTATAGAAATGTGTAAGGTTTTGTACAGTGTGTGTAACATTTTGCTACACTGTGAAACATTTTGCTGCGCTGTGTAACATTTTGGTACACTATGTAAAGTTTTGCTACTCTGTGTGACTTTTCACTACACTGTGTATTTTGCTACACAATGTAATAAATTCGATACACGTTTAACATTTTGGTATAGATTAGATACTGTGTATGATTTTATTATACTGTGTGACTTTTTGCTACATTGTGTATCTTTTTGCTACATTGTGTAACTTTTTGCTACACTATGTATCCCTTTCCTAAACTGTGTAACATTTTGCTACGCTGTGTAATATTTTCTTACAGTGTATAAGAGTTTAATATGTTAAAAAACCCCTTGTTCGTTTCGTTGTATAACATCGTTTAACATTCTGTCATCGGTTCCTTGATTCTAGATCGCAAAGTCTTCACTTGACTTAAATCAAAATTTTTCATTCCTAAGTAAAACACTTAAGGACATCAATTAGCCTTTATTCAAGTTCACAGCACATTAAAGCAACTAAAAATCGAGAAATAAAATTATTTAAAAAAAAAACCGACTTCAAAAAAACACAAACGACCAAAACTAAAAAGCGATAAATAACGTAAGTAATTCTATCCTTAATACATATTATATGTATAACTATAATTATTATTGTCGTGTGGATTTGCCGGCCGCGCGCGTCATACAACAACAATACGGAGGGTCCAGTCACTATGGACAAAATAAGTACCCTTTTGGACGAAAAGCTGAGTGCATCACTGTCAATATTTATGGACAGCTTTCGAAAAGCACTGCGTAGCGACGTGAAGGAGATGGTCAAGAGCGAAATGGAGTCTATGATACAGTCTATTAAGGATGAGTTTAGTACTACTACTGATTACATTTGCGCCGAAAAGACTTCGCTGCGCACAGACATGAAAAATAATGATGATACCATAAGGCAACTCGAGTGTGAGAATACTAAACTACAGGCCGAGATCGCAACGCTCAAAGCTCGTCTGGTGGGAATCGATAAAATGTCTAGGAATTGTAATATCGAACTGCAAGCAGTGCCTGAGCGCAAAACCGAAAACGTTCTCCAGCTCCTTAAGAAGTTTTGTGACGTCATAAAAGCCCCCATAGAAGACGCGCCAATCTTACGCCAATGCGCCCCGGGAGCGACGTCCCGACGCTCCGTGGACCACGAACGACGTTTTCGCATTCGACGGAATGAGGAACACGCTACCTCACTGTTCTGCCACATCGGAGGACCAAGAACTAGAGGAGGAACTGCAAGCGTTAGAGCGTCGCATCGACGCGGAGTTCAAGAGCGCCGACTAGCGTTGGAATTACCCGCGCAAAACCGAAAACGTTCTCCAGCTCCTTAAGAAGTTTTGTGACGTCATAAAAGCCGTTTTCGCATTCGACGGAATGAGGAACACGCTACCTCACTGTTCTGCCACATCGGGAGGACCAAGAACTAGAGGAGGAACTGCAAGCGTTAGAGCGTCGCATCGACGCGGAGTTCAAGAGCGCCGACTAGCGTTGGAATTACCCGCACGGGTACTATCTGCTGCCAACCGAGTGCCGCTGCCTCGACGACGCTTACGCGCAGCACCAGTGCCACCCCACCTCGGTGCCGGCGCTCATCTGCTCGTACCGCGACCGGCCCCCCATCTGCTTCGGCGACAGGCTATGCCCCTGCTGCCCGTACTATATGCCCGACGTGATACCTCTCAATCTGTGAGGACAGCTGTGAGTGTTGCGGTTTTAACGTAAGATTTGAGGTTCTACACACCGGTTATGTAACGTCGTGGATGAATAGTTTATAGAAATGTGTAAGGTTTTGTACCAATTTTACGCCAATGCGCCCCGGGAGCGACGTCCCGACGCTCTGTGGACCACGAACGACGTTTTCGCATTCGACGGAATGAGGAACACGCTACCTCACTGTTCTGCCACATCGGAGGACCAAGAACTAGAGGAGGAACTGCAAGCGTTAGAGCGTTGCATCGACGCGGAGTTCAAGAGCGCCGACTAGCGTTGGAATTACCCGCGCGAAACCGAAAACGTTCTAAAGCTCCTTAAGAAGTTTTGTGACGTCATAAAAGCCGTTTTCGCATTCGACGGAATGAGGAACACGCTACCTCACTGTTCTGCCACATCGGAGGGCCAAGAACTAGAGGAGGAACTGCAAGCGCTAGAGCGTCGCATCGACGCGGAGTTCAAGAGCGCCGACTAGCGTTGGAATTACCCGCGCAAAACCGAAAACGTAAGATTTGGGGTTCTACACATCGGTTATGTGACGTCGTGGATGAACAGTTTATAGAAATGTGTAAGGTTTTGTACCAATCTTACGCCAATCTTACGTTCACATCGGAGGACCAAGAACTAGAGGAGGAACTGCAAGCGTTAGAGCGTCGCATCGACGCGGAGTTCGAGAGCGCCGACTAGCGTTGGAATCACCCGCACGGGTACTATCTGCTGCCAACCGAGTGCCGCTGCCTCGACGACGCTTACGCGCAGCACCAGTGCCACCCCACCTCGGTGCCGGCGCTCATCTGCTCGTACCGCGACCGGCCCCCCATCTGCTTCGGCGACAGGCTATGCCCCTGCTGCCCGTACTATATGCCCGACGTGATACCTCTCAATCTGTGAAGACAGCTGTGAGTGTTGCGGTTTGAACGTAAGATTTGGGGTTCTACACACCGGTTATGTAACGTCGTGGATGAATAGTTTATAGAAATGTGTAAGGTTTTGTACCAATCTTACGCCAATCTTACGCCAATGCGCCCCACTCATCATCACTGTGTATCTTTTTGCTACATTGTGTAACTTTTTGCTACACTATGTATCCCTTTCCTAAACTGTGTAACATTTTGCTACGCTGTGTAATATTTTCTTACAGTGTATAATAGTTTAATATGTTAAAAAACCCCTTGTTCGTTTCGTTGTATAACATCATTTAACATTCTGTCATCGGTTCCTTGATTCTAGATCGCAAAGTCTTCACTTGACTTAAATCAAAATTTTTCATTCCTAAGTAAAACTCTTAAGGACATCAATTAGCCTTTATTCAAGTTCACAGCACATTAACGCAACTAAAAATCAAGAAATAAAATTATTTAAAAAAAAAATTAAACCGACTTCAAAAAAACACAAACGACCAAAACTAAAAAGCGGCAAATAACGTAAGTAATTCTATCCTTAATACATATTATTATGTATAACTATAAATATTATTATTGTCGTGTGGATTTGCCGGCCGCGCGCGTCATACCTACAACAACAATACGGAGGGTCCAGTCACTATGGACAAAATAAGTACCCTTTTGGACGAAAAGTTGAGTGCATCATTGTCAATATTTATGGACAGCTTTCGAAAAGCACTGCGTAGCGACGTGAAGGAGATGGTCAAGAGTGAAATGGAGTCTATGATACAGTCTATTAAGGATGAGTTTAGTACTACTACTGATTAAATTTGCGCCGAACAGACTTCGCTGCGCACAGACATGAAAAATAATGATGATACCATAAGGCAACTCGAGTGTGAGAATACTAAACTACAGGCCGAGATCGCAACGCTCAAAGCTCGTCTGGTGGGAATCGATAAAATGTCTGGGAATTGTAATATCGAACTGCAAGCAGTGCCTGAGCGCAAAACCGAAAACGTTCCTCCTTAAGAAGTTTTGTAATGTCATAAAAGCCCCCATAGAAGACGCGCCAATCTTACGCTAATGCGCCCCGGGAGCGACGTCCCGACGCTCCGTGGACCACGACCGACGTTTTCGCATTCGACGGAATGAGGAACACGCTACCTCACTGTTCTGCCACATCGGAGGACCAAGAACTAGAGGAGGAACTGCAAGCGTTAGAGCGTCGCATCGACGCGGAGTTCAAGAGCGCCGACTAGCGTTGGAATTACCCGCGCAAAACCGAAAACGTTCTCCAGCTCCTTAAGAAGTTTTGTGACGTCATAAAAGCCGTTTTCGCATTCGACGGAATGAGGAACACGATACCTCACTGTTCTGCCACATCGGAGGACCAAGAACTAGAGGAGGAACTGCAAGCGTTAGAGCGTCGCATCGACGCGGAGTTCAAGAGCGCCGACTAGCGTTGGAATTACCCGCACGGGTACTATCTGCTGCCAACCGAGTGCCGCTGCCTCGACGACGCTTACGCGCAGCACCAGTGCCACCCCACCTCGGTGCCGGCGCTCATCTGCTCGTACCGCGACCGGCCCCCCATCTGCTTCGGCGACAGGCTATGCCCCTGCTGCCCGTACTATATGCCCGACGTGATACCTCTCAATCTGTGAGGACAGCTGTGAGTGTTGCGGTTTGAACGTAAGATTTGAGGTTCTACACACCGGCTATGTAACGTTGTGGATGAATAGTTTATAGAAATGTGTAAGGTTTTGTACCAATCTTACGCCAATCTTACGCCAATCTTACGCCAATCTTACGCCAATGCGCCCCGGGAGCGACGTCCCGACGCTCTGTGGACCACGAACGACGTTTTCGCATTCGACGGAATGAGGAACACGGTACCTCACTGTTCTGCCACATTGGAGGACCAAGAACTAGAGGAGGAACTGCAAGCGTTGGTATAGTAGTTAGTATAAGCTTATATGTATAACTATAATTATTATTGTCGTGTGGATTTGCCGGCCGCGCGCGTCATACAACAACAATACGGAGGGTCCAGTCACTATGGACAAAATAAGTACCCTTTTGGACGAAAAGCTGGGTGCATCATTGTCAATATTTATGGACAGCTTTCGAAAAGCACTGCGTAGCGACGTGAAGGAGATGGTCAAGAGCGAAATGGAGTCTATAAAAATAAAAATAAAATAAAATTTATTTCAGAACATAGTCCCATATTCATCAAAATAATCAAAATAATTACAAATACACGTTCTTCATTATATAATAACAAACAAATTAAATTCCTATATTATATTACATTACATCAATAAAAATCAAACAAAATAAAATAAAATTACATTATCCAAATTAACTTATTATTATTATACATATTACGTAACATTTGCAACTCACATACAGTTACAAAAGTCACGCAACCACATGTACGTTGCAGCAGTGCCGCATGTAGGGGCAGTCCAAACGCCCGGCAATCATTGCTAGGACGGCGTTGGAGCTGGCCCGCACCCTGCGCACCAGAGAAGCACACCGTTTGCGAATGCTCGCGTAAAAACAGTCGGTGTGCGCCGCCGCAAACATCCCTGAGGCGCTACAGTAGCGGGGCAGCCCCAATACCGCCCTGAACGCGTTGTTAAATTGCACGCGTAAGGAGTTGAACACTCT